>CM050164.1:111733438-112933438 GCA_027410445.1 Discoglossus pictus
TGAGGGCCGCGGCTCGCTGCGCGAGCCGCGGCCCTCGCAAGCGTTAGCAACGGGCCGTACGCTGCGGGCAAGGGCCTCAGTTGCTGGGATGGAGCGCCTTCGGCGCTCCATCCCAGCAACTGAGGCCCGCAGCCCTCGCTACGCAAGGGCCGCGGGCTCGCTACGCGAGCCCGCAAGCGTGAGCAACGGCCCGTACGCTCACAACTATATATGTGACTAGCAACTTGCCCATCAAAAAATGACGGCAATTAAATGTGTATGCTTTGAATTCTGTTTTGCATTTAATATGAGTGTTTGACACTTTTAACCTTTTTATTATCTATAAAGAAGTACAACAATTATATTAAATGTGTTTATTTTTTTAACATGCACTTGTAGACCATCTTTTTTTAACGATCTTAACATTTTAATGTAAGAATAGGTAAACTTTGTATGAATGAGTATTGTAAACATTACATAATGGTTTGTAACATGCAACTTGTAGATCAACAACTGGTAAACTACATAGGTATTGAATCCAGAGGTAGGCAAACAGTAAAAAAAAAAAAAATTAAACTTAGCCAATTGTATCAAAGGTGGGAAAAATAATTCCTTCCTGACCCCATTAACTAGAGATTGGATTACTCCCTGGATTAATATTCTCAATTTAATTATAAATTTAAATTAAATAAAGCTCCTCCTCCTCTTATCATGAAACCTTAAATACAGTATATGCAATGAAACAACTTAAAAAAATAGTAACATTACAAACAGTAACTTAATGTAGTAACATTTAAACTTGAATTGTTATAAAATGCAGCGAAATTGTTTTGTGAGGCTAATCATGCTGAAAGGCCACTTCCAAGAAATTTCAATATGTTACTTTGTCTTTGTTGATTTTTTTTTTGTTCACTTTTTTTTGTTATTTTTGTAATTCTTGAAAATGGCACATAGAGTTTCCTATGTGAAATGGTGGTCCTCTTAAAAGTGTCCCAGAGACATCTAAGTTCGTTCTGGAAGTAAAACCACTGTTCTCTATGTTTTTTGCCATTTTATAAAGTTTCTTAGTGAAATAGTGGTCCTCTAAAAAAAAAGTGCGAGTGACATAAAAGTTTGTCCTCAAAATAAAACCACTGTTGTTTTTTTTCTTGTGAATTTGTCCTTGAGGTCAAAGTATTTTTCTTGTTTTTTTTTTTTACATCTCTTGTATTGTTATCCTTTTTTGAATTTAAGTTATAGTACCGCATGGTAGACAATGTTTTTTGTAAAAATGAGGCCATCGTCTAATAAATCACCCTGACTGTTTTTTTTTCAATGTAAGCTTTAATAGCCTCTGGATTCTTGCATCTTGAAAATGCAACATACAGTTGGCCATGTGCAAATACTGGTTCTTCTAAACAGATACCCACAGATTTTAAAGTTTGTCCTTGTGATGCATTAATGGTCATGGCAAATGCCATGATGATGGGAAATTGTCTCCTTTGAAGTACAAAAGGGAGGCTACTTTCACTTGGTGCCAAATCTATGCTTGGTATGAAAACTCTCTCTCCTTTATGGATACCAGTTAGAATTTCAGTATAAATTAAATGGTGCTTTAAGTCTTGAACAATTAATCTGGTCCCATTACATAGTCCTTTTTTAGGTTCATATTTTGCAGTAACATGACAATTGCACATTTCTTTAGCTGCAAAATATGCGGTCTCTTTCCAGAGTGAGTTAATGAATTAATGAGTTGAAAAGTTTGTCTGACTTTCTTTGTCATCACCAAGTACAGATTCAGCATTGTGATCATTTTTTTGTGGTGCATTTATTTATTTTTTATATTTCATTATTGAGAAACAATGCATCCTTATTTTTGCATGTTAGTATTACTTTGTTTGCAAGCTCTTCATAATCCTTGTTATTTATTGTATTTTGGAATATAGCTGATAAGAGATCCTGTTTGCAAATCATATGAGATAACATTTCCACGGTATCATAGGGTAAATTTTGTATTCGCTGTTTTTCCTTCTCCAATTTGAATGAGCCAATCATTGAATGCATTTTCTCCTTCTGATCTCATATTTTGTTTTAATTGAAGATGGGTAAATAGTTTCCATAGTGTACTTGACTTTATACATGTTTCTGCAATGTCTGTGCGATTTCCATGTACAACGACAGGAAATGTTTGTCTAAAATCTCCACCTAACAACATTACCTTTGCACCAAATGACAAATCATTATCCATGACTTCACGTAGCAAATGGTCAATACATTGTAGGGCATGGCAGGCCATCATTGCAGCTTCATCTATTATAATTAATTTCCTTTTTTTGTTGTTGCTTGTAATGATGTCATTTGAATATCTGACACTATGCACAGTTCTTCCACCTTCTAATAAAAGTGTGGCAATTCTAGTGGTTGCAAATGGCAGTACTATTTGATCTTGTGCTCAAACAAAACTCATCAATAAATTATACAGATACGTTGTTCCTGATCCTGCCAGGTCCATCTAGATAGAAATAATGCATGTCATCATCTACGGCATTTTTTATGGCATTTGGAGCATTTGAGGAAATGCAAATTCATGCAAATTGTTCCCTCATCTGGCATGGCATTTGACATAGTGCTGCTTCTTCTAGACATCTTTCCCATTCTGTATCATCAGCCAGGAAGTTACTGTGTCGAGCAGCTAAATGAAATGTTTCATAAACTATGTCATTAACAGTTCTCAAGTGTTCAAAACTTTGTGCACCAGGAACATTTAGATGGAGTAAACATAAGCAGAAATGTTCAAGCTCTCTTGGACTTACAGTGTAAATTCTTGGTATTATTTTATTTCCACAGCTTTTTCGTTTTCACCATAATCCATTAACGAAAACATAATGGTAGGGAATATCAATAGATACTGTAACAATTCCCTTGCATCCTAGTCAGTACAATTTAATTGAAACTAACTACACAGTTAGTGTAGTTTGTCGATGCTCACTTTGTGCCAAAGCATTTCTTTCATTTCCAACATTGAAATAAACTAAGTGTCTTTGAGGCAAATGTACAGCTAATCAATATACTGCATGTGAGTGATCATGCATTTAAAATTTGAGAAGACGCCACATTGCTTCTGGCGCACTTACATAATGAGCATCTACATAAGATGCAAGTTTATCATGTAATAACTCACTTTGTTCTGATTTTCTGCACTTTTGACCACTACAGTAGCTGCATCATAGCCTTTGTACATATATTTGTAAACATATTTAATGGATTTTATAGAACTGCAAGCTTCCACATTAATGTGTGCATTATACTTCATGAGTAAATGGGGCTTGTATGGTACCACATATCTTTTATCTACCTTTTTCCACGAATAATGGCATTTTGTCCTTCTCTTCTTCTATATAATGGATAGCCATCACAATTAGCATAAGTTTTGTCTCTATAATCTTTGGAAATTCTTTAGTACATTTCTTATTTTCCATACATGGTGACTGTGGAATAATATCTCCACACGGTCCATGAATCATACAATGAGTTACAATCTCATATAGTCTACCATGTATTTCTGGATCTGGTAGTTCAGCAATAATCACTGAATCCACTTTGTCACCAGTATCCAATTTATCTTTGTTTCGAAGGATTATAAGAATATGTGCATGTGGAAGGCCTCTTTTTTTTAAATTCTATGGTCTAAACATAAGCCAGACATTTGCCAAATAACTGAGTTATGGTTATGTCATGTATTAATTCAGGTAATTTAATTTTAAAGACTCTTGCCACTAAATCTGGTCTATAGGAAGCAAGTTTGTCCAATTAGTGGATTCTGTACAATCTCTGGCCATTGTGGATTACATGTAAATGTAATAAATAAATCTGGTTTTCCAAATTTAATTACAATAGCCATTGCATCATTGTATCTTTCTTGCATATTGCGAGGAGAACCTTGGAAAGAAGAAGGTAAAATAATGGTTTTGCCAGCTGGCAGCTCTCTGGTTGTAGTAACCTCAGCGACATAATCCATCAGTTCATAATACTGTTCTACACATAGTTTATCTTGTTGATATTTTATGAAGTTTAAATTATTTGCCTCAACTTGCAAATATGAATCAATGATCCATTGTTGTCTCTGTTTTCCTCTACATAAAATATGATTGAATCCATCTCGAATGGCAGTTTGAGACACTTTAAATTCACCTACTTTTGAATTTAGGTTACTGTCAAGTGTTAATTTGGGTTGCCAAGCTGCTTCCCCATGTGGAAAAAAATGGGATATGTTATTGGATCCAAATTAGTACTTAAGATACTTATGTTAATGAAAGGTTTCTCATCATTTCTAAGATATATTCTAATATCCCTCTGAAATGGTGGTTCTCCCTCGTCGTTTTGAAAGACCATTTCAACCTCATTTGATGTTGGTAAGTTATAACGGCGTTTATCAGTATGGCAATCTCTTTTAAGAACCATATTGACTTTTGGGATTGGTAATTGATTTATTTGTACATGAATGTGTTGTTCCTTTTCTCCTTCTGACAATTGTTTTATAAGCTTGATTGTATGGGTTTTGGGCCATCATTTTATCAAGCTCTATAAAAACAATGGGTAAGCATGTTTTATTTTCTCTAAGCTGCATACGTTGTTCAACAGCTTCCATTGTATCTAGGACATATAGTTGAGCAAATTTTCTTTTCTCTCCTTCCTCTGAATGTAAATGTGAATTACGATGGTAAATTTGTCCTTGTACTTTGAAGCAGTAAGGGCCATGTTCTGGCACATTAGCAGATAATGTTGCACCCATAGATGCAAAGGATATGGCGCTATTATATGATCTTATGTTAAATTTGAAATTTTGGTAGTTAGGGAAAGAAGGCTTTGCCATAATGCTTTTTAAATATGTTGAGAAGTGTTGTCTTTGTGGAAGTCTTACCTTCCCTTTTTGACAGAAACTAAGGAACTCGCCATCTCTGGGTCTTTCTAAAATGATAAGCCCCACAAAACTGACAGACAATATTCATCATAAAACAATTATGAACCTCTACTGTTAATGATTTAACTAAAGGACAATTCTGAGAACATATATCAATATGACTCTGTAAATCAACATTATAATTGTTATCAGAATGTTCTGATACATTTTCTAGATGTTTTTGCTTTTTGGTTGCCTCCTTGGGCTTGGATGTTACTTTCTCAGGCACTTGTCTTTTGCTTGCAATTCTCTCGCGTTCTTTTTCGCGTCAAATTTACTTTTCCTCTGGTGTCTGTCGATCTTTCCACCTTTGTACACGTTCTCATGTTTGACGGCTTTTTTGTTCCTCTTTATTTTTGTTATCGGACATAGTAATCTGTAAATATAAACAGTAGATTCGATTTGTATTTTTCTGTTTTTTAAAAGCAACTTTTTTTATTTTGCTTATTTTTTCTGCTATGCTGTTTAGTGTTGCAGTGCATTTTATCAAAGGTGCACAGAAAATGTGTTATTAGGATTTTTTGTCCTATCCTGTTTTGTGTGCGCCAGTGTGCCATTATGGAGTTAGGGTTATGGTGTTAGGCTTAGAGGGTTAGTTAAGTTGCATTGCATTTTCACATAGGTTGACGCAAAATGGGATAGGTCCTTCTATTTTATATGTGTTTTTTAATACTGTACCGCTTGTGTTCAATTTGTTCCGTATAAATTCATGTAGAGATGCTCCGAGTCTTCAGGCAGTGTCTGTTTGAAATTAGAATGAGAGATGCAAATGTTAAATACATTTTTCAATGCCTTTGTTTCTTATGAAGAGCATGCAAAACATGACAGATCCTTCCATTTTGTATGTGTTCCCAACATTTCTTGTCCTATCCTGTTTGGAGTGCACCACTGTTGCCATTAGGGGTTTAGGTTATGAGGTTAGGCTTAGAGGGTTAGTTACATTGCAGTGTGTTTACACATTGGCACACACCAAACAGAATAGATCTTTCCATTCTGTATATTTTAACAACATTTCTTGTCCTATCCTGTTTGGTGTGCACCACTGTTGACATTAG
Organism: Discoglossus pictus; assembly: GCA_027410445.1. NCBI lineage: Eukaryota > Metazoa > Chordata > Amphibia > Anura > Alytidae > Discoglossus > Discoglossus pictus. The sequence goes on from CM050164.1 coordinate 111,739,412, forward strand.
GGGTTCAGTTAATGGGGTTTGGCTTAGAGGGGTTAGATAGATTGGAGTGCGTTTACACATTGTCGCACACCCAACAGGATAGATCCTTTCATTTTGTATGAGTAAGCATTTCTTGTCCTATCCTGTTGGGTGTGTGGCACTGTTTGCATTATGGGGATTATTCTTAGCGGTTTATTTATATTGCATTCCATTTTTTTTATGTTAACAACATTTGTTGTGCTATCCTGTTTGCGTGCACCACTTTTGGCAATAGGGGTTTAGGTTATGGGGTTAGGCTTAGAGGGTAGGTTAGGTTGCAGTATGTTTTGACATTGGCGCACAGCAAATTGGTATAGATTATTTTTCTTTTTTGGTACTTGTTATACTTTACCTGTTGTGTTAAATTTGTTGTGTATAAATGACAGAGGGTCCCCTGCTGCCAATTCTTCAGACAGTGTCTGTTGAAAATGACAGAAATAGAAATGTTCAAATAACTTTTCTTTTTTGGGTTTTTTGACTAAGACCATACTATTTTTGTTAAACCAAAGTATTTCTGTATGTTACCTGTTTGGTGTAATTTGTTGTCTGTAAATTTCTGCAGAGTTTACAGTCTATGTTAAACCGTGCAGTGCTGCAAGTTAGTCAGTGTCACTGTTCAGGCAGAGTCTGTTGGAAATGACAGAAATATGCAAATGTTGAAATCCAATGTAAATATGAATAATAATTTATTTTGCTAAGAGCATAGATTATTTGGTAAAATCTGTGTTAATAAAAGGTATTTTTTTATAGAAGTGACTCCATGTTTCTAAATTTACAACATTTTACCCCACATAAACATTTATCTCAATAATGTTGGTATTTGCAATATTTTTTTTTCTTCTAATTATAAATTTATTAAGTTATTATTAATTAATTATAGCTTAAGCTTACCTTTTTGATGTAATTTGCAGGTTTTACACTTCTAAAGTGATAGGCAAGTTGCTTCAGAAGTAACGCCAGCAGGGAAATGTCCAGTCACACTGTTCATCACTTGAGGAGAAATGTAGAAATTTTTTGAAAGTCTCTAGTATTTATAAACTGTCAGCTCCAGTAGAAACCGTTAAAACGTAGTGTGCATGCGCAATTTGCGTTCTATCCGGCATTTCGTGCAAGTTATGTGCTTGGTGCATGGAAAATGGCATCAATGTGCAATGTGTTACTGTCTTCGTGTAAGTGTTGCGAGTGCGTTGTTGATTTTTACATGCTTGGGCCTCAATTTCGTTTTTTTCGCAATTTTTTTTCTTGCTTATGCGATTTTCGTTCGTGAAAAAAGAGGAAATATGGCTCAAATTAAGTTGCAACCTCACTCACAGGCATCCTGATTCTGCCCCTGGGCTGTGTGTGAGTTTTTAAGTTATTTTTGTGGCATATTTGTGTTTATTTTTTGTTTTTCGAGTGCCGTGGTTTATCCATTAAATTTGTATTTTTGCTGGGTCCGCATTTTTAGAGAGGTCTGTATTTTGTGTGGGGTCCGGATTTTTTGTAAAGTGTTATGGGTCGTATATTTTTAAGTAGATTTTTTCAAATCGCTATGGGTCTCGAACTGGAAATTGTATAATTGAGCTTCCTGTTCATCTGTAGTCCCGCATGTCAAAGGGACGATGCGTATGGGGTCGTAGAGATGAATGTTTTGACGCAATTTTTTCAAACTGCTACGGGGCTCGCATTGTAAATTGTATAATTGAGTTTTCTGTTCATGTGTAGTCCCGTGGGTTGTAGGGATGATGCGCAAGTCGTACGGGGTCGTAGGGATGAGAGCCTACAGTGCTCATCTCCACCAGCGCAGTGAGCGCAGTTGGCGCTCCCTGCCTAAGTCGTATGGGGTAATAGGGATGATCTTCACCAGCGCAATGAACGCCTTTGACGCTTCTTGTCTGACCGCAAATGCGGCCCTCACTTTTCAAGTGGCAGCGGGCTTTTTTAACATTGCGTTACCAACGTTTTTTGGCAAGCCCGCACTGCTGAGAACTATATATGTGATTATTAAATAATATTGATGTAACTTCTCACTTAACCTTGGTATCATTGTGAACTTCTTGTCAATAAGAATTTGAAGATTTGTTGAACAAATGATTAATTTCTTTGTAGAATATTCATTTGAAAACAGTTTACAATACTTAAAATAGACCAGGTAGTACTTATGTAGGAAACAGAATTGCATAGTTCTCTTTCTTTTATACAATGACAAATAAATTGTGGAGAGGAGTGACACATCCAGCTGGGTTGTGCAGACCCTGTGAACTTACCCTTGAACTTCCATACACTGTTTTTCTATTGTGCAACACATTGCAAGCCTACCACTTCACACCCACCTCCTCCCCCCTCCCATCCCCAGTCAAATCAGCCCCTGGTTAGCGAAAGCAGGATCTATGTGTTAGACATAAACTAACAGAAATGTGCATACATTGGTTTTCTAGCCATTTACACATCTGGATTATCCTACAACCTTTAGGGCTATATAAACACAATTATAAAACAGTGAGAGATGCACTTCTGAGAATGAGCATTACTATGTACAGTGTCCTGAAAAATGGTACTCACTCATGAGGCAGTCTCTCAAGTGTTATATAGTTGATACTATTATAAAGGAGAAATGTCCTGTAGCATTGTAGTGAGTTTGTCCAAACTGAAAGTCAGTTCCAAAATGTCACACAGATGCCTTAAAGAAAAAACAGTGGTATAGAGAATGGGAGTTAATACACTGGGGATCAGTGAAGAATAGTAATGATCTGTTTAAATGCACATACACAGTTTAAACTATTTGTAATTAAATTGAATCAATGCTTACTTATCTATTTTTCAGAGACCTCTTCCTAAGATCCTTAAAGTGGTGGGTCTAAACAAAGCAGAACCCGTGATTATGGCTGGATCGAGAAATCTGCACATGTTGCTAATCCATAGAATGTACATATCAACCAATGTATCCATAACAATTTGATGTTTTTGTATTGACCTGTCATCCATGTACCCACATATTATTTCATTTTGCGGTTTATGTCTCATGTTAACTATACAGTATTTACTCATGTTAACTATTTATTAATATAATTTACAACTTATCCAATCAACCTGCATCCATAGCAATCTAATTCTCATTGTTAAAGTGAGGTCTTGCCTTCTTCCCTGTCCTCCGAACATTCTTTCCCTTCCTCTATCTATCATTCCCCTGTGTTAGCTAGCTCTGAATATTAACTGGCTCATGTGGAATATTTTATTAAATTGTAAACAACTCTGATTTCTTTTTACAATTGAGTTGAACATGCAAGCATATGCATACTGTTGGTGTAAGTGCGCTAAAAAAAACATTTTGTTTTGCTCCGTTTATGTGCAGGAATCATGGCCCTCTTAAAATATCTACACTGAGACATTGCATCATTTTCAAAATCTTATTTGAAGGTTGGTGCTATACAAACATAGCACTGTCATTAATATTATTAATGTAAAAAGACCATGCAGAAATGTAATCAGTTTGGTGCAAATTGATCACTGAGGGCTATGAGGCTGAAAAAAAAACAATAAACCAGAATAACTATACATTTAGAGAAGGGATTCTCAAGATTTGAATACCTAACATTGAAGTAGCCATTATAATGCATAAATGCATAGCACCTGCATATTTTGTTCATCTGTTCAGTACACCAGAAAGAATATCACCTAGGATAAGGGAATCCCATTTACCAGCACGCAGCAAGTGTCATTGATTTTTCTTAAAAATTATTATGACAGCTCTGGAATGCTTGGCATGAGTAAAATAAAGAGGCAAAGGAAAAAAGAATTGATGGATATGTACAGTTTAGAGTTCCAATTAGGTGTCGTACCTGATGTTGATCTCCTTGCAGTGCTACAAATGCTGTGTCAATGTTAAACTATAAAGTAATATAATACAGTGCATATTGTCTCTCGCTACCCCTTTCTTTCTTTCTTTCTTTCTCTCTTTCTCCCCTATCTTTCTTTCCCTATATCCCCTCTCCTTTTCTCTCTATTTCCCCCTCTATCCCTCTCCCCATCTTTCTCTCTCACCCTTCTTCTCCCTCTTTCTGTCTCTCTCCCCACTCTGTCTCCCTCTCTTTCTCTCCCCCTTTCTCTTCCTCTCCCCTTTCTCCCTTTCCCCCCTATTTCCCTTTCTCCTCTCTCTCACCCTCTCTCCATTTCTCTCTATCACCCTCTCTCTCATTTTCTCTCATCTCTTCCTCTCCCTTTTTATCTCTCCACCCTGTCCCCCACTAACTCTCCCTCTGCCTATTTTCTCCAACTCTCCCCTATTTCTCTCTCTCCTCCTCTCTCCCCCTCTTTCCCTCTCTCCCCCTCTCCTTTTCTCCCTCCCCCTCTCTCTCTCCCCCTCTCCTTTTCTCCCTCCCCCTTCTCTCTCTCCTCTCTCTTTGTTTCCTTCTCTCCCACCCTCCTTCTCTCTCTCTTCCTCTTTCTGTCTCTCTCCCTCCCCTCTTTTTCTCTCTCTCTCTCTCCCTCTCCCCATCTTTCTCTCTCGCACTTTCTGTCTCTCTTCACACTCTTTGTGTCTCCCCCTCACTTTCTCTCTGCCTTTCTCCCCCTCTTTCTCTCTCGCTTTATTTCTTCCCACTCTTTGTCTTCCTCTTTCTCTCTCTCCCGCCATTTCTCTCTCTCCCTCTCTTTCTCTCTCCCTCTCTCACCCTCTTTCTTTCTCTCTTTCTCTCTCTCACACCTACTCTCTTTCTCTCTCTCTCATCTTCCCTCTTTCCATCTGACTCCCTTTCTCCCTCTCTCGTTACTTTTCTCCATATTCCCTCTCTTTTTCTTTCCCTTTCTCTCTCCCCCCTCTCACTTTCCCTCCTCTTTCTCTCTCTCTATTCTCTTCCCCCTCTCATTGTCTCCCTCTCCCTCTCTCCTCCTCTTGCTCTTCCTCTTTCTGTCTCTCTTGCCTTACCTCTTTCCACCTCTCACTCGCTTTCTCCCTCTCTCCTTTTCTCTCTATACCCTCTCTCTTTGTCTCCATTCCTCTCTCTCCCCCTCTCACTCTCCCTCCTCTTTCCCTCCCTCTCCCCCTCTTTCTGTCTCTGCTCCCCCCTTTCCCTTTTCCCTCTCCCCATGTTTCTTTCTCCCTTTTTCTCTCTTCCCACTGTTTCCCTCTCTAATTCTCTCTTTCTCTCTATACCCCTCTCTTTCTGTCTTTCTTTCTCTCTTCCCCCTTGTTATCTCCCTCCTCATTTTCTCCCCCTCTCTCTTCCTTTATCCTTCCCCCTCAGTTTCTCTCTCCCTATCCCCTCCTCTCTTCCCCTTTTTCTGTATCTCCCTTTCTCTCTATTTCACCATTTCTGTCTCCCCCCTTTTTGTCTCCCTTTACCTGTCTCCCTCTTTTTCTGTCTCTCCCCTCGCTTTGTCTCTCTCTCTCTTTCTTTTTCTCCCTCTTTCTCCCTCATCCCCGCTCCCTTTCTCTCTTTGACTCCCTCACTCTTTCTTTCTTTCTTTCTTTCTTTCCCTCTGTCTCTCCATATCCTTTCCGTTTCTCTCTTTCCCCCTCTCTCTCTCTCCTTTCTTTACCCCAATCTCCCTTGTTTTCTCTCTCTCCCCTCGCTTTGTCTCCCTCTCTCTTTCTTTTTCTCCCTCTTTCTCCCCCATCCCCTCTCCCTTTCTTTCTTGCTCCCCTCTCTTTGTCTCCCTCTCTCTTTCTTTCTCTCTCTCTTTCTCCCCATCCCCTATCCCTTTCTCTCTTTACCCCTTCTCTCTCCTTTCTTTTCCCCCTCACTTTCTCTCTCTCTCCCCTACTCTCCCACTCACTCTCCCTCTGCCCTTTCTCCCTCTCTTTCTCTCCCCATCTCCTCCCTCCCATTCTCTCTCCTCTCTTTCCCCTCTCTCTCTCTATCCCCTCTTTTTCTGTCTCTTCCATTTCCTTCTCTCCCTTTCTCTCTCTCCCCTTTCTCCCCCACACACTCTCCCTCTGCCCTCTTGATCCCTCTCTCCTTTTCTCTCTCTCCTTCTCCCCTCTTCCCCCTCTCTTTTTCTCTCTCCCATTTTTTTCTCCCCCTCCATTTCTTCCCCACTCACTTTCCCTCTGCCCTCTTTCTCTCTCCCCTCTCTTTCTCTCCCTCTGTTGTGCCCAAATCTAAAGTATTGTAATTGTGATTTAGTACTGATGATACCTATCAACTTGAATAATTGTGGTGAGTGTGTAAAGCTCTATGGGAGCGTACACACGTACCATTACATCCTAAGTCCGTACAGAGCTGCACAAATTTTCAGGGGTGGATGGGTGGGTGAGCGGAAGGAGGAGAGAGGTGGGGAATTGTCACAGGGGAGAGGGGAGAAGAGACACAGAGGAGGGGAGGGGGGGAGACATAGGGGAGGGGAGAAGGGGAGATACAGGGGGGAAGAGATACAGGGGAGGTGAGAGGGGGGAAGAGACACAGGGGAGGAGAAGAGACAAAGGGGAGGGTGGGGAAGAGACACAGGGGATGGGGGAAGAGACACAGGGGAGGGGAGAGGTGGGGGTGAGACACAGGGAGGGGGGAGAGAGACAGGGGAGGGGGTGGGGAAGAGACACGGAGGAAAGGGGAAGAGATACTGGGGAGGGGAGAGGGGGAAGGGACACAGGGGGAGGGGGAGTAAGACACAGGAGTGGGGGAAGAGACACAGGGGAGGGGGAAGGAGACACATGGGGAGGGGAGAGGTGGGGGGAAGAGACACAGGGGAGGGGTAGAAGTGACACAGGGGAGGGGAGAGAGGGAGACACATGGGAGGGGAGAGGGGGAAGAGACACAGGGGGAAAGGTACACAGGGGAATGGGGAAAGAGACACGGAGGAGGGTAAAGGGGGAGACACAGGGGAGGGGGCAGAGACTCAGGGGAAAAGAGACACAGGGGAAGGGGGAAAGAGACACAGGGGAGGGGAAGAGACATAGGGGAGGGTGGGGAAGAAACACAGGAGGGGAGGAAAACACAGGATGGAAAGGGGTGTAAGAGACATAGAGGAGTGGAGAGAGAGAAAGAGACACAGGGGAGGGAAGTGGGGGAGAGACACAGGATGGAAGGGGGGACACAGGGGAGGGAAGATGGGGGAGGAACACAGGGGAGGGAAGGGAGGGAGAGACACACAGGAGGGAAGGGGGGAACAGACACAGGGGAGGGGGACACAGGGGAGGGAAGGGGGGAAAGACACAAGGAAAGAAGGGGAGAGCCCAAGGGAGGGAGAGGGGGAGGGAGAGAAAAGTTAAAAACAATACCGTTATTTTTGATGGCCAATTTACTAGTATTTATGTGCTTGGGTACTATAAAAATTGATAGATTTTACCATAGTGATCTTAATGATATATTAAATACCCCACCAATGCTGTTTTATTATGATTGAATGCTGAATGTCTAAAAGGGAAGTTTCAGTCCTCTATCAATATTATGATGTATTATACTCTAATAGATTGTATTGTGATATTAACCAACTAATTTCATTCAAAGTCCACTACTAAATGCTCGTAGCAGTATCAGTATCGGTATTCATAGCTTCAAAGTGTTTTTTTGCATCAACATAGCCATTCTGAATTGGAAATATATTTAGTATTTGTCATAAAGTATCATATGGAATCTTGTTAAAGTAACTGTTTCTTTAATTTTAATTCAGAAACTGCTATATAATATCCATGCTCACAATCTGCTATATTTTCAGAGATAGGTCTTAAATTGGCTTCATGTCTGTGATACTTGGGTCCCTATTCAATTGCAAGCCCGCAGTTGCCTTCATATCAGCTGTAAGTCTACGGGCTTGATATTAGCAACAGTTACAATTGATCAAGCCCACAGCTACCTACCCAAAAGCGTAAACCGTAAACCATGCACCTGTAAGTAGCATTTCAGAGCATGATCAATTAAGCAAGGCTGTAACTACCGATTTAGAAACAGCCAATTGTAAATGAGACTGTCATCATGACATCAGACATCATTAAAACATGGAAGTTAAACAACAATCAATTAGCATTTAGAAGTCTGATATGTGATCAGACTTGCAATCCCGCAATGTATTAAATAATAAAAATGAATGAAGTTAATGTTATAGTCCATGTGGATGGCCTGATATGTATTAACTCCTTGATTTCCGACATTGATATATCAGAGAAATGAAACTTAAAAAAATATATATTTTTATTGCAGATTTGCGAGCTTGAGAATGTTGTGCAATTAATTCAAACGTCTTTCATCACTTTCCTCATCTTTTAAAGTGCAGTATTGAATTTTTTATTTGCATTTACAGTGCAACGATCAGGTGTTTAACCCACTTGCGAGTCCTATCTGGTACTCGTAGGATTTTCTTGCACATTTGCCAATTATGGGTGTGAAAACAATTGCCGGCTTGAGGAATTGTAGCAATTGAATAATGAGATTAGATTGTTACATTTTTGGGCTTGAAAGATCAAAGGCTTAGCTGGGTTGGAGTTACGATTTTAACAACCGCCGCATTTTCAGCCTTTAACCTGAATATATCTTTTGCGGGGGGCTAAAAGACCCCAATTGAATAGCAAATTAGTTTACGGGCTACATTACGGGCTCCAGTAACTAATAATTGCTCAATTGAATAGGGCCATCCTAAGATTATAATGGTAATAGATCATATTCACATTGATATTTTCATCAGCACCTTATTTCTCAGCATCTGTACCATTGTTTTTAAAGTCAATGATTTTTTATGGAATATAAATAAAAGTTACATTTTAAAATTAAAATTACTCTCCCTTAGGAGATCTGGCTATAAAGCACCATTCATGGGAAGAGTACAGGGCAGAAACAGCTTCAATACAATGTAATCACATAAAGGGCCCTGTCTTTGAGCTTAGAATCCAGCATACCTAGGCCCTCATTCAATTGCGATTTGGCCAATTGAATAAGGCTCTAAATAAGCACATAACATATATTTTTTAAAGAAGTTTTTAGTTAGTAAGCATCTATCCAAAAGCAAGGTTTTCACTAACTAAAAACTTCTTTAAAAAATATATGCTATGTGCTTATTTAGAGCCTTATTCAATTGGTCAAATTGCAATTGAATGAGGGCCATAGTGCTTTCTCTAGCACCTTAGAAAATTAAACACTTCTAAACTTACAATCTAAAGGCTTTGGTTGTGAAATAGGAGGGTGATATATACACTGAGAATATTAAGGATGAAGGTGATAAACTCCATTCAATAGATGCATTTTTAGTGAGCTTTTGAATAATGCATTGGGATGACACTGTAAGGAAGAGCTCTTGCTCTATAGAAATCTTTATCTTAAATGTCCATTGGATAGGACATCCTGTAAGTAAATATGGACATCAGAGATCCACAAAATAGAATACTTACAGTAGTGTGGCTGGGAAGTAAGTGCGCTGATGATGGTGGTGGGGCTGGGAGGCAGCAGCCTGAGACCCAAGCTCCTCCCAAAAGGGGCAGTTGGAAGGAGGGTCAATATTTGGGAGGAGAGGGCTGTGAGTATAAACTCTACCATGGTGACAAAATGGTGAGAGAGCTCTTCCATGATCCCTTCCTCCTGGGCAATGTCATCCACTGTAGGTTGTGGTTGCTCCTGCTGCGCTGGTGGTGCTTAAAAAATAAATATATAATGTAAATATCAGCCAGTTATGATGTCATGCGTCTCTGGAATTACATAATCTATGTTGTGATCTTGCTGATACTGTATATACATTGTTTGGCCTTAGAGTTATATGAAAGCATGGATTTGTCTCATTATAAAGTTATAACCTGTTTTTGGTATATTATTACTCTCAGTGTTACATAACAAATTTTGTGTACTTTTCAGTTTAACGTAAGTCATTGTCACTCCACGGCTATATTATATACCGTATTGGTCCGAATATAAGCCGCACCAGCATATAAGCCGTACCCGTAAAGTTCAAGGGGAAAAAATAGAAAAAAGATAGTACTCAAATATAAGCCGCACCCGTAAAATTGGAGAGAAAAAGACTCTCAAAGTGATCAGCCATTGCAAGAAACAGGCTTTCTAATTAGCACTGTAGCTTTTTTTTGCAGGTTACAGGCTTTACAGGATGTTAGAATCACTAAAACCGTAAATCGCTATTCAATACCCCAATCTAAAGCACAAAAATCGGCACCCTTAACTCGCAATTGCGCAAATCGGCAGTAATTTTGCGTTCGCGAATAGAAGCCGCACACGTAACAAGCAAAGTTCGCAAATCGGCAATGATTTTTTTTTTGCAGTTGCGAATATAAGCCGCACCCGTAACTCGCAAGCTCAAAAATCGGAAAAAAGGTGCGGCTTATATTTGGACCAATACGGTATATGATATTGATATTGCAGCTAAGTTACAAAGCCATTGCTGAGTGATGTAGGCCATATCAGTGAGTAGAAGTGTATGTTTTGTGATTAAGGATGGTGTTATATGATTGGTGGGTGCACATATTTATCTTGCAAGTTCATTCCCAGTAAGAAATGTATCCTGAAAACAGTGGCTGTCCCATGCATTAAAGTCCATGACAGTTTTGGGAACAACTGCCTGTGGTTCTAGTACTTTTAGCTTTCTCTGCCATCTTCCTTTTCCCCTGACATGAACTCGTACATCACTGGCCTCTACTTTTACCTCTATCTGCCTTCTCCTTGCCCACTGACCATCTCTAACTTCTCTTCCTCCATGAAGGATATGCAACCTTTTGTGGATGGTGTTTAGGAGGACATAAAATTCCTCCTGGGAGTAATGGATGTGTTTTTTGTCTGTCTCTTGCCCCTCTGACTGTGCACGGAGATCACACACATTCCCCAACCACTAACCAGAGAGGCCTCCCCTGTTTACTTGAAGGCTTGTGTTCATATGCTCGGGCCAGTCCCTCCCTCCTCTTCTTATCTCCTTGCCTCTCTCCCTCACTACTACTCTCTCCCTCATCACTACTCCTCCCTCTCCACTTCCCTTCACCATGTTTTCCCTCCTTTCCATACCTCTCCATCGCTTAACTGCTCTCCCCTAGACTCCCACTATCTCTCACCCCTCCTTCTCCCCTCCTCTTCATCCCTCACTCCTCCATCTTGGACAAACAAACAAATAAAGCAGTCACGCTACTCACTCACAGATACATGCACAGACACACTTTCAGAACTGTGCACTATCACTGACCACTAACATACTTAATAACAAACGTGTGTAAATGTTGTTGAAAAAAAATAAAAACTGTATGTGCTTTTTTTTTATAACTTCAATACTAATAGTGTAAGGTGAAAGGGCAATGGAGTAATGTGATGAGGTATGTAATGATGCATATGCAGTATCTGGTATATACAGGGTGTGTTGTATTTTGTATGGGGTATGTAGCAAGGAGGTATTGGTGGGGGCATATGTATGGTGATGGGGGTATAGGTGTTAGAGTAGGGTATAGGTTATAATGTAGATTGGATAGGGATGAGGTAAGGTCTAGGACATTTGTGTTAAAGTTTATTAATATAGGGAAGTGTATATAGACTATGTTGTTACTTTACTGTTGAATTTAAGGGTAAAAGAAAACATAGCAATAAGAAACCGACCTCTCTAACCTAAGCTTCTACTCACTTGCTCACAAAAATCCTATTCTGTGGGTAAGTTTACACAGCGCAGTTAACGGTTGAGCATGAAACAGGTAGCTTTATAGACTCATTGTTACAATATTTACTGATGTTCTGTAACTTGACTGGTGTTGCTATTTTTTTGAGCTCCTACTCGCTAGCTCAATGTCTTAGCTGCCTACATAGCAAGTAAGGACCATTGTGGGTGTTTGTAAGATATTTTCCCTTACATGACAAACCCCCAGCTACAAGTACATCATCCCCTAAATGAGCTAACCTGTAATAGCTCAGTATATTCTCTTTTAAGAACTCCTTTTGGGCAGAGTCAGCCTTACTGAAGATCCTGTGGGAGCTATGTAATCGAGCCCTTAATTGTGATTTTTATTTCCACAATATAGTTAATAGTTCAAATGTGCAAAACACAAAAGTTACCTAAGCAAAAAAGTAGACATTTGTTGGTTGCATAATTGTTCAAACCTGAATTTTCTAGAACCACCTATGGCTGCAATTATGGCTTTGAGTTTTACAGTGTAAGTTTCTCCCAGCTTTGTATATCTGTCAATTTTTACCATTCATCTTGGTTGAATGTGCGCTGTTAATGAACAGCAGTTTTATCTTGGTTTATTAATAAGAATATGGTCTTGGCTTAGACAAATCAATTCTAAATCATTCATTAAAACACTTTGGTGAACGCACACTAGTTTCCCAGATCCTGCAAATGAAAACATCCCCACACCAACGGGAGCAGTGTTGTCAGGGTAAACAGCAGTGTTGGTTATCCATTAAGGCTAAACTCTTGAGGGTGTCATTGAATATGTCTCTAAACACAAAATAATCACAGCTTCTTCTTAACTAAATAATACCTAACTCATAAAGTAATTCATTACTTTACAAAACAGTATTATTTCTACAATTAAAACGTATTCAGCCTTATTAAATTGTGATACAGAAAATATAAAAGGGCTCTATTTAAGCACATAGTATATTTTTTTACAGAAGTTTTTAGTTAGTAAACATCAATCCAAAAGCAAGGTCTTCACTAACTAAAAACTTCTGTAAAAAATATGCTATGTGCTTAAATAGAGCCCTTTTCAATTTGCCGAATTGCAATTTAATAAGGCTGATTGTGTCTATGCACACTTGCGGCCAATTTTCAATATTCCAATGTTCAGATTGTCCAACTCTTCTATATTTACTTCAGTTTACATCAGTTGCTCATATTGTATTTTAGTTTATTAACCAGTGATAAATATATTGGAGAATCAGTGTCGGGTCACAGGAGTTGGTATTTGTTAGCAGGATTTCCATAGCATTCTTCAACACCTGCATGTGGTGTAATTTATTTTATCTAGAAGCCCTAGAAATAGTCAATTGCAGTTATCAAGATGGGTTCTCATAAAAGTATGAAGGCAAACACCCTGAGAGAATCGAGTTGAAAGTATTCCACTATCAATCTCCCCATCATTATTTCACACTTGTTCTGAATTATGTAAATATAATCCTCCATATTTCAGTCCAGTCAGCTGCAAAAGTTTTATTGTTATCATGTGGTGTCTTCCCACTAGAAGCACCTCTTGGATCTAGGAGGGGTGCTAACAGTCCAGAATTTTAAATTCTCTATGTATTCCATTTCTCTGTGTTTAAGCACACTTGAGTTACTCAGTTTCATTCAGATTGTTCCACCTGTGTTCATGCAGAGAGAGACTGAAATCCTGGACAGTTGGCAGACCTTATTGGACCAAGTTGTCCAGTGACACTGGATCAGCAGTTACTAGTGAATGATATATATTGTTCTATAAAAAATACAGCGTATCAAACTCAAATAATTTTTAACATAAATCTATTTATACACGTCTTAGTGACAATTTTGCCTATATTGAGAATATGATTTTCTAATGCATTAGATGGGTTTCACCATACAATGTGCCTATTAAATTCCAAGCCCGCAGCCGTCGTACAGCCCACAAGTCTTGAAATTTGCAGGAGTTACAGAGTGATCAAATTAGAAAAGGCTGCACTTATGTGGCTGAAATCCAAATCAGTCAACCATGCTTCAGCACGTAGCATTTCCAGGCCTTAACATGATAAGTTATTCAAAGCCCTAGTTACGGGTTTAGACGAAGCCAATAGTGAAAGAGTCATTATTACGTCACTAAAACATGGACATTACATTTCAATCACTTACGGTTTTGAAGTCTGAGTTGCAATCGGACCCGCTTTCCAGAAATAATGCAATATGAAATAATCAATAAATATAATATTCTAGTCCATGTATTAACACATTGATTGCTCGAATCGATATAACACGGAAATTAAACATAAATAAAATATTTTTTTATTGCAGATTTGCGAGCTTGAGAATGTTGCGCTATTCATTTAAATAACTTTAATCGCTTTCCCTGTAACAAAAAATACAGGAGTGTGTTTTATTTTTTCCTTTACAGTGCTACGGACAGGAGTTTAACCCCTTGGCCGGTCCTCTCTAGTACCCGTAGAATTTTTTGCTACATTTGCCATTTACGGGTTTGAACGCAAGTGCGTCTAGGGAATTGTAGCAATTTAATAGCGATTTGCAATTATAACATTTACGGGATTGAAAGATCAAAGGCTTAGCTGGGTTGGAGTTCAGATATTGTCACATGCTGTAACCCGCAGATCCGAGGTGGTAGCTCAAAGAGGCCAATTTTATAGCCGTTACTTTTGCGCGCTCCTTTACAGGCTTCTGGAACTACAAATGGGCACATTTAATAGGGGTCAATGTGTCCTCGTGGCATTGCCTCTACCTGTCTTTTCTTGATATTTGCAAATAGGACTAAAACAAATCCGTGCACAATAAAAAAATGTTGCCATGAAAAATAAATTAAATATTTGCATTTTGGAAAAAAGAAAGGTTTTGCCAAATTTAACAGATGCCTAAAAGGCAAAAAATTCACATTGTTTCCACAATTCTCAATATATTTGAATTTGGTTTGGGTAGTTAAAATAAAAAATCGATTGGTTTGATATTAAACTATTATGAGACTATCCCCTAAACATAATATCGGAAAAGAGCCCTGATAAACACATTTTCTCTGTTAAATTTGAAAAATGTGTTTGAAAATGTTTCAAAGTGTTTTCTTTTTTAAAACTAAGGCCCCAATGTTGAATAAACTGATGAAAATGCATTATTGCCATGACATGCCTAATGTCCAGTGTGGAATGTTTTAGCTTTGAGAAAAACAATTTTTAGCAAATTTGTACACAAACAATGTGTGCATTAATCAAAAACATATTGCTTTCCTGAAAAGTCTGAAGTAATTATACTATTGCATACTTTCTGTAAAAATGTTTTTATTTATCAGTTTAAAACTCAAAATATTTACTGATATTCCAAATTTCCAGTAGATTGGCACATAAAAGTGACTTATATATCGATAAAATATTTAGCAGTTTAGCTTTTCTTTGAATTTATTGTTGTGAACAGTTTTACTGCAGTGAAAAGAATACCAAAAAAGGTTAAATAAACATCTTTCTTATTACAAATGACCTTGATTGGCTTTTGAAAATTTATATAAAGACGCCAACCTTGTTTGTAAAGCAGATTCACTTTTTTTCTCTTCTCTTGATACAATTGTTTCTAATTTTTTATCTGCTGTAGGGTATATATAATTCAAAGAAATAGAGACAGCGGAATGTGATGAATACAGGTAGTTCATGGGCAGTTTATTTAAAACAGAATTATGTGCAGTGCTTTTTTTTTTAAATCATTATACCTGAAAATAAAGCTTTTGTGTATATGTTTTTGTTTTACTGGATGCAAAAAGTGAGAGAAGGCAGTTAAAGCCAGTGGGTATGTTTTTCAAGTGAGGATAATAGTGCAGATTAAAAAAAATGCATTATATTTTTTCTATAGAAGGTATTTATCAAACATAGTAAGTTTATACCTGCCTGATAAAAAGAAAACATAGGAAGTGGATGTATTTTATGTTTTAGTACTTGAAATCTGCATAAACACACTTATCCTACTTTTATCCCCAATTGATATATTGAAATATATATATATATATATATATATATACATCAGGAAGCACTGCCTAGTAATACATGAAACATAAAGAGCATAAGCATCTTTTTGACTATTTGCGTCTCATCTGTGATGGGGTTGGTCGCATATGTCAAGTCCAAATACTGTTTGATTAATTTGTCTTACAAATACTTTTAGAAGTTTATGTCATGAATCAGTCAGGGGCCATCTTGGATTTGGGCATGAAGTATATTGGCAGCAGTAGCCATTTTGTGACTGGCAGCATTAGCCACACCCAGTGGCCATATTGTGTATGGGCATGACAGTTCATGGCTCAGTCGGCATCCATATTGGGACTGGCAGTATTGGTCACACCCAGGGGCCATCTTGGACTGGAACTGTTATCTGCCACATGTTATTGAACAGAAGGTTTTGGTCTCCCATAGCCACTGTTATAATGTTATATATTCAGGGCAGAGTCCCACTGTTATTGTTATGCATTCAGAGAAGAGGCAGTTTACCACTAATAAAGTTGTCATAACGCATTAAGTGGACTGACGTGGGAAGTACTGCCTCAACTCTTAACATGTGGGAAAGGGAGAGATGCTGTGGGTTATAAAATGTTGTAGTGGTATTATCTGTAAACATATTGTATTTTAATGTGGGAGCCATGTTGTGTGCAGTCATCCATATTGGGTCTGATACAGATAGTAACCTGAGTAGATCACCCATCTGCCTTCCAGCTGTCACCTAAAGTAAACACTTGAAGTGATAGCAAGGCCAGAACAAAGGGGTCTGTACAGACATTGAGGCACCTTAACCCCATGGGGTCTTCAGCCCAATATCAGGGTCATAGTACAGGAGCAAATAGATGTTTCTCCCTTGAGAGACAGAGACCAAGTGAATTAGGTAGCCACACCTAGTGAGCGGCCCATGGGAGGGGTCTGGAAGTTCCCAGAGCTTACCTCTAGTCCATTGGCCAGAGGTAATCAAGTTACTCTGGAGAATACCCCATTGGCCAAGAGGAAGATGAGGGTTGGACAAGGGGGTAGCCACTCCCTGTACTGGTTTTGTGAGTTTTTTTAAATACTTGTGTAAAAATAAAGAAGTTGTTCTTAATTTTCATACTTTGACTAAGCATGTATTATTGACCCAGAGGCATATGCTTGTAGAGGAGCTCGTTCTGACTCCCTACTAAGGTGCTCCCAGGTACACTACCACAGCAGCTGGGACTTATGCCTTTGTACCGACATAGACTGTCCATAGATCTAGAGTCACCCAAACTTAGGTCTAAACCTACTGGGAATAAGAGTACTAGGATACTCTAGATCCCATCATCATAGTAGGTTGTGACAGTCTATATATATAATGTTATATAATTTGTTAGTGGGGCTCTTACAGCAGAAGGCGACCACTAACTGCAATACATTTCGCAAAAGATCAAGCAGTAAAAAGCCAGCTGTTATTAACTTCAAAGAGAATCACAGAGAATGGTCTCTATTATTAAATAAGGAATAACAAATAGAAATGAATTAGCTGAATTAGGCTGAGTCCTGAAGCAGAGAGACCAGTTCATCTTTGCAGGACCCAATGTGAAGGCTGTTGTTGTTGTTTAGTCGTGTCCAACTCTCCATGACTTTACTGCAGCATGCCAGGCACATCTTATGTCTGGTTGTGCTTATCCATAAGGTTTTCTTTGTAAAGATACTGGAGTAGGTTGCCAGTTCCTTCTCCAGTGGCCCATAATTTGTTTGTCCTCTCTGTTAATACCTGCCCATCTTGGGTTACCATATATGGTATAGCTCACAGCTTCATTGAAGTACACAAGCCCCTTCACCACAGCAAGGTAATGATTCAGAATACTAAATGTATTAATTTACTACAAGGATAAATACTGGTAGAGCTCAATTACTGAATAAACATTTTTCAAATTCCAGCTGCAGTTTAAATTAGATTAAACAAATCACAAGTTGCTTAAGTTGCATTGCATTGGGCTATATTCACTGGGTTGAAAAGTTTCTCTCTAGAGAGAAAATATTTCTCCAATTTTTGTTACTCTATAGACTTTCCCTCTTCATGTTGGAGATATTATATTTAGACATCTCATTTCGCTGTTTAGAAACCATCCAATTTAGTGGATGTAGCTCACCAACATCTAAGGCAATTTTCCATATAAAGAATGTTTAATTGAAGTGAAAAAAGTTCAGAGTTGACATTTATTCCCATCTATAAAAAGTTAAAAATATTAATTTGTCACAAAAGGCTTCATATTTTAGATAACGTTACAAACATTTTATAAATTGTATGAATTGTTTAATCTATTATAGAGTTCATTTCCAAATAATATGAATGTTAAGTTCTCATAGTGCTAAAAAGTCAAGGTAGGGAACATTTTTTGTACTTGATATTTTGATGTGTTAGGTTTATAGGGCTATAACTATAGAGGGGATTTATTGTATATCTTTTAACCTAAACTATTGACATATAATGCATAAATGGAAGAAATGGATCACAGATGCTAAGAATATATTGGCAGAAATAAAGGGTCAATGTGAACTTTAAGTGATTGTAAATATGTTTAAACTGTTGTCATCAAGGTTTAGTATATCAGGACCTTGGATAGAAGGTCCCAAGCAGGTATTACAAATAATATAATTCAAATATATGAAACATAAGAGTTGAACTGAAAGGCTATGGTCTCTTAATTGCAGGGGAAATGCTAATTGAAGCTCACTGATTTGTTTTTGCTTGTACTGTCTTACTGTTTTAAGGGAACTTTTTAAGTGTGGCATTAGAGACAGACTAGACAAAGGTCATGCCATCTCCTATTACTTTCTCCTACAAAGCCATGATCTATTAGTACACTGGGTTAACCTGTACGTCTCTCTTCAAAAAACAGGTACGAAACCACTGCTCTGCACCCTGATTTCAGTCGGTTACCTACCCAGTATGCCCATGTACCATCGATGGGCAAATGCTATTTATAATTCACAGCTTACTAGTGCCAATCAGACTGCTAGGAACTACTGTGAAACAAACATTTTTCACTGACATAACAAATTAGGTAGAGTGGGTCCAGTGTGTCATGCAGTGTATGTGAAGGAGGCTACAGTTACTACCTAATAATCCTATGCAAGCTCTGGGTAGCCATCATGCCTAATAATGTTATCTGAGTTGAAATGTTTGTTTTCTTTTAAGTAGTGCTTAGTGTGATGAGAAAGGTGGGGAGGAGTACAGCAGCCATTAAAAAGATAATCTATGTATTTAAATTATATTTCCTGGATAATGATTTGCTTTGCTGCTGTTTATACAAGCAATAATTAATTAATTAATTAATTAATTAATTGTAAAATAAAAAATAGATTTAACAAACAAAAAGTTTTTCTACTGATCCTTTAACTGTAAAGGAAATTTCAGCAGTTGGGAATTTAATTAATTAGTGACCTTCCCATTGGTAGCCACTTTGTATAAATTGAAAGCTTCTGGCTTGCTTAAGCCTGGTTTGCATGTTCACTGTTTTAACTGAACTGTTTAAATGTGTCACTAGACATAGACCAGAGATAAACTGCGAGAAAACTGGGACACAATCCTGTCCCAGTTATCACTGACCAACTACATCTTACACTTTTGGGCCAAGTTTGTATATCAATGACTCAGTATTGATATATTGACCTCTTTTTATACTAGACCTTTTTGTACTATAAGGTGTTAAGTTCTAAAAAAATGTACATGGGTATGAATTGATAAAGTCAATTCATAAGAGACTAAAGAATACCTTTTTGTGGTTTCACAATTAATTAATTTGTTAAAAACATAATCTTTATTAATCTTTTTTTAAAAAAACCTTTACTTTAAAATTTGGACGTTTAAAAAACTGAGATTTTATACTCAGTGTTTTGATGTCACTTATTCAAGAATTCTTTTATCTTTTATTAGTCATATAATTATAGTAGAGCTAAAAAAAACTATGATACACTTTTAGGATTTTTAAGCTGTACGGTTATTGGAATTACATATAACAGATCAATGTTTATAAGTATATAAGGTGCTCATGTGCTAATAATATTATTCCATCCGTTAAAGTTCTAGTGTCAGAACACTATTCTGATTTGTCACAAAGTGCTTAAGGGCCATTCAATAAACTTAACCACAAATATATACATTTCAAAGAAAAAGAAAATTGATGAAAAATAAAAAATTGTGATGTGCCGCACTTTGTTTATGATTTATTTCTGTATTGTTTTCTATTTTGTGTTGATTATTATAATTGTGACTTATACCTCATGGGTATATTATATATACCCATTACACCTAATAGATATACATTTGTATATCCATTACACCTTTTAATTGTATAATGTGGTTTCAATACCTCATGGATGTGTTTTTTATTACATCCACTACCATCACCTTACAAAATGCGCTATTAAATAATACCTTGTGGATACAATTTTATATGTCTACTACCAATATCCACATATACAGTGGATATAAAAAGTCTACACACCCCTGTTAAAATGTGAGGTTTCTGTGCTGTAAAAAAATGAGACAAAGATAAATAATTTCAGAACTTGTTCCACTTTTAATGCGACCTATAAACTGTACAACTCAATTGAAAAACAAACTGAAATCTTTTAGGTAGAGGGAAGAAAATATATAAAAATAAAATAATATGGTTGCGTAAGTATGCACACCCTTAAACTAATACTTTGTTGAAGCACCTTTTGATTTTATTACAGCTCTCAGTCTTTTTGGGTATGAGTCTTTCAGCATGGCACATTTTGACTTGGCAAGATTTGCCCACTCTTCTTTGCAAAAACACTCAAAATCTGTCAGATTGCGAGGGCATCTCCTGTGCACAGCCCTCTTCAGATCACCCCACAGATTTTCAATCGGATTCAGGTCTGGGCTCTGGCTGGGCCATTCCAAAACTTTAATCTTCTGGTGAAGCCATTCCTTTGTTAATTTGGATGTATGCTTTGGGTCGTTGTCATGATGAAATATGAAGCTCCTCTTCATGTTCAGCTTTCTAGCAGAAGCCTGAAGGTTTTGTGCCAATATTGACTGGTATTTGGAACTGTTCATAATTCCCTCTATCTTAACTAAGGCCCCAGTCCCAGCTGAAGAAAAACAGCCCAAAAGCATGATGCTGCCACCACCATGCTTAACTGTGGGTATGGTGTTCTTTTGGTGATTTGCAGTGTTGTTTTTGCGCCAAACATATATTTTGTAGTTATGGCCAAAAAGTTCAACCTTGGTTTCATCAGACCATAACACCTTTTCCCACATGCTTTTGGGAGACTTCAGATGTGTTTTTGCAAAATGTAGCCTGGCTTGGATATTTTTCTTCGTAAGAAAAGGCTTTTGTCTTGCCACTCTACCCCATAGCCCAGACATATGAAGAATATGGGAGATTGCTGTCACATGTACCACACAGCCAGTACTTGCCAGATATTCCTGCAGCTCCTTTAATGTTGCTGTAGGCCTCTTGGTAGCCTCCCAGACCAGTTTTCTTCTCGTCTTTTCATCAATTTTGGAGGGAGCTCCAGTTCTTGGTAATGTCACTGTTGTGCCATATTTTCTCCAGTTGATGATGACTGTCTTCACTGTGTTCCATGGTATATCTAATGCCTTGGAAATTATTTTGTACCCTTCTCCTGACTGATACCTTTTAACAATGAGATCCCTCTGATGCTTTGGAAGCTCTCTGTGGACCATGGCTTTTGCTGTGGTATGCGACTAAGAACATTTCAGGAAAGGCCAACTAGAGCAGCTGAACTTTATTTGGGGTTAATCAGAGGCACTTTAAATTATGGCAGGTGTATACTGACTCCTATTTAACACAATTTGGAATGTGATTGTTTAATTCTGAACACAGCTACATCCCCAGTTATAAGAGGGTGTCAGCCAAGAATATTTGGTAATCTTCAGTTCCAATTCCTTTTTCAGGAATTTTTAAATCTAAACCATTTTAATTAATTATGCTTTAGAGTCATTGCACGAATATCACCCTGCATCATTTTCTCAGGACTTGTCTAAAAATAGTACTATTCCTGAGTTCAGCAAATAATAAAAAAACAGACACTATTTGCTCATAATTTAGAGATTGCTCTCTCCTGTAGTCATCATGTCTCTGAACCTACAACCAGAACGGAAGCTCATTGTACTCCTGCATGTCCATGCTCAAGTAATTACGAACTCCAACTACATAATCTTCTAATCAGAGTCACTTCAGCCATTAATGATGTCCAACATCATGTTGCAACTTTGGAAAATATATTCCCAAATTGATATCCAATAACAAACAGCAGGGAAATAAAACAGAGCCAGATACATATTTGGCTAACTCTGCAATCATAATCACTCTTTATTCACAACCAACTAATCTAGAGAAAGGCGTTAAAGCATACAGAGGCATTAATCTAGTTTTCTTCTAGAATTGCCGAAAATTACATTATATCTCAAGGTAATGTTTTAGTTACTTTAGAAATTCAAATATCCCATTTAAATAAAAAAATAATAGTAAATATTCAAAAATGTTTTCTTGCTTTTATTCTCTACAGTGTTATGTTATGTTCAGCCCATCACAACAGATGCTAAGGGTTATATCATTACCTTAATATGACTGTAGATTTAGGTTGTGTTTATGGAGGCAAAAGCTTCAACAAATATCGTATTTTTTCACTAAATACACTAAAAATACACTAAACAACAAACATTTCCATGGCCTCAAAGCAGACATATGCCAGCATTGATTCTCAATATTATTATTATTATTATTGTTGTATTTTGTTTGTAGCGTGCCAGTAGATACCATAGTGCTAATGGAACATAAAACTCATGAATACAATTTGTACATACATTTGAAGACAAAGTAAAGAGAACACAGCATGTTTGTACCTAAACACTGGTACAGAAGGAGATGAGGGCACTGCTCTCTTTTGAGTTTATAATCTAAAAGGTAATAAGGGTGTTAGAGACATGAGATGAGCTGACTGTAATGTGGATAGATGTTATAGCATAATGGAGTAAAATGTGTTAGAGAACCAAAATGGGTAAACTTGCTTGTCATTGTTGTTAGTATAGTTACTGATGTAAGTTATATTGTTCTCCAAACAGGTGAAATTTCAGAGAACATGTGAATATCTGAAGACTAAGGGAGAGTCCGATGATGCAAGGTACATAAATCCAAAGAGTAGGAGCAACTCTTGAAAGTCCTGTAGGCGAGCATGTTAGGAGGTAATGATAGAGGGCTAAAAGGCACAAAACAGCAGACAGGTTGTCCTCACGGAAATAGGGAGTTAGTGTAGGGACCGGAAGTGAGGAGCAGCAGATCATCCACGTGAATGAGTCTAACAGAAACATTCAGGATTGGAGTGGGGGCGGGGGGTAGTCTGATGAGTGGACTGCCAACAAGGATGGCATTGCAATAGTCAAGTCTGGTGTCAATCTCAATATATGTTAAATTATGATTACAAGGATTCAATTGTGCACATTCTTTCAACTGACTCATCTAAAGCAACAGGTAAGTGTAAAAAATTATATTTACATAGCAGTTATAGAAAACATTACACAGATCACCCCTATTTGTCTTACTACCAAGAAAGGGAGGATCTATGCACTTCTAGACACTTTTTTCTCTGCTCTTACACTTTCCTTTACTTCCTGGAAAAATTAATTTTGCACTCATCACCTCAAAAGTATTTGCAAAGGAGTATGCACAGTGCACTTTGTCGCACAAACAAAAATTTATTAAAAAAATTGCAATCACTTAATAAATGTGAAAAACATATGCAATAACTTTGCTGCATATAATTGTACTAAAACATTTTTTAAACTTCTGGATATTTTTTGTGTGTAGAAAGACCCATTCAGAATCCATAGGTGCATCAGATGAATAACTATCCAATATCAATATACTCATTATTCTTTTCTCCAATTATCCATCTCAAGATTTCATCAAGTTTGTCTTCAGTGGTGTTCAACATTGGCCCCACACTGATATTAAAGGACCAGTGTATTGTATGTACAAGTAAAGCTCATATGTTTGTTTGTTGGGAGGAGACAATTAAAAACAGTATGCAGGTTCAAATAAATAAAAGTTAATATGTGTTCTCACTTTTGAATGTGTCAGTGTTCCCTTAAGCAGCACTACTTATCTTCACCCCTTTGTGCCTCTCAGGGATGTGACCAACTCAAAAAAAGCTTAAGCTAAGTCAGATTTAATATAAAATAAATCAAGTACTTTAGATAAATAGACAATAGATAGATAGATAGATAGATAGATAGATAGATAGAGCCTGAAAAAATGCCATAACCAAGTCTATGCTCGGGAACCAGACATATCCTGTCATGCACCATAGGTCTTCTCCTATCCACAAAATATCTGCAAACCCTATTGCATCCTATACTATCAATCCTGTCCATCCATTCCTTTAATCCTCATACAAGCACTCAGTGTGAAAAGTTTGCTAGGTGTTACAAACAATCTATGTTGAGGCCAAATGGTTGAACAATTTTTGTGAGAGATTTACCAGAGGAGAGAGTCTGATGGCCACCCTATTGATGGGAGACAGAAAGATCTGAGAATAAAAACTCATGCAAACATTTTGAACATTGACATATGGATTTAATTGTCACAGGAAATGTATGTCACATTGCTCCATATCAAGTGAGTTCTCTCCACTGGGAAATCCCTCATTGTCATTCTTGTACCATTTGCTTCCTAGAGACTCTGTAACACTTAGCAAACTTTTCACACTCGGTGCATCACAGACTTCCTTTCTTTCACTGTTGTGATAACTTAAACTGCAATCTGATCAGTTTAAGTCTATAGTCAGATTGCATATACTGTATGTGTTCTGCAAGCATCTCTGATTTCATTTGAGAAATTGCTTTGAGGATGAAGCTTGCAACATAATTTTGCCTAGTTAGGTATTATCTGCTCTAAAATTGTTTTATCTTGTTCCAAGGCTAGTACTGCACCCAGAAGTAGTGACTAATAAAACATCCAACACAGACTTGGCATTAGAGTGAGAAGCTTCCATATTTTTACCCTCAATCATTGCTTTTATGTTTTTCTTCCATTTTGGAAAGTAAGCAGCTCATACACTAAAAACTCAACTGAGCTAGAATATAATATTCCTCACAGATCGCAACAAATTGTTTTTAAAATGTTCCCTAATCAGCTCATATCAACTTGAATGTCCTTCACTTTTCTGCTACACTAACACATACTGCAAATAATATGATGATTTTATAGAGCTTAATCAGGGTCAATATTGTAATGCTTTGTTATCAATATCTTATGCTTACAGCACATTGAGGTTTGATAATTTCATCTCAGTTGGTGCAGTGCTACAGAGCCTGTGCAGTTCATTTTGACACATAACTGGAACCATATTTCAGATATCTAACTATTGCTAGGGTCTATTCACTGTATCCCTCACTACTACATAGCCTTACACCATCTATTGTGCTCAGTTCTCTGACACATAATTTACAAGTAACAGATGACCATAGAGTAAATATGGTGTTGCATTGGCAAAAGAATGTGACAAAGTTGTAGTCATTAATACAATGAAAATGTATAAAACTAAGGGAATGTACATTTTCTGTGAATTATTTTGAGTTATCAATAAAAAAGAACTAACTTTGATAAAAAATGATAATCAATCGAGATACCTTTGTTGTTAGTCTCTTAGCAATATGACATCTCAGTATAAGTTTCAGGTTAGTTTCTCCTAGAGATAATGTGTTTTGGCATATGATACATAAGGAGCTGTGGTTACTATTATAATGGAAAATATTGATATGCATGACATTCCTTTTTTACATGGGCCTTCACTAATTGTCAAAAGGTTATTTCTCAAAAAATGTCATGTCATTTTTAAGTTGAGTTTACTATAAGTAGTCTGAAGCATATAATATAGGTCATTGAACAACTTAGAGTAAGTTCTCAATGCCCGAAGAATAAAGAAATACCTTTCTGCAACCTTAGTTACCCAGCATGCTTTTATATTTATTTTATGTACGGAAAAGTAATTAGGACAAAGTGAAACAGTCAAGAGCTTAGTAAAATGAGCTAGTAAATAATTGAATGTTCTGTTCATGTCCCGATTAACTCAAGGTTGAGTCAACAATGATTTAATGTTTCTGTTTGCCAAATGTCACATCAGTGATAGATTGAATAGATCCTTTATTGAAAGACTTACACTTTTCTGTCATCAGGGTTCCTGGAATAAAACTGCCTTTCCTTTATCATGCATTATTCCATTACCCTCTACAGCCTGCATAATTTATACTGGTATTATGACATACATTACTCCTATTTAAGTTTGCATTCAAGTTGTACAATGAATAATATGCATCTGTTTTGGATTGAAATTCTTTGTGATAATATGGAATAAATAGACTTCCTTCAGCCAAGGACTTAAAAGCATTGTATAACAAAGATCCCAACAAGGTCTTTCTGTCATTGTTAGTTTATTTACTGATTTTATTTTATATAAGCATTGATGATTTACCAAGGTTTCTTATGGAAAGGAGACTCTCTCAATATTGATGTCAATTTGCCTTGATTATATCTGAATTTTGCAGCAACCTTCTATTTCTTTATGTAATTCATAATGTGGAAGATTAAGAAGAAATTGCCAAGCATTCTAACATTGAGCTTCCTTCTAACTGTCTGACCTTCACCAGTTCTCAAGTCATGATACAGTACAAGGGTAATGATACATACAGGGCTTACTATGTAACCCATCTAGTTTCATTTGCTATGTGATAAGAGAATGTTATTTTGGCTTTTGGCCCAATTGGGCAACAGATGACACACAAAGGGCAAAAATTGCACACAACAGAAACAAATTAAATTATTAAATTGTTTGCACTTTTTAAACAAGAAAAAATATAACAAAGTAAATATGGATTGTGTTGCAATGACCAGAGGGAAATGCCTTGTTAACATAGACACATATAAGATAGATAATACATATATATTTTCTTGTTGTTGTTAATATTATTAATATTATTATAGAACTATTATTTGTTATTACAATATTTTCCTTTATTTAAAGGAACATGATATGCTACATGTTCAGCCCAGTATTTAAAAGAGTTTATTTGGAAACTAACAAGAAATACCTCTGTGTGAGTGTATGTACGACTTTAGATACTAAGGTAAGATATTTATGTTTCATAATTCTATATTGCTGCACATTGGCTGATAGGGACAAATCACCAGTTATACTTAAGACAGTTATACTTTCAAAACAGTATATTCTACTTCAAGATCTTCAATGACCTCTTCAGATGCAACAAGGAATAACATGCCTTCAATGGCCCTTTTCATTATGTACACATACATATTTTTTTTTATAGCATTCAGTTAAGTTTTCAATATAATTTAACAACTAAAATAAGACAAGACAGGTACATACACCAATGACTCAGCACTTAAAACAGGTTTACCTGAATTTCACATTCCCAACCTGAAACTCACTAATGCAGAGCATAAACAATTATAACAATGATAACAATTATAACTATTTGAAGAGACTTGCAAGAAATTGGCTTGTAGTATTACGATTGATGGAAAACGAATGAAACAGAATCAACAAAAGTAAATAACGAATAAACATATATTACTAGATCTTATCTTGTTAGATCAAATAAATTCATACAAAATGCTTAAGCTCTTCTTTGAATGGATTTGAGGTGGTTAGATGTCAGGTTTCACCAATTTCACTATGTTTATATGCTTGCTTACAGATATACACTATTGCTTCTGTTTGGCTTAGTATGCTGAATTTCTGGTAAATGTGCCAGATTAGTGTATGAAATGGGATCTAATCTTTTCCACCACATAAACAAATTCTCAGATTCCTTAGACTGAGTTACAAATTAGCATATAGAGGTAGAATTTATGTTTACAGCGACAATTGTGAAGAACTCAAGAAAGGTTTAAAAATTACTGCATAAAGCATAAACAGTTTTTGATCATCTTTAAACATGTTTATGCAGGATGATGGGTTCCATTTGAACATAGAGATGCAGATACAGTAGAGTTAGTAACGTTCTTAAACATATCAATTAAAAAAATACTTTCTACAATGTGGTATGTTGTAGAGTGTGATGAATCTCGGCTATTAGATATGACCTGAGCAATGATTTAGATGTTGTTTTTAGATACACATGTACTTCACAAGTTACACTTAACAGTTGAACTTAACAAACAAAGCAAAGTCTGACATTTGTTTAACGGGAATGATACCATGCTTTTGCAAACTTTGCACCTCTGTAGGAAATAATATGAAGAGATAGGCAAACATTAACTTAGTGTAACTAGGTACAACATTTATTTTAACATATTAAGTTATGAATGTTCTAACTACTTCTATCTAAATATCTATCTATCTATCTATCTATCTATCTATCTATCTATCCCTGTGTCAGTATGTCCCTCATTTTTAGACAAAAATCTACATGCATTAGAGTCAATGATATCTAATTCTAAACATGTGATAATAGGTGGTACTGCTCAACTATGCCATCAGATGCAAGCTAAATGAAAGAGATAGGAAAGAGACATCCATGGGAAAGTAAGAAACACTTATCTATGGGGTGGGGGCAGAATGAAAAGAGGCACAGACACATC
This sequence comes from Discoglossus pictus, assembly GCA_027410445.1. Classification (NCBI taxonomy): domain Eukaryota; kingdom Metazoa; phylum Chordata; class Amphibia; order Anura; family Alytidae; genus Discoglossus; species Discoglossus pictus. Next base: position 111,767,589 of record CM050164.1, read on the forward strand.
AAAACCACAGTTCTTCCTTGCCTCCCTCACCCATGTTGATCCTATTAACTATATCTCATGAGCACAGATCTCTCCCACCTCCATCACCACTAATCCCGCACTCTTATCTCATACCTTCTACCTCAGTCACCTTCTTATCAGCCAGAAATCAACAACCTTTACCCTCTGCCAACATTCCCTGACTACATACTACCATAAATATATTTCATCAATAAGACTCACTACTCGCTCCACATTCACAAGTTCAAAAATGAATTGTATATATCTCAACTCTCCAAAGTATTCATCCCTATGAACTACACTTATACACCTGGAAACCTTCACAGCCCACTGAATCTATAATGAAGTCCTAAACTCCAAAACAAACTTTCTGATGAAAGAATTCTCCCCCTGACCTTGACTTCAGTCACCTCCCCATATAGTATGTCAACATAATACTTTACTCATATCCAAAACACACTAAACTCTGCTCTTGATTGTTCTTTTCACTCATTAATTGTATGACACAAATTGATTCAGTTTCATATCCTCTTTCCACGCTTTTCTTCCCACTTTCCAAGGACCTTTTTTGTACATATTTTAAACCACTGCTTATGCTTCTTCTATCTCCTGAATCCTGTTACCTCTCCCTGTCCTCTGTGTATCCTAACCCAAGACTACTAATGGTCCAGAACCTACTTGCTTACAGACCAGAGCTTACAGACCACATCCTTTGACTTTTGCTCTATGCACAATACAGTCTCACTTACACTGTGATTTTTATAATGACTCCTGTGCAGTTATTATTATTATTATTAGTATTATTAATAAACATTCATGGCAAAAGCTTTATAAAAGTGAAAATGTCACAATTGGGCGAAACATTATGATGTTACATAAGAAAACTTATGTGCAACAGTGGTTATGATTATGGAAAAACGCAGGTCTGCATGAAAATATTAACAGACAAGTTGAACTCCAACATTTTTAAATCTCCCCACCTCCAGACACATTGGGCCTCATTCAATTGCAAGGCCGCAACTCATGGTATACAGGCCTCAAATCATGGTATACAGGAGATATTCAATTGAACAAGACCACAAGTCATGGGCCGAAGCGTCAAGACCATAAATCCTTACCGCACCCGCAAGCTGGAATAAAATTGGTCCGCAGTTGCAATCCAATCCCGTAATTACGGAGTGCGATGCAGGCCTCTCAACCAATAGAAAGCGGGCCAGCCAAAGATTATTGACAGAGAGAGATTATAAACTTGTGTTCCACATGCCCATGCATTGACTGTGTTGTAGATTCTTCCGAAGTAGCACGCAGGTCCCAGAGTTGGTGGTTTCAGCAGTTATAGAGCAAGAATAGGTGATTTTTGAGAGCAGTATCTTCCGGTTTTATTATTTTATATTATTCTAATTACAATCTTACACTTAAACTTTGATTACGCATATTTACAGATTACACATAATACAAACACACATATATTAAATCACCAGCAGGACCATCAGCCTCACCGGCGGCATTTAACCCCACTGTCCCCCTCCTCCAGAGACTCAGCATATCACCAGGGCCCTCCTACTGGAGGGACGAGTGCGGCTTGACCCCACCTCCTGCACAGTCTGTCCAGGCACAATAGGGAGGAGAGGAGGCACCATCTGATGACTGAATCTTACCTTCCCGGGCTGTTCAGGATAGGGGTGACCCGCAGCCTGGACGCTCCTCTACTTCCCCTATGCCGCCGCCACTGCCACCAGCACCGTCAGTGATGTTTCTGCTGCCTCGAGGGGGATGCCCCCCACCATCACCAAGAAGATGGCGGACACCTACGGGGCATTGGGGCCCTAATGCTAGGCGGAGGAGGATGTAGGGGCTGCACATATGTTTTGTGCCTTCTCAACAGCACTCCTCAGTGACAATCTATTGGTCCAAATGTTAACACAATCTAGCCTGGCTACAGAGTCTAGGATCATGGCCTATGTGATGGTGACATTTTGTATGCAGATGGATACCTCCCATCACATGGTCCATGATCCTCTTCTCTGTGGACATGTAGGTTTCTGTATAACTTTTCACCAATTGATGGTCCCTGAGGAATGCTGTTGAGAAGAGATGTTGCAGTCCCTATATTTTTGTAAGGCCTTATTTTGCAGGATATTGTTTTCTTTATTTTGTTTTAGGCACAAGTCAGGTTCATTAAGGCATCTTCTGCATCTGCAAGCATTGTGAAGGAAATGTACTAAGTGTAATATATTCCCAGTGCCTCTCAGGTGGACATTCCTTCAATGAAAGTCCCCCACCCCCCCTTAACATGTAGCTACCACAATTTTAAACCTTTCATATAGCCAGATATCTAAGATATGATTGTTGTTAGCTTAAATGTAGACTAATACCACTATGGCAGTGGACTTGCAGAGTTTCACAATGGCATGTTAATTACAGCCAGCATGGATATATGCACTAGTGAATCATGTAATCCTGATCTCAATATCAGTCTGAGAACAGATCCTTGGGTCTGATGTAAGTGACATTAAATCTGGCTGTTGACTTTTGTATCCTCTCAGTATTAATGGGTATTTTCCAATATTGATGATTATCCAGAGAACTAGCTAATAGTAATGCTTGCAGATAGGAATAAGGTGAGTTGGTATATTGTTACAGTTATTTACTGTACATGCATGTTGATTTGTTTTTTTATCCTCCGTCTTTTTTTAGTTGACCCCTTTTTTAGATTTTTGTTTTGTCACCACACTTTGTGAAACTGGATTGGATTACATAGTAAGAGGTTGTATCATCTGTTTCATTGAGCAGATCTAGACAAGCTGTAAGTGCTATGCACATTAATGGTTTCTTCAATTAAAATTGAGTGATTTCTGATGATCCTTTTTTCATCAGATTGGAGTGGTGTAGTGACCACATTTGACCTGGTAGGTGCTATGCATCATGCTTATTCTAGACTATGACATTACCCCCTGTAGGTATCCCCTTTTTCCCACAAGCCTCATGCTCTGCCGGGATCCGCCCACACCAGTAGCGAAGGAACTGGCAATCCACTCCAGTATCTTTGGCATGCAAACCTTGTGGAACAGCACAGGCAGAGACCTAGCTAAATGTGCTGCAGTCCATAGGATTACAGACAGTCAGACACAACTGAAGGACTGAACAACAAATAAAAAAAAGGTTTCCCTGGTACTTGATATATGCGATGTGGCAGTGCCATTTGGCCACTATTTATTTTCCCAATGTAGATGTGATGAGCGAGATGTATATGCAATTATATATATATATATATATATATATTCCAGGGTACACATTAGAGCCTCTGTGAGTGAGAAAGGGTTAATATGGCATCAGTTTAATGTTTTTAATCAGGTTGTGTGTCTTTAATTGCTTTATGCATGTTGCAGCATGGCTTTTCATATTGGCATATGCATTACCATTCAAACATATGATGCTATGAAATATTTTTGAAATGCCTATGTTGTATTTGGGGATGGTTGTGCAAGTAATTGTAATGCCTCTCCAAGCTTTCCCCATATTTTAAAGTGAACTGGCGTGTTTATATTGTCTTTTACAGTGTTGAGAATTTGTCAGTAAATCCTATGCGGGTCCTATTTGGAGCCCATAATATTTTTGACTCCATTTGCCGTTACGGGCTTTAACGCGAGTGCGTCTTTGGGGATTCGTAGCAATTTATTAGCGTTTTTTGAACGTAACAGTTACAGGCTTGAAAGATCAAAGGTTTTGCGGCAACAGAGTTCAGATTTTGGCAGCCCGTAGGGTTTTGTAACCCTGTAACCCACAGATCAAATGCGGGTAGCGTTAAGAGGCGAATTTAATAGCAGTAAGTCTTGCGGGCTCAGTTACGGGCTACTGCTTTACACATTGGGGGAATTTAATAGGGCGGTAATTGTGTTAGTGTAAAGAGGCACCTTGTGTGTCATCCTATTCCATGTGGGTATGGTGATGTGATGTTGCCAACTTTATTGTCTTGTGATGTTGCTAAATATCTGTTCCCCATATTGTGAATATTGTTAACATTATATGAAATGCTATTGGAGACAATGAGCTTACTGCTGACTGAGGGCCTCATTCAAATCCTAAGTTTTTGGCATAAGTAGCCGCAAGGGGAGGCCGCAAGCTACTTAGCTATTCAATTTGCAGCCTACGATTGGGTTCTGAGCCTCGAGCTGCGATCCCTTGCGATTTGCTCAATCGCAGCTTCCTTCCGTCAAAGCCTTTGATCTTGCGCGGCCGCGAGACTTGCGGCCGCCAGAAATCCCAATTGCTACGATAACCCTTCCTTCAAGCCTGTAAATCGCTAAAATTGAACCGCAGCTTACTTACACCAAAGGGGTCCCGTAATTGTCTTACTTACAAAATGTAGCACTAATTAAGCACATAAAAAAGCCATCCTGTACTTTTATTAGAAGTGAAAGTGATTTTAGTTCTAACAATTAATAGCACAACATTCCCCTACTCTCAAATTGCAATTAAAAATAGTGTATTTCATTTTAAATTTACGTCATAAAGTCCTACGGGCTTCAACCTCAAAGCCCGTAGGACTTTTGAATCCAACCTCCGGGCTTGGAGGTTGCAGCCCGTCGGACTTTATGACGGAAATTTTACATGAAATAAAGTAGCTATTTATGATGATTTGAGATGTGAATGTTGTACTGTTAAATATAAGAACTAACATCACTTTCTCTTTTAATAAAAGTACAGGATGGCTTTTTTATTTGCTTCATTAATGCGGACGATTTACGGCCCCGGTATGAATGAGGCCCTGATACTTTTAGCTCATACTTTTAAATCATATGAATTGTATTAACGATAATTGCATAATTAAAAGAATTATCCTCCCTTGTCATGACCTTACAGTGGCCTTTTAAATCAGGTACTTCAACTGTAAATGCTTTTATTATCAAATAACATATATAGTTGTTAGCATGCGGGTTGTTGCTAACGCTTCGGGCTCGCAAAGTGAGGGCCACAGTTGTTGCCATGGAGCGCCGAAGGTGTTCCTTGCCAGCAACTGCGGACCTCGCAAAATTAACGGACTTACAACACAGAAATACGACACGCGTTACGACCCATTACGACCTCGAAAAAAACGTCTGAAAACCTCGCACACGAAAACATGAAAAACACAATAAATACACACAACAAATACATAAAAAGCTTACCTACAGCAAGGGGGGGGGGGGGGTACCCAGGACCTTAATAATTGAAGTTACACCTCAATTTAACTCGAAATAAAAGAGTTTAGACACTCCAAAATCCCCTAAGCGAGAGTAAAAATGGCCACCGAAAAAAACAAAAACGAGGCTACAGGACTCTAAAGACGCAAAACACCACCAAACAACTACGGATTTTCCGAAATAGCATACGAAATCCGAAAACAAGGACGCAACCTGCGCGACCTGAAAACCATTAGAAACCAAAGAAATACACAACAAACACATAAAAAGCTTACCCACAGGAAGGGGGTGCACCCAGGATCTCTGCAAGTGAAGTTACACCTCGATTTAAGTCCAAATTAAAGAGTTTAGACACCCGAAAATCACCTAAGCGAGAGAAAAAATTACTGCCGAACAAAACGAAAATGAGGTTAAGGACGCAAAAATACTACAGTTACTCGCAAAACGGAAAGAACGCTCCAGTCAAGTTCACGAGGCACGTAACACACACTATGCGGCACGTACCACACTGCTATTACCCACCATTTTACATGAAAAAGACAACTATTAGCCGGAATATGGCGGCTGGAATTCTGGAAAGCAAATAGCGCATGCGTATTGCGTTCTAACGGTTTCAAGCACCTCAAAGTTTATAAATACTGCCTACTTTCCGGAAAATTCTACATTTCTCCTCAGGTGATGAACAGTGTGACTGGATAAATCACTGCTGCCATTACTTCAGAAGAGAATTACTTCCTAATTTACAACTTCACAATCTGCAAATTACAACTGAGAGGTAAGCTATAATTTTATTAAGAAAGACCCCCCCCAAAAAAATAGCAAAAAAATAAAACATTTCGAACATTCCCAATCAAGACGTCATTCATGTATAGTGACATGTGAAATGTACATTTATTTGTATAGGTCCTACAACAAGCTAATCTTAACTAAGTAATCAAAGAAGAATATTCAACTGACATTAATTCACAGCAGCTCATAGCAAAAATGTGCACCGTGGACTGTGAAAGAGGATCACTTTTAAAGAACAGAAAGAAAGAAGAAGAGGTAAGATAGAAAAATACATTACATGCAGAAAAAGACCATGCTTTGCATAAACCAAAAGAAGGAATATACAATTAACCATTTCACTTTCTTTTTCAAACAGACACTACAAGAAGACTGGCGGATAAGGATTGGCATGAGGGGACCCTCGGTCATTCGGACAAGAAAAAGACTTCAATCAAGGTATACTATAACAAATACAAAAAGAAACACAAATCGCATGGTTACTGCCTGCCAATATGAGAAGTTAAACTACAAAATACAAGCCTCAATATAAATTACAGCAACACAAAAACACCACAGTTGAAGAAACTTTCCAAAGACATATACAATTTCCAAATAAAGACACTTGCACAGAAAAAAAAATTCATAACACAAAGTGGCAGACATAAAACAGGATAGCATAACAAACATTAGCAACATACAGAAAACAAAAGTGTTCCTCCTGTTTACTGTAACAATCACCCACAAGCCAAATGCAGCATCCCAAAAGTGGTGAACACAAAACAGGATAGTACAAAAAAGCACCACAACATATAGAAAAGGTAATTAACATTCCTGTTTACTGTCCAACAACCTGTAAACCTCACAAACAAGCCAAATTAAGCATACCAAAAAGTGGCAAATGGAGCATCCAAAATGTAATGGACAGAAGACAGGATTGTACAAAAAATACCAACAACATATACAAAAGTAACTTAACAATCCTCTTTACTGTTGAACAACCTATAACCCTTACAAAGAAGCCAAAGTAAGCATAACAAAAGTGGTGGATGCTAAACAGGATACTACTGTAAATAGTTCCAACATAGAGAAAATATAATTTACAGTCAGCTTTACTCTATAACAACCTTTAACCCTCAGCCACAAGCCAAATACAGCATCCCAAATGTGGTGGACACAAAATAGGAAAGTCCAACAAACATTGCTAAGATATACAAAATGTAAATAACATTAATGATTACTCTAAAAAAAATATAACTGTAACATAGAACTAAAATGAAACAATTTGAAAGCGGTGCACAAAAACAGCATAGCATAAGAAATCAGGATCACAGATACACTATAAAAAAATGAATAAACTATGCTATTCATGAGAAATACATTTGAATCAAACAACATTTATCTTTTTCTTTTACAACAGACACTGCGTCAAGACAATCGCACAAAGATTTCCAACAGCGGATCTAGGGATATTCATCTTGAAATCACACTTCAAACAAGGTACAGTATAACAAGTAAAAAAAGAGAAAACAAAATAAACACGTTTGCTGTGCATCCATGTCAAGAGAAAAAACAAAATAAAACAACAACACACCAACAACAATAAGCACCACAAATGAACAGCTTTCACAAAATAGTATTGACACATTTCTCATTTACATACTAATTACCTTTTACGTACAACGTTTAACAGTAAACCCGAACTTCCATCTATCAAAAAATAATTGCCCAAGATAAAACAGCATAGTCCAATAAATAGTGAAAACACATAAAAAAATTAATTTCAAATCTCAATTCACAGCCCTAACGTACAATGTTAAGCACAAAACCTAACCAGACACATAAAATAGAATACTACAAAAAATACTACTTACACCTAACAAACAACAATACAAACCTTCTTTTCACAGCCACAACATATATGCCTTTAAGTAAAATAGAAGGATACTATTACAACAATCCCCTGCAGTACAAATTAGAAAGAGCAATATATTACTACCATTTTTGTCCCTCTACTATGCCTCTAAGCCAACCCTACAAACCTACAAGATAAAAAACAATGAAACAACCAAAACAAATATAAAAATGTCATTTAACACTATAAACCTACTACATCTATAATAAGCTATAATGCAGTTACCTTTGGTGTGCTATGCATCTAAGCCAAAAATTACAACCTACAAGAGATAAAGTAAGAGCAAAAAAATAAAACAGACTCATTTAACAATAGAAAGAAAGTTCATCTACAATGAACTACAATCACATACAAACAAAGTTAATTTACAATCACAACAGTGTTGCAACAAAAAAGATTTGATAAACCAACTTAACATCTCAAACTAAACTAATGATACATTATTTTCATTTACAGATTAAGATGGCTGATAACGAGACCAAACAGGAAAAGATAAGACGTCAAGCTAGAGAAAGACAACAAAGATGGGCAAACCAGCAGACGCCGTTGCAGAAGGAAATTTGACAAAAAAAAGAACGGAAAAGACTTGCAAGCAAAAGACTATCAGCTGAAAAAATAAAAGATACACCCAAAAAAGCCACTAAAAAACTAAAGCATTTAGAACCTTTTCCTCAAACATCACATAACATTTCAAATGATGAATTAGAAACTGAAACTGATATATGCTCTTCAAATTGTCCTTTACTTAAGTCTTTAGCAGTAGAGGTTCATAATTGTGGTGACATGAATATTCTTTGTCAATTTTGTGAGGCTTATCATTTTAAACAGGAAAGACCCAGAGATGGACAATTCATTAGTTGCTGTCAAAAAGGCAAGGTCAAACTTCCAGAAAGAAAACAATTCCCAATATATTTACAAAACATTATGACTGAACCTACTTTTCCAAACTACAAACATTTCTAGACAAACATAAGATCCTACAATAGTGCCATATCCTTTGCATCTATGGGGACAAAATTAGCTGCTAATGTACCAGGTCATGTTCCTTACTGCTTTAAAGTCCAAGGCCAAATTTACCATCGTACTTCCCATTTACATCCACAGGAAGGAGAGCAAAGAAAATTTGCTCAACTATATGTCCTAGATACAATGGAAGCTGTTGACCAACGTATGCAGCGGCAAGAAAATAAAAAATGCTTACCCAGTGTTTCTATAGAGCTAGATAAAATTATGGCCAATAACCCCTACACTAAAGCTTATAAAAAATTGGCAGAAGTAGAGAAGGAACAACAACTTCATGCAGAAAGACATCAAATACCAATCCCAAAGATCAATATGGTGCTTTAAAGAGATAGACATAGTGATAAACGTCGTTATAACTTGCCAACATCAAATGAGGTTGCAATGATGTTTCAAAATTATGAAGGAGAACCACCATTTCAAAGAGACATTAGAATATATCCCAGAAATGGGGAGCACCCATTCATTAATATCAGTATCTTAAGTACTAATTTATATCCAATGACATATCCCATTTTTTCCCACACGGAGAAGCAGGCTGGCAACCAAAATGAACCCTTCCCAGTTACTCAAATGCCAAAGTCTGTATGCAAAAAAATGTTTCCATGCTTGAATTTAAAGTAGCTCTAATTGACATTCAAAATACATTTATTCCAATTTTATGTGGTGGAAAACTAACACAACAAGGGATTATTGATTCCTATTTGCAAGTTGAGGCCAATAATTTAAACTTCATAAAATATCACACAGGAGGGAGAAAAAAGATCCTATTGTAGGGCACACCTACTTATCCTAATCTTAGAAAAAAGAGAATAAACTAAATAATAAAACTTAGCATTTAATGGTATTTAAAATCCTTATTAAAATATATGCACATAGGTAGCAGAGAGGTAGTAATGTTCTACATGGCAGTATGGGTATCTGTTACAGAAAGAAATAAGTCCTAAGTTATATAAGTAATATATAGTATTCTACCAATATATATTTTTGTTAAGTGAGCTTGTCATCATTGTGGGTCATTCTCTGCAGTAGATAAGAACTATATGATTCACAATATAGGGTATTTTTGAAATGGACTACTCTAGTTTTATTCAATATCAATTCAGTGTGCTATATACACTTAATACCAATCAGCATATTATTAAAGAAGCACTACACTATCATATGGCAAAATAGTTAAGGCTAATATAATTTTGCTGTATACATTCAATATAAATCAGCAAATTATACCTATATAATAACTATAGTCAATTTAAATTGTATTCAGATGTGCTGTGTCACAACGATATTGAAGTTTATTTGCTCAACTTTTTCATATATACATCAACAATACTATTTGCCTATATTTCTTCCAGTACTATAACATATTAGCCCTATCACGCTTATCTTCTATAGACTTTATTAATTCTAATGTATTTTCAACCTCAAGAGTCTATTTACTACTATTTTTAATTGCATAAATTGAGGATTACTTATTGACACTATTTTCCTCAGGTTTTTAACTTCGTTTGTGTTGCCATGACTACGCCAGCCTTTAAATAGGCTCTAGGGGAAGACTGGCGTAACCCTTGATGAAATACAAGAAACGTGCGTCGGGTTCACGTAGGAACGCAGTCGCGGGTCGATGACGTCACTGCTGTGCGTCTAGACCGCGGCGTGCTAAGCAGAGAGCTAGCGTGGTTTTCTCCTCAGGACCATAGTTTAAAGTCCCTTCCCCGATGGTTAGAACAGAGCTATTTAGCAATATCTACGTTTAGAAGGCATAGTTTTACTAGTCAGATCCTGAAGAACCACGCAGTATTTACTTTTCAATATTAAGGCAATATTGGGTCTACATCTCTATTGGCCCACACTGTCACTCTAGGACAGCAATATATATTATAAAACTGTCCAGTCTTGGGACTTTAAAAATATTTTGGGGCATTTATTCCTTAATACTGGGTACAGTGGCTGCTATTTAATTCCAGCAATAAAGCTGGATTACCTCATGTTCTAAGCCTATACAACTCGCTATATACACTATATTCATATACTAATCACTTATTTAGGTGCACATCAATAGCTGTGCACCCCATGAACTATTAGCACTTGGCACTTTATACTTTGCACTTCTTTGCACGATAATCACTTTATCTGTGACCAACACTAGCACTTTACATTGTATATAGCTTGTATATAGCCGGTCCACTTAGGACTTATTTCTTTCTGTAAAAGATACCCATACTGCCATGTAGAACATTACTACCTCTCTGCTACCTATGTGCATATATTTTAATAAGGATTTTAAATACCATTAAATGCTAAGTTTTATTATTTAGTTTATTCTCTTTTTTCTAAGATTAGGATAAGTAGGTGTGCCCTTCAATAGGATCTTTTTTCTCCCTCCTGTGTGTATCTATTATTTATCCTAAGGAGCACCCTACTCTAATAATTCTATTTGGTACTTTAGTAGTATACCTGAGCCACCACAACCCACTTTTTTTCATAAAATATCAACAAGATAAACTACGTGTAGAACAATATTGGGGATTAATGGATTATGTCGCTGAGGTTTCTACAAGCAGAGACATGACAGCTGGCAAAGCCGTCATTTTACCATCTTCTTTCCAGGGATCTCCTCGCAATATGAGAGAAAGATACAATGATACTATGGCTATTGTCACCAAATTTGGAAAACCCAATTTATTTATTACATTTACATGTAATCCCCAATGGCCAGAAATTACACAAAATTTACTTCTTGCCCAATCTTCTTCCGATAGACCAGATTTAGTAGCCAGAGTTTTCAAAATTAAATTAAATGAATTAATATGTGACACTATAAGTCACTTATTTGGCATATGTCTTGCTTATGTGTATACAATTGAATTGCAAAAAAGAGGCCTTCCACGTGCACATCTTCTGATAATCCTTCAAGAAAAAGATAAATTAGATACTGGTGACAAAGTGGATTCAGTCATTGTTGCTGAACTACCAGATCCAGAACTATATGGTAGGCTATATGAGATTGTAACTCATCGGATGATTCATGGACCCTGTGGCGAGCTTAATCCACACTCACCATGTGTGGAAAATAATAAATGTACAAAAGAATTTCCTAAAGATTATAGAGACAAAATGTATGCCAATTGTGATGGCTATCCATTATATAGAAGAGAAGGAGATAGTGCCATTATTCGTTGCAAAAAGGTTGAAAATAGATATGTGGTACCATACAATCCACATTTACTTATGAAGTATCATGCATACATTAATGTAGAAGCCTGCACTTCCATCAAATCCATTAAATATGTCTACAAATATATTAACAAAGGCTATGATGCAGCTACTGTAATCGTCAAAAGTGCAGACAATACCGAAAGCACTGAGTTAGTACATGATGAACTTACATCTCATGTAGATGCTCGCTATGTAAGTGCGCCAGAAGCTATGTGGCGGCTTTTAAATGTTGAAATGCACTATAGATCACATGTAGTATATAGATTAGCAGTACATTTGCCACAAATACATTTAGTGTATTTCCATGCTGGAAAGGAAACTAATGCATTGGCCCAAAGTGAGCATCGTCACACTACACTAACTGCATGGTTTCAATTAAATTCTACAGATTCACAAGCAACACAATTCTTATATATTGAAATTCCATATCACTATGTTTTTGTGAATCGATTATGGAGACCAAGAAAAACCAGAGGAAATAAAATAATACCAAGAATTTACACGGTCAGTCCAAGAGACCTTGAACGTTTCTGCTTGCGACTACTACTTTGAAATGTTCCTGGTGCACAAAGTTTTGAACACTTATGAACTGTTAATGACATAGTATATGAATCCTTTCATTTAGCTACCAGACATAGAAACTTACTACCTGATGATACAGAATGGGAAAGATGTCTAGCAGAAGCAGCACTATGTCAAATGCCACGGCAGATGAGGGAACAATTTGCATTCATTTGTATCTTCTCAATGCTCCAAATGCATTAGCTTTTTGGGACACATTTAAAAGTAATATGGCTGAAGACTTTATGCAACGATACAATGAACCTATTGCACACTTAAAAGCATTAATGGAAATCCAAGAAGTATTTTTAACTCATGGATTAAGTTGTGCAAGTTTTATACTGTGTGACAGATTCACTGCCACTCTCAGGATCCGTGCCTTGTTTTCCAGCACCACAATGGAGTACTCTGGAGCCTTTGAAATGTTTAGTAGATTGTGGCTGTTTATTTGTCAGCATACAACAGAAAATAAAACCAAACAGAAAATAAGTCCTAGCTTCTCATTGAAGCCCTGCATAACTGAACTGTAGTTTCCCTTACTGTCTTATGTAGACGTGCAAACATACAGTCCATACAACGGTAGCAGAGGTGTCTTTTCCTCTCACCTCTCTTAGGCTCTGTATCTCCGGCCTCTCTTTCCAAAGCAGATCCCTCCTGCGGTCATCACCTTGAGGGACTTTCTGTTCCTCTCATCTGCGTACCTTCTCTTAAAAGCTTCTGGCTTTGTTCCATTAGCTTTCAGTGCAGCCTCTGACTTCGGTCCTGCACACTTCCACGCTCCAGCACTCCAGCTCTGTCAAACAGCTCTCCCCCTCGAGACAGCTGCCGCAGCCGGTCTCTATTGCAGCCACACCCCTGCCTTTTGAGCAGGTTGTTAACTCTCTCACTCCTGGGGAAAAGTCTTGAAGAGCTCTCTTCTGCCCTCTGGTGGCACTTCACCACAACTGCCTGATACAGGTCTTATAGATGACATAAACTTTGAAGACTATGACATTCAACTACAAGTACAAAGGACAGAAGAAAGACTTGCAACTTTAAATACATTACAATTGCAAGCATTTAATGACATAAAAATGCACTAGATGATGACATGGTCAAAGAGTGTTATTTCTATCTTGATGGACCTGACGTTATCGAAATCTATATAGAGTCAAGTACACTATGGAAACATTTTACCCATCTTCAACTACAACAAAATATGAGATCAGAAGGCCAAAATGATTTCAATGATTGGCTTATTAAAATTGGAGAAGGAAAAACTGAAAAAATACCAAATTTTCCTGACAACACTGTGCACATCCCACCTCATATGATTTGTCAACAAGATCTTATATCGGCTATATTTGAAAGTACAATAAATAACCAGGAATATTCGGAGCCTGCCAACCAAGTCATACTAACGTGTAAAAATAAGGATGCATTAATCCTTAATAATGAAATATTTTAAAAATTAATCCACCCCAAAGAAATTATCACAGTGCTGATTCTGTACTTGCTGATGACAAAGAAAGTCAGGCAAACTTTTCAACTGAATTCATAAACTCATTAACTCCTTCTAGAATGCCACCACATATTTTGCAGCTAAAGAAAGGTGCAATTGTCATTTTACTGCGAAATATGAACCCCAAAAAATGCCTATGCAATGGGACAAGATTAACTGTTCAACAATTAAAGGACCATTTAATAGATGCTGAAATTTTAACTGGTACCCATAAGGGAGAGAGAGTTTTCATACCAAGGATAGATTTAGCACCAAGTGAAAGTAGTCTCCCTTTTATACTTCAAAGAAGACAATTTCCCATCATTATGGCATTTGCCATGACCATTAATAAATAACAAGGACAAACTTTCAAATCTGTGGGTATCTTCTTAGAACCAGTATTTGCACATGGCCAATAGTACGTTGCCTTATCACGGTGCAAAAATCCACAGGCTATTAAAGTTTACATTGAAAACAAAAAAAACTACACCTAAAAAAATTCTGAAAACATCACAGACAGCATGGGGCAACAGGTAGGACGTCTGTGAGTGTGGTGGATGCGAATTAAACTCAATTAAGATGATTTTCGCAACTCGAAAATCGCCTTAGCAAGAAAAAAAATGGCTGCCGAAAAAAAAAAAGAGGCTACACGACCCTGGACTGCGCAAAACACTGCAAACCGCGTAGCCCTTTACACATCACACTACGACCTACAAAATAAACTATTACAAAAGCCGGAAAATGCTCACGAGACGCGTACCACATTAATAACATTACGAATGCTGCTTTACACAATAAACCAACGGCTTCACCTCACACACGCAGCCTATTTAGAATGCACAGTTCAAACATTCATTACACTTTATAAGCAGGGCACTAACACTCAAAATGTATATTCTATGCAGACACAAAATACAAACAGATTGTTAGCTCTTCAGCCTATTGCTTGCTGCATATATCAAATATAAATAATTAAAGTATATTAATTTATTGAATAAATTATTAATTATTACTTAATTAATGTATTGAATAAATCATTAATTATGCTTATACATAGAAATATATATCTCTCTCATAGAACCAAAAGTACACAACAGGAGAGGCTCGCAATGAGCGCCAAAGGCGCTCATTGTGAGGCATGCGATGAGCGATGAAGGCGCTCAGCACAAGTGTCCAATGTGCGCCGAAGGAGCTCAGCGCAAGCCACGCAATGAGCGCCGAAGGTCCTTACAGTAGAAAACGGTTTCAATTATGTCTCAACCAGCATTCCCATGGCTTCAAATTTTATTGACTGTCAATTTTTGACTGGCAAGTCGCTAGTACTTTAGAATTAGTATTATTAGTACTAACATTTCACAATTTTCTACCTATGTAACTCTCACTTCCTTCTCTGCCTCTTAAATTCCCTTTAGATTGTAAGTACCAAGGGCCCCATTTAATTCCAATCACAGTCAGCCGCATGTTGCAGGTTACCATTGGTCTCCGTTTGCAAGGCTATTGAATTGCTCCAGGTCGCAAGTTGCGATCTTAAAGCCAGATCAGTAATCCATGCACTGGTTCGGAGCAGTTGTTGGCGGGAACCTTATGAACTCACCAAGCCCGTAACTGCCCACTTGGAATCGGCCAGTAGAAAATGAGACTGTAATAATTATGGCAGTGACACATGGAGGTTATGTGTCAATAAATCAGGTTCGAGAGAACCATATGCAAGACTTGCAAAACTTTGAAAATGAAGAATTCTGAAAACTAATCCAATACTGTTCTAGTCCATATTGGTGGCCTGATATGTATTAACTCATTGATTACCAAGATTGATAAAACCCTGAAATGAAACAAAAAAAATAATTATTTTTAATTGCCGATTTGCAAGCTTGAGACTGTTGTGCAATTAATTATGTTTTTCATCACTCTCCCCGTAATTTACAGTGCAGGATTACTGTTTTATTTGCATTTCCATTGCAACAAATTGGTGTTGAACCCCTTTAGGGTCCTCTCGAGTACATGTAGTATTCTTCTCCATTTGCGCTTTACGAGTGTGGATACGTTTGCGAGCTTGGGGAATTTGAGCAATGGAATAGTGATTTGCGATTTTAGCCCTGCGAAAGTGACACATCAAAGGCTTCTGGAGGGTGTAAGTTAGGAGTAAGACAGCTGACATTTTTTCAAGCTCTTAACTCGTAACTAGTGATGTCGCGGAGATCAAATTTTCAGTTCGCGAACTGTGGACGCGAATTCCATCAAATGTTCGCGAACAGGCGAACATTGGCGAAGACTTCAATGGGCAGGCGAATTTCAAAAGCCACAGGGACTCTTTCTGGCCACAATAGTGATGGGAAAGTTGTTTCAAGGGGACTAACACCTGGACTGTGGCATGCCGGAGGGGGATCCATGGCAAAACTCCCACGGAAAATTACATAGTTGATGCAGAGTCTGCTTTTAAGCCATAAAGGGCATAAATCACCTAACATTCCTAAATTGTTTGGAATAACATGCTTTAAAACATCAGGTATGATGTTGTATCGATCAGGTAGTGTATGGGTTACACCCGCTTCACAGTAACAGACCAATCTACCCGTTTAATGCACCGCAAACAACCGCAAACAGTCCCTTTGCACAACCGCAAACTCCCCATTTGCACAAGGTTGGATAGCAAGCTAGCCATGTCCCGTTCCTTGTCCTCACTGATGTCATTGAATGTCTCTTCCTCCACCCAGTGACCAAGGGTCCCTGAAAGGGGACAACAAGGCCCCTGGGACGCCTGCTGTGTTTGGTCTTCCACCTCCTCAAAGCCACCTTCCTCCTCTGACTCCTCTTCTTCAGACTCCCAGAGTCTGGGGGCTTCCACTGCCCAACATGGAAGATTATACACAGGTCAGAGTCTGGGGGCTTCCACTGCCCAGCATGGAAGATTATACACAGGTCAGAGTCTGGGGGCTTCCACTGCCCAGCATGGAAAATTATACACAGGTCAGAGTCTGGGGGCTTCCACTGCCCAGCATGGAAGATTATACACAGGTCAGAGTCTGGGGGCTTCCACTGCCCAGCATGGAAGATTATACACAGGTCAGAGTCTGGGGGCTTCCACTGCCCAGCATGGAATATTATACACAGGTCGGAGTCTGGGGGCTTCCACTGCACAGCATGGAAGATTATATGCATTGCCTCTGTCTGCGTTATTATAAGGTGTGTACTGTTAAGTAGTACTATTCCTATCGGTTTAATCCCTGTTACGTCCACTATTAGGGGAGTGTGTATATGGCATGGATTTTTGGAACAGGGAGATGGAAAAAGATGCTTGGTTGGACCTCCTATTTCGAATTTGGGGCACTGCACGTACAATCTAAGGTGCCACCAGATAGGAGAGTTGTATTAAGTTGTAATACTCATTCCTATCAGTTTAATACCTGTTACGTTACCTATCAGGGGACTTGTATATGGCATGGATTTTTGGAACAGGGAGATGGAAAAAGATGCTTGGTTTGACCTCCTACTTCGAATTTGGGGCACTGCACGTGCAATCTAAGGTGCCACCAGATAGGAGAGGTGTATCAAGTTGTAATACTCATTCCTATCAGTGTAATACCTGTTACGTTACCTATCTTTCCTCCCAATAGCACATTCTATATGTCATCAACCGGCCTGTGTGTATTTAGAGAACCACACTTTAAGGCCCTTAACCTGGGACAAGGTGGCTTGGCTATCAGAATTGCCTCAAAGCCTTAAAAACTCGCCAAACCCCCTAATCAGACACTCACTATCATACTGGAAATGGGCCAAGAAACACACGGGTTCCACCCAAATGACCCCAATTCTTGACCACCCTCAGGCCCCGAAACACATGAGCACAACATCACAACACTGGTGGAGGTCAAGGAAACTAGATAGACTGGGAGACTGGTTAGTAAAGGGCCAGATGCTCACCTATGAGGAACTGAGGGACAAGCATGAGCTACCGCTGTCAGAACATTACAATTACTGTAGGCTGAGGCATTTCACACACTCCCTGACCCAGAAACAGGGGACACCGGTCTTAAATTTGTTCTCCAAAATTTGTAAAGATAAACCTCTATCAAGGGGGATCATTGGGTCGCTTTACAAATATAAAACATTTGTTACTGGTTGAAGCGACACTGGGGGAAGGACGGAAGTGGAGTAGCCCTGGAGACCCTTCAGAAGCAACCGGCGGCAAAATTATCCCAGGAAAGGAGAGGTCGCTTACTGAAGCCTGTCCTAGGGTAACCCAAGGGTGATTGCCCAGGTTAGATATTGTAAATAATAAGCTAATACTGCTGGAGGGATGATAGCTAATAGGACTTTGGTGTTTCCTGCAGATATACTCTTTACTATTGTCTGTTTTACCATGTTTTAGGTATCTTTTAAATTGCAATCACAGTAAAAAATACGAAAAATGATTAACCTAAAAAGTAAAAATAAGAAGGAATAGCCAGCTAACTTTCACAAAATGTCTCTATTGTAAATATGTATTTTTGCACAACTGTTATGCAAGACTGTTCAAAAATACTTTATTTTTCATTACATGCTGTACGCCTTCTAAAATAAAATAATTTAAATGCAAAAATTAGGTATTGTTGCAGCGACCAGAAAAATTGATGTTAGTTTGCCAGGCAGAAAGTGCCCTAAAACATTGCGTCTTGAACCCTAGATGGTGTCGGATAAGTCACGCAAGTCATCCGGCATTCAGGGATAAAATACAGCAGTGTGTGGACCATTATTAGCTCAAGGCAGCTCATCTATCAGGCCTTTGTTAATCGAATGTATCGCCCACTGTCAGTCCCTTCGGGATCCATCCCTCATTCATCTTAATAAAGGTGAGGTAATCTAGACTTTTTTGTCCTAGACGACTTCTCTTATCAGTGACAAAACGTCCTGCTGCACTGAAGGTCCTTTCTGACAGGACACTTGAAGCGGGGCAGGACAGAAGTTCTATGGCAAATTGGGATAGCTCAGGCCACAGGGCAAGCGTGCACACCCAGTAGTCAAGGGGTTCATCTCTCCTCATAGTGTCGATATCTGTAGTTATGGCGAGGTAGTCTGTTACCTGACGGTCGAGTCGTTCTCTGAGGGTGGAACACGAAGGGCTGTGGCGATGCATAGGACTTAAAAAGCTCTGCATGTCCTCCATCAACAACACGTCTTTAAAGCATCCTCTACTTGCCGGCATGGTCGTGGGACGAGGAGGATTATGTTCACCTCTTCCGCTGATAGATTGCCTTTGTGCTGTGACATCACCCTTAAACGCTGTGTAAAGCATACTTTTTAATTTATTTTGGTAGTGCTGCATCCTTTCCGACTTGTGGTAATTCGGCAACATTTCAGGCACTTTCTGCTTATACCGGGGGTCTAGTAGCGTGGACACCCAGTACAGGTCGTTCTCCTTCATCCTTTTTATACGAGGGTCCCTCAACAGGCACGATAGCATGAAAGACCCCATTTGCACAAGGTTGGATGCCGAGCTAGTCATGTCCCGTTCCTCGTCCTCAGTGATCTCACTGAAGGTATGTTCTTCCCCCCAGCCACGCACAACACCACTGGTACCAGATAGGTGACAACGAGCACCCTGGGATGCCTGTTGTGGTTGGTCTTCCTCCTCCTCCTCAAAGCCACATTCCTCCTCTGACTACTCTTCCTCACAATCCTCTTCCAGCGTTGCCGCAGGTCCAGCAAGCGATGCTGATAAGGCTGTTTTTGGTGGTGATGGTGACCACAACTCTTCCTCGTCACGCTCATCTACGGCCTAATCCAGCACTCTTCGCAGGACACGCTCCAGGAAGAAAGCAAATGGTATGATGTCGCTGATGGTGCCCTGGGTGCGACTGACCAGGTTTGTCACCTCCTCAAAAGGACTACAGGCATTTTGCATGAGCGTCCAGTAACGTGGCAAAAAAATCCCCAGCTCCGCAGAGGCTGTCCTAGCACCCCGGTCATACAAATACTCGTTAACGGCCTTTTCTTGTTGGAGCAGGCGGTCGAACATTAGGAGTGTTGAATTCCAACGTGGCGGGCTGTCTAAAATCAAGCGCCTCGCTGGCATGTTGTTTTGCCGCTGGATATCTGTAAAGTGCGCCATGGCCGTGTAGGAACGCCTAAAATGGGCACACACCTTCCTGGCCTGCTTCAGGACGTCCTGTAAGCCTGGGTGCTTATGCACAAGGCGTTGTACAATCAGATTACACACATGTGCCATGCACGGCACAGGTGTCAACTTGCCCAAATTCAATGCGGCCAACAAATTTCTTCCGTTGTCACAAACCACTTTGCGATCTCCAGTTGGTGCGGAGTCAGCCACTGATCCACCTGTGCGTTCAGGGCGGACAGGAGTGCTGGTCCGGTGTGACTCTGCTTTTAGGGAAGTCAACCCCAAGACGGCGTGACACTGTGAAATAGTACCTGTGGAGCTGGGGGGGAGGGGTGCCGTTGATGTGGAGCAAGACATAGCAGCAGCAGAAGAGGACTCAGCCGAGGAGGTTATGGAAGAGGATGGAGTAGGAGGAGTAGAGGTGGTGGCAGCAGGCCTGCCTGCAAGTCGTGGCGGTGTCACCAACTCCTCTGCAGAGCCACGTATTCCATGCTTGGCAGCCGTCACCAGGTTTACCCAATGCGCAGTGTAGGTGATATACCTGCCCTGACCATGCTTTGCAGACCAGGTATCCGTGGTCAGATGGACCCTTGCCCCAACACTGTGTGCCAGAGATGCCATTACTTCCTTTTGCACAATTGAGTACAGGTTGGGGATTGCCTTTTGTGCAAAGAAATTTCGGCCGGGTACCTTCCACTGAGGTGTCCCAATAGCTACAATTTTTTTGAACGCCTCAGACTCCACAAGCTTGTATTGTAAAAGCTGGCGGGCTAAGAGTTCAGACAAGCCAGCTGTCAGTTGCCGGGCAAGGGGGTGACTTTGTGACATTGGCTTCCTACGCTCAAACATGTCCTTGACAGACACCTGACTGTGGGCAGATGAGCAGGGACTGCTCAGGGCGAGACATGGAGTGGCGGATGGTTGAGAGGGGGCAAGCAGGGCAGCAGTGGTTGACGTGGCTAAAGATGCTGGACCAGGAGGAGGATGGCGGCTTTGACTATGTGTGCTGCTTGTACTGATGTGTTGATCCCATAGGTGTTTGTGATGTGACATGATGTGCCTTTGCAAAGAAGTTGTACCTAGGTGGGTGTTGGACTTCCCACGACTCAGTTTCTTTTCGCACAGGTTGCAAATGGCATCGCTGTTGTCACAAGCAGACACACAAAAAAATTGCCACACTGCTGAGCTCTGCAATGACGGCATTCTGGTGGTGGCAAAAGCATGCATTGACTGGCGTGCTGTCTGGCTGACCCCGGGTGCCGATGCATGCTGTCTGACTGTGCCACTAGCTACTTTCGACGACCTCCCGCTGCTTCCAACTCGTCTCCCCCTACTCTCTGTCTCCCCATCTGAACTTTCCTCCTGTTATTCATCTCTTATAGCGGGCACCCACGTGACATCCACGGACGCATCGTCATCATCAACCGCTTCACTTGTATCTGACAACTCAACAAAGGAAGCAGCACCAGGTACAACATCATCATCATCAGACCGTATGTCCATGTGTTTAATGCTGCCTGACTGGGACATATCCCTGTTATCTACATCCTCTGGCAATAATGTTTGTGCATCACTCATTTCTTCCAACGGATCTGTAAATAACGGATCAAGTGAAGCGGCTGTGGTGCTATTGTTTGTGGTGGCGGCAGGCGGGCGAGTGGTAACTGGAGAGGTGCCCGAAGCTAAGCTGGAGGAGGATGGTGCGTCTAAGTTCCGAGCGGAAGCTGTAGAAGATTGGGTGTCCTGTGTTAGCCAGTCAACCATGTCCTCAGAACTGTTCAAGTTCAGGGTACGTTGCCTCTGAAAACTGGGCATTATTCTAGGGCCAAAGGGAATCACAGCACCACGACCACGATGGCCCCTGCAGGGTGGCCTGCCTCTGCCTGTCATTTTTTTTACGATTAGTGGTACTATGCGTGCAAGCTACTGTGACACCAGATATGAGTGTCACTGTGCACTGGCAAAAGTTAGCAGACTAGATGCAATAGGCCTCACACACACGCCTTTAGGCAGGCAACTGATATTTATATGGTTACAGTAAAAAAAGGGTTGTTTTATTTCACTGCACACTACGGTGGCACTAGATATGAGTGTCACTGGGCACTGGCAAAAGTTGGCAGACTAGATGCAATAGGGCTCACACACACGCCTTTAGGCAGGCTACTGATATTCAATCGATTACAGTAAAAAAATGTTTTTTTTATTTCACTGCAAGCTACTGTGACACCAGATATAAGTGTCACTGTGCACTGGCAAAAGTTAGCAGACTAGATGCAATAGGCCTCACACACACGCCTTTAGGCAGGCTACTGATATTCAATCGATTACAGTAAAAAAAGTGTTTTTTTTTTTCACTGCACACTACGGTGGCACTAGATATGAGTGTCACTGGGCACTGGCAAAAGTTGGCAGAGTAAATGCTATAGGCCTCACACACGCCTGTAGGCAGGCTACTGATATTCAATCGATTACAGTAAAAAAAGGGTTGTTTTATTTCACTGCACACTACGGTGGCACTAGATATGAGTGTCACTGTGCATTGGCAAAAGTTGGAATACTAGATGCAATAGGCCTGACACACACGCTAGCAGGCTGGCATATGCAATTAGATTACACACACAAAAGTAATAAGATTAAATAAAAAGGGCTTTTTGGGTTGCTGTCCTTGCATCAGATATCAAAGGAGTCCTTCAGGTGTGTAGTTAAAGCTAAATACACAGCCTGGCTATCTATTTCCCTATTAAATCAGCAGAAAAAAATAATAAAATATAATAAATGATGTTCTAGCCCTAAAAAGGGCTTTTTGGGTTGCTGTCCTTGCAGCAGATATCAAAGGAGTCCTTCAGGTGTGTAGTTAAAGCTAAATACACAACCTGGCTATCTATTTCCCTATTAAATAAAGAGCAGGTAGAATATATCTCCTCTCTCCACGAATGCAGCTACAGAATGATTCTAAAATTGAGGCTGTCATACAGATGGAAGGCTCTGGAAGGGAGTATATGCTGCTGATTGGCTGGAATGTGTCTGCTGACTGTGATGTGCAGGGTCAAAGTTTCCTCAATGATAAAGAATAGGGGGCGGACCGAAAAGCGCATATGTTTGCCGTTCGTGGCGAACGCGAACATGCAAAAATCGCCGCGAATAGTTCTCTGGCGAACTGTTCGGGACATCACTACTCGTAACCCGATCCGAGCCTGCAAATAGATGCCAATTGAATACCAAATTTCACTGCTAGCTTTCTTCAAGGCCACCGGATCTCAAGTTTCCATTCTTGTAGGGTGCTTTGGGAAATAGCACTTTTTACAAGACTTGAAGCACAAAACAGGGCCCTCCATCTTCTACAATAGTTTATATTGTATAATATTGTATATTTCCGTGTGCATAACCCCTGTACAGTGCTAAGGAATATGTTGGCGCATTACAAATAAAATTTGCTAATAATATAATGCAATAGAATCAACTTCTTCAAATCCTGGAACAGCTCTTTACATATAATTAAATTATCTGCATTATAAAATTTTACATTTTTCCAGAAATAAACAACAATTAAATAGCCTGTTTCTTTTACAAAACATTTTACATATGCATTTCTTGTTTTTTTCCCATTTTACTTCTTGTTTTATTACACAGAGGCGTTTGATGTGCCCAACAAAAGAATGCAAAATTATTGCATTGCCCTTGATTAGGAATATCTAAAACATGAACAACCTTCAAATCGAGGACACAAAAGTTAATAATTTCATCAAATCAAATTCTTAGGAAAATCAACATTGCCAAACAAAAGGTGTATGTTTATTTAGAGTTTAGAAGATTTCATAGTAATGGATTCTCTGTAAGGCACTCGCATTCTTAAGTTTCAGTTTCAACTCCACATTTCCTCAAATTCATAGTAGTAATCTCAACACTGGGAAAAAAGAGTATAAAAAGGAAGAGCAGCAAATGTGCTGGTCTAAGCATTCATGTTGGAGTAAGGTCAACTTGTGTGTTGTTGTGAAAGGTACTTTAAGATATATTTGAGACTGCAATTCATTAATATAGTATACATAACAGTCAATCCAGATTAATAAATAATTCTTGCCTACACCGCTATTACTTTTGAGATGTGTGTTCACACCAAGATATGAAATTATATCAGGCACCAATGAATCGCATATGTAGGTAATATAAGACCATGGATGTGAACCCGAATGAAAGGATTTATAATCTTGGTTTGCAGGTGTATTTCTAAGTACTTTTATACATCTGTGAATGTCTACTTTGTAAAAAATACTTATTGTAATAGCCAAAGCATATGGAAAGTTTCTGGATTTCACTAGTATTATAATATACTTATGTATCTTTTTACTTTTATCTACTTTATTTTATTAAGAAAGGCTTAAAAGTTTAGTTTCTCTGCCTAAATACAAACTGTTGTACCTGCTTCTCTCTGTCATCTGCAGCTCATGAAACCACAGACTCTATCAAATTTTCATATCAAGTTAGTGACCATCTCTTAGTAGCATGCTGCAGAATGTTGTTGAGAGATTGTCAGAGATTGACTAGTTGCAGACACTGTCTAGTAAGTAAAACAGATCCTGTGTCTTCATGAGCTACATAGGGCAGATCAAAGAAGAGACTATTTGTATAATTCTAGGTAGAAAAAAGAGCTTCTTTTATTAAGCACTTCTTAATAAAATAAAGTACCTAAAAGTAAATTGATACATAGGTATATCATATTGTGAAATCCATAAATCTTTCATATTCCTTTAAGATTATAATTATGTTAACTATTGTGACATTTACTGACACTATTTGAGTTATGTGTCACTCGGCATAGCAATACAACAGAGCTTAAAGCAAAACGGATCTTGTAAAACAATTCACGCCTTTATATAAAATGGGAACAAAGAAGTCTGACGAAAATTGCAGCAAATGATGAAGATTTATTTCAAAATAATTTTGATTCCCATTTTCATCAAGAGATGAGTCGTTTTCATTACTTTGTTAAAAAATATTATACCATATTGTGCTAAAAACAAATTCGTTTTTTCTTCAGTAAATAATGAAAATGTTGTGTTTGTGACCTGTAAACTTAGATCTGTCTAGGGGCCATGAGGTTTGAGTCTGTATACCGTGTGGAAAAATCATATTCTATCTGTAGCAGGGAAAATGAATTGCCAATATACCATTCAAGGTCTCTCAGATTATCAAACAATTGATTTCTCTATGTATCCTGTCATAATACTGGCAGATTTGTTTGGCATTTGTTTTTAATGTGCTTTTCTTTCAAGGTTAGCACTATGCTTTCAGACTTGAACAATTAAACACATGACGGGAACAGCTTACTGAACGTTTAGGCCACAATTTAAAAACAAGACTTAATTGGTTTCTTGGCAGCTATAGATGAATTAAAATCAACACACTAGTATTAAAACATATTTTTTATCTAGACCTAGGGACTATGGTGCATTTATTACAAATTTGTATTTAGTGCAGTGCTGGATATGACACAAAGCTGTGTTTGGCCAAAGATATTTTTAATTTGTCAATGAATCCAAACAGTATATATTTTTACTTTGCATACCAAGACATATGTTTTAGGAAAAACTAACTTGCAAGAGTGTTACAGGATTTTGGCGGGAGAGTCATCGCTATCTGTGGGAGAAGCAGTCATTGCAAGGGTGTTCTGTAATGCTTGTGATAAAATAATGTGGTGCTCAAGAGATCACTGTACTTAAAATGCAAATAATGTACATGAGAAGATTTCAGACTAAGGATGCTTACCATCTTTTGTATAAGAAGTTCATTCAAATGACCCACTGAATGACTTGCCTTAAAAGTGATATAATAAAGCAAATAAAGCATATATACATATGCCAAACCCCTTTTAATGATCAGATTTACTACAACAATGTTTTTGCCTGCTGAACCCCGTTTAACGCTCTGTATCGTCATAACACGGTTGGAAGTGAGCCTCTGTGTCTCTGAGCAGCAGACAGGAGGAAAGATACTAACCTGGATGCCAGAGAAAGAGGCAAAATAACGTGAAGATCCACCAAAATTGAAACTCCAAAGCATTTCTCTTAATATCAAGATGCCGGTGCTTGAGTGTTTAAAAAAGGAGAATGTCAAGCGGACATTGAAGCAGCTTTAATTTTGCCAACTTCAACTATCAGAACAAATAAGGACAAAATAAAGTTTTCAGCAACCACAAGCACAACACCTTCTGTGAAAAAGATAACCCGATCCAGAAGCTATGCCTGAGAGGAAATGGAGAATTGACTTTCCATTTGGATTGATGATGAAACAGAATGCAACATGCTATTAACTCTCTCTATAGTCATATTCAAAGACAAAAACTGGTTACAACTGAAAACTTTGCAGCTAGCAGAGGTTGGTTCTATAGATTCAAGAAAAATAGCATTCAAATCAAAAGAGAAGCGGTGAGTGTGGATACTAACGCTGCTGCAGCTTTTTCATTGACTTTAAAATACATAATTGAAAGAGGGAAATATGCTCCAGAACTCGTTTTCAAAGTTATCGAAACTGGACTTTTCTGGAGGAAAATACCAAAGCACACTTTTTTAACGTACAAACAGAAGCTGGCACCAGACTCCGTTTAACCTTACTGGGCGAAAACGCAAAATAAAATAATTTCTGGTGTCATTCCTAAATCTCAATAGCCATGAAAGGGATTACAAAATCAAGTTTACCTGTCATTTGCCAATTTAATGGAAATCTTGGATTACCATGGACATTTTTGAACATTGGTTAACCGAACATTTTTGTCCATCCATACAACACTACTGTAGGCGTAAAAAGGTTGAACCTAAAGCACTATTAGTAATCAGTAACGCTCCAAGCCATCCTACCCACATGTCTGACTTAGACTTTTGCATTCTTGTTGAAGAGCTATCCGGGGACTTGGAACCCAAAGAACCCATTGTTGACCAAATTGTCGACCTGGTCAGTACGGCAGGACTGGGAGATATATATTGGAGATTTTATATATCTTACTGCTGAGCATTCTATGAAACAGGAGACAGAATGATAAAAATGTGGAGTAGAGAAAAAAAGTTTATGAATTATAATGGATGATTGAAGAGAAAAAGGATCTCACAGCAAATGTTGCCTCTTGTAGTATTACATATTGCAAACTGTCACAGATCCCCCCCTCACTTTACTTCTTTTTATATCCT
Source organism: Discoglossus pictus (assembly GCA_027410445.1). Taxonomy (NCBI): domain Eukaryota; kingdom Metazoa; phylum Chordata; class Amphibia; order Anura; family Alytidae; genus Discoglossus; species Discoglossus pictus. Next base: position 111,795,007 of record CM050164.1, read on the forward strand.
ACATTACTGCAGGTGCCCTCCTGCAGTTCCTATTGTCTGTAGTTCTTGTGTGACTTTCAAACTGTAAAAGGACAGTGTTTCTTGAATTGTCTCTCCAAACTAGTGTATCCTAAACTCCTCAGCTACACCTAATTCTGGAATTCCCTATACTGGATAATGCTTTTTAGGCACCATATATTGCCTCCAACAATATTAATGTGTGCCTCCAACTGAACCTTAATATCATCTTCCTGTGCCACTACAGTGTACTTCCAAATTGGGCTTAAATACCATTTGCCTGCACTATTATTAACTTGTGACTTATCTGTACCTAACTATCATTTGTCTGTGCCAGTGTTGCTGTGTACCTCCTTTAGTACCTTGTACTTACACCAGCTGTTCTTCTGACCACCTTGCTGTGCCATTGTTCTGCCTATGCACCTATTGTTGTGCCATCACTTTTCAGACCTTGAACAAACTCTGCCTGATTCTGAAACTGATCAGGCTGTTCTCAAATGTACTTGGACACTATCAGAGAAAGTCCTACCACACCCTCAGGTGTGATCAAGTCTTTAGACTCCATTGTTACATTAGTATGAAAAGAAAAAAATAGAGCACCTATGAGGCCGTCATAGTGAAGTATGTTTACAGGTTATTTTATTTATAGACACAATTATTGTTTTGTACTTATAATATTAAATTGTAGTTTAAAAACTGGACGTCTCTGCTTAGTAGAGGGTGAAGTGACTGAGATGTAATTGAATTGTCTATTATAATGTTGATAGAAGTATACTCCTGGATTGAACATATGTTTTTGGAAGAAAAATATATCTGGATCTATGAGTCAAATGATATATGATTACAAGCATTTAAATAAGATTGTACAAGATCCATTTTACCATTCATTTACTTTTCCAAAAATAATATATTATTTAAAGCACTTTATCCATAGTTTATTGTAACCCAAGAACTACAAAACCGCAATTACTACAAATAAAATATAAGTAAACAGTGACAAGTTTTTATTAAGAAAGTAAAAAAAAACATATTTAAAAATAGCAGAATAGCAAATTCTCCACTTGTGTAATATCTAATCCGTATTGCCTTTGACGTGAGAAAAGAACTGTAACTCTATATAAAATGTTTGTCTAATAAAAAAGTCACTGTAAACTGCAGCACTCATATACATACACACATATATAGAAAGACAGACAGACAGACAGATAGATAGATAGATAGATAGATAGATAGATAGATAGATAGATAGATAGATAGACAGACAGACAGACAGACAGATAGATAGATAGATAGATAGATAGATAGATAGATAGATAAATTATATGACTCTCAATAAGAGTTAACACTTTTAATGTTAACATAATTTAATAGCTCCATGTAATATTAATATAGAGCAGCAAATCTTTTAAAGTAGACTTAACAAACATTTTATTATTAAATCAAATATCAATAACACATTTGCGCACATGCGATACTTTGCCTTGAAGGTCATTACCTTCACCTAGTAATTAAGTGTACCTTACCTATTTTTAAATCTTTCAAGGTCTTAACAGCTATGTGTTTTGGTGTTGTAACTGTTTACTATGCTGATAGACTGAGGGTTGTGCAGGTTTTGTCAATAGTGTTGTGTTCCAGTTATTGATTTTCCTTGCAGTGGGTAAATAATGAAATTATTTAACCTTGCTCATTTCCTAATCCTACAATGTTCACCTGTGGTATGAGGGTGAAAGCTGAAATGTGTTCTTAATCAATGACATGCATATGAACTATTACACAAAACATGGCCTTAGTAGAAAATGAATATGTATGTTGCTAAAAATTCTTTCATTTCTATATTCTAAGACGCAGTATAGATTCTAACTTCAGTTTAACGTTTGCCATTTGTATTAAATCATGCATTTAAAAGAGCACATCTTAAAAAAAAGTGTTGCTGTTCTTTTAGCAAGGAAAATTATTAATGTAAAGTTAATAATACACTTTTAGTCTATCTAAAGAGGCAGCTTTTGGAAGTGGCACTTTGTACGTCAAAAGAACCAGACAAGTATTTGAAAACACTATGAAAAAATTACTTAGACCCTCTACTGTAACCCATTTCACGTGAAACACCCTTAATTGGGTTTCTCTTAGGGTTGTGCTGACATTTACAAAACATGCCTCTCTGTACATGGATTATAAAGTAAAGTTGTTATACAATTACACGGAATTCCCTTGTGTCAATAATCTCCACTGAAAGATTGTTTATCTATTACAGATATAGAAGAAGTTCTCTTGTCTTCTCCACAAGACTTAATAGTCTGAAGGAAATAATTTAGTAACATGACAAGATGAACTATAAAGAATAAACTAAAACAGAATCTAAAAAACAAAGAGAAAAAATGACACAAAATTGAACTTTGTCCCATACTAGCCTTGAAAAGAGTAAACAATAGTTATTGTCTGACAATTTTGAAAGTTCTCTGTTCAATGATACATGGTGGAAATGAAAGGGCATTTACATTTCTGGAAATGTGTAATTGCATCTGTTGATGTAACCTGCCGGACTCTGGACTTCTACATGTTATCTCCTCCTCTACCCTTCCCTTCCTCCCTGTTACCTCATATTCCACTACTGGTAATTTTAGTTTGGTACATACTTGACACAATTGTTTTTTTTCTTGAACTACAATTCAACTATAGTTCCTTTAAGTCATGTAGGTGCCACTAGGATTGTGTCAGTTCTGTTCCACAACTTAAAGCTTGTGAATGATATGATATGATATAAGAGAACAAACACTGTTTGAGGGTGAGAAATGCTTTAAGCAACACCTTTTTTGATTGGCATCATACCATGTTGGAGAACTTCATCAATTACATTTTTTTGCTTACCCCAGTCTAATATATGTGATTTCTTCTGTATTCAGAATGTCAGCAACCTGAGTAAACCATTTATTCATCTATAGTATCTATGAATCAGAAATGTTACTCTCTTATCTTATTTCTATTGCAAAATGTTATCAGTTCAAATTTAAATATATATCCATTGGACCTGTTATGAATTTCAACAGCAATAAAAGCAGTTTACGATTCTTTTTTATATGCTGATCCTGTGTTCAGGGGTTTTAGACACATTAGCTTGGTGATGGGACCAAAAATAACCTGAAAGATCTGCTGGGTAGGTTTGTCCATAACAGCCTTATTAAGCCTGACTGATGAAAGCAGATTGCCACAGACTAAAAGTCTTTTTTCAACCTTAATTACTTTGTAACTGTGCAACTATGTGACTTACCATCTTTTACTGTCGCTTTAAAAGACCGATCAGAACAAAACCAGCTTAATACACTGTGTCCAGGTCTTCTCTTTGAATGACCCACCAGGGACTTGAGTTGGACTGAGCACAAGAGAATATATGGTGAATTTCATGGATTCTCCAACCATTTGTAAATTCTGCAACAAGGGTTTGTGTATCATATTTATTTTAGTGGGGCAAGACTGCAGCCAGCCCCTCCTTACTTTTGAGGGGCCTCATACTGCATTTCTCGCATTGCCTTTTTTTGTTTGCCAAAGCAGGTTCCAACACACCATGTTAGGGGCACACTGAGAGTCAGACACTACTGAATGACTAAACAACAAAATAGCCAGATTAACTGCTCAGCACATTTCCCCAGACAACTAAACATAATTTCCAGCCCTCACACAGTCACTTAGCACAGTCACTTGTTTCCTATATTCAGCAATCAGACTTCACCAGCAGAATGCAGAGAATGATCCTGCAGCACCACTTTGATATTCCTTTTTCTAAAATGCTGTTATTTTGTTATTTGCATCATCATTAGTCATACAGTTGCTCAGATCACATGTAATGCTGTTTTGCTAAATACATAGATATAGTAGTCTCAATGGAGACAGAGACTTGGTACACACACATTCCAAGTGTCATTTGGAAATCAGTTTACTTTGTTTTGTGCCAGTAGTTGCTAAGGCTCTGGACATCTTCAAATTGTGCTAATTTGCATCATAAGTCTGAATGACTCCTCTCAATGTGTCCTTGTCTGCCAAAAGATAGTGATGAAGCATGGAAAGATGTACAATACCACACAACCTCTGGCCAATTAGAATGGATTGCAAATATTAAGGTATTTAGGGTGCTCCTAAACAGAAGGGATGTATTCCTTACTCACATGGGTCAATTACACTCTGTACTTAGAAAAACACATTTTCATGTCAGGCATTAATTCCTCAAAGAACAAACACTCTGCTACTATTGTTGGAGAACACAAGCTGGTGGTGGCATTGTTATGGTCTGGGGAATGTTTTCTTGTCACTGTCTGGGTCCACTCATACCTCTGGAAGGCACTCTCAACCGATTGGGTTATCGTTCCATGCAGATCAAGTACACTCATACATGTTGACTGTCTTCCCTGGAGCAGATGGGATCTTCCAGCAGGACAATGCAACCTGTCATACAGCCAGAATTGTCCGGGAGTGGTTCAAGCAGCACAAAAAAGACTTCTAAGTACTTCCTAGGCCTCCAAATTCCCCTTGAACCCCATTGAGCATCCGTGGGACCTCTTCGATCGACATGTTCGCCCTATGGATCCTCCACCATGCACACTTCAGCAGCTGTCCAATGCACTGCATGGCTCCAGATAACCTTGGCAACCTCCCAGCATCTTAATGATTCACCACCATGCCGTCAAGCTGCTGACCGTGGTGCAAACTGCGGTTATTCTGGATATTAGCTGGTGTATATAGTATATATATATATATATATATATATATATATATATATATATATATATCACATAGAGGGACGTGGCACTTAGAAAAAAAAATTCACACACAGCACGGGGGACAGCCAGGACATCTGGGAGTGAGGTTATATGCAAATTTAAGCCGAATTTGGTGAGTTTCGGCACTCGAAAATCAGCTAAGTGAGAAAAAAATGGCGGACCAAAAAAAATTAAAACAAAACTACACGACCCCGGTATATGCTAATGACGCGGCGCGCATGTGATGTCACATGCGCTCCGGGGTCAAGACTGCAGGAGCAGAGGTCGGAGAAGAAGCAGGTAAGTGAGAGGAAAGTTAGATGGGGATGTATTTAGGGGGGTTTAGAATGAGGAGGGGGTTGAGGATTGGGGAGGTTGAGGATGAGGGGTTGAGGAGTAGGGAGGTTGAGGTTGAGGAGGGGGGTTGAGGGGGGGTGAGGAGGGGGTTGATGAGGAGGAGGGAGGCTAAGGTTGAGGAGGGGGGTTGAGGGTAAGGGGGGTTGAGGAGAGGGTTGAGGATGTGTGGGGGTTGAGGATGAGGTTGGGGGGTTGAGAAGGGAGGATGAGGATGGGGGTTGCGGATGGGGGTTGAGGATGGGGGGGCGTTGAGGAAGGGTTGATGAGGAGGAGGGAGGTTGAGGTTGAGGAGGGGGGTTGAGGTTGAGGGGGGGTTAGGAGGGGGTTGAGGATGGGGAGGTTGAGGATGAGGATTGGAGGGTTGAGGATGAGGATGGGGGGTTGAGGGGGGAGGATGAGGATGGGGGGTTGAGGAGTGAGGTTGAGGGGGGTTAAGGAGTGGGTTGAGGATGGGGGGTTGAGGAGGGAGGATGAGGAGGAATGTTGAGGAGGGGGTTGAGGATGAGGAGGGATGTTGAGGATGAGGAGGGAGGTTGAGGAGGGGGTTGAGGATGGGGGGGATGAGGAGGGGGTTGAGGATGATGGGGTTGAGGAGTGGGTTGAGGATGAGGGGGGTGAGGAGGGAGGTTTAGGATGAGAAGGGAGGTAGAGGATGAGGAGTGGGGTTGAGGAGGGAGTTTGAGAATGAGGATACCGATTCACTCCCACAACCTTACCCACCTCTGGATTTTTAACTGCCTTCTCTACGCTTAGTTCCCCCGTCTCACTTCCCGAAGGAACTGTTTCACTACCCAGCTGGCTCCCTATCTGCGTATTGCTGCTTCCCGCCACCTATCCCACCCATGCACTATCTGGGCCCTGATCCTTACCCCCTGTAAATTTCAACAATAACCCTATCAAACCTGCCACTAGTTCTTGGACATTACCAATATTTTCAGCTATACCATGTGTATGTGTGTCACACTCTACCCTATACCTCCTGTCAGTAGATGACAAAGGGTCAATAGCACTTGCTGTCGGTCTCGCACTGCTGTAATGCTTTCCTCAGACTGAGGACAGACCTACTCCATTCCTACTGTCGACTTCCCTGGTATACTTTCCTCCGTCTGAAGCAGGACGCACTCACATCCCGCTGCTGATCTCTCTGCTATCCTTTCCTCCAACTGAGGCTGGATGCACTCCCAACCCGCTGCGGATCTCTTTGCTATCCTTTCCCCTGACTCAGGATGGACGCTGTCCACTCCTGCCGCTGGCCTGCTCCTGCTGTCAACCGACGAAGACGTCTGCCGGAAGTTCTTTTCCATCTTGCTGGGCCGCCATATCTGTAATTAGAGAATCCTGACGACTGTCTCTCCTTACCGCCTCTGCCAGCCCTTTCTCCCCAGTCTCTGTGCCTTTTCTCTCTGCAGCCCATGCGGGATCCTGACAAATCTGTTGCGACTGAAAAACAAGCTTCTTGCTGAAGCGGCAACTACCTTGCGTCAAAACCTCCTGCTGATGACTCTTGCCGACCACTCCTTGGCTGTGGACCAGTTCTGGTAGACGTCCCTTCACCTGGCATACAACAAACAGACACAGGACAACGCAAGGATACAGTTTTCCCTGCCTCTCCTGTATACTCCCTGCTCCACTGAGACTCCTTCTCCTCGCTGCAGATGCATTCCTTTCTTCCCCTCATGCCTCTGTACTGGCTGGCCCCCTGCCGCTGACCCTCTTCTCTGGGCCCCTGAACCTTCCAGCCAGGATCACGACGCCCGTCTCCTCACCATCCGCTGACGTCACGGCGCCTGCAGTGCCGGCTCCTCTTTCTTCCTCAGCTGGATCTTTCCGCCAGCTCCGCCCTGTGCTGAGCTCCTTCCGCTGGATGGGCCTCCAGGGATACTGCACCCATTGCCTCTCTTCTCCAACCGACGCTCCTTGCAGTCTCCTCAGGTGAGTGCCCTCCTGGCCTGCCAGCACTTCCAGACCCTGCTGCTCTTTGTTCAGCCATTCTGTCTGCCTCCGCTGGACTCCTTTCTTCCTCCATAAGCCTCCTCTGCAGTGTGCCTCTCTGCATCCTCTTCCTGGGGGTAGTCAGCGTCAGGCTCAGCCTCTCAGGGGGTCTGGTCCTTATTGTCAGACGGCCTCCTGTTTCTCTCTGCCTTGGCTCCAGGTCCACTGCTGGCACTCCTCCTGAAGGCTGCGCTGCCACCTGCCACCCTTACAGCCTCCACTACCGATTGTAGCCATTCAGGCCCATTCTGTGCCATTTGCTTATGGAGCTGCCCTATGAGTGTATCTACAATTGGGTTCGACATTGCTTGGGGAAAACTTGCCTGGTGCAGGAGGGATCTAACTTCTCCTAATGTGTCACAACAAGTTACACAATGGCCGGAAAACCACCCTATTAATAACCCCCCCCCCATGCTCCACCCACCTAACCTAAACTCTACCCCTGCACTCAGCCCAGTCAAAAGCCCCCTCCCTTATTCCTTTCCCCGGGGGCTCTCATTCTTTTAACTCCGCGCTTAGCTCTAAACTTTGGCAGCCGATCCTCATTTAACACTGTGCCCTGCCATAACACTGTTTTTCCCCTGCCAGACCCTTTTTAATGCTCCAAACCATCTATCATTTAAAGTGAACTGTTTAGTTAATGTTTACGGTTTCTTTAAATTGTATTTAAAATAATGTTTAGTTAGTGAGTTTTGTGTATTTGCTGTTTCTTAAAAGCTCATATAAAACCAAAAATAAATAAATAAAAACCATATCTACATGGTTAAACGGTAGTAGATTTTTTTAAACTAAAATGCTATGGATTTTCTTTTCACTGTAAGAAGGAGTTAATATGAGAAAACTGAATTTACAGATAAGTGATAGCAACTTCCCAAAAGGGTTAATTGCTATGTCTATAGCGCTCCACAAACGATGTAAAGAGGATGGTGCAATGAAATATATAAAGTTGGCTTATGCAGGGTTGGGTATAGATAGAGAAAAGCAAAGTGGATATTACTCTGAGGTTATTCAATGGTCACACCAAATAAATTCACTATGCGGGAAAGTAATGGAAATTAAATACAACTCATCTCACTTTGGAATTATATAGTTCTCCAAATAGTGTCCATTCTTCTTCCCGGTTGTGTCCAGAATAGTCCCAAGTGTAATTAAAATGTGTCCTCCAATAAATTCAACCCTGGTTGCGATGCCGCTTCCTCCAGACAAGTACTGTCCACAAAGTACTCCAAAAGCCGAGAAAAGAAGAAGAGGGGTGGGAGGGACAAATAATAGAAACTGTCTTAGTGCTTCAGTGTCCACACACAGATCCAGACCTCACTGCCCGGGCTGAGACATCTATTGTTGAGGTTAGCAAGCCTCACATAAGATGCTCCAATATCAGTGAGTGTAGGGTCAGCACGAATGACAATTCATATAATGTTTCCTCTAATCTTATAATGGTGGATCGAATTAAGACCCATCTATGGGGCTTCTCACATCACGGGAAAAAGAACCAATATTGTGAAAATAGGTAAAATAGCAGCAACAATAAAATAAATAATGTAATTATAATAAAAGATACAAAGATCAAATTGTATCCTACCAGACGTATTTCGGCCAAGTCTTGGCCTTTCTCAATGGTGATCTTGAATAAAAATGTTCCCCTGATACTTGGGTTGTCTTTATGAATCCTTCTCAGTGCCCTTTCCCCTCCTCATTGGCGCCAAATTCCCATCATCCACCACACCCGGAAACCGGAAGTGACATCACTCACGGCATGCATTGCGTTGGAAACTGGAAGTGGAAGAGAAGGGGGGGGGGGGGGAGAACAGGAATGCATTGGACTGGAAGTGGAAAAAAAAACAAAAAAACAAATAAATAAATACGGGGGTGCACAGACATATAAAACCCAAATAAATTATAATAAATAGTATATGCTGTAACATATGTATACCATCAACATTTGAAGACAAGTAGGTCAATAAACGCAAAATGCTATAAATATATAGCGACTATTAGACATACGTCAAACACACTGTAATAAAAAGCATACATAAAATAAGAGATAATAATTATAATGATATGTCGTCTAATATAGTACATAATAGGATGGGGTATTCCAACTATGCCCACAATATGGGCCCTCAAAAGATATATAGTAAAAGATAAAATCTAAAATAGAATATCAATATATTTCTATGCCTATTGCATTTACAACTATTAAGAGATGCATCTTAAAATCCTTAGTAATTATATCTTGCCCCGAAGGGATAGTTCTTCAACATTGTAATAAATTAACCTCGCCATAGTATAATAAGTATATAGTGTCTACACCACAGTAAATCTCCACACATCCATAGCCAAAACAGGTTGCTATGATAGGAAAATGTGTAGAGGCTCACAACTAGATGTCAGAAAACATTAATGTCAAGCTGTCCTTTAAAACATACATGAAACATGGCAGGTATTAGAATATAAAGAAAAAAGGGGACTTTTAGCGATATAAATGTCTGACTCTTACATAAATATAATGAAGTTAAAAATGGGTTGAGAGATAAATAATAAAAGAAATAAGATGAAAAAATACATCTATAAAAAATACATATTTAAAAGTTGTGTCATTATAGGTCATAATCCTTAAGTCCATGAATGTAGTGAAGATATATTTAAAATACAATTATACTACTAACCATGTCAGTCCATGAAAGTATGAAACAAAGGGGGGTGGAGTACACAAGATCAATACATGGTCAGCAGTACAGGCGGGGGAAGTAGGACTAAAAAGTCCCAAAGAAAAGAGAGGGGGGGGCACATAAAGCAACATGCAATAATAAAAAAGATGGCCCAGAAAGTGGGATCAAAAATGGGTATAACTATATCTTGGTAGAGTGATAGTTCTAAACAGATAGTAAAATCTCAAGTGGAGATAAACGCTGCTAAGTCTATATTCAGGTTAAAGCCTCTCGGATTTAAAGTGCCAAGCCTATCGACTTTGTTTCACACTTCCTGAGTCTCATAACCTTATCTCCACCCCTATGTGAATTGTATATTTTCTCTGCAATCTGAATTACAATAGCCTCTACAGACCCTTGATGTTCTATGATGTGTTTCGAGAATCCATTGGGGATGTATCCTCTTCTCACATTACACAAGTGTTCCCATATCCTAGTTTTCATTGTTCTTTTAGTTCGTCCCACATACTGTTTGTGGCATTGGCAAGTGATAACATATACCACAAAATCCGATCGACAGTTTGTCAGTTCTCTTACAATATATCATACGATGCCTGTTTACTTGTGGAAGTAATTTTTTCCTTATGTTTTTTCTTTAGTAATGGGCAGGTGGTGCACCCCTTGATGTTACACCCTATGCACACCACACTTGGTTTAAGCCAATTTTTAGAGCTAGATCCATATCTTTGTTTTTCTTTTTCCAATTCACTCGGTGTTAAGATGGTTTTCAAACTGTTGTTCCGTTTATACGTTATTGAAGGGTTTTCCTTCAAGCGTCTACTTAGATATTCATCATTTAACAATATGGGCCAGTATTTCCTCATGCATTTCTCTATTTCTTTAGATGCTGCATTGCATTGGGTCAAAAACCTGATATCTTCACTCTTACTTCCCATTCTTCTTCCATCTCTATTCTTTGCTTTCTCCTTCATGCACGTTATAAGGTCTGCTTGTGTTGTAGTTTTAGCCTTCTTGAAAGCAGTCTCCACAACTTTCATAGGGTATTTTTTCTCTTTTAGTATATTCACCAGATTTTCACTCCCCATAAAAAAAATCTGCATCTTTGGTACAATTCCGTCTAATTCAAAGGAACTGGCTATACAGGATGTTATTAACTCACTTCTTCAAGTGGCCACTCCTTGCATGCAGCAGTCCATTTGTGTCTATTGATTTCTGAATTTTGAATGGACTCGTGTCCCACCAAGATCACATTTAAAAGTAGATTTCTTCCTTTTGGGTGTTAAAAGTGAATGTCAAATTATTTTGGTTCTAATTGACGTACTCTAGAAAACTCCTAAGCATCTCCTCCTCGTCACCATCCCATATCATAATGATGTCATCTATAAAGAGGTGCCAGCAGATCACTTTGCTTTCGGACGGATTACCATCTCAGATTAATTCCTCTTCCCAATGGGACATATAAATATTCACAAAACTGGGTGCGCATTTTGTACCCATTGCTGTTCCCCTCATTTGCAAATAATACTTGTTTTCAAATAGAAAGTAATTTTTTCTTAGGATAAACAGCATGGCATCAGCAATAAATTCATTTTGTTCCACATCCATGTGGTCGAAGTCATCTAGCACGTGGTGAACTACTGATCTTCTCTTGCCTTGTGGAATCAAGGTGTACAATGCGCTTACATCCAGTGTTACCCATCTAAAACTCGGTTTCCATTCTTTTGTTAGCAGTATACTCAATAGATGAGATGTATCTTTGATGTACAACTTGGATGGTGTGGCTACAGATTGTAGTCGGAGGTCCACATTCTCTGACAACCTTTCCATCAGGTTTCCAATGCCAGACACAATGGGTCTGCCTGGTGGATCTTCCATGCTCTTGTGAATTTTTGGGAGATGGTAAAAAATGGCAGTTTTCGGATGTTTCACATATTCAAATTCTCTTCTGTTAAGTATGCCATTCATATGAGCACTTTTCAAGAGTTTAGAGTATTCATCCTGATATTCCATTGTCGGGTCTTGTGTCAAGGTAGTGTAGGCACTGATGTCACTCAGGAGGTTATAAGCTTCCTGTAGGTATTGATCTCTTCCTTGCACAACAAGACCTCCCCTTTATCGGCTTGCCTAATCACGACACTGGTATTTTCCATTAGACTCCTCAGAACTTGCTTCTCTTTATTGTACAGATTCGATTTTCTCTTAATATGCTTCTCAGAGCATATTTTTTTTAAATCCGCTAACATGAGCCTTTCAAATACAGGGATAAAATTCCCTTTGGAGTTCACCGGGTAAAATGTGGACTTAGGTTTTAGATCAGTATGTCTTATCTTATCTTTTCTACCTTCCCCCATCAAACTCAGACCACATTCTTGTGCCACAGCCATAGCAAACTGTGAATCGTGATTATAGTTGTCTTCCTCCAGGTCTTCCAAAGTCAATAAGACTTCTATATCTCGTTCTCTTAGACTTATGGGGTGCTGTTCATCCAGTGGTTTATCTACTTCCCCTCTTCCCTTGTCGAGTTTTGAGAAGTGTCTTTAGAGAGTTAATTTCCTGTCAAATTTGTGGACATCCACAAAAAAATCCAATGCATTCGGCTCCATATCAGGCAAAAAAGTCCCTTTTCAAGAACACTAATTTCATATGAAGTTAATACTGAATTTACAAATAAGATACAAAACAATGGTTAAATTCTGTAAGAAGGAGCTAATATCAGAAAAACTGCTTTTGCAGATAAGGTACAAAACAATGACTAACCTGTGGTCCACTTTTGCAACAGCTCATCTTCATGTTATATCTTTACAGCTTATGGACATATAATATATACATTGATTACTTTACCTTAATTGAGCTGGTATTGTGAATAATAATTGTAAATTATTCAATGAAGCCACATTACTAAACGCATAGTGAGTTGGTCATTCACTTGCACCTATTATTTTCATAGTATTACTTGGCTCCTGTAGGAAAACTTGTGGAGACTTCACATAAGCCGTAATATTGTTATTATATGCTGCCCGTAACAAAATCTTACAAAATCTTTAACTATTGGTTAGTCTTGTAACCAATCACAGGGATCTATTTCCCCTAATCTGACTGGTTAAAGTAGCAATCATTCAAACACAGAAAAACATATACAGTTTTGAACACTCTAAAAAGACACCTTATAGTGAGAAGAATTACCAATTTATGCTAATTGTTTATTTGTTAAAACATAAAAAATACCAATATTGAATGTACTATCTATTAAATCCATGGGCTAAGGTGGGGGGGGGGGGGTTTAAATATAGGTTGAAAGAACAAAGCTCCATAATCTATTCCACTTAAGTCTTGCAACAAGGATACCAAGGCCGCAAACTGTGTTGGTCTTATTTATAGTATATATTGCATCAAAATACATCTTACAAGACAAATAATTATAACATATTGCTATTGTTTATTGTAATGGAACCTGCCAGGGTCATAGGAACCAGGGGGGATGGGGGACAAATCCCCCAGAATTTATGCTGCCAGATTAAAGGCACCTCTTGTGCGTTTAACTGCCAGATCGTCAGCTCTCACAAGATCACGCAAAATAATCTTGCATGATCTTGTGATAGCGGGCTGTCTGAATTAGGGTGCAGCCAGAGGCATTAGAAGTGATGGGGATGGAGATAGGGTGGGGGAGGGATAGGAAAAGATTACAGTGCGCTGATGTGCATTGCAATCTTTCTCCTACCACTCCTAGGCATCATAGATAAGGTACCTATCTCTTTTACAATGTAGGGGAAGTAGGTATTGTAGTATTTAATATATAATAATTATATTTATATATATACATATATATGTATAGTGACCGGGTGCCCCTAGAGGATGTTGCCAGATACAGAACATGAGAGTTCTTGACAGGAGTAACTGGCTAGACTTGCAGTGTGTAACTGCAACTATACTCAGTCTGTGTGGCTGCTACTATATTCAGTCTGTGTGACTGCAACTATATTCAATCTGTCGGACTGCAACAATTTTTTCAATCTGTGGGACTGCAACAAAAGTACAAAGAGGGAGAAAGCCTGTGTTTGAGAGAGTGAGAAAGGACACAGGAAGTGTTTGGACTGAGGAGAACTGAAGTACCTGAAATTTAAAGGCCTTCCTAAAAGCTACAGCAGAACAGCATGCAATGAATAAGGAGCACGCAGAAATGAACAAGCTGGAAAACATTACAATCTGAAAGATGCTGCTGCATGCCTGAGGGAGGCCACAGCCTGTATGAAAGTTGCCACCGAGAAATGGCAGAAGCAAATGGAAGTGGACAGAGTCCACCTGAGAGAAACTTGGAAAGTATAGGAAACAAATTATTGAATTCTGAAAGAGGAGATCCTTGACAGAGTAGGCATGAACAGAATACAAAGATTGCAATCATGGAAATGTTTTGACAGACATGCTTATCGCTACCCAAGAGGTATGCTTGTCTACCCAAGTTTAAAATAGTTTCCCTGTTAAGGGATTGCAAACAGAACCAGATGCAGAAGGAAATCAGGAGTTGGAGACCTGTTTGATGGCAGAAAAAGTGCGAGAAGACAACAGGTTCAGTAAAGAGAAAGAGAAAATATTTGTTAGAGCAGCAAAAGAGACTGCAGAGAGACCAAGTAATACTGCAGAGAGTGCAAGGGAGACTGTAGAGAGTGCAAGTGAGACTGCAGAGAGCCCAAGTGAGACTGCAGGGAAAGCAAAAGTGACTGCTGGTGCAGATGAAGGACCTTTGATGCTGGAGCAAGATGATGATGATATTGAAGTGATGAGTTGTGAGCAAAGGCCAAAGAGAAAAGGACAAGGTCACTGACTGAGTGCAAGAACAGCCTCAGTATGAAGCATGCTCATTATCTTAAGGGTAAGAGCAATGAGAAGGCCTCCATCAGAAACCTGGACAGACGCAGTCACCTGTCCTGTGAATATTCCTGATGTTGAGGATGATACAAGAGTCAGAAAATGCATGACATAGATCTCTGACCCAGAGAAAGGAGAGATCAAACAGATGGTTACAGCAGCCACTGTTCTTACTAAGGAAGAATATCCCCAGTTTGATGAAGGCACTAGAATCCTTACTAAAGTAAGAGACAAGGAAGACGAGAGTATGGAGTTTAAGATGGTTAAAGAGGAACCACCGTCCCTGGGAGGACATGTGAAGCAACAATAGTAAAAGTTACAATTGTAAACTATTCCAAGAGCTCTTGGTCTCAAGTGGATAAAGTAAGGCAAGATGGGAAAAAAGTACAGATGAAATCTATCCCAGTGGGACTAAAAAAGCCTGAAATGGAAGACTGGGAGGTCGCTATGAAGATCAAGGGTATCAGGATGATGCCAGCTTCTATTCCTGAACGGAGGAGGAAGCCTGTGTTTGAGGACAACAGCTGGTCCTATAGGAAGGAAACACAGATGTCTAATTGGAAGCAGTGGAAGAGTCCTCCCATGCACAAGCTGTATGATAAATATATGCAGAAGCTGTCGCACAATGGCAGAGAGGAGAAGTAAGATCTCCTCACTAACCATGTATCGCAGAGGGAAGCAGCTATAATCAAGAAGGAGCTGCTATTAAATACTCCACAAGAAAAGCAGATGGTGAGCGTTCTCTGTGATATGGAGGCACATTTGGAACAGCGTGATGGTTGTCCAGAAGAGACTAGAACTGACCTGCAGGAACTGTGTGTACAAGATGCTACATTGAATACAGAGCAATGTCTACAGGAAGCTCATGTGCTAAGTATAGTGAATGACAGGAGAGACAGAAGGGTGAAGAAAACATGACAAGATATTCAGGGAGGAACTGATGGAAAAATCAGAGGAGAGTCCTCCGTTGAATACAAAACAAGAGATCCAGTGCAAGCAGAGTGAACTGGATTGGCAACAAGCTAAGGAAGAGAGTCTGCCACTGAAGGAAGCAGAGAAAAATGAAAAGCTGGGAACCTTGGAGGCAAAACAAGTAGAAATTCAGAAAACAGATGAAGAAAAGTAGTTAAAAGAAGGTGAAATATGGGTGAAAGGTGAGGATGATGAAATCACAAGCTTTTTTAAGAAACCAAAAATTCTAAACGCTTCTTAGATGTGTACTAGACTATGTGTTAAATGTAAGCCTGAAGTTGCTGTACTCTACAGACATTCCAGCAAAACCAAAAGTTTGAGAGATCCTTCCTGGCAGAGATGGAGAATCGCAGGCCTTGCAGGATTGAAAGCACAGTGGTACAGAGTATGCCTGCTGTGGGCAGACAGAAAGAGGAGGTGCAGATAGATCCAAGCGCACGAAGCAGCCCTGAAAGAGGACGTGCCTTTGCAGTCTATGAAGAATACTGTACAAGAATGGAAGCAAGCAAGATGGCTGCAGGAAGTTTGTGAGAATGATCAGCCAGCCAATTGGAACACCGGAACAGAGGACCCAGGTTATCTGTCGTTACAAACCATTTGCTCAAGACTGTTTGAGGAACTGTGAAAGTAATTGTGAGGAAAAGTTGGCAGAGGAAAGGCCAAAGAATTCGCTATCCCAGAATGACGGTGAATCTAATACGAGAGAGTTGGAGACTCTGCATAATGAGCTAAGGGAAGTGAGCCCAACCAGCTCCAAGCATCGCAGTGTTTGACCAAGGGTTACACAAATTGGTAACAGAGAGTCAGGTGCTACCTGAGGCAGACACCACCCTTCCCCCCTCTAGTTGAGTTAACGGAGCAACTGAGCGATGTGGAAGTATTGGAGAGAGAAAAATAAGTCAAACTTCAAAAGCTAGCGGAGCTGAAAGAACAGAAGGAGGAAGATATAATTAGACAAGATGAAGAACAGAAGCTTCACAGTGCTCTAGTGAATGAAGAGGTCACGATCGTTAGTATAAAAAAGAGCTGCAGAAGAAACCTTCTGACCAACATGCTTTGGTCACAAGCTTCATAGAGAATCAGTGTTCCTGCAGTTTCCCTGAGAAGGTTTGTGAGATGGAACTGGGACATCCAGAAGTAGAGAGCCCAGAGGTCTTGGGAAGCACAGAGGCACCAGCAGGTGATAGACAGACACTGAGAGAAAACGGCCTGGCCAGGACCATGGCCTTGGGGGAAAATTATAAAGCAGATGACCTCTCCACACCAATTTTAAAACCGAAGAACCGTCCAAATCGGTTAATTGTAGATGAAGCTATCAACAGCTTGGTATCAATGTCTCAGGCCAAGATGGATGAGCTTTAATTGTTCCTAGGAGAGCCTGTTCTTCTGAAAGGGAAGAAGAGACAGGAAGCTGTGTGCAATGTTCTGTCAGATGGCACCTGCTCAGATGAAAAAATCTGGAGGAACAAAGTTGAGTGTAACAACCTAAGGGTGTGGCTTGGAGATGCTATCGGTAGCCAGCCATGTCCAGTGATGAAGTATGGTAAACAAAACTGTGTGTTCCCCATTGATGATGCTGTGGATGAAATCACCGATAATCGATTTGAGGGGTATCTCAAGCCTTATTTCTTCTAAGCCTATGGACCAATCGGAAAAAGGGTTGTCGAGGAATGCATGCTGTTGAGCTCAAAGTGGTGGAGACAGACCCAAGCACATACTGTATAGTTGCGCTGGACACTGTAATCCACTGTGAAGTGGATCCCATTCACTGTGACGATAAAGACGAGATGTATCTACAAATGGCCATCCAATCTCAGAAGCATTCTTCTATGCAGATGGCAAGGTGTGCATGATAGAGAGGTCTTGTAGGGTGAGCAGTTATACAGAGTACAGAGGCCACTGAAATTGGGTGGCGATGTTTCGACTTCGCACAGCAATATCATCCACACCATGTGGTTCCCATGTTCGGCTTTAACGGCCTCTCAGCACTCGGAGCTCAACCCCATGTCGTTGAGCTGAGGGGGAGAGTCTGTGACTGGGTGCCCCTAGAGGATGGTGCCAGGTACAGAACATGAAAGTTCTTGACAGGAGTGATGGAGTTAAACTCCTGGAGGAGACCTAATTAGCCCAGGTGAAGCAGCACTTTAAAGCATGGAAAGGAGATATAGGAGATGCTGATCAGCCCTGGCTGGGCTTGCAGTGTGTGACACTGCAGCCGGGGAAGCTGCCATGGTGGATGAGTCTGTGTGACTGCTACTATACTCAGCCTGTGTGACTGCTACAATACTCAGTCTGTGTGACTGCAAGTATATTCAGTCTGTGGGACTGCAACAATTTTTTCAGTCTGTGGGACTGCAACAAAAGTACAGAGAGGGAGAAGGCCTGTGTTTGAGAGAGTAAGAGGAGGCACAGGAAGAGTTTGAACTGAGGAGGACTGCAGACCAGGAAAAAGCTGCTGACTGCATTCACCAGCGCTGCTGGGTCAGCTTGAAACCCTGGTTATCAAGTGCCTTTTGGAAACTGCTGTCATCACCAGACTGGAGAGACACTCACTACAGCCTGAAGCTACTGGAGAGACTGATAGCCAGCTTACCTCAAGGTCAGAAGCCATTTACTTCTATATGTATACCCCCAGGGAAGGGACTGTTGTTACTAAGAGTGACTTTGCGTATTAGATACCTGTAGTACTCTTTTTGGGTCCCTCCGCTGTGTCTCTTTCCCCCGCTACCTCCTATGTGACTCTTCCCCTCACCATACCTCCCCTGTGTCTCTTCCACCCTCTTCCTTCCCTGTGTCTCCTTCCCCTGTGTCTCTCCCCCTCTCCCTTCCCTGTGTGTCTTTCCCCTCTCCCTCCCCTATGTCTCTCTTCTCCACCCTCTCCCTCCCATGTGTCCTTCTCCCCCTCCTTCCCCTGTGTCTCTCTTCCCCTCCCCTGTGTTTATATTCCCTCCTCTCCCTCCCCTATGTCTCTCTTCCGCCCTCTCACTCCCCTGTGTCTCTTTCCCCCCTCTCCCTCCCCCTCCCGTCCTTTCTCTTGTGTCTCTTTCACCAACCCCTGTGTCTCTCTTACCCCTCTCCTTCCCCTGTGTCTCTCTTCCCCCAATTCCCTCCCCTTTTTGTCTCTTCCTCAATCTCCCTCCCTGGTGTCTCTTCCCCCCTTTCCCTCCCCTGTGTCTATTTCCCTCCTCTCCTTTCTCCCATGCACATTGCGCATGCTCCAATATCAAAATGTGTAGCCTCCCTCCTCCAATGTGCATGCGTGGTGGGAGCTTTACACACTGTGATAACTATTATATGTGATTGTGTTTGACCATTTTCATATTATTGGCAACTGACGAGTTGTTGTGTGCCTTCACAAGGGCACCTTAGGTTTAACTGCCCTGTGGCACCAAATTTGTAAATCTGGGCCTGATGGCGAGATAATCATTTATTCATATACATATAAAAATCACTTTAGTGATTGTAAATGTATATATTTTGGAGTAATTTTAAATAAGTTTATTGTCAATCAGCTAATGCCCAACATCCACTAAGCTTTGAAGACACCTTGAAGACTCTTCTTTTCACTTTTTGGTCATTGTTGTTTCTCTTATCATACATATTTTGATTATGGTGAGTGACCTTTAACGGATACAGGTAAAATTCATTGCTCATTTATGACAGTATTATACATTCAGAAAAGATTATAATGTGCAGACAGATACAAATATAATATTTTTGTATACACCTCTGTAACTATACTGACTTTTTTCATTAGCTTCCCAAAAAACTGAAGATTAAAAAAGTGTTGCAGAATGATTTGTTTATTTATATATTTGAAAATTCAACCTTGCTTTTAAGCATGTCATATACCGTGTGCACTTTATTGTACTACTGTAACAAAACTGTCACCTTCCTCTATCAATGGAAATAGCCAATGACAATACCATTTCAGACTAATGTTACAATGTCCAGCTTTTGCAGAGACTAGTATTGTTACAGAAGGCTGAGTATTGCAAAGGCAAATTGCTAATCTCTTGTCATAAGAACTAATGAGAGCTGAATAGAAAATGAATTAACTTTTTATGGTTAAACTGTCAGGACAGATAAACAGATATGATGGTTCTTATAATATAACTAGCTACTTGCCCATCAAAAATGACAGCAGTAAAATTTGAAGCCTGGCAACGGTGTTTACCAAACATTGTGAGCCTTCCCCCCCCCCCCCCCACCTCTCCCACGCTCTATTTGATGGGAGGCGCTCATTGTGAGCCTCTACTTTACTGGCCTTGCAATGACTACCTTCGGCCTTTGGCATTTATTGCGAGCCTCTCCCCCGTCTACCTGTCCCACCATCTACTTGACGGGAGGTGATCATTGATAGTCTCTCCTCCCTCTAATTTACTGGCCTTGCGATGAGCACCTTTGGCGCTCATCAAGGGCCTCGCAATGAGCTCATTGCGAGCCTCTCCCCCTCTACTTTACAGAAGGCGCTCATTTTGAGCCTTCCCTCCCCTCTTCTTCCTCTCCCTCCCCTGTGTCTCTTTGCCCCCTCATCCTCCTCTGTGTCTCTTCCCCTCTCTCGCTCTCCTGTGTCTCTTCCCCCTCCTCTGTGTCTCTTTCCCCCCTCTCCCTCCCTTGTGTCTCCTTCCCCATCTCCCACCCTTGTGTCTCCCCCATCTCCCTCCCCTGTGTCTCTCTTCCTCCCCTGTGTCTCTTCCTCCCTGCCTCTTCACCCTCATTTCCCTCCCCTGTGTCTCTTCCCCCTCCCCTCCCGTGTCTCTTCCCCCTCCTCTCCTTCCCCTATGTCTCTCTTCCCCCTCCTCTCCCTCCCCTGTGTCTCTCTTCCCTCTCCTCTCCCTCCCCTGTGTCTCTCTTCCCCCTCCTCTCCCTCCCCTGTGTTTCGACCCCCTCCTCTGCATGCGTGTTGGAAGCTTTACACACTGTGATAACTATTACAGTATATGTGATTGTGTTTGACCATTTTCATATTATTGGCAACTGACGAGTTGTTGTGTGTCTTCACAAGGGCACCTTTGGTTTTACTGCCCTGGGGCACCAAATTTTGTAAATCTGGGCCTAATGGCGAGATAATCATTTATTCATATACATATAAAAATCACTTCAGTGATTATAAATGTATATATTTTGGAGTAATTTTGAGTACGTTTATTGTCAATCAGCTAATGCCCAACATCCACTAAGCTTTGAAGACACCTTGAAGACTCTTCTTTTCACTTTTTGGTCATTGTTGCTTCTCTTATCATACATATATTTTGATTATGGTGAGTGACCTTTAATGTATACAAGTAAAATTCATTGCTCATATATGATGGTATCATACATTCAGAAAAGATTATAATGTGCAGACAGATACAAATATAATATATTTGTATACACCTCTGTAACTATACTGACTTTTTTTATTAGCTTCCCAAAAAACTGAAGATTAAAAAAGTGTTGCAGAATGATTTGTTTATTTACATATTTGAAAATTCAACCTTGCTTTTAAGCATGTCATATACCGTGTGCACTTTATTGTACTACTGTAACAAAATTGTCACCTTGCTCTTTCAATGGAAATAGCCAATGACAATACCATTTCAGACTAATGTTACAATGTCCAGCTTTTGCAGAGACTAGTATTGTTACAGAAGGCTGAGTACTGCAAAGGCAAATGGCTAATCTTTTGTCAAAAGAACTAACGAGAGCTGAATAGAAAATGAATTAACTTTTTATGGTTAAACTGTCTGGACAGATAAACAGATATCATGGTCCTTATAATATAACTAGCTACTTGCCCGTCAAAAATGACAGCAGTAAAATTTTAAGCCTGGCAATGGTGTTTGCCAAACATTGCGAGCCTCTCCCCCTCTACCTCTCCCACGCTCTATTTGATGGGAGGCGCTCATTGCGAGCCTCTCCCCCCTCTACTTTACTGGCCTTTCGATGACCACCTTCGGCCTTTGGCATTCATTGCGAGCCTCTCCCCCCGTCTACCGGTCCCACCATCTACTTGACAGGAGGCGCTCATCGATAGCCCCTCCCCCCTCTAATTTACTGGCCTTGTGATGAGCACCTTTGGCGCTCATCACGGGCCTCGCAATGGGCTCATTGCGAGCATCTCCCCCCTCTACCTTTCCCCCCCTCTACTTGACATAAGGCACTCATTTTGAGCCTCCCCTCCTCTCTTCTTCCTCTCCCTCCCCTGTGTCTCTTTGCCCCCTCACCCTCCCCTTTGTCTCTTCATCCCCTCTCCCCTCTGTCTCTTTCCCCCTCTACCCCCCTGTGTCTCTTCCCCTCTCTCGCTCCCCTGTGTCTCTTCCCCCCTCCTCTGTGTCTCTTTCTCCCCCCTCTCCCTCCCTTGTGTCTCCTTCCCCATCTCCCTCCCTTGTGTCTCCCTATCTCCCTTCCCTGTGTCTCACTTCCTCCCCTGTGTCTCTTCCTCCCTGTCTCTTCACCCCTCGTTATGCTCCCCTGTGTCTCTTCCCCCTCCCCTCCTGTGTCTCTTCCCCCTCCTCTCCTTCCCCTATGTCTCTCTTCCCCCTCTTCTCCCTCCCCTGTGTCTCTCTTCCCTCTCCTCCCCTCCCCTGTGTCTCTCCTCCCCCTCCTCTCCCTTCCCTGTGTTTCTCCCCCCTCCTCTGCATGCGTGGTGGGAGTTTTACACACTGTGATAACTATTATATGTGATTGTGTTTGACCATTTTCATATTATTGGCAACTGACGAGTTGTTGTGTGCCTTCACAAGGGCACCCTAGTTTTAACTGCCCTGTGGCACCAATTTTGTAAATCTGGGCCTGATGGCGAGATAATCATTTATTCATATACATATAAAAATCACTTTAGTGATTGTAAATGTATATATTTTGGAGTAATTTTAAATAAGATTATTGTCAATCAGCTAATGCCCAACATCCACTAAGCTTTGAAGACACCTTGAAGACTCTTCTTTTCACTTTTTGGTCATTGTTGCTTCTCTTATCATACATATATTTTGATTATGGTGAGTGACCTTTAACATATACAGGTAACATTAATTGCTCATTTATGATGGTATCATACATTCAGAAAAGATTATAATGTGCAGACAGATACAAATATAATATGTTTGTATACACCTCTGTAACTATACTGACTTTTTTCATTAGCTTCCCAAAAAACTGAAGATTAAAAAAGTGTTGCAGAATGATTTGTTTATTTATATATTTGAAAATTCAACCTTGCTTTTAAGCATGTCATATACCGTGTGCACTTTATTGTACTACTATAACAAAATTGTCACCTTGCTCTTTCAATGGAAATAGCCAATGACAATACCATTTCAGACTAATGTTACAATGTCCAGCTTTTGCAGAGACTAGTATTGTTACAGAAGGCTGAGTACTGCAAAGGCAAGTTTCTAATCTTTGTCATAAGAACTAATGAGAGCTGAATAGAAAATGAATTAACTTTTTATGGTTAAACTGTCAGGACAGATAAACAGATATGATGGTTCTTATAATATAACTAGCTACTTGCCCATCAAAAATGACAGCAGTAAAATTTGAAGCCTGGCAACGGTGTTTGCCAAACATTGTGAGCCTCCCCCCCCCCCCCCCCCCCCCCTACCTCTCCCACGCTCTATTTGATGGGAGGCGCTCATTGTGAGCCTCTACTTTACTGGCCTTGCAATGACTACCTTCGGCATTTGGCATTCATTGCGAGCCTCTCCCCCGTCTACCTGTCCCACCATCTACTTGACGGGAGGCGATCATTGATAGTCTCTCCTCCCTCTAATTTACTGGCCTTGCGATAAGCACCTTTGGCGCTCATCAAGGGCCTCGCAATGAGCTCATTGCGAGCCTCTCCCCCCTCTACTTTACAGAAGGCGCTCATTTTGAGCCTTCCCTCCCCTCTTCTTCCTCTCCCTCCCCTGTGTCTCTTTGCCCCCTCGTCCTCCCCTGTGTCTCTTCCCCTCTCTCGTTCCCCTGTGTCTCTTCCCCTTCCTCTGTGTCTCTTTCCCCCTCTCCCTCCCTTGTGTCTCCTTCCCCATCTCCCTCCCTTGTGTCTCCCCCATCTCCCTCCCCTGTGTCTCTCTTCCTCCCCTGTGTCTCTTCCTCCCTGCCTCTTCACCCTCATTTCCCTCCCCTGTGTCTCTTCCCCCTCCCCTCCCGTGTCTCTTCCCCCTCCTCTCCTTCCCCTATGTCTCTCTTCCCCCTCCTCTCCCTCCCCTGTGTCTCTCTTCCCTCTCCTCTCCCTCCCCTGTGTCTCTCTTCCCCCTCCTCTCCCTCCCCTGTGTTTCGACCCCCTCCTCTGCATGCGTGTTGGAAGCTTTACACACTGTGATAACTATTACAGTATATGTGATTGTGTTTGACCATTTTCATATTATTGGCAACTGACGAGTTGTTGTGTGTCTACACAAGGGCACCTTTGGTTTTACTGCCCGGGGGCACCAAATTTTGTAAATCTGGGCCTAATGGCGAGATAATCATTTATTCATATACATATAAAAATCACTTCAGTGATTATAAATGTATATATTTTGGAGTAATTTTGAGTACGTTTATTGTCAATCAGCTAATGCCCAGCATCCACTAAGCTTTGAAGACACCTTGAAGACTCTTCTTTTCACTTTTTGGTCATTGTTGCTTCTCTTATCATACATATATTTTGATTATGGTGAGTGACCTTTAATGTATACAGGTAAAATTCATTGCTCATATATGATGGTATCATACATTCAGAGAAGATTATAATGTGCAGACAGATACAAATCACATATATAGTTGTGAGCGTACGAGTTGTTGCTAACGCTGCGGGCTCGCTACGCGAGCTGCGGCTCTCGCGTAGCGAGGGCAGTGGCCGAGGGTCTCAGTTGCTGGCATGGAGCGCCGAAGGCGCTCCTTGCCAGCACCTGAGGACCTCGCAAAGCGAGGGCAGTGGCGAAGCGAGGGCAGTGGCCGAGGGTCTCAGTTGCTGGCATGGAGCGCCGTAGGCGCTCCATGCCAGCACCTGAGGACCTCGCAAAGCGAGGGCCGCAGTTGCTGGCATGGAGCGCCGAAGGCGCTCCATGCCAGCAACTGCGACCCTCGCAAACTTCACGTCGCAATCCAAACAGCACGACACACACATTACGACACTCGCAAACAACATACGACACACGTTCACACACATTACGGCCTCGCAACACTCGGACGCAACTCGCGAACATTACAAAATATAACACGCAATACATACACGCAGCACATACATAAAAACCTTACCTACACCAAGAGGGAGCACCCAGGACCTCAAAAATACAACTTACACCTCGATTTTACTCGAAATAAAACAGTTTAGAGACTAAAAAAAAATCTAAGCGAGAGAAAAAATGGCCGCCGAACAAAACGAAAACGAGGCTACAGCACTCTAAACTCGCAAAACACCACAAGAAACTCGCAAAACACCACAACAAACTCGCAAAACGCAACAAACGACCTACGGATATTCATACCACACAGTGCACACATTCAGCACGCTTACACAGCAGCTCCACACCACTAATGCTGCAGCAACATCAACACAGATTGCCAGCTCTTCATCACAATGCTTCAAAATAGGTACAGTATATTCATTTAGTAATGTATTACATATTTCATTATTATACACCAAACACCATTAGCTACCTTACAATTTCATTGCCGTCATTTTTTGACGGGCAATTCACTAGTATAATATATTTGTATACACCTCTGTAACTATACTGACTTTTTTCATTAGCTTCCCAAAAAACTGAAGATTAAAAAAGTGTTGCAGAATGATTTGTTTATTTATATATTTGAAAATTCAACCTTGCTTTTAAGCATGTCATATACCGTGTGCACTTTATTGTACTACTATAACAAAATTGTCACCTTGCTCTTTCAATGGAAATAGCCAATGACAATACCATTTCAGACTAATGTTACAATGTCCAGCTTTTGCAGAGACTAGTATTGTTACAGAAGGCTGAGTACTGCAAAGGCAAGTTGCTAATCTTTTGTCATAAGAACTAACGAGAGCTGAATAGAAAATGAATTAACTTTTTATGGTTAAACTGTCTGGCAATGGTGTTTGCCAAACATTGCGAGCCTCTCCCCCCCTCTACCTCTCCCACCCTCTACTTGATTGCAGGCGCTCATTGTGAGCCTCTCCCCCTCTCTACTTTACTAGCGTCACAATGAGCACCTTCAGTGCTCTCTGCGAGCCTCCCCCCCCCTCTACCTCTCCCACGCTCTATTTGATGGGAGGCTTTCATTGCGAGCCTCTCCCCCCTCTACTTTACTGGCCTTGTGATGACCACCTTCGGCCTTTGGCATTCATTGCGAGCCTCTCCCCCTATCTACCTGTCCCACCATCTACTTGACAGGAGGCGCTCAATGATAGCCTCTTCCCCGTCTACTTTACTGGCCTTGCGATGAGCACCTTTGGCGCTCATCACGGGCCTCGCAATGAGCTCATTCCGAGCCTCTCCCCCCTCTATCCTCTCTCCTCTCCCACCCGTGTCTCTCACCCCCTCCTCTCCCTTCCGTGTCTCTGACCTCGCTCCTACCCCCGACTCGAGCGTGTGCACCCCCGGCCCCAGCGCAGTGAGCATGCACGGCTAATGAATGCGAGTTGTCGAGAAATCAACTTTTACCAACTCGCAATTACGACAACTATAATATGTGATAAACAGAATAATTATTAGTGCCCAATAAATTCAGTCTACAATAATTAATTTAGTGTTATAAAACAATGTATGCTTAAAATGTAGTACTGAATTAATCTTTTTTCTATAAATGTGTTGTATTCTTCTGAAAATGCTACCCTTTATAATCACAGTGTGCGGAAACTACTCCTGAACTGACCTTTGTCATAACACCGGATGAATCCGCATAAATGGTATCTTTGTTTTCTACAACTTCCATGTTATGTTTGTTTAGCTGAGTGACCTAGTACACATTTCCTCTAATCAGAGTCCATGAGGATAAAACAACATTACAAAAGACAGCTAAGTCTTTATTTACTAACTGATGCTATTCTGTATGCCACGTATGATGAGAATGTATAACCAGTTTAAGTGAACTGACATGTCTGTACATATTTTTCCTACCTGTTGCTCCAGTATCATACACTCTTCCAGTAATCCAAGGTACACCACATAGGTCCCTATTACAGTTTTTTAAGTTGCCAATTTACATGTCAAGTTGACCCGTAAATTCCAAAGTAATGATCTAAATAAAAACAATTAAAAATAAAGTGCTACTCGAAGACTGTTCAAAATATTGTAAAAACAGATATGCTGGTAAGTTACGGTAAGTTGTCCCATTTCATTTTTCTCAAAGCCTATCCCAGATGCAGATAACAAACTGTATGTAAGGCCTTACATAAGCTGATTTTCCTCTACAATCCTACGTGTACTTCATACCACCCATAAGGGCACAAAAATCCTTGCTAATTAGACAGTAAAAAAAGTAAAAATGACGGGGCAATAAAATTGTAAGGCAGGTAATCCTGTTTGTCACAGACATTAATTTTTTGGGTAGTCTGAGATCCTTCGGTGCTCATTGCGAGCCTGGCGCTGACCGCCTTCGGCGCTCATTGTGAGACAGTTGGATGTTGTATTTTGTTTTCTGAGAGGCGCTTTTGCTGTTATTGTCTGGTCGGCGCTGATCTGCTTTTTGCTCTTATTGCAACGCTTTGTGTGCTATGAGCAGCCTTGGCGCTCGTTGTGAGGCGCGCAGTGAATAGCTTTTGTGTTTATTGCGATAGTGTTTTTTTGTTTTGTATTTTGTGTATATGTGTTTTTGTATGCTAATTAAATCATTAATAAATGAATAAATGAATATACTTTACCTATTTTGAAGTAATATATGCAGGAAGCATTGTGACAATCTGTTTCGATGTTCCTGCAGCATACAATGTAGGTTTGCAGTGTTGTGGAGCTGAGGTGTAAGTGTCAGCAATGTGTGCAGTGTGTAGTGTAAATAGGCTGTGTGCGCGAGGCGAAGCCGTTAGTGTAGCTGTATAGTTCCGCATTGTGTAAGTTAGTGTTGTAAAATGGCGTTGAATGTGTATGTGGTATGCGTGTGTGGATGATTTAGCCTCCTTGCTAAAAGTGTATCTTGTACCTCGTACGGCTTTTATGAAAATCCGTCTGTTTGCTGTTGTTTTGCAGCTTTAGGGTCGTGTAGCCTCCTTTTTTGTTTTTTTCGGGGGAGAAATTTTTCTCTCGCTTTCATGTGTGACTTAAATTGAGGTGTGACTTCACTTGCAGAGGTCCTGTGTGCCCTCCCTTGCTGTGGTAAGCTTTTTATGTTTTTTTATGTGTATTTATTGTGTTTTTAATGTTTTCAGGTGGGCACGGTTCGGCCGTTAAGGTCGTAATTTTGCGAGTTCGGAATGTTTTTTTTTAAAGTCCCGCATCTCGTATTTTTTTAGGCTAAGTCCGTAAATTTTGCTTTCTAAGACCCGCGGTTCATATTTTTTTGTGTAAGTTCGTATGTATTGATTGCGTGTTAGATCTATTTTGTTAAAGTGGCGCTTGTGTGTGTGTTTGTAACCGCTTGTGAGGCGCCGTAGAGCCTCCACCTTCCGCAAATGCGACCCCTTGGTTTGCGAGGGTACGCATTTGCGGACCAAACTGCATCCCTCACTTTACAAGGGACGCAGTTCTTGTGATCTCGCTTCGCGAGCTCGCAAAGCGGGACTACGATTCGTAGTTTGACAACTATTATATGTGATGAACTTGCTGGTACTCACAGGAAGAAAGTTCTTTGTTTTCTTTACTTGTTTTTTCTCTCTTCCTTTTTACTTTTCACCCTGCTGACTTATGTTTCAAGTAACTGATATGTTATAAATGTTTGCTGTTTATCCAAACAAGTCACAAATGCCAATATGTTCTTCACTATCGTCCAGTGTCTCTTTTTGATGCTTAAGTAACAGGTTTTGGGCACAGACACTAAATGAAAACCACAAATAAGCAAGTGTTGCATCTATGATCCCAGTAAATACTGAGAGCGGAAACAAGAGCTGCATCCAATTTACTGAAAAATGACAAGTGGTTCACATGTGAAGTTTGCAATCACAAAGCTCAACAATACCGTCTAGCCGTTGAGGAAATTCAAGCTTGAAATGCTGTTATCCAAAGATGACTTATGTCAGGTTCTAGATACAAACAGACCCACTGACAACTCTGAATAATGGGACAAAGAGAACAGGCAAGCAATTGCAGTTATAAGCCTGTTAGTGGAGGATGATCTACTCATTCATATAAGAAAAGAAAACACAGCTAAAGGTATGTGGACTGCATTACAAAAACTGCATGAGCGGTCAAACATAAACAGTAAACTATATCTGCTGCGCAAACTGTATAAGATAAGGCTAGGCAATGGCCAGGAAATGCGTGAACATGTGAATGCTATGCTAGAGATTGTGGAACAGCTACGTGCAGTAGGTGAAGACATTAAAGGGAATCATGTAGTAGCATTATTACTATGCAGCCTTCCAGAGTCTTATGGTGCCCTTATAAATGCTCTAGAAACTAGGCCAGTGTAGGAGCTAACTCTAGAATATGGAAAAGAAAAATGAATTGACGAATACAACAGAAGAAAGGAAAATATGCATAAAGAAGAGAATGAGAGATCAGAGGTTGCTCTAAAGATTCACAAAACAAAGAAACCAGGGTGTGTTTTAATTGCAAAAAGGCCAATCACCTTATAAAGAACTGCTCAATGAGGAAGCTCAGCAGTGAAGGAAAGAGCCACCTACAAGAGAGTTAAAACAGCAACAAAGGAAACTGCACATGCATCATGGAGTGTTACCTTTAAAGTAACTCAGAATAGCATATCACATGGATGGTGCTTTGACTCCGGGGCAACAAATCACATGACAAGTAATGAAACAATTTTTTCAGAAATTGATAACAGTGCAAAAGACAAATAGCCTGATTCAATTGGCAGTTCGCAGCTCACTCGCAGATGGTTGGATGTCTATGAGTGAGCTGCGAGCTGCAAGCTGCTTTTCCCCTACATTTATGAGGCTATTCAATTAGCCAAGGCAGAGACACTGCATCCGGCATCCTAAATCGGAAACCAATGTTTTCGATGTAAGCAGAGTTGGGCTTAAGACTGCATGGTTGCAGCTACTGCTCACTGTCAGCCAATGGGAGTTGAGACCGTCATGATTGACGGTACTCAGAGCAGCGAGTGGTCTAGTAGCCTCCCAGCAAGTAACCCTGCCGCAGGGGTCTTGACCGGGACCCCTGCAGAGTCCCCACATCAAACCCAATGATGCAGGGGTCCCCACACATGACCCACATGATGCAGGGGTCCCCCTTTGTTATGAAGCCCATAAAAAGCTCTGGTGCTACCAATTACCTTCAAAAGTCACATAATTAGTGAAATGATGTCCACCTGTGCGCAATCTAAGTGTCACATGATCTGTCAATACATTTACACACCTTTTTTGCAAGGCCCCAGAGACTGCAACACCTAAGCAAGAAGCACCACTAACCAAACACTGCCCCATGAAGACCAAGGATTTCTCCAAACAAGTAAGGGACAATGTTGTTGAGAAGTACAAGTCAGGGTTAGGTTATAAAAAAAAAAATCCAAATATTTGATGATCCCCAGGCGCACCATCAAATCTATTATAACCAAATGGAAAGAACATGGCACAACAGCAAACCTGCCAAGAGACGGCCGCCCACCAAAACTCACGGACCGGGCAAGGAGGGCATTATTCAGAGAGGCAGCACAGAGACCTAAGGTAACCCTGGAGGAGCTGCAGAGTTCCACAGCAGAGACGACAATAAGCTGTACGCTCCATAGAGTTGGGCCTTATGGCAGAGTGGCCAGAAGAAAACATTTTAAAATGGCAAGTTTTGAGTTTGCGAAAAAGCATGTGGGAGACTCCCAAAATATATGGAAAAATGTGCTCTGGTCTGATGAGACTAAAATTTAACTTTTCGGCCATCAAAAAAAACGCTATGTCTGGCGTAAACCCAACACATCACATCACTCAAAGAACACCATCCCCATAGTGAAACATGGTGGTGGCAGCATCATGCTGTGGGGATGTTTTTTTAGCAGCCAGGACTTAGAAACTGGTCAGAGTTGAGGGAAAGATGGATGGTGCTAAATACAGGGATATTCTTGAGCTAAACCTGCACCACTCTGTGCGTGATTTGAGGCGAGGACGGAGGTTCAACTTCCAGCAGGACAATAACCTCAAACACACTGCTAAAGCAACACTTGAGTGGTTTAAGGGGTAACATGTAAATGTGTTGGAATGGCCTAGTCAAAGCCCAGACCTCAATCCAATAGAAAATCTGCGGTCAGACTTAAAGACTGCTGTTCACACGTGCAAACCATCCAACTTAAAAGAGCTGGAGCAGTTTTGCAAGGAGGAATAGGCAAAAATCCCAGTGGTAAGATGTGGCAAGCTCATAGAGATTTATCAAA
This sequence comes from Discoglossus pictus, assembly GCA_027410445.1. Taxonomy (NCBI): domain Eukaryota; kingdom Metazoa; phylum Chordata; class Amphibia; order Anura; family Alytidae; genus Discoglossus; species Discoglossus pictus. Next base: position 111,826,034 of record CM050164.1, read on the forward strand.
AGAGACTTGGAGCTGTGATTGCTGCAAAAGGTGGCTCTACAAAGTATTGACTTTAGGGGGGTGAATAGTTATGCACATTGACTTTTTCTGTTATTTGTCCTATTTGTTGTTTGTTCACAATAAAAAAAAAACATCTTCAAAGTTGTGGGCATGTTCTGTAAATTAAATGATGCAAATCCTTAAACAGTCCATGTTAATTCCAGGTTGTGAGGCAACAAAACCCGAAAAAATGCCAAGGGGGGTGAATACTTTTGCAAGGCACTGTATATAGACCCCTATAGGACACCGATAACACCTATAATGGGCCTATCTAACCCTAACTGTGCCTAATTAACCTTAACTGTACCTGTTTAACCTTAACTCGACCCAATAACCATAACTAGGCCTATTTAACCCTAACTGGGTCTATTAAACCCTAACAGTACATATTTAACCCTAACAGTACCTATCTAACCCTAACTCTACCTATTTAACCCTAACAGTACCTATTTAACCCTAACAGTACCTATCTAACCCTAACTGTATCTATTTAACCATAACTGGGCCCTTTTAGATCCTAACTGTACCTATGTAACCCTAACTGTCCCTTTTTAACCCTAACTGGACCCAGCAACACTATCTAGCTAACTGGGCCTATATATTCATAGCTGGGCCTATTTAACCCTAACCATACCTATTTAACTCTAACTGGGCCTATTTAATACAATCTAAGCCTATTTAACACCATCTCTTATAAACCACTAACTCTAAACTAACCCCCCTTTACCATAACATATTAACACCTACACTACCTACCTAACCCCCTATTAACACCCCCATCCTACTAATTATAAAAAATAAAAAAACAGAAAATAAAAAAGCAGTGTTACAAAAAAAAGGACATTACAACCCCCCCACGACAGAAAATAAAAAAAGCTGTTACAAAAAATAAAAAAGAACATTACATCACAACAGAAAATAAAAATAGAATTACGCACCTGAAAAGCAAATACATTAACATATATACATCACATTATATTACATACAAAATATAATACAGTAATATACACAATAAATACAGTACAAATATACCACTATCTACATACTATTTAACCCTATCTACATAATTAACCATTATCTAAAATACCTTAAACCCTATCTACAATACAATAACCCCTATCTAAAATGCATTAAACCGTATCTACATACATTAAAACCCTAAATCTAACCTAAAATAGAATAAATAAGACCACTTACCTTGCCTAGATGTCCCTTCAGTGATGATGGGTTTCATGGTGCAGGTTGCACCACAAGAAAAAAAATTAAACATCAAATTAGTACAAAATTAAACACTACATAGAAGAAATACACATTCTAAATATTAAACTTACCTTTTCAGCAAAAACATAACATAACAAAACAATCACAATTGTCTTCTTGTCTTCTGCATCGGCTGGGCCATTGAAAAAAATCTGCTGCTCTAAAAAAAAAGAAAAACTAACGGTGCTCCTCCCTGGAAGAGCTCCCCAATGCTAATGAGACTTCTAGCGCTTCTTCCGGTAAAATAAAACAAAATGGAGCCTTCTGATTGGCTGAAATGGCTGTCAATCAAATTTCAGCCAATTAGAAGGTGCCAAGGTGTGAGCTAATCAGAATGGGATACACCCCTATATCCCATTCTGATTGGCTGATGGACCTGTCAATCTTTTTTAAACTTATCAGAAGGCACTATTTCCTTCAGGGTTAAATATGTACAGTTAGGGTTAAATAGGCCCAGTAAGAGATCGATAGGCCCATTTAGGGTTTAATAGGCCCAGTTAGTGTGAAATTGGTACAGTTAGTGTTAAATAGGCCCAGTTAGGGTTATATAGGCCCAGTAAGGGATAAATAGGCCGAGTTAGGGTTATTGGATCCAGTTAGGGTTAAATAGGTACAGTTAGGGTTAAAAAGGCCCAGTTAGAGTTAGATAGGCCCATGGGGGTTTCATAGGCCCAGTTAGGGTTAAATAGGTACAGTTAGGGTTAAAAAAGGCCCAGTTAGGGTAGATAGGTCCAATTAGGGTTAAATAGGCCCAGTTAGGGTTCAATAGGCACTGGTAGGGTTAAATAGGCCTAGTTAGGGTTAATGGGTCCATTTAGGGTTAAATAGGTACAGTTGGGTTTAGATAGGCCCATGGTTGGGTTAATGGGGTATAGTTAGGGTTAATAGTGCAGTGCTTCGACTTTGTGTCATGAGGTCCTGGATGTCCCTCATGGCACTTAAAGTGTTATTTTAGGGGATAATTGGTGTCCTATATGGGTCTATATAGACCCCTATTGGACTGATGGTGTTAAATAGAGGCTTATGGTGATCTGTATTGACCCCCATGATTGACAGGGTTAATTAGGGACTTATTGGGGTCTGTATTGACCCCCATGAGTGACAGGGTTAATTAGGGGCTTATGGGGGTCTGTATTGACCCCCATGAATAACAGGGTTAATTAGGGACTCATGAGGCTCTGTATAGAGCCCCATGAGTGTTAGGGTTAATTTGTATTTACCACAGGTCCTTTAAGGACCCACATGGCAGGAAATTTGAATTTTGAATGGATTGCAAACTTTTTGAATCCATTGCATGGGTTAATGTGGGGACCCTCCGGGGGTCCCAATGCGGACCCCCAGCATTTGGGGGGCGGGGGTAATTTTAGGTGCCGGTTTACAGTACCCCCACTGCCGGCCATAACTATTTGTGTGCTGCGGGCCCTTTAAGGACCCGCTGCGGGCAATGTAAACATTTTAAATGCAGTGAGGGAAACGATCGTGACCCCCACTACAAGGGTTAATGTGGGGATATTGCGGGGATCCCTGATGGTTACCCCCAGCCTTTGGAGGATTAATTTTAAGTGCCGGTGGGAGTACTAACAGTACTCCTCCGCTGCCAGCCTTAACTATTAGTGGGACGCGGGCCCTTTAAGGACCAGCGGCGGGGTAATTTAAACATTTTAAATGAAGTGGAGGTCACGATCGTGACGTCCACTGCAAGGGTTAAGGTAGGGACCCTCTGGTGTCCCGATGGGGACCCTCAGCATGGGGTTAATGTGGGCACACTGTGGGGGGACCAATTAAGACCACCGCAGCAAGGGGTTAATATGGGGACCCCTGCATCATTGGGGTCTAATGTAGGAGTGTGGGTGGGGTGTTTGGTGCACTGGGGACAATCGGAGGACCATCCATAAGGGCTTCTAAAGCCCTTGCGGGTCCTCCTGAGCAGACGCAGGACCTCATCCTTCATTTGCGCTTTGCAACGTTGGATAATTTTTCTGAGTGGGAGGGATCTTGCAATTGAATCAGGATTTGCGTTTTCAGGCCTGCGAAAGTGGAAGATCAAAGGCTTCAGAGTTGTGTAAGCTCCGAGTTGCAGGTCTGCCATTTTCGCAGTGCCGTCACTCGATCCGAGGTAGCAAAATGGAGGCAACTGAATAGGGACGTTTCCTCCGTTTTCCACTTGCGGCCTCGGATCTCAAAAACAGATCAATTGAATGAGGCTGATAGTCTTCCTAGCAAATGGGAAAAGTATCACAGCGAAAGGTAACAGTCAAGGGTTCCTGAATTGTATCACACGTCAGGGGTAAGCAAAGCATCCTTGTAAAGAATGTTCTGTATGTTCCATTCCTATCAGTGAAAACCCTTGCTAAAAATGGACTCACAGGCCTATGCTGAGGTAATGAATGCACAAATTGAGACAGAAAACAAATCCTAGCAAAAGGAAGGTTCAATGAACACCTGTACAAACTCACCACTGCAAGCGAACAAGCCAAAGCAACAACTCATAATATACATGCTAAGTGTATCCAGCTGTGGCACAGAAGCTTGGGGCATCGAAACCCGGAAGCCATAAGGGATTTTGCAAAGAGAGGTCTATCAGAAGGTATGACAATTTTGCCTTGACACACACTCATGAAATGCACGTGTTGTATCAAATCAAAGGCCACACGTACACCACTTCCACAGACCAGTCAAAGAAAGACCACTCATCCCATGGAACTCATACACAGTGACGTGTGTGGACCAATGAAAACTCCCACACGCAGCGTGAACAGATATTTACTGACCTTCATTGATGATTATTACAGATACACAGCGACATACAGTATCTAGTGAAGCACATAGGCGAGACCTCAGACAGACTTCAAGAATTTGTAGCTGTGACCAGCAACACATTTCAAAGGAAACCAGGAATAATATGCACTGACAATAGAGGGGAATATATGGGAAAGGAAGTGGAATCATACCTCACGAAACAAAATATTATACACCAAACAACTGTACCATACACACCTGAACAAAATGGCGTAGCAGAAAGGAAAAACCGCACTCCCACAGAAATGGCCAGATGCATGCTTTCAGGTGCTAACTTACCTAACAAGTACTGGGGATAAGCAATAATGACTGCAACATACCTACAGAACAGGCTACCATCAACAACCATTGAAAGTACCCCATACCAAATGTGGAATTAATCAAAAGCCAGTATTGGACATATCAGATTGTTCAGCTGTAAAGCATATGCCCATGTCTTAAACGTGAAACATTTCAAGTTGAAAAACAAAGCCGTAGAAAGGATTCTGGTGGGCTAAAGGGAACCAAGTAAAGGATATAGAATCCTTCATCTAAAGACCAACAAGGTCACAATAAGTCACAGTGTTTATTTTGATGAAAGCGAAGCATCAGAAAACATGATCCTCGAAAGCTGTGAAGAGAATTTGCCCAGTGAATCAGCAACCGACCCGGACCAAAGTGAAGCTGCACAAAAGTCAGAACAAAAAGAGTAACTTACAATGGACAAACAAGTAGAACCTATCGAAGAACTAGAAATCAGACGATCCACTGGGGTGACAAAAGAAATACCACCCTGCAGGTTGTCATACACCTCTAAAACATATGGAATCCAAAACCCACATCCTGGGAAGACATAGAAAAGGGTAAATCCCAGAACCAAGCACATTGATGTAAAACATGATTTGCTCAGGGACACGCAAGAGCAAGGAGTTATTGACATTCAGTATTGTGCATCAGAAGAGATGAATGCAGACGCACTCACCAAACCGTTGCCAAAGGATTATTATTACTACAGAAGAAGCTGAATGCTGTTGAGAAGGGGTGTTGGGAAATACAACAGACTGTACTGCATAATATGTATAAAATATGCTCTTGAGCTATAGATGGCTCTTTGCAGATTATAATACTGTTTATATATGTATATGAACTTGTTGGTACTCACAGGAAGGAAGTTCTTTGTGTTCCTCACTTGGTTTTTGTCTCTCTTCCTTTTTACCTTTCACCATGCAGGCTGCTGTTTCAAGTAACTGATACATTATAAATGTTTGTTGTTTATCCAAAACAAGTAAAGCCTAATATGGTTCTTCTGTGTCTACCAGTGTATCTTTTTTATGCATACCTAACAATATCTAGTCAAATCCATTAGCCTTACATATCCCTTTAAGTAATGCTCAACATTTACATTGCATCTGTGTTATCCATATGTTTAGTGTAGATATACAAGGTATCCACTAGACTCAGTAGTCCAACCACCATTCTAGTCAAGAGTATCCTCTCCAACTCATTGAAGTGGAGTGTGGCAGAGGGGGCACAACCTTTTGCCCATGGACATTGCTGCTTCCTCCAACATCCTTCCTCCTCACCTGGCACTAGCAGTAATAATACCTGTGCTTGATGGACCTCACATAAACAGCCAGGCTACCTCCTTCCAAATACTGTATGTGCTCTGTAGCTTGACCTCACAATCCTGCAACCATGGAATATACCAGAGAAGGCATAGATGGCACAAAGGAGTGCCATGAACTATTCATGGGTGTAATTAGAAGCCTTGTGTTTAGGAAGTGCCTCCTGTCATCCTGACCACTGGATTCAGGCCCCCTCCCTTCTGTCCCAACTCTACGTATGCCTACATCTGGGGCATACTTCCCTCTACCTCTCCTTCATTACTGCCCCTTCTCTTCCTCACTGAACCTCCACTGCTCTCACTTCTTCTCATCTCCGCTCCTCTCACTACTTCTCTAACGCTCTCTACATCTCTCACTATTTCCACACCTCTCCTCTAATTGGTTCCTATGGCTAATGGGCAGATCGAAAACTGCAAAAACCTTTTATTTTATTTGATGCATTTATTTCGAAAAAACAGTGATGTGGTCCAAATTGGCTAAATTAAGTGGCACTTTAAGTTCTGTTACAGAACATGAGGTCCTATGGAGTGGATTTTTGCACTGTATACCTATTGGGTGTAATGTGGAGGATCTATGAGGTCCCACATGGGCCATTTTGGAGTTTTAGGATTCTGCCAATACATTTGAATCATGAAACATTGTTGAATTAGTTTGAGAAGCACTAGGTTAGAAGAGACACAGAATGCAGTGTAGGATATTTTACCAACAGTTTTAAAAAATACTATATCTCCAATCTTGTTTAATATTGTGTATGTACAGCTTTAGATTACTTTGAATTTTACATTAACTAGAGTAAGCTTTGGTATTATGATACATTATTATGACTATTTCCTCAATTACATGCTTACAGAAACCAAAGAATTGTTAATTACTGTGACTACAAAGAAATAAACAAGTACACATTTACAGCCTTATTAAATTGCGATTCGGCCAGTTGAATAGGGCTCTATTTAAGCACTTAGCATATTTTTTTACAGAAGTTTTTCATTAGTGAAGACCTTGCTTTTGGATAGAAGTTCACTAACGAAAAACTTTTGTAAAAAAAATATGCTATGTGCTTATATAGAGCCCTATTCAATTGGCTGAATCGCAATTTAATAAGGCTGCTAGTTTGCATATGAGAAGTGTTCTAACTTATTAGGTAATGCTTTACAGACATAGGTCAAAAATACTGTGTAATGTGTATCTATTCATGGAATCATCAAATTAATCTCTAAAACAGAGGAAACAGTGCTCTAAAGAAAAACATGTTTAAGCTGCTGAGAACTCACCCTCCACAGGTTCCACGAGTAACTCAATATCCCTTAGATTATGAAAGACAAAGTGTAACCTTTACTTTGATAGTTTCAATCCCAATTTTACCCATTATCTATATTCTATGTTTATTACATGATCAATTGTGTTAGCTAGTTACTAAAGAAGGGATGCAACTTGTAGTTTTTGGCTGATACTCAACTACATTCTTGTGTATGTTCTCCATTTGTTCCATGCAGGAATTATGATGATGGACCTGGCATGGATTACCCAACTCAGGCTCACAAAAAAGAAATGTGCATATAGTTTATGGCATGTAAAATATTTATTGGTTACAATTAAATCAAAGTTTACTTTTGTGCCCATACCTGATCTTTTTTTGTGAGTCACGCAGGTTATCACAGTTACAGCATATGGAGTATAGAGTAATGTGGTGGAATCTCATCTAAAGGAAGGCTGTGTCCTGGCATTTTAGGAACTCTCATAAGCCAAATTATATCTACGTTGTTGTTTCTGTTATCTAGCTACTAATTCTATGTGTTTTGCCTAAGGTTCCATGTCACAACCCGTCTTTTGAGGGGCCAAAAGTAAAGTTCGGAGCCTTTTTTTTTCAGCCAAAGTCTATTTGTTTTGCCAGGATGTTCTAGCAATCATCTAAGCTATCCTAAAAAACTAGAATCACTGGTTCTGATTTTCCTGGATGAAGTGTTTAAAAATTGGACTTGTCATAAGGTTTCCCTCCTTGGGTTGGTTTTATGACAGAACCCCATAAAGGCTATTCCCCTAAGTGATTAGCCCACTGGAGACCAATTCCCTGTTTTCCCCTCTGATGTGATTATTGTCCATAGACTTCAATGGAGCTGTCTGCAGCACTTGTTTAGACATCAAGCATAGTTAACTTGGTTGTCAGACAACAATTGAAACCACTGTCTTGCAGTTAGCCACTAAATTGTATGTGCTTGAATTCCCAGGCACTATATGGAAGGTCTGACCATTTGATAGGGACATAATCCAACCCCTGTCTGAGAGGAGTAGACATCCTGGCACCCTAGCCCCTAACAGAAACCCTGTAGCTCCTACCCGACTCCTATACTCCACACCATTCAACACTCACCAAGTCACTTGCTGATTGGTTCAAGCCTGGCCTATGTAAATGTACTATTGTTTTATTGTATGGAAGAAAATTTTAAAATGAGACCCATGGAATAAATATTATGCTCTTTCTGGGACACATAGGAATTTTATGTTTCGTTTAAAAGGAAGGATTTTATTATTTTTACTGGGCTATAGTGATGTCCCGAACAGTTCGCCGGAGAACTATTTGCGGTGATTTTCGCATGTTCGCGTCCGCCGCGAACGGCGAACACATGCGCTTTTCGGTTCACCCCTATACTTTATTATTGAGGAAACTTTGAACATCATTTATTTTATTTTATAATTTTTTGTGTGTAATCTATGCCTGCCTGCCAGTGTGTGTGAGTGACAGGCTAACACCTAACAGCTTATATTGTGCTTATTTTCACTACTCATACCTGGTGGTGTGACATACATTGAAAACAACCATTTTTTTCCTGTAATCTAATTTCAGTTGCCTGCCTGTGTCAGGCTCACAGCTTATATTGTGCTCAGTGACATAAAACAACACTTTTTTGACGGTAATAGATTGAATAGCAATTGTCTGCCTACAGGCGTGTGTGTGAAGCCTATTGCATCTACTCTGCCAACTTTTGCCAGTGCACAGTGATACGTCATATCTGGTGCAACCGTAGTGTACAGTGACATAAAAAAACACTTTTTTGACTGTAATAGATTGAATAGCAATTGCCTGCCTACAGGCGTGTGTGTGAAGCCTATTGCATCTACTCTGCCAACTTTTGCCAGTGCACAGTGATACGTCATATCTGGTGCAACCGTAGTGTACAGTGACATAAAACAACACTTTTTTGACTGTAATCGATTGAATATCAGTTGCCGGCCTACAGGCGTGTGTGTGAAGCCTATTGCATCTACTCTGCCAACTTTTGCCAGTGCACAGTGACACTCATATCTGGTGTCACAGTAGCTTGCATGCATAGTACCACTAGTCGTAAAAAAAATGACAGACAGAGGCAGGCCACCCTGCAGGGGCCGTCGTGGTTGTGGTGCTGTGATTCCCTTTGGCCCTAGAATAATGCCCAGTTTTCAGAGGCAACGTACCCTGAACTTGAAAACTTCTGAGGACATGGTTGACTGGCTAACACAGGACACCCAATCTTCTACAGCTTCCGCTCGGAACCTAGACGCACCATCCTCCTCCAGCTTAGCCTCGGGTACCTCTCCAGTTACCACTCGCCCGCCTGCCGCCACCACCAACACTAGCACCACAGCCGCTTCACTTGATCCATCAGCAGAATTATTTACACATCCGTTGGAAGAAATGAGTGATGCGCAAACATTAGTGCCAGAGGATGTAGATAACAGGGATATGTCCCAGTCAGGCAGCATTATGATGTACCCGGTGCTGCTTCCTTTGTTGAGTTGTCAGATACAAGTGAAGAGGTTGATGATGACGATGCATCCGTGGATGTCACGTGGGTGCCCGCTATAAAAGAAGAAGAACAGGAGGAAAGTTCAGATGGGGAGACAGAGAGGAGGAGGAGATGAGTTGGAAGCAGGGGGAGGTCGTCGCTAGTAGCTAGTGGCACAGTCAGACAGCATGCATCGGCACCCTGGGTCAGCCAGATAGCACCCCAGTCAACGCATGCTGTTGCCACCACCAGAATGCCGTCATTGCAGAGCTCAGCAGTGTGGCAATTTTTTGGTGTGTCTGCCTGTGACAACAGCGATGCCATTTGCAACCTGTGCGAAAAGAAAAGAGTCGTGGGAAGTCCAAATCCCACCTAGGTACAACTTCTTTGCGAAGGCACATGATGTCACATCACAAACGCCTATGGGATCAACACATGAGTACAAGCAGCACACAAATTCAAAGCCGCCATCCTCCTCCTGGTCCAGCATCTTCAGCCACGTCAACCACTGCTGCCCTGCTTGCCCCCTCTCAACCATCCGCCACTCCGTGTCTCGCCCTGAGCAGTCCCTGCTCATCTGCCCACAGTCAGGTGTCTGTCAAGGACATGTTTGAGCGTAAGAAGCCAATGTCACAAAGTCACCCCCTTGCCTGGCAACTGGCTTGTCTGAACTCTTAGCCCGCCAGCTTTTACCATACAAGCTGGTGGAGTCTGAGGCGTTCAAAAAATTTGTAGCTATTGGGACACCGCAGTGGAAGGTACCCGGCCGAAATTTCTTTGCACAAAAGGCAATCCCCAACCTGTACTCAATTGTGCAAAAGGAAGTAATGGCATCTCTGGCACACAGTGTTGGGGCAAGGGTCCATCTGACCACTGATACCTGGTCTGCAAAGCATGGTCAGGGCAGGTATATCACCTACACTGCGCATTGGGTAAACCTGGTGACGGCTGCCAAGCATGGAATACGTGGCTCAAATTTGAAGTGGGAGGACCGACCAAGCATCTTTTTCCATCTCCCGCTTCCAAAAATCCATGCCATATACACGTCCCCTGATAGTGGACGTAACAGGGATTAAACCGATAGGAATAGTACTACTTAACAGTACACACCTTATAATAACACAGACAGAGGCAACGCGTATAATCTTCAATGCTGTGCAGTGGAAGCCCCCAGACTCTGACCTGTTTATAATATTTCATGCTGGGCTGTGGAAGCCCCCAGACTCTGACCTGTGTATAATATTCCATGCTGTGCAGTGGAAGCCCCCAGACTCTGACCTATGTATAATATTCCATGCTGGGCAGTGGAAGCCCCCAGACTCTGACCTGTGTATAATCTTCCATGCGGGGCAGTGGAAGCCCCCAGACTCTGGGAGTCTGAAGAAGAGGAGTCAGAGGAGGAAGGTGGCTTTGAGGAGGTGGAAGACCAAACACAGCAGGCGTCCCAGGGGGCTTGTTGTCACCTTTCGGGGACCCTTGGTGGCTGGGTGGAGGAAGAGACCTTCAATGACATCAGTGAAGATAAGGAACGGGACATGGCTAGCTTGGTATCCAACCTTGTGCAAATGGGGAGTTTGCGGTTGTGCAAAGGGACTGTTTGCGGTTGTTTGCGGTGCATTGAACGGGTAGATTGGTCTGTTACTGTGAAGCGGGTGTAACCCTTACACTACCTGATCGATACAAAATAATACCTGATGTTTTAAAGCATGTTATTCCAAACAATTTAGGAATGTTAGGTGATTTATGCCCTTTATGGCTTAAAACCAGACTCTGCATCAACTATGTAATTTTCCGTGGGAGTTTTGCCATGGATCCCCCTCCGGCATGCCACAGTCCAGGTGTTAGTCCCCTTGAAACAACGTTCCCATCACTATTGTGGCCTGAAAGAGTCCCTGTGGGTTTTGAAATTTGCCTGCCCATTGAAGTCTATGGCGGTTCGCCGATGTTCGCAAACATTTGATGAAGTTCGCGTTCGCTGTTCGCGAACCCAAAATTTGATGTTCGCGACATCACTACTGGGCTATAATCTGTTTGTACCCGGAACCCCTGCCCTGGAAGAAGGAATTGAACAACCGTATCAGATCATGTTGATCCAGTAATCCTTTGTTCCTGATGTATCTGCTGATGATCCTTATATGTCTACCAGGCACAGAGAAGCCCTCCCTCCTCATTTTCCTTCACATTCCATGTAATTAATTGGTACAAATGCTTGATCCAACCACTTCTCCCATGCAGTAACATTCAAATCTAGACTGTTATTGAGATGGGATGGGTTTCTCAAAATATTTCCTCTGTAAACAGGGGGTGAGCAAGCATCTGCATCTGGTTTTTCGTTTGAATAGCTTGAGTGATAGTTTTTAACATCTTAAAACTGTATACACACATTTTCAAAAACTGAATCTCTATCAGTACTGTTCTCTGCACCTTCAAAATCAAATTACCTTTGCTGTCTTCTGAAGCAATACTTTATTTTGCCTTCCATCTCCAGAAATGAAATATTAATGATCAGCTTGAGATGTGTTTCTTAGCTCACAATTGCCTCATTAAACCTATAGTTTTGTTTTTATTGTTCTTGTTCCACTGATATATAAGTAAGATTATTGTACTTTTTTGACACCTGTTGCATTCAGCACTCTAAATCACTAATTTCCTGCAGCAAACATCTTTACACTCAAGCATATATATACTTCTATCTTCTTAGTTATATAATATGTTGTCTATTCCTTTTCTACTGCTTTCTTTGAATGTATATTTTAATGATTTTGCCTCTGCCTCTCATGACATTCTCACTCCTCCTATATAATGCCTTTTGATTTCAATGTTCATTATCTAGCTGATTATATAAAAACTAGCGACTTGCCCGTCTAAAATGATGGGGCAATAAAAATGTGTGGAAATGCTGTTTGCCACACAATGGAAGTCTACTGTGTGCCTCAACTGCTCGCCTCGCTTTGCGAGGTTCGCAGTGCAATGAGCGCCTTCTGGGCTCATTGCACCCTTAGTCCTGCGTGTCACCTCGATTTGCGAGGCAATGGCTCGCCACGCTTTGATAGGCTCACAGTTGGGCCGCCAACGGCGATCACTGCATGCCTCAACTGCTCGCTTCGCGAGGCTCACAGTGCAATGAGCGCCTTTGTCGCCTCGCTTTGCATGTCGCCTCGCTTTGCATGTCGCCTCGCTTTGCATGCCTCAACTTCTCGGCTCGCTTCGCGAGGCTCGCAGTCCAATGAGCACTGTTGCATAGAGCGCCTTAGTCCCGCATATCGCCTTGCAAAAATGTATCAGGTTTCAGAGCATAATAAAGTGGTTTAAATATTTAACTGCTCTGAGTGTCCTATCCTGTCAGCCAATGAGCATTATTCATAAAGTAAGGGCAGTGTAAAATATGAGATGTTGACCTTTTTTTTCTGTAATAAATAATTAATAAATTAATATACCTTATTATAATCAATTAATAATTGAATATACGTTACCTATTTATAATTAATATCCAGCAATCAATATCCTGAAGAGCTAACAATCTGCTTGGCTTTTGTTTGAAAATATACATGGAGACTGTTGATCATCTGAGGAGAAAGTGTCAGCAATGTGCTAAGTGTGCAGTGTATATAGGCTGCGTGCGCGAGGGCAAATCGTTTGTTTAGGAGGGAGAACCGCCATTTCAAAAGCGTAATGTGATAATGTGCAAGTTAGTGTTGTGAAATTGCAGTGATAGTGTATTTCTTACGCACCTCGCAAGCATTTTGCGTCCATCCTAATAGTGTATTTTTGTACCTCGTATGTCCCTGGCAAAGTCGTACGTGCCTGACAGTGTTTTGCAGGTTTCAGGAGTTGTGCCGTGTTACTCAACTGCTTGCAACCTAACTATGTCCTGCGTTTCTTAACTGCTTGCAGCCTAGGTCTCGCGTGCTTCAATGCCTCAACTGCTCGCCTCGCTTCGCGAAGCTCGCCGGAGCGCCTATGGCACTAATTTCGGCTAAGTCCTGCGTTTTTCAATGCCTCAACAGCTCGCCTTGCTTCGCGAGGCTCGCAGGAGCACCTTTGGCGCTCATTTCAGGCTAAGTCCTGAGTGTTAAAATGCCTCAACTGCTCGCCTTGCTTTGCTCATCGCCTAAGTCGTGCAAGCTCGGAAGACTTCTGTGCCTCAACTGCTCGCCTCACTACGCGAGGCTCGCAAACGTGACAACGAACCCCAGTTTGATAATTATAATATGTGATACCTCTAAAACCTTGACACCTAACCTATTTGCTGACTATATAGATGTACATCTTAACTCATGACACCAAACTACAGTTTACAATGAGGTAAACAGTTTTCTAAAATATATTTCACTGTGGATTACCCTTAACATGTGTAAGGGTCAATACCTCATATTTCCTTGCAATACTCGAAACGCGTCCCTTCTATATTACTGTTATTGATACAAACACAATTATGAAAATACGAATGTTAAACCATATTTCATAAATTTTGAAAGCCAAAAATATCAAAGTTAAACAAAAAATGCATTTCTCCAACATGCTTGCTCTTCCAAATCAGGCTTGCATAGTCTTAGACACCTTGTCTTACTTATGACAGAATTGTCAATTTAAGGTAGTGATCACAATATGTGTATTGTATCAGATGCTTTTCATGTGATGACTCTTCACAATGCATAACTTGCCATCAGAATACAGGAAAATATGAATTCCAAATAAAATTAATTTCAAGACATAGACGCATGAGCAGAATCTTCGTAATAATAGATAAACTGGGAAAAAAGCAGTAATTCAACTAACTAAACTTTTCAAACTCTGGCACCAAGCATTGAATTAGCTAATTGACTATTTTCCCTACTTTTTGAATTTTACTAAGGTAAACTGTGCATTGCTTTTAAAGATCAGATATTTCACTGTATAGTAACTGGTATCTAAAAACCACTAGCATTAAGCATTCCGCTAATGTCTTGTCTGAGTATTATAGTCTACTTTTTGTATAAGAATATTGTATTATGCTATTAGCTGATAGCTTGTTGCCTACCATATCCTAACATGGCTAAATATTTCATTTAGATATTTTATTTATTGCATTGCTGTCTTACCAATAAACTCTCACATTTTGTTTGCTTTCATGTGAACATTGTTTTTATAACCTTGAACATGTAATTACTTTTGAAGGCACACTAGATTATGCCATCTTTTGCTATTTTAAGGTTTACAATTTCTATTAATCTTCCTTTTTTAAATCTGTAACATAAGCTATTACTATCTCCTTGCATGATTGCTGCAAGCCTCTTTCCTTTGCCCTTCCTGCTTCACATAATTTTCTCTGATGTCTATCTTCAATGTGACCATTTCTAAATTCCCTGCTTCCTGTCTGAAGATGCATTAATTTAAGCTTTGTTTAGCTTCTTTGTACTTTTGACTTATTTGAAAGTCCTTTTTTTATGTTGATATGTATATACAGAAAATTTACCTGCAATGTTTATTGCTCTAAAATAAAATTAAACCAAAAAATATATATACTTTCATTTTAATAGGCAATGCAACGTATCATTTTCTATTATATTTTTAAAATGCTTGAATTAAAAACAAGTGATCTGAAGTCTGTTCTTCTTCATCATTAATCTGGCAATGAAGGCAATTTAACAAGAAATACTCCTCCTTTCTCCATTCTCGAAAGAATGTGCTTGGCATCTACCTAAATGTCAACAATGCACTCAGCATCACAAGACACATCATCATTGGGTAGAAAACAAAATAAATGAGGGAGGCTGAAATTGTGTTAAATGTTAAATATACTATAAAGGAATATTTTACAATGTTTACCTTTTTTTTTTTCAACACAAGTTAAAATTTTGGGCTCGCCTGTTAAATGGTTCAGTTATTTGCTCCTTTTTTACTTCAGTTTTCATCTCTGACAATTCTCCTATGTTAGAATTACATAATAGACAGTTGCCCACAGTAGAATACAAAAGTAGAGTACAAAGGTGTATATTAGTATAAAAAAGTGGAATCTATTAGGAACACGCACAATATGTTATGTCATAAAAATAACAATGAGTCAAACAGCACATTAACGTACAACAGACAAGGGTTTATAACGTCTTTTGAATCCCTAAACTTGATAATAAAGCAGAAAATTAACACATTTTTAACATGTATATGGGTTCCATTTATTTTTCTAACTTTTCTGACTTTATTTTGTCTGCTTTTTTCCAAGGAGGGTGTTATAAACTGTTATAACCTAATGATCTTTCAATTAGTCCTTTTCAAAAACTGTCACATGCCCATTAAGGAAAAGAAGGCTTCTCTTCATTGAGAGTCTACTCCCAACTTAGGAAGTTCAGCAGTAAACAAAAATCGCAGATTACACTCAAGTCCTATAAAAAGTAATACATTGCATATCAATTGCATTGGAGACTGTATTATTTTGTTATACATTCTAAAACATACTAGCGACTTGCCCGTCAAAAAATGCCAGCAATTAAATTGTAAGGCAGGTAATGCTGTTTGCCACAGAATGTAAGTGTTTTGGTCGTCTGAAATCCTTCGGCGCTCATTGCGAACTTCTGGGTTGGCGTATTTTTTATCAGAGGCGATTGATGAATTAATTAAACCATAAATTAATATACTTTACCTATTTGTAATTAATATATGCAGGAAGCATTGTGCTGAAGAGCTAACAATCTGTTTTGATGTTCCTGCAGCATCCAATGTAGATTTGCAGTGTTGTTGAGCTGAGGTGTAAGTGTAAGCAATGTGTGACGTGTTAAGTGTAAATATGCTACGTGCGCGAGGGGAAGCCATTTGTGTAGCTTTGTACTTCCGCATTCTGTAAGTTAGTGTTATAAAATGGCGGCGAATGTGTATGTGTTACGCGGGTGTGGATGATTTAGCGTCCTTGCTAATGATGTATGTTGTACCATGTACAGGTTTTTTTAAAAGTTGTATGTGCTTGCCGGTGTTTTGCGGCTTTAGGGGTCGTGTAGCCTTGTTTTCGTTTTTTTCAGCGGCCATTTTTTCTCTCGCTTAGGGGATTTTCTAGTGTCTAAACTTTTTAAATTGGACTGAAATCGAGGTGTAACCTGACTTCCAGACATCATCGGTGCCCTCCCTTGCTGCGGGTAAGGTTTTTATTTTATTTTTGTGTGTATTTTGTAATGTTTTCCGCTGTGCGCGGGTTGTTAGTTATAGTCGTATTTTTGCGAGTCCATAATAGATTTTTTCTAAGTCCCGCGGCTCTTACTTTTTTAAGTGTAAGTCCTCAATTTTTTTTAGTACGTCCTGCGGTTCGTATTTTTCTGATTAAGACCGTATTTAGTCATTGCGTGTTTTGTGTTTTTTTTCAAAGTCCCACCTCTGTGGGCATTTGTAATCCCTTGTGAGGCGCCGTAGAGCCTCCACCTCCGCAAATGCGGACCCTCGCTCATTGCAACCGACGTGGGAGCCTCCACCTCCGCAAATGCGGCCCCTCGCTTCACAAGGGTCCACATTTGCGGTCCAACAGTAGTACAGGGTCGTAGGGATGAGCGCCTATGGCGCTCATCTCCACCAGCGCAAGGAGCGCTTTTGGCGCTCCTTGCCAGCAACTGAGAACTATATATGTGATAGCATATTTTTATGTGTAGTACTTCAAAAGAGTATATTTTAAATATCTGACAATGGTGGTCCTTTAAAATATCACCCCCCTATCTAATCTTTGTCTAATATTCGCTTAATAGAAAAAGTAACTGTCATTAAGACATATTTCTCTGGTTTAGTCTGATAACATTCCTTTCTCTGAAAAATGTCTTGCTATATTGTCAGATATTCAGGACAGGAACTCCTTACCCAATAGTTTTTTAACATAATACACTTATTGCTAATTTTTATTTTTATTACCACTGGGCACTGAGTAAAATGTGCCTTCTTGGTGCAGACCAAATAGGTGCATAGATATGTATATATAAACGGTCAGAGCAGTTCAATTGGTGTTTCACTAAAAAAAACTTACCTTTCACTTATTTCTCCAGTGAGTTTGTTTTGTAATGTCTTTATATAACTAAAATTAATAGATCAGAGAAATAGGCAACTAAATGGCAGATGAGATTTAATACGAATAAATGTAAAGTTATGCATCTGTGAGGGAAAAATAGCCATGACATGGCATAGTCTATAGGTGCCTCCTACCCCAAATTACCTTACCTTAAAAACACTGAAACCTGGGTTGGAGGTACAATAGGCCACAGCCCATTTATTGATAACACATCAATACCATAAACGTAACATAACTCCTTGGAGAAGAAGGAGGAGCGTGGCCCAGGGTGGGAAACCCTCTTACCCTAAGCACACACTTAGGGGCCCAACTCCTCCAACGGTACACCTCCCTAGGTTAAGGCTACTCCTTTTTTACCACTGGGTCGGGCAACTCCCCCACCTGCCATGGCGGTGCCGATGACTACTCTACGGTGATGCTCCCCCCCTCCAAAGCTAGCACCCATTGAACCCCCTCCTTAAACTGCGAAATCAAAATTTCTAACTCAACCTCTGTGAGGTGGACCCCATCAGGCATGAACAATCAGACTATCTGAATGCCAGGGAACCTGCACCTCCATTCTTCAATGTCCCTTTTCATGTCCCTCACTAGATGCTTAATGGGTGTACACCCAAGATCATTCCATCTCGCATGTATCAGTAACATATCTAGCCATCCAAAGCGATTGGTGAGCAATGTTATGTACCCACTTGCTTGCCTCCTTTTCATTCCTCGGATACCACACCAGCAGACCTTTCATTCATCACCGGGTACGCTCAATTGCGAGCCGCCCCGAAACACTGCAGCGAAACGCTCCACCCAGTCCATATAGGAGTGACCGATAACCCATAGCTGCTTCCCGCGGCCTGCAATGGCATGCTTAACATTAGTATACGGCAGTGGACGGCCTAATCTACAGCTTCAACCGAGCAGATTCCCATCTTCCCATTCTTTTTAACATATCCACCGGAAGCCCCAAACCTGCTGCCTCTGTAGCAGCCCCTATCCTCAACGAATGCATTCTAAACTCTGACTGGTTCAATCCTAGCCTTTTCAAACATGCTTTCGGCACTTTGAAGAATTGGAAGCAAGAAAATGCCCGTCCGTCTGCATGCATCAGAAACGGCCCAGGGGACTCTAACTGCTGAAGAAGCATTAACTTGACACACTCAAATGGGCAACAATTCGTTCCCACCCTTTATAACTTGATCTCCTTTACTTTTTTTCCCTGGTCCGTTTTGGATTTTTTTAACCAAATCACCACTGCCTCACCTTGCAGATAGACATACTCAACCTGTATACCTCCATCACCATGCCTATTGGCAGCAACCAGTTTACCAATCCGAAAGGCATGACAGAAGGCCAGTGAAAAAGCTGAGCTGAATAACAAGTCCTCGTATTGCGTGTACCAAACTTCTTCCACTACCATTGCCAACTGAAGCAACAATAAAAATGTCATAGGATGGCTTTTGTCCTTTGAACCACTTTCCTGTGCTAACTCCCGTAGCACTCTCCTCACCTGAAATTCCTTGGTCAGGTCCTTTTGCTTCGCTAGCTTAAACATAAAAGCTAGAGCTGCCACCTGCTGGCCCACAAACTTGGCTGACATACCCCTCTCCTTGCACCTCAGGATGAACCGTTGCAGGACACCCAACCGCTGTTCCTCCGTTTCCTCGCTGCCAGCCATCGCCACCATATCCGACCATTTGTGCCAAACCTTCTTATACAATGACAAAGTAGCTGGGGCCAAGGACAGACGTATTAGCGCTACTACCTCTCCGATCCTTGTTCCCAAAGCCTCTGTGAGAATTGTTTGCCCTCCTTGATTGCATCCAGGGGCCAGCTGTCTGAACCGCTTCCACTGAAAGCGAGACAGAGCGTCAGAGATACCGTTCTTAAAACCCGGAACATGGCTTGCATGAAACAAAAGTTTAGCTGTAAACACTGCAGTACTAGGTGCTGGAGCAGCCTGATGACCAGTACCGACGGAAAAAATACCACATGCTTGTCCCTGATCTCCTGGTCCCAGATCAATACCACCACCACTATCGGAAACAGCTCCAAGAATGCTAAGTTGGCCCACTACCGACCATGCTATAGACTATTCTGCCGCACACCACCTGCCGCCAAAGAAGGCACCGAAACCATGCCAACATTTGTTAACTGCTGAGGCTGGATTAACGCTTGCCCATTCAAAGTGTCCATGACCTCAAACCCGGCTTTGGCATTGTCCCTCATGCATGCCCTCACATTGACACAGTGGTGCGCTTGTCTAACGCCTGCCGTCACCAGCGATAGCCTTCTACAGAATATTCTTCCCATCTGGATAATCCTGCAGGCAAAGTTAAATTTTCCAAACAGCAACAGTAACTTCCTCAATGTTATTCTTCGTGCCGTCACCAATTCTGATAATTCTGCCTTAATCGCCGACACTTTCTCCACCGGTAGGCTACATTCCAGTCTTTCGGAATCAATCATAATACCCAGGAAGCTGAGGCGAGTGATAGGCCCATCCGTCTTGTTGTTTGCCAACGGCACCCCGAGCGACTGAACCGCCCTGAAAAATGTTGCTAGTATATGATCACACACCTCTTGCTTCCTCTGACCCACAATGAGGAAATCATCCAGGTAATGCACCATTGAGTCGTATCTTGAATCCTGCATGGCCACCCTTTGCAGGAATGTGCTGAAGGCTTTGAAGTACATGCACAAGATAGAACAACCCATCGGAAGACACAAGCCAACATAGTATTGTCCTCCCAGGCAACAAACTAGAAGAAGATGGCTGCTTGGGTGCACTGACAAAAGCCAAAAAACTGACTCAATGTCTACCTTCGCCATGAGCGCACCTTGCCCTAGCCTTCTGTCAACATGCATTGCAGCGTCAAAGGACAAGTAAGACACTGACGATAACTCCTTGTCAATCCCATCTTTGACCTATATCTCTTTGGGATAGGAGAGGTGATGTATCATCCCAAACTTTCCTTCCTCTTTCTTTGGCACCACCCCCAAGGGTGAGATCCTAAGTTGTGGCATGGGGTGTCTTGATAAGGCTCTCAATCCATCCCAACTGTACTTCCTTTTTGATTTTTTTCTTCTGCAACCCCTGGGTACTCCGTTATCGACTTGAGATTCGCAAGCTGTATTTCAATGTCACCTTCCAGTTCCAAAGGGATGATAAAACCCTCAGAAAATCCCTTCTTCAGTGGACAAGATGTCTCTGCCTTCCTTTGCAGCCTACCGTAGCGTGCAAGCCAAGGCAGCATTACGTTCAGCACCACTGGTGACCTGCCCTTTGGCAGCCTCTTCCACGGCTTTTCCTCCCTCCTTGGCCTTGCCACATCTAAGTGCAGAGTGGTTAACCCCGCAGCTGGAGAATGGGTAATGGAATCAGCATATGGGCGCCTATTTGCATAGCCCTTCATTAAAAGAGTAGCACACTCTACGAGCTCCAGTCACTGATGCGGCAGGAGATCTGGGCCCACCGCCATTGCCTTGAAAGGGCACCATCGTTTTCATTGGGGTCATCTCGTTTAGTCAGTGAGCTATGGCTTTTTCGTTCCAAGCCATCTCCGGGCGAAACACCAAGCATTGTCAAAAGCTCTTGTCGTAGGTTGGGTACTCTCCTCTAATTTTGTCCAGATAAACAAACAACACAGGGCTCTCCTATCAATATGGAAAAACCTTGCAGCCAATTATCAAATGACCTGGGACTCTTCTGCGTCCCCGCTTCCTGTCATCCCCTTCAGGGTGACCTGAACCTCCGTCTTGCGCCTCCCCCATCCGCGAGGTGGGTATCAGAGAAAATATGTCCACGTACTTCCTTTTCCATATTCGCTTCTTAATGTCTGCCGTGAGATGAACACCCAGACCACAGACTACCGTTTCCTGCACCGCCCCTTGGCACGTGTAAACTGCAGTCGTGTTTATAACTGGTGACGTGCAAACTCCTACCGCTGAGGCAACAGTGGTGGCTAAGGGTTGTCCCCGAGTCTGACCTGTTCCTCAAGCTTTTCCTCCTAGGCCTGTGACCCATTCCCCTAATCCATCCTTACGAATCTGAACATTGTGCATTCCCAGCAAACATTGCAGGCCTGCCAGAAAGGTGTGGGGTGTTGGTGCATATGCCTGGTATCAATCCCTCACTTGAAGCCCACTCACGTAGGGTGGAAAATGGTCCCTCACATTTTTTTGGCAGCTCCTGTGTCTGGATTGTCTGTTTTTATGACTCCCTGTGGGAGCTACAATCCCTTCTGCAGCATCGCTGTGACCTGCAACTCATGGAGCGTGACCTGTCGCTTGACTTGTGGAAGCAACGAGAACCGTATGATGGCTGTCTATGTGCCTGCTGACCTGCAACCTGGTCACCCCTAGAGGAACCACTGCAGCCTGTTTTAGAGCCCGATGGAATATTCTGGTGATAACCTGGTATCCTCCCAGTGCCGGTTTGCTGGTCCAACTCTGCCTACGAGTTCCCTGGCACTGGACCCAGGCTCGCACTCTTCTGACCTCTCAACTGCTCTGTCAGCTGTCACTAACGTGTGAGGTCGTGGTGGGCTGTTTACCCTTTCAAGGTGTTACAAAAGAAAATGGACTGTACCTGGATGTGGCATGGCGGGATCTGACTGGGCATGGCACCCTACTGACCAATTCTCTGACCTCCTCGGCAGTAGTGGGACTCTGTTCTCTCATATCTCTCTCAATCTTATTTCTCCTTTGTCTGACGGGCGCCACTAGAGCAGGGGCCCAGGATGTTGTGCAAGGGAGTGTTTGAGCGTGGCCTCCCTTTTTTCTCCCCCTGGGGGTTCCTGTGAACCCTAGGCCCTTGGATGTGAGACTACACCCCCAACAGATGGCAACAGGGGTTTCTTCTGTTTCCCCCTGGGTGTTTAACCCCAGCCACCAGTAGAGCTGTGACTAGGCTGTGCCCTTGCTCCTGACAAGTTGCCATACATGCTTACTTGGTGGCTGGCAGCAACATCAGTTGGGGGGTCACACCTGTGGCCCCCAGGTGGATCAGCCACATCAGACTGAACCCTGGTGCCCTGGTGCCCTTGGGCACCACTTCTTAAAAATGATATTTTAGAACTGAAAAAAGTAATAAAGGGCAACAAAACTAATAAGGGGAATGGAGGGGCTAAGTTATGAAGAAAGACTAACCAAATTATACTTATTTGCTCCAGAAAAAAAGGCATCTAAGAGGAGATATGATTACCTTATATAAATATATCCAGGGTCAATATAAAGCTTTGTCAACTGAATTTTCTGTGCCAAGAAGTTTTCAAGAAGTAAAAAGATTCCACCTTAAAGAAAGAAAAGGGTGGTTAATATGTGGAATTCTCTACCAAAGGAGTTAGTGACAGTGGATTCGATAGGATAAAACAAATGGATTGGATATATGTTTAAATAAAAAGGGCATTCAGAGTTATCCTGGATAACCAGAGAAGGAATATTGATCCAGGGAGGAATCGGATTGCCAGTATTTGGGGCCAGGAATATTTTTTTCCCCTTTTGAGACAATTGGCAATATTTTAAAAAAAAAATTCTGCTTGCCTTCCTCTGGATAAATTAACAATTAATTATCAATTAACAAATAATCTGCATATTACAAAAAGTCAAAGGAGATAAAAAAAAAGGTTGAACTTGATGGACTAAAAGTCTTTTTTCAACCTCAATTACTATATAAATATGTAACTACGTAACATTTATAGCTACTCCTTTCTGGTGAAATACTGTATAATAACTATAGTCATTTGTTTTCCCATACATTTGTCAGAGGAATAGGTAAATTATTTCAAAAGTATGGGTGTGTGTGCCTGTGTGGTCAATTACTTCATACGATAAAAAGCCAAAGCAACTTCTGATACTATGTCAAATGCAGACATTCTTTTCAGCACGTAAACTAAAGTAAATATTTTCCAAGGTTAACCTTGGCTACTGTGCAGATGTGTCGTGTATAGTGATAAGCACATACATGGATAACCAGATGTAAATGTAGAATTGATTGAAAAAAATGGCCTTGGACCATGGAGTAGACATCTAAACAGACTACTTATCACTACTCAATAGTACAAAAGTTTTGTCATACGCTATCATATGATTTACCTTTCACTGTTCCCAAAAGTTATAGAAAAAAAAGTAAGTCAATGAATTTGAATGCATTCCTCCCAAAGTTTGAAAACAGCAAACAGGGACATTTTGGGTTGGGAAAAGGAAAAATGGCCTTAGCAACGTCATGAATGGGGTAATGAGCATTATAGATGTAAAAATTATAATTGCAATATATTTGCTAAACTGAATAACTCACAATGTATACTTAAGTTCTGCTATGTAAACAGCATTCATAAAATCAATGTTTTGGTGCGTTAGAATTAGAAAATATTAACTATAAACTATCAACTCTCAGTGAATGCAGGGCAAAGTAAGTGTTAGGTTGTGATGTTCTGTTTAGGATGTGATTTGAGCTAGCCTTGTGCTGTTTCTGCAATGACAGCATGTAATCATTTATTTTTGGTCATTACCTCTCCAACTTATAATTGTAAATGGCTGTGCTCTGAAGCTGAAGTACAGCATCTTTATAGAATGATTGAGCCTACAATCTCTTCTGAATTTATATTAGCAAAAAAAACTACACAGATCTGTTCCTTCTTCCTGAAACATGAGATCATTTAAAGAACCAAATCAGCTAGAACTTGCAAAGCTAATGTTCAGAAGTGAGGGGGAAAATAAGAAGGAGCTATAGGAAAATGGAAGATATGAGAAGTTATAATAAGAGAAGATATGATGCATGTATTAAAGTATCTGCTGTACTCAACCCCCAGCATCCTACCTCATAGATTTGTAGGAAATTGCTTACAACAGCTATCCCTTTCTTGTGCTTTTCCACAGTCATTTATCTTCCCTTTGTTCATAATTGTTTTTTACCAATTAGTTTACTTTGTTCAACTTCAGGTTCCTGTATTGTCTGCAAAGTGACATAAAATCAACTCATTGGTTCTTTGAAGGACATGTGGTCAACTATCATGGGAGGTCCTGCACTTGCTTGCTGCCACCATTTCACAGTTTTAACGCCCAGAGAGAAAGGCAAAATAAATAACTATAGTAAGGATGAATCAATTTCAAGCAAATAAATAAATAATTATATAAATCTTCATTAATAAAAAGTAAATATTCCAAACCCATTGAAGTGTCAGCTCCTATATGCCCTATATACTTACTTTATATAAATATGAGCCCTGATGTAGTGTAATGAGTGTGAAGAGTGTGGTACAGGACTTAAATCTTCTGGCAAAAAAGGATTTAAGACTGAAATCAGGCAGACCAGCATAATCCCGGAAACTGGGGAGATATGAGCATGTGTTAGGAAATCTGAATCCCAACAATATGGGAAATCTGGATCCCAACAATAATCCCTCATAATTTTAAAAACCACCATTATTTAAACAGAGATGACACATTTAACCACTATGTGACACTCAAAGGACACAACCAGCTTCTACATATTGTGAATGTTACAAAAGCAGGACAACATATTATGACCTCTAGACAAAAGCAGTCCATGAGGTTTATTTGTCCAATTAAAGGGACATGGAAAACAACAGACTTTTTTTAAATCATTTAAAAGAGTGCATTTTAAACATTACAACATTTTTTTGCATGAATATGAGAAAGCCCTGTTTAAACCTCATTGAAACTAACAGGAAATGAAGAGAGCATACTTCAGTCTGTAGATCTCATTGGCTAGCAGAGGGCAAGCCCCCAAGAGCAATTAAACTTCTGAAGAAAATGTTTTGCTTTAAAAAAAAAATTTTTTAACACATTATCAAATACCCTCTTTCTGATGTAACAAAAAAAAATCATGTCTCTTTAAGAATATTTATTTTGGGTAATCCTGCTGATAAATACTTTTCATGCTCTTTAAGAAAGCCAACAAAAAACAACTTGATGTTTGGGTGACAGAAACCCTTTTAGACTGATGGCAGTTTCCAGAAAAAGATTTAAATATTAGCTAGACTAACACTAAAGTATTAACATTAAAATATAAGCAACTATGTTTAGACTTCCAGTCTAATTAATAATGTACCACTATTGTAATTGGCAATGTCATGCTCCCTAAATGGTCAAATGAATGTCGCATTATCAATTTGATGGGAGTCATTTATATTATACAACACATCATGAGACGACAATATGTAATGCAGTGACAGAGAATGACAAGGCTTTCAATCTTATTTTCAGTCAAACACATTATAAAGGAATCAGTCAAGGCCAACAGCTATAACATCTTATGTACAACGTACATTAGTGACTACAAGGTGAACAGCTTTAAAGAAACAGACACGTTTGGGTAAAAAGGGAATATGAGTGTTAAATAAAACAGATTCTTCCCATTGTAACATATTAATAATTTTCTAGTAACCGGAGAGATTTAGTTAGCGTTCAAATGTTTTTAATTAATTATTGTATGCACTATTATAGATACATTTACGTTTACAAAGAACAAAAATTAAATAAAGATGTATTGAAAAAGAATTTACACTGTAAATGTTAATATTAAGTATATAGTATAAAACCTTTCGTTTGCTATCTTATCCTATGAGACATATGCTCTAACATATAAGCTTTCCCGACATTTCCCTTTAGTACATGTATCCTAATCCTATATAATACTGTTGCCTTTCCAGAATAAAAT
Organism: Discoglossus pictus; assembly: GCA_027410445.1. Classification (NCBI taxonomy): domain Eukaryota; kingdom Metazoa; phylum Chordata; class Amphibia; order Anura; family Alytidae; genus Discoglossus; species Discoglossus pictus. Next base: position 111,852,185 of record CM050164.1, read on the forward strand.
CTTGTTTTTTTTTAAATAAAATGTATAAACTGTTTTGAAGCAAATTACATATTCTGTTTTTGCATAGCAAGGTCTAATTACTTAGTTTTTTTAATAGAATATTTATATATCTCAGAGGACTAATTGTGGTCCTGATTGTAAAATTATAACTTATACTATACTGTTAATTAGATTTTATATGACCAACTGCCAGAAAGATGTAAAGATAACTGCTTTTGAAAAAAGAAAAGAAAAGACACCCTTTACATCCAGCAAAAATATCCTCATGAATAATTTGAAAAAAATAAGTGTAAAACTTATACATTTATTTCTATCATTTTTTTTAAACATATTTAAAAAGAAAACACACTTGAATTTTTCAAAAACAAATAACTTAGTTTGCAATATTATATTTTACTGGATAATTTAATCGGCTAGTTCTTGATGTAGCAACGTATTACCGTGTGCAGATTTGCCATTGAAAATTTTGGGTCCGGTACAAATAAAAACCGCCAGGACTTCTTCCCTTCCAAGGCATATTGAATAGTAAATATGTAAATGTGTTAACCTATACTAATGAATAAATTACTATGATAAGTACACAGACCAACAAATATACACCTTTTTCTTGCAACATTGGTTATAGACTATTTTTTCCTAAGTTTGAGGTGCTGAATTAAAATGTGGACATGGAAATTCTGCAGGATGTACTTTTTTATTATAGGCCTTACTGCATTACTTATTTGCATAAAATATGGGTATCTGAATTTTTTTAGTTATTATAATTGTTGTCATTAGGAAAAGCAGTTAAAAAGAGCAATAAGTCCTCATTTACACTTGAAAGCTGTTAATTTTTCCTTTTAGGTGTGTCATCCCATCATGGCTGAATCCCTTCTGTCTTGGTATCTCTCCTACATAGTTCGGATATCCTTGTAAAAGTTTTAAGAATGACTCTGAAACTTTACAATATAATGTCCAGACACATAGCAAAAGGTATCTGGTAAATCAATACACCTGCAAAACTATCCTTTTTCCATTTTCACACTGAAGTTTACTGTGAAACTACCACTAGCGCATGTCTCCACAGCAGTACAAGCAACAAAAGTGATGTTAAAGGTATATGCAAGTGAGCAGGGTTATTAATGCATCTGAACAAATTCCAAAGTAAACAGTTAAACCATTAGCATGAGGTTTGCTGAATTTCTTGTATTTGCAAATAGTTTTCTCTCAATGTTGACACCCCCTGAAATTTCCAGTGAATATTAGCATACATTGTATCGTTTTCTCCTGGGGATTGTGCAGACATGCTCAGTTAGCAACTGAAGTCTGCCCTACTGTGGCAAGTCACATGCTTTCAGATACTTTCCCTTTCTTTAGCGAATCAGCAGCTTTTATATCGGGTACATTTCTTTAATGAAGTAACCGGTAATGCGCTGTGCCATTGCTGGTGATGTCTTCACCACCCCCAGCACATTTTCTTTTTTGTTTGCAAAAAAGGTTTGCATTTTTTCATGCAAACATTTTTTGCTAGGTGGGTTATGATGCATTCTACAGGATGCATTCATAACCCCCCTTACTTGCATATACCATTAAGTAAAGTGATTCCGCCCACACCTGTAAGGAAAAGGTAAGTAGTGTTGCTAACTGCAGCAATTAAAGTATCCCTATAGAAAGTAAGTACTTATTATTGAACCAAAAGTAAACCACAATATAAAAATGTGACATGCTAGACTTTTGTAAAGCCTAGATGTGAAACCAGCACACAAAAAATAATAAACAGCTAATATAATTGTTACAAAAGCCTTGTAAACAGAGGATTAAGAAAGCATTTGCCAGGTCAAAGATTTCTTAATTGCATTTATTTATGTGTTTTCACATTGTTGGGGTTAGTCATCACATCTATATATATTGGTGCAAGTTACCAGTAGGTTGTATACTTCAAAATGATAATGCTGTCCTTTTCCTAATCCATAGTATGCTTTCAACCAAATTAAAATTCTTGACACACACAATTAACAATCATGGACCACTTTCAGGACCCACACTTTGTTTCCATTAATAAAATGAATACATCATGTGCATATCTGTTGGCAGCTCCATGATAGATATGGGCATCCCTTCCATGATGGAGCCCAGAGAGAAATACCTTCCAAACCACTCTGAAAGCAGCAGTGTGTCTTGTGTAGTGTCATCACTGGGCGCCATCTAGTGACTACTGGTAGCATAGCTTTGATGTTGCTGCTGGTTTGGCTCTGAGACCTGCGTGGAGCAGCTGATGATTTTCAAAATCTTGATTATTGTCATATTTTTTTAAATCCTGTTTGGGATTAATTCTGTAGCATATGACCTACTTGAATGGATGTGGAGAACTTTTTTCACTAGCTAAGAGGCTGAGTAATTATTGGAGAAGAACACCTAGAGACCATCTTCATTTAATTTGTTATCCTATAGAGCAGCGGTTCTCAACCTGTAAGTCGCGACTCCATCGGGGGTCGAATGAGAATTTGCCAGGGGTCACCTAAAACCGCTCAATCAGAGATCTGTTGCCAACCCATCAGCAAGCTGCAACCACCGGCTCTGCCAATGCTAACTGATCAGCAACGTCTGATGTCATCATAGCGCGGTTGTGCTGTCTAGTGTAGTGCCTGACACGCGCGTCTCATCTGTTCAACTGAGACAATAGACATACGTTATATACTTCACACCAGTATATAAAGACTAGTCAAAGTAAGGATCAATTAAGATATGAACACTTTCATCCCTGTCAGTATTCATATACCTATATACAATAGATCAAAGAATAAGAAACTGTTATATTTAGCCTCATAGATACATACCCTATCTTAATTTTACTGTTAGGGGTCGCAACAAGTTGGGAAATTTACCGCCATTCTGACCTTCTCTGTCCATGCTGCATCTCAGGTTCCATACATGGATCCCATTTGATCCTGCAAAATTTGGCAGCTCATGCATGACCTTGCATAGGCTGTGTAATTTCTATATATCATAATCAGGTTTTGCTTTGTTCCAGAGAAATATATCGCTACTGGGCTAAGACACAGAAGCACCTATGGTTGAAATTGAGGGATCATTCTAAATCCTCATCATTTGGACTGTACCATTCTTAAAGCTCCTAGCCTAAGTAAAGTATGTGCTTCTGTAACTGTTATATGTTTTAATTTATTTGTTTTTTGATTTATGGCTTGTTTCTCTCTCTCTGTCCTATGTGTGGTCTCTGGCCTGGGACACTGATCATTTTGCCTGCATTCTACCTTGATTTTCATCTCTGATCCCAGCTGTCTACGACTACTCATTATACTGCTGATACTTATTGGCCCGTTTCCAGTATGTTGAGGCAACTAGGTAGGAAAACAGCAGGGAAATATGTTAAGGGCAATCCTGGGTTATTAGGCAGGTGACACACAAGTATTCAAGTACATTAGCACCAAAGGAAAGGCTGTATTTAAAACCTGGAAGGTATTTTCTAAATTCATCTCTTATGGTGAATAGTGTGAATTATAGATAAGATGCCAAATTAGCAGGGTTGATCTAAGTCCCAGATAACTTAGCTTTTTGAATGACAGCCACATGCTGGCCATGATAAAAAGGCAGATTCCAAGTGGCCATGGTCCAGATTTGAGGATTGTCTGATCATTGTACCTTAGTCATGTGAATACTCCTTTTGTTGAGAAATGGCAATATGGGATGACTTCATTGTCTGTTCTCTTTAATACTGGTTCTTCTATATTTTATCTGTTGTTATTGAATTCATGGACATTAGAGCATTCTTGAGCTGTTAGCAAGTCAGATCCACCATCTCCTAACCTAGAGCCTCATCACACCTTCCACTTTCTGCCCATACAGAAACCTGCAAGCACTCAACCCACCTCATCTTTCCATTGTGCTGCAATAACTTCTCTGTCCCCTCACAATCCTCACTTGCGCTGTCATTGCCACCACACATTACAACTTCACTCTAACCTCCACCCTTGACTACATCCAGAGATGTTTCAAGGAAATCACGCATTTAAGCAGACTTCCTCTACTACAAGTTTATTTTACGTTCCTATCACTAAGCCCACAATCTTGCCAAATGGAGCTACTTCTTATCATTAATATCCAATTTGGCCTCCAATTCCAAATGTTTGTTCGCCACATTCATCACTCTCCTCTGCCCTCCCCTACCTCTTGCTCCTTCCTGTCAACACCCAGCCTTTATCCTTCTCCATTATCACATCCATATTGAATGCCTTTGGCCCTGTAACTGAGGAAGAAGTCTCTAGTTTTATATTAACCACTCATCTTACAACTTGTCCACATGATCCTATACCATCACAACTAATCACCTCCCTCTCTTCCACATTTGTCCCATCCCTCACATACAGTGCCTTGCAAAAGTATTCACCCCCCCCCCTGACTTTTTAACTATTTTGTTACATTACATCCTTAAACTTAATGTTTTAAAAAAATATATACATAAAACATTTTTTTAGAAACAGAAAAAAGAAAATTGGCATGTGTGTATGTATTCACCCCCTTTGTTATGAAGCCCATAAAAAGCTCTGATGCGACCAATTACCTTCATTAGTCACATAATTAGTGAAATGATATCCACCTGTGTGCAATCTAAGTGTCACATGATCTGTTATTACATATACACACTTTTTTTAAAGGTCCCAGAGGCTGCAACACCCATGCAAGAGGCACCACTAACTAAACACTTATATGAAGATCAGGGAACTCTCCAAACAAGTAAGGGACAATGTTGTTGAGAAGTTCAAGTCAGGGTTAGCTTATACAAAAATATCCAAATCTTTGATGATCCCCAGGAGTACCATCAAATCTATCATAACCAAATGGAAAGAACATGACACAATTGCAAACCTGCCAAGAGACGGCCGCCCACCAAAACTCACGGACCGGGCAAGGAGGGCATTAATCAGAGAGGCAGCACAGAGACATAAGGTAACCCTGGAGGAGCTGCAGAGTTCCACAGCAGAGACGGGAGTATCTGTACATAGGACGACAATAAGCCATACGCTCTATAGAGTTGGGCTTTATGACAGAGTGGTCAGAAGAAAGCTATTACTTTCAGCAAAAAAACAAAATGGCACATTTTGAGTTTGCAAAAAGGCATGTGGGAGACTCCCAAAATGTATGGAGGAAGGTGATCTGGTCTGATGAGACTAAAATTGAACTTTTCGACCATCAAAAAAAAATGCTTTGTCTGGCGCAAACCCAACACATCACATCACCCAAAGAACACCATCCGCACAGTAAAACATGGTGGTGGTGGCATCATCATGCTGTGGGGATGTTTTTCAGCAGCGGGGACTGGGAAACTGGTCAGAGTTGATGGAAAGATGGATGGTGCTAAATACAGCGATATTCTTGAGCAAAACCTGTACCACTCTGTGCGTTATTTGAGGCTAGGACAGAGGTTCACCTTCCAGCAGGACAATGACCCCAAACACACTACTAAAGCAACACTTGAGTGGTTTAAGGGGAAACATGTAAATGTGTTGGAATGGCCTAGTCAAGACCTCAATCCAATAGAAAATCTGTGGTCAGACTCAAAGATTGCTGTTCACAAGCGCAAACCATCCAACTTGAAGGAGCTGGAGCAGTTTTGCAAGGAGGAATGGGCAACAATGCCAGTAATAAGATGTGGCAAGCTCATAGGCTCAGACTTATCCAAACTGACTTGGAGCTGTGATTGCTGCAAAAGGTGGCTCTAGAAAGTATTGAATTTAGGGTGGTGAATAGTTATGCACATTTACTTTTTGGTTTTATTTTGTCCTATTTGTTGTATGCTTCACAATAAAAAAAAAACATCTTCAACGTTGTGAGCATGCTCTGTAAATTAAATGATGCAAATCCTCAAACAATCAATGTTAATTCCAGGTTGTGAGGCAACAAAACAAGAAAAATGCCAAGGAGGTGAACACCTTTGCAAGGCACTGTATCTATGCAACCTTTACCTAAGCACTGGCAAGTTTCCATCACCTTTAAAACACACCATAATCACATCCATTCTTAAGAAACCCTCATCAGAGCCTGCTTCTCCATCTAATTACTGCCCTATCTATCCACTTCCCCCTAGTCCCAACACTGCACAGAGACAGCTCTAACTAAAGTCACTAATGACTTGCTCACTACCAAGTCCAAGAGTCAAGTCTCTATTGTTATTCTCTGGGATCTCTCTGCTGCATTTGAAACCATTGACCACCCTCTTCTTATCTAAATTTTCTACTCTCTTGATATGAATGACACTGCTCTCTTTTGGCTCATATATCTACAAAATTGAACATTTATTGGCTCCTTCTCTGGCTCCTCTTCTTTGCCACGTCCTTTTCTCCATCTATACTTTCTCCCTTGGTACCCTGAAAAATTATTTTGGATTTCAGTATTATCTATATGCTGATGACACTCAAATCTACCTCTCTGCGCCACAACTGTCCCCTCTCCTATAGCTAAAGTCACCAACTGCCTCTCCAGGTTATCCTCCTGTGTGTCCACTCGTCAACTCAAGCTCAACATGTCAAAAAGACTGAGTTCCTAATAATTTCCACCCTCTTCTAAAGCTCCCACACCTCACATATTTCTCACTGTTGACAATGCCATTATCACGACCACCTTTCAAGCCTGTTGACTTGGGGTTCTACTGGATCCTGCTCTCTCTTTCATTCCTCATGTACAATCAATCACTAAATCTTATCATTTTCACCTAAAAATATTTCCAAAATACACCACTTTCTCTCACGACACAACCAAAATTTGAATGAATGCTCTTATTATAGCTCATCTCGACTACTGCAACTTTCTCCTTGCTGGCCTCCCCATCACTTGTCGCTCTCCACTCCAGTCCAAAATAAACTCATCTGCTAGACTCAACACTTCCATAGCCTCCAGTAAAAAAGGTTTAATTTTTGACCCGAAAATATAGAAACATAGTTACATATTAACTATGTAACTATATTTTTGTGTCAAAAATGGAAATTTTTGTCCCAAACATATAAAGCCCTCAACAATAACGCACCCTTTTATATCTCTGCTTTTATCTATAAATACTCTCCAAACCGTCTTCTTCACTCTGCTAAAGACCTTCTTTCTCCCGCTCTCTTTGCCTTGCTGCACTAGACTATCTTCCTGCCTTAAAACCTTCACAAACTCACTAATTCACAATGTGTTGTACATCACCCTTCTATGCCTCACCCATTACCTCTATACTATAAGTTTGCACATTTTCAATCAGCTGCTTTAGGCAAATTACTTTGTAAGCTGATTTTAAGTCATATAACAGGGCCTAGAGCTTGTGCAGAGCTATAGAATATGTTAGCATGTTACACATAAAGGATAATAATAATAATAACAATAAGGGATAGGCTCTTGTTTCATATATATATATATATATATATACTGTATACATACTAGATGATGCTCTCATGCTCACTAAGTAATTTACTTAATGTTTGATTGAGACTTTAAATTGATTTTGTCACCCAAGCAAGTCAGTTCCAGAGCACCTGTAAAGGCTAGTAAAGCCATTATGTGCTTGGTCGGAGCAGCACAAAAAAAAAAAACAATCTGGCCCCCGAACCTCCAATCCGTATTTATTTCTTTATTAATTTTAATGTTTTTTTTTTTTCCCCTAAGGGTGTCGGACCTGTGGACATCTTGGAAGGGCCTTTATGCTAGGGACGAAGGCAAAACCATTGTCGCTAGAGGGGCATTTGGGCAAGGTCAGTGGTCTTATTTACCCTATTCTAGCTTTAGCAAGGCGGGCTGTTTTAGGTGAGATTTAGGTGTTTTATTGTATGTAGTTAGGGGTATTATTGCATGTAGTTAGGGGTATTAATGTATATAGTTAGCGGTATCAATATATTTAGTTAGGGGTATTAATGTGTGCATTTTAGGGGTTTAATTGTATGTAGTTAGGGGTTTAATTGTATGTAAATTGGGGTATTAATGTATGTATTTAGTGGTTTAATTGTATGTATTTAGGGGTTAAATTGTATGTATTGAGGGGGTTATTGTATGTTTTGAAGGGTCATATTGGATGTGATGTATGTTTTATTTTAATTAATGCACGCTTTTTAATTTTATGTAACTTCGTTTTTTATTTAGGGTAACATGTTTTTTTTCTTTTTGGTAATGTTCTTTTTTCTTTTTAGTAATGTCCTTTTTTATTTTGAGTAATTATATATATTTTTTCATTTTGTGTCATTAGTGGGGTAATAGGGATTTTATTAGGGTGTTAGGTGGGTATTGCAGGGTAGAGGGGGGTTCATAAGGTAGGGTAGGAGGAGGTTTATGGGATGGAGTTTACTAGAACTAGATAAGGTTACATAGGACTAGACAGGGTTAAATAGTCTAGATGGGGTTAAATAGGACTCAATATGGTTACATAGGACTAGTCTGGGTTAAATAGGTCTAGATGGGGTTAAATAGGACTAGATAGGGTTACATGGGACTAGACAAGGTTAAATAGGACTAATTGGGGTTAAGTGATTAGTGATAGGGTTAATTAGGTATGGTGAGGGTTAAATAGGGTTAATTAGTTAGAGGGGGTTAATGGAATGCTTTAGGGTAGGATATGGGTTAATAATGTAAGGTAGGGGTTAATAGGGTAGGGGTTTATTGGGTACAGTTACAGTAAATAGTGTAGTGTAGTGCTTAGAATGTTTATCCTGGAGTACCCTCATGGCACTTAAGTTGGACTGAGGGGGATAATTTTATTCTCATGAGCATCTTTATTGGACCCCATGAGTGACGGGGTTAATCAGTGTCCCATAAGGGTCTGCATAGACCCTTATGGGACTAATGGGCGTTAATCACTGTCTGCATAGACTCTTATGGCACTAATTAGGGTTAATCAGTGTCCCATAAGGGTCTGCATAGACCTTATGGGACTAATGGGGGTAATTAGTGTCCCATAAGGGTCTGTATGAACCCTTATGGGACTGAGGAGGTTAATTTTATTCTCATGGGGGTCATGATGGTGCGTGCTCTGCATGAGCGCCTTTGGCGCTCATTGCAGCCTTTGTCCCACATGCCTCGCAATTAGCAACTGCGACGCTCAGCGCGAGGCCTGCAATGAGCGCCTTCGTCGCTCATTGCAGCCTTAAAGTCCCACCGGCCCCTTGAGGAGAGCCTGCTTGAATTTGCGGGCCTTAACTGCTTTGCGAGGCTCGCTTTGCCTCACTTCGACTCGCTCACCTTTGCCCTCGGCGCTCATTGCAGCTTCCGAGCGCACCAGGCCTGCAATTTGCGCCGAAGGCGCCTATTGCAGCCTAAGTCCCACGTGCCTAAGTCCCACGTGCCTTATTGCAGTCCTAAGTCCCATATATATTTATCTAGGCATCTATAGGTATTAAGAAGGCAAAAACACTCTTAGACTTTACATATTGTACCTCTCATAAAGTGGAAAAAAGATTATTGTGTCCCAACAGTTATTATGTATTTCCCATGAAAAGTAATAGTCTAAGCATAGCGTGTGTAATCTCAAATAGCATTGTTATCTCTTGTACATGGGGAAACATATCTCATATATAGTTGTGAGCATAATAGCCGTTGATCACGCTTGCGTGCTCGCGAAGCGAGAAGCTGCATTTGCTGAAGGTGGAGGCTCCAACGTCGGCTGTGTTTGTCCGCATTTGCGGAGGTGGAGGCTCAAAGGCGCGGTTAAAAACACACACACGCATGATTTAGAAAAAACAAACGTCCTCGGAACCAACCTTAATGGAACAACCACCCACAAGCACGAAAAATACGACCATAACGGCCGAACCTACAAACAGTCAAAACACACCAAATACTCACAAAACATACATAAAAAGGGGGGGGGCATCCAGGACCTCTGAAAGTCCATCCAGGACCTCCATTTAAGTCCAAATTCCCGAGTTCAGACACACGAAAATCCACTAAGCGAGAGAAAAAATGGTCGCCGAAAAAAAACAAAATGAGGCTCAAAGCCCAGGACTGCCCAGCCACACACACTCACACACGCGACCTCAGAACCAACCTTAACGGAACAAACACCCACACGCAAGAAAAATACGACCATAACGTGCACCTAAAAACAGTCAAAACACACCAAATACTCACAAAAAATACATAAAAAGCTTACCCATAGCAAGGGCGGCAACCAGGACCTCTGAAAGTGAAGTTACACCTCCATTTAAGTCCAAATTCCTGAGTTCAGACACATGAAAATACCCTAAGCGAGAGGAAAAATGGCTGTCGAAAAAAACAACAACGAGGCTCAAAGACCCAGGATCGCCCAGCCACCTACAACTTACCCAAGATGGGATCCGAGATAAGCTCAGAAACCTGCATTAACCCCACATTAACCATCGCAGTGGGAGTCCCGATCGCACTCGATCAGGGACCCCCGCTGCAATGAAAATTCAAAATTCCTGCGTTACAGGTCTTTAAAGGACCGTAAAGGTCCTTAAAGGACCCATAATAAAAGAAAACAAATATACACTATCATCCTGTCACTCATGGGGGTCAATACAGACCCCCATAAGCACTTAATTATCCCCCTCACTCATGGGGGTCAATACAGACTCCCATAAACCCCTAATTAACCCTGTCACTCATGGGGGTCAATATAGACCCCCATAAGCCCTTCATTAACCCTGTCACTCATGGGGGTCAATACAGACCCCCATAAGCCCTTCATTAACCCTGTCACTCATGGGGGTCAATACAGACCCCCATAAGCCCTTCATTAACCCTGTCACTCATGGGGGTCAATAAAGGCCCCCATAAGCACTTCATTAACCCCCTCACTCATGGGGGTCAATATAGACCCTTATAAGCCCTTCATTAACCCTGTCACTCATGGGGGTCAATACAGACCCCCATAAGCCCTTCATTAACCCTGTCACTCATGGGGGTCAATACAGACCCCCATAAGCCCTTCATTAACCCTGTCACTCATGGGGGTCAATACAGACCCCCATAAGCCCTTCATTAACCCTGTCACTCATGGGGGTCAATAAAGGCCCCCATAAGCACTTCATTAACCCCCTCACTCATGGGGGTCAATATAGACCCTTATAAGCCCTTCATTAACCCTGTCACTCATGGGAGTCAATACAGACCCCCATAAGCCCTTCAATAACCCTGTCACTCATGGGGTCAATACAGACCCCCATAAGCCCTTCATCAACTCTGTCACTCATGGGGTCAATACAAGCCCCCATAAGCACTTCATTTACCCTGTCACTCATGGGGGTAAATATAGACCCCCATAAGCCATTCCTTAACCCTGTCACTCATGGGGGTCAATACAGACCCCCATAAACCCCTAATTAACCCTGTCATTCATGGGGGTCAATATAGACCCCCATAATCCCTTCATTAACCCTGTCACTCATGGGGGTCAATACAGGCCCCCATAAGCACTTCATTAACCCCCTCACTCATGGGGGTCAATATAGACCCCCATAAGCCCTTCATTAACCCTGTCACTCATGGGAGTCAATATAGACCCCCATAAGCCCTTCATTAACCCCCTCACTCATGGGGGTCAATACAGACCCCCATAAGCCCTTCATTAATCCTGTCAATCATGGGGGTGAATACAGACCCCCATAAGCACTTAATTAACCTCCTCACTCATGGGGGTCAATACAGACCCCCATAAACCCTTTATTAACCCCGTCACTCAGGAGGGCCAATACAGCCCCCCATAAGCCCTTCATTAACCCTGTCACTCATGGGGGTCAATACAGACCCCCATAAACCGCTAATTAACCCTGTCACTCATGGGGGTCCATACAGACCCTCATAAGCCTCTATTTAACGCCATCAGTCCCATAAGGGTATATTAAGACCATTATGGGCCTGTTACAACCCAACATTAACCACATAAGTGCCATGACGGTCCTCAAGTATAAACACTACACTGCACTATACCCCCCAATAAAACATAAAATATCAACTAAACACCCTCTACACTAACCTATTAACACCTATACTACCTACACCCCAATAACCCCCACCACTCTAATTACAGAAAATAAAAAAAACTAGTCACAAAAAAAAAAATCTACATTGCATAAAATAAAAAAATCTAAGTCACAAAAAATAAAAAATCTACATTGCATAAAATAAAAAACCTAAGTCACAAAAAAGAAAAAATGGAACATTACAGAAAATAAAAAAACACATTACAACCCCCCACTACAGAAAAAAATAAAAATTACACACCTGAAAAGGAAATACATATAATACATACAATATAATACAATACAATACAATTAAATACAATACCCCCTGTCTAATATACAATACATTCTATCTATGTAATATACATCCCCCACTCTATCTAAATAAACACCATAATCTAATATACATCCTATCTATATAATATACATCACACAATCTATGTAATATACAATAAATACTATCTATATAATATACATCCTATTTATATAATATACATCCCCCAATCTATCTAAATAAATACCATAATCTAATATACATCCTATCTATATAATATACATCACCCAATCTATCTAAATAAATACCATAATCTAATATACATCCTATCTATATAATATACATCACACAATCTTTCTAAATAAATACCACAATCTAATATACAATACATGCTACTCTATCTATATAAAACACATACCCCTAGCTAACATACAATAAATGCCATCTATATATAAAATAATCAAATTCTAAGCTAAAATAAAATAATTAAGACCACTTACCTTTGCAGATGTCCATTCAGATCAGCCACCTAGGGAAAAAAAAATAAAACAAATTAGTGCAACACATTTACAGTACATAAATAAACATTTTAAACATTCTAAATATTCTACTCACCTTTCCGGCATGTCCCGTCCTTATTCTTTTCTTCTTCTCCGTTGCGGCATCTGTTAAAAAAAACATAACATTAATACACATACATAAACATAAAAACAAAATAAAATAAACATAATCTACATTGTACTTACCTCCCTGCGATGTCTCTGGCATCCTCCTCCTCCTCTTCTGCCACGCCCTGTAAAAAAAATTAAAAAATCTCACATTCGCACTCACGCACATCCCCGACACCAATGAGGCTCCCAGAGACTTTTCCGGAAGAAAATAGGCAATGGCGCCTTCTGATTGGTTGAAAACGCTGTCTATCAAATTCACCCAATCAGGAGGCTTCAATGTGTGAGCCAATCAGAAAGGGATACACCCTAAAATCCCACTCTGATTGGATAATGCCTCTGTCAATGTTTATTTAAACCAATCACAAGGTGCAGATGCCTTCAGCCAATCACCATGGAATACACCCCCACAGGGTGATTGGCTGGAGGCATCTGCGCATTCTGATTGGTTGCACTGACAATAGCCAATCACAATGGAATACACCCCCACGTACTGATTGGTGAAGGCATTTGCACATTCTCATTGGCTATTGTCATGGTCAATCAGTATTACAGCCAATGGGAAGGCGCAGATGTCTTCACCAATCAGTACGTGGGGGTGTTTCCATTGTGGTTGGCTGATGGCAATAAAGCCTTCGGATTGGTTTAAAAATAGATTGACAGGTGAGTTATCCAATCAGCGTGGGATTTTGTGGTGTATCCCTTTCTCATTGGTTCACAATTGGCGTCTTCTCATTGGCTGAAATTGATAGACAGCATTTTCAGCCAATCAGAAGCCGCCATTGCCAAGTTTATTCTGGAACACTTTTTTTTTTTAAAGAGCGCAGATGCTTCCAGGGCCCATCCGGGGCAGAACACCAGGAGGCCGGAGACATTGTGGGGAGGTAAGTACAATGTAGATTGTGTTTATTTTACTTTGTTTCATGTTTATGTATGTGTGCTAATGTAATGTTTTTTTTTTAACAGGGGACGCGCAGCAGAAGCAAAGATGAAGGAGATCGGGACATGCTGGAACGGGACATGCTGGAAAGGTGAGTATAATATTTAGAATGTTTAGAATGTTTTTTTATTTTATGTAAACGTGTTGTAGTAATTTTTTTTAATCTTTTTTACCCTAGGTTGGTGATCTCAAGAAACATCTCAAAGGTAAGTGGTCTTAATTATTTTATTGTAGCTTAGATTTAGGGTTGCTATATAGAGATAGCATGTACTGTATATTAGATAGATAGGGGGATGTATATTAGATACATAGTATTGTATATTAGATATGGGGATGTATATTAGATAGGGGGATGTATGTTAGATAGGGGTGTATTGTATTTAATTGAATTGTATTGTATGTATTATATGTATTTCCTTTTCAGGTGTGTAATTTTTTTTTTGTAGTGGGGGGGGGGGGGTGTTGTAATGTATTTTTTAATTTTCTAACATTCCTTTTTTTATTTTTTGTGACTTAGCTTTTTTGTTTTTCTGTAATGTACATTTTTTATTTTTGCTGATTTTAGTTTTTTATTTTATGTAATGTAGATTTTTGATTTTGGATGACTTTAGTTTTTTTTATTATGTAATTACAGTGGTGGGGAGGGGGTTATTAGGGGGTAGGTAGGTAGTGTAGGTGTTAATAGGTTAGTGTAGATTATATTATATTGTATGTATTATATGTATTTCCTTTTCAGGTGTGTAATTTTTATTTTTTTCTGTAGTGGGGGGGTTGTAATGTGTTTTTTTTATTTTCTGTAATGTTCCATTTTTTCTTTTTTGTGACTTAGGTTTTTTTATTTTCTGTAATGTAGATTTTTTATTTTTTGTGACTAGTTCTTTTTATTTTCTGTAATTAGAGTGGTGGGGGTTATTAGGGGGTAGGTAGTGTAGGTGTTAATAGGTTAGTGTAGAGGGTGTTTAGTTGATATTTAATGTTTTATTGGGGGGGTATAGTGCAGTGTAGTGTTTATACTTAGTGTCATGATGGTCCTTGAGGCCGTCATGGCACTTATGTGGTTAATGTTGGGTTGTAACAGGCCCATAATGGTCATAATATACCCTTATGGGACTTATGGGGTTAAATAGAGGCTTATGAGGGTCTGGATAGACCCCCATAAATGACAGGGTTAAAATCCTGTAGTGCTTACACTTTGGGTCATGATGGTCCTGGATGACCCTCATGGCACTTATAGTGTTATTACATGCGTTCATTACTGTGTTAGAGGGGTCTATATAGTTGAGGCACACAGTACACTCACGTTGTGTGGCAAACAGCATTTCCACACTTTCTTTTATTGACCGTCATTTTTTGACGGGCAAGTCGCTAGTAACATATAAAACACTGCATAAACCTGCACAAGACAGTTATTAGTAAATGGTCCCATGGTTAGGATTTGGTGCTTTCACCGCTGTGACCTGGGTTTGATTCCGGTCAGGGAACCAAAAGTTTACACCAGCCTGAAGCCACACAGGGTTGAGCCTGGTCGGTACTTAGATGGGAGACTATCTACCAATACCAGGAGTTGTACACTGTGGCCCACTGGAGAAGTAACTGGTAACCCACAACAGTATATCTGCCATGAATTCCAAGTAGATCAGCATGGTGTGTTGCGGTCCATGAGGTCACTGAGGTTGGACATGACTGAGCTACATAGAGTATGTCCCAAAGGAATGTAGGAGTATGCAATATAATGTTTTACATATAAAGTTTCAAGTTAGAATAGTATATAGTTGTGTAGAAATTATAATGTTATACAAATATTGTTTAATGTTATTTTCTGCAATAAAGGTATTTAAAAAAGGAGATTTAAAGGAACCTTGTCATCAAAAAATCAAGTTTATTTTTAAGCTATTCAAAACCCAAATATACATTGAACAGGCCATTATTTTTTAAAGCAAATCATTTCTGAGATAAACTGTATTGTGCATTATTCATTATTTTTGTGTAATTAGTATATATATATATAGTAAATAAATATTACATCTGTGTTCACATATTACACTGCATTCTGGGAAGCTGAGCCGGGTCATTCTAATGTGCCCACAAATATACATAAATAAATATATATATATATATATATATATATATATATGCAATTGTGTTTAAACATTTGCATGCTCTGGCAGAAATTGTGAAATGTTGGCATTTATTTGGAAAATATGACTGCTCATGCAAAAAATAATGTATTTTATTGAAGGATAGTGATCATATGAAGCCATTTTTTTTCACACAGTTGCTTGGCTCAAATTTAAATCATAATGACAACAGAAATCACCCAAATGGCCCTGATCAAAATTTTACATACCCTTGAATGTTGACCTTGTTACAGACACTCAAGGTGACACACACAGGTTAAGATGGCAATTAAAGGTTACTTTCCCACACCTTTTTAAATTGCAATTAGTGTCTGTGTATACAGTAAATAGTCAATGAGTTTGTTAGATCTCACGTGGATGCACTGAACAGGCTAGATACTAAGCCATGAGGAGCAGAAAAGAACTGTCAAAAAACCTGCGTAACAAGGTAATGGAACTTCATAAAGATGGAAAGGGATATAAAAAGATATCAAAAGCCTTGAAAATGCCAGTCAGTACTGTTCAATCATTTATTAAGAAGTGGAAAATTCAGTGGTCTCTTGATACCAAGCCAAGGTGAGTTAGACCAAGAAAGTTTTTAGCCACAATTGCCAGAAGAATTGTTTGGGATGCAAAGAAAAATCCATAGGTAACCTCAGGAGAAATACAGGCTGCTCTGGAAAAAGAGGGTACCTGAACAAAAATGAGCTGCATGATTGAGTTGCCAAAAAGAAGCCTTTAGTGCGACAATGCTACAAAAAAGCCTGGTTACAATATGCCCGACAACACCTTAACACACCTCACAGCTTCTGGCACACTGTAATTTGGAGTGACGAGACCAAAATAGAGCTTTATGGTCACAACCATAAGCGCTAAGTTTGGAGAGGGGTCAACAAGGAATATAGTGAAAATAATACCATCCCCATTGTGAAGTATGGTAATGGCTCACTGATGTTTGGGGGGGAGCTCTAAAGGCAGGGGGAATTTTGTCAAAATTGATGGCAAGATGAATGCAGCATTTTGCATTCTTCTGCACGAAGGCTTTTTCATGGGACGCTCTTGGACTTTCCAGCATGACAATGACTCTAAGCATAAGGCCAAGTTGACGATCCAGTGGTTACAGCAGAAAAAGGTGAAGGTTCTGGAGTGGCCATCACAGTCTCCTGACCTTAATATCATCAAGCCACTCTTGGGAAATCTCAAAAGTGTGGTTCATGCAAGACGACCAAAGACTTTGCATGACCTGGAGGCATTTTGCCAAGACGAATGGGCAGTTATACCACCTGCCAGAATTAGGGGCCTTATAGACAACTATCACAAAAGACTGCACACTGTCAGTGATGCTAAATGGGGCAAAACACAGTATTAAGAACTAAGGGTATGTAAACTTTTGATCAGGGCCATTTGTGTGATTTCTGTTATTATTATGATTTAAAAAGGAGCCAACTATCCTTCAATAAAGGACATTTTTTTTCCCATGAATAGTCATATTTTCAAAAAAAATGCCAAAATTTCACAATTTCTCCCAGTGTATGCAAACTTTTGAGCACAACTGTATACATAAAAGTAAAAAGGAAGAGAGAGAGGGAAAAAAAAACGAATGCATTGTGGGCCTGTTTTTCCATTTGCGTCCATTATACACAGTGGTACTATGAGAGAATAATAAATATATAAAAACTGCATGTGTATGTAACACAGGAGTGGACTGAAGATGGGCTAGCTACTATAAGTGATAAGGGATAAGAAAAGTTTCTGAGAATGCAATGGAAAAAGATACATTCTGGTATAGCAAAAACATGTTTATGGCATTCAGTTTTAATGGAACACGACCTATTTTATGCTCCTAAAGGTCATATTTTAAGCATTACAAAAGCTTCTAAATAATTGGACAGTAATCAGGTACTTGATAAATCTGTATGTAGCTAAAAGCGCCTCTAAAATGATCCAACTTCACTGGCTTATGTAGTAAATACCAGTATAAAAAAAACCTTTTCAGTTTACTGTGATAAAAATGTAAATTTTTGTACAACAACCTATGGCAAGTGTTGGTTTTTCCATTTTATTAAAAACTGTGGCCATTCTGTACCACATTTCCAAAGCCACTGCCACTAAATCAGTACAGCAAATAAGTCTATTGCAGAAAATGATAGAAGGAGCGCTAAGACAAAGATGATTACATAGCAAGCAATAAATATTGAACAGTGAATCACTGTTTTTTTTTTACAAGGATCAACTTTTTACAAAATACAATACATTGGAAACTTGTTTATGTTTATATTTACTATGTAAAAATTATGAAAACTGGACCATTACAGATGCCAGTTAATGATTGTACCCAGGAATCAGTTATGATTTTGTTTTTAAAGTCCTTTTTTCACAAATGTAAAACACTATACTTCAAATCAGTGAAATTGCTTAGTTGTTTTCCACCCTTCATTTAAAAGTAGCACATTCTATGAATCAGGAAATTGTTGATTATTTCTAGTTATGCAATGAGCATGCACTGCAATCATTGCTTCACTTTAAATTACTAAATTTTCATGCAAAAAGTCTGTGTAATATTGAACACAGTTTTAAATGGTAGACAGTTTGCTCCACTTTCCTCAATCTACATCAAAGTAAACTATTTTTTGCTATATGAGTTATATCACTACTACATTAATTTATTCAAATTCAGGAGCAACTAATATA
This sequence comes from Discoglossus pictus, assembly GCA_027410445.1. NCBI lineage: Eukaryota > Metazoa > Chordata > Amphibia > Anura > Alytidae > Discoglossus > Discoglossus pictus. The sequence continues at coordinate 111,870,814 of CM050164.1, forward strand.
CTAGAGAGGCAATGCCACTGGCTTATTAAAAGAGTACTTGAAAGAGAATAAGATAATATAAATAGTAGACCAATGTATTGACACACCGACATACAAATAGCTATATTAGTCAATGATCAATTAGTTGTTTAATTGATCTCACTCAGATACATTATCATTGAATATAAAGGTCTGTCTCTTGGCCCAATGACATTGGGACAAACATTGTCTTCTGATCGAATGATCCAATCAATAATACTAATGGCTGAGACCACCTATTGACTCAACAACATTCAGTTGGTCTAGGCAAATAAAATAACATGTCCTTAATTGTATATAATCCAAACACTAATATGGATGGGTTCATAGAGTTCTAGATCATTAACAGATAACATAAAGCTTATCATAAGATATAGAATATTGAATCATGTTTTTATTAAACTTTGACACATTCAATAAACAGGCCTAGGTATGGTGAGCTCTTATAAATAATGTTGGTTCTTCTGAATTCAAGGAAGCTTAAAGATAAAAATAATAATTAACATAACATGATTGCTACTGTTGATGTTTCTAATCCTTCCTAAAATGTTCTTTTATACTTATTTGTGTTATCTATAGTTTTCACCTCCTGTAAACCATGTCACTTTAGGTTGACCATCTAACAGAGTGTGTTATCTTAGAGAGATATCTCAAACCAAGAACTAGGGGTGTACTGCACCAGGATGAAAAACATATTGTTCCTAATAGAACATCAGTGAAACAGGGACAGCAATGACGCAGAAGACATCCCATTTTGGAGCAAAGATTGAACCTATTATCTGTGTCCACTTCCTATTTAAAGGTATTTTGATGGAATTTCTCTATATGACCCTACCTTGTGACTCTAATCCTTCACACGTCCCATGCCCAAAAAAATCTGCACCATGTAACTATATCACTTTTAATTATAATTTAAATATCCAGTGTCCTTTTCCTCTAATACTAAATTAATTCAGTTAGAATTAAAAATGTTTAGACTACATTATTGTGTTCATCATTTAACAGTGGTATGGTACCTTAATTTAAAATCTTAATTATTCACTTTTAGCTCCTTACTAGTAAATATATACCTTATAATTTTTAAATCTACTTAGAACATAATTTCTTTCAAATGTTGCATTACTTTGCATTTCCCAGTTATACAAATATATTGTGGTGCAGCTTTATCCTTACTGAAGCTCTGTTTAGCAAACTTTTTTTATTATGCTGCATTTTCTTGTTTTAATTAAACTTGGCTTTAAGAAATGGATCTGCTCTATGTAGAATTTCTCTCAGTTGCTTGACACACTGATAACAGTAATCATTATAAAGGATTCCAAAAGTAGATCTACCCAAATATGTAGATATCACACCAAAACCCAAGATAATATGACATGAATCCTAGAAAGCTTGGGTTTGCTGCAGCAGTAGGCATGCACGAATGGTTCCTCAGACGGGCTCCGATTTCTCCTCCAATAATTATTTAGAGTGCCTAGTCTGCCTAACAATGCTCTAATGAATCTCTTAGAAAAGGCATTCCCCTGTTTATGAGAACTGTCTTGTCTTCCACAATGTTGAATGTAATCATTAATTCTTTATGAGACTGATTTAAATATCCCTTTCTTGGTGTGAATGCAGTTCTTTTGGTTTTCAGTTTGTTAAAATTATATTTTTCCTTGTTCTTTTCCCCTGCATAGCGCTACAAAATATGTTGGTGCTTTACAAATAAAAGTAATAATAAGAAGAAGAAGACTTTGTCTACAGTGATTTTTCTCTGATTGTTTAACCAGTACACAAATCATTTTTCTCTGAAGTAAGAAATGATAAAGAATGTTCTTTTAGACAGATCAGATTCATGAATTTAGAAATTTACAGAAGACACGAGTTAGACACAAGTGGATAGTCTTCATTTCTTTCTTTCTGAGAATATTTTACAGTCACTGTTTATAGGACTGTTCAACTCAATTTGTAATGCTCTGCCAACACAATCACTCCCTAACCAGAGTAAAAGTATTTTGTACCCCCATCTTCCCATAAGTAGGATGAACAAGTTGATGTCAACCACAATGATTAAGTAACACCATGTTTAACTAAACTTATACATCAGGCTTTAGAAGTTTAGGTTAAATTGAAGGTTAGTGAATGGACAACTTTGCAAGTTTACATCTCCCCTAAAACTTTGAGACTGTTGTTTTCACCAATACGATAAGAAAAATATCAGGAGTGTTCCTGTTCTGGAGTATATGTACTTTTAAGAGTGTGTATGTTTCTTAAAAGGTATCACTTCATACTCCAAAACTCTGACAATTAATTTAAAATGAATGGAAAACTTCCACATTTTCTGTTATTAGGTATTGACTATTGTAAGACATGGCTTTTTAGAAGGATTACAATATTATTTAAAAAGAGAACTGTATAGCTTTATTTTTTTACTAAAAACAACATGCTCTTGGAAGTGCATGATAGCATATTTGATAATTCAATCTCTTTATATTCTCATGTAAACCAGGCCTATTGTTCTCCTGTGCGTCAAGGCTAAACTTTTATTTTATTTTTGCTACCTCCTGAACACCTGTCAAAAATATCAGAATTGTATTTATTTTGTTCATCTATTGTTCTATACAAGTTCTGGCATTTTGCCTTTTTATATATATATTTAAACTTTTCTGGTACTATCTACATTCAGATAATAAAAGGATGGGAACCAATCAGTACACTAGCTACACTAATTAGGTTATCTCTGAACCCAACCCTTGGGACAGAACACACCTCCTAGAGGACTCCACCCACTCTAGATTGCAATATGAGTCATTTGCTACTTGGTTATCCATGTGGCTGGTTGCTACCTCTTGGGAAAACAATATAAGGGGAATGATTGTTCCCCTGTGCTTCAAGGCTAATCTTTTATTTTTTGTATCACTCTTCCAATATGCTACCTCCTGCACACCTGTCAAAAATATCAGAATTTTATTTATTTTGTTCATCTATTGTTCTTTATATATTTATTTAAACTTTTCTGGTACTATCTAGATTCAGATAATAAAAGAACACTGTACTTATATAAATGTACACAAATATTTGGTTTAACATGTCTATATAATGTGCACAAAGCATTTAGAAAGGTATTTTCAATATCTCAAGTGTATGTCTTCAGAAGAATATATTGTTGTCACAATACTGCTTCAAAAACTCCACCTTTTTTCAGTCTCTATTTTCAATCTCCAAGTTATACCCTATTTGCCACCATTCTCTTCTCCATTTTACCCCTATTCACTTTCTCCCTTTCGCGGTTTGCTCACCTCTCACCCCTATGCCACCTGATTTATCCCAGTGCCTCACTCCTTCACATCTACTCCTTCTATACATATACATAATCCCAGTTATTTTCCTTATCTTTTCTTCCGTCATTCACATCATTCCCTTTCGTTATCTTTTCTCTAAGTCTTGTGATCTCCCTTCCCTATAATTCATCTTTACCTGTCAGCTCAGCTCAATAACGGCATGTTCACTCAGCTTGCTAGGTTTCAGTCTCATCTCTTTGTGACAACCCAGGGGACCAGGGGACCAATGCACCCTGAAACCTTCCCACTGCAGCTTTAGGGATCCCCTAGATTGTCAGGGTTCTGGCGATCTCAGCCCAGTGCCCAGCATTCTTCGCCAGGTGAGGAACGAATGCAGGAACCCAGGATAAAGCAGGAACAATCAGAAATGAGCAGGAAGATGTAGGTCCCTTTAACGTAGGACCAGAGAGAGAGGTATTAGAATACCCTTAAGTGATTTTCGCTCAGGAAGCCCTTAGCCAAGAATGACAGTACACAGTGGTTATGCACAGCCAGACTGAACTGCTTTATTGAGGCCAGATGCACAAGCATTTATGCAGAATAAACCAGTGTGGGACAGCCTACAATATAATGAACAGATGAGTGACCATGTTTAAATTACCCGCCTATGTGTATGGGAAACAATTAGTACACTAGCTACACTAATTAGGTTATCTCTGAAGCCAACCCTTGGGACAGAACACACCTCCTAGAGGACTCCACCCACTCCAGATTGCAATATGAGTCATTTGCTACTTGGTTATCCATGTGGCTGGTTGCTACCTCTGGGGAAAACAATATAAGGGGAATGAATGGGAAACCAGTAACAGTCACCATTTTGGGTCACCACATGGAGGTCAGTAAAGCATGTTCTTTGGTGTAGGTACATATTAAAATATCAGGGCAAAATTATGTCATTCTGTACAGTAATTATGAATTCCCAAATCACACAATTACATGGACATAACTTGGAGACCTATTATCATAGACATAACACACAGTGGGAAATGGCAGTGCAGTTTTGGAGCAGTAGTGTGGTTATGCATGGTCAACATTATCTTCACATTTATAATCCATCTAGCACCTGGCTGTAACAATAGCCATTGAGCATACTTTGTCTGGGCCCTGGGTTAGTTTTTTCCCAGTAGCCCTTGCTCTCTGGATGGGATCAGGGCTTGGTGTATCAGGGTGGCTAGCCTCGGAAGCCCTAGGGCAGACCCAACTACCATCCTTCCATGAGGGGACACATTAGGGTACTTGTTTAAGCACAGGGGACTTGGTTAAGCACTGCCAGGGTGCTCTGTCCATTAGTAGCAGGGATAACACAGTCTCTTGCTTCATTGGCCTGTTTAACCAGCCTGATGATGGTCTGAAAGGTAATCCAGTCATGGAGACTGAAGCTCCAGCTCAAAGTCTCCACCTGGCTTCCAAGTAAGCCAATCACAGGAATGCCTGCAAGCCCAAGAAATACAAACAGGCAAATCACAGACAGGCCTCTAGTCTATGGGAAATAACATTGGAAAATCCTTCCCATAGACTATCATTGTAACAGTCCCTGCTTGGTTTGACCGGTTGCCTTCTACTGTAATCCTCTTTAGGGTGGCTTTAGGCTGGCCAAAGCAGTTAAAAGTGGGGTTCAGAATTGTCCCCCCCAGCCCCCCAAACATAGCATCCCGGTGAGCTTCTCCAACAGATGTTTGCTGGCATGCTGCAGTAATAAGTCCACACAACAGGAGAATACTCCAGTAGTCTGGGCGTGACACTCCTAATCAATTAAGTATCCCTCCTTCAGTTCACCAGCAGCCACATTAAATTCAACGCTTGTATGTGCAACGTGAGACCTGCAACAGCTGCGAGCTTGAAATTTAACGGATTTACGGTGCTATTAAATTAAAACATGCTTTGAGTTACCAGCTTGGGAGGTAAACCAGTAAACAATTATTCACTCGTTTGGATGTGCGGCCGTGAACGGGATCAATGAGTCCAACTCGCTGTTACGAGTTTGCAGTAGATCTAGCGAATGGAAAAAGAGATTGTCACAATTACGACACTGAAAAATGGAGGTGAGATTTCAAAGTCTTACAGGGTTCAATTACGAGTTACAATCGGACCCACATTCCAGATATAGTGCAATATTGATAAAGCTGTATATATGATATTCTTCCAAGTAAGCCAATCACAGGAATGCCTGCAAGCCCAAGAAATACAAACAGGCAAATCACAGACAGGCCTCTAGTCTCGCTGCACTTTTCGCTGTATACCCCCTGTTCCCTCCCTTCAATTCTCATCTTTTGAAGTCCACACTATCCGCATCTTCTCTCCCATCCCTCTGCGAGTAGCTGTGATCTATCGCCCGCCTGGATCACCCTCTCAATTTCTGGACAACTTTGCCGCCTTGCTCCCTCACTTTCTCTCCTCCAATATACCTTCACTCGTTCTTGGCGATTTCAACATTGCGACTGACACACCCACCTCCCCAACAACTGCAAAATTACTTGCACTCACCTCTTCCCTTGGCCTCTCACAATGGACAGATTCCGCAACTCACAGTGGTGGACACTCTATTGACCTTATTTTTACTAATCTCTGCACTATCTCCAACCTTGACATCTCCTCACTCCCCCTATCTGACCATCACCTGCTAACTTGCAACCTCACCTCATCTTCCGCTCACCACCCTTCTTCAAATCCTGCCATCAAAACACGCAGAAACCTGCAAGCACTCAACCCACAACAATTGTCAAATGTACTAAAACCCCTTCTCAGCCCCCTCACCACCCTTGCCTGCCCTGACATCGCCACTTCACAGTACAACACTACTCTAACTTCCACCCTTGACTCTCTTGCCCCCATAATCACAAGCAAATGCCCTCGCTCTCACCCACAACCATGGCACACCACACAAACACGCTATCTACAGAGATGCTCACGCACTGCAGAACGATTATGGAGGAAATCTCGCACTTCAGCAGACTTTCTCCACTACAAGTTTACCTTGCGCTCCTACTTCTCTGCCCTCAATCTTGCCTAACAACGCTACTTCTCATCACTAATATCAAACCTGTCCTCCAACCCTAAACGTTTATTTGCTACATTCAACACCCTCCTCCGCCCACCCCCACCTCCTGCCCCTTCCTCTCTCACTGCTGATGACTTTGCCAGCCATTTTAAAAATAAAATCGATACCATCCGAAATGAGCTCTCCTCCCAGCTTGGCCCTACCCCACCACCCTCTCCCCAAACCGACAACACCCAGCCCTTACCCTTCCCCAAACCCACCTCCACTATGGACTCCTTTGACCCTGTAACCGAGGATGAAGTATCTACTTTACTATCAACCTCTCACCTTACCACATGTCCTCATGATCCTATTCCATCACAGCTAATCCCTCCCCTATCCACCACACTTATCCCAGCTCTCAAACATCTATTCAACCTCTCCCTAAACACTGGCAAGTTTCCATCCTCCTTAAAACATGCCACAGTTACACCCATTCTCAAGAAGCCCTCTTCTGACCCAGCTTCTGCCTCCAACTATCGCCCTATCTCACTACTTCCCCTTGCGTCTAAACTCCTTGAGCGGCTTGTTTACAATCGCCTCACTCAATTTATTTCCTCCAATTCCCTACTTGACCCCTTCCAATCTGGCTTCCGGTCCCAACACTCTACAGAAACAGCCCTTACAAAAGTCACTAATGACTTGCTAACCGCCAAATCAAAGGGTCACTACTCTATTCTAATTCTCCTGGATCTCTCTGCTGCCTTCGATACAGTTGACCACCCTCTTCTAATCCAAAGGCTCCGCTCTTTTGGCATCCAGGACACAGCTCTTTCATGGTTCACATCCTATCTTAAAGATCGTACATTTAGTGTCTCCTGCTCTGGCACCTCTTCTTCACCTCTCCCTCTGTCTGTTGGCGTTCCCCAAGGTTCTGTCCTAGGCCCCCTCCTCTTCTCCATCTACACCTCCTCCCTTGGCACCCTTATAAAATCCTTTGGATTTCAGTATCATCTCTATGCAGATGATACTCAAATCTACCTCTCTGCACCCGATCTATCCCCCTCTCTTTTAGCTCAAGTTTCCAACTGCCTCTCTAGCATATCCTCCTGGATGTCCACCCGTCAACTCAAACTCAACATGTCTAAAACTGAACTTCTAATCTTTCCACCCTCTACTACAGCTTCCACACCTCAAATATCTCTCACTGTTGACAACACCATCATCGCCCCTACCTCCCAGGCCCGTTGTCTTGGGGTTCTACTGGATCCCGCCCTCTCTTTTATTCCTCACATCCAAGCAATAACAAAATCATGTCAGTTTCACCTAAAAAATATCTCCAAAATTCATCATTATCTTACAGAAGACACAGCTAAAATTCTAATTCACTCTCTCATCATCTCTCGACTTGACTACTGCAATTCCCTCCTTGCTGGCCTCCCCATCTCTCGTCTGTCTCCCCTCCAATCCATAATGAACGCCTCCGCTAGACTCATCTTCAATACCAAACGATCAGTGTCTGCAGCCCCTCTCTGTCAATCACTCCACTGGCTTCCCATAGCTTCCCGAATCAAATTTAAAATCATGACCCTAACACATAAAGCCCTCAACAACAGTGCACCCCCTTATATCTCTGCTCTTGCTTCAAAATACTCTCCCAACCGGCCCCATCGTTCTGTTAACGACCTTCTTCTTTCCTCCTCTCTCATCACCTCCTCTCACTCCCGTCTTCAAGACTTTTCTCGTGCTTCCCCATCCATTTGGAACTCCTTGCCCCGCTCCATTAGATTATCTTCCTGCCTCAAAACCTTTAAGAAATTATTAAAAACACGCCTGTTTAAAAAATCTTATCATCTTCAGCCTTAACATGTACAACTGAACATTCCACAGCTTAATAACACTCACACCCACAATCTACAGTACAACACACAGACCCCTCCACTTTACTGAACCAATTGCTTTCAATTGTATTTGTCACCCTCTTGTATCACACCTAAACCCTTAGATTGTAAGTTTGCGAGTTTTCAATCTTGTGTCAGGCCTTGGAAACAAGCTCTATGTACATTTGATTTTATGCTCAAAAACAGGGCCCTCCATACTTTACAAGGTGTTTAATTTGTTTTCTGCTATGTACTCAACCCCTGTACAGCGCTACGGAATATGTTGGCGCGATATAAATAAAGATAATAATAATAATAATAAATATTCTATTACATACAAGTTCCATGATATGTATGCCCACATTGATTGCTGGGATCGATATAACACGGAAAATAAATATGAAATAAAGAATTTTTGGGGACGATTTGCAAGCTTGAAATTGTTGTGCTATTAATTCTAACACCTAACATCACTTTCCCTGTTCATAAAAGTACAGTAGTGTGTGTATATGTGCATTTAAAGTGATAAGGGTCCCTTTCGTGCTTGGGGTCCTCTCTAGAACTCGTCTTGGCTCCATTTGCGAGTTGTGGTAATAGCTGTAAGACTTGCGAGCTACGTTACGAGCTATGTTTTTACACGTTAGGGGAATTGAATGGGGGTGCAGGTTTGTTACCTGCTTCCAGTTCTCTATCTCATAGATTCCTGCTATCTGTTTCAAATCTCTCAATCGTAACAACGTGCTTCTACAGGAATACATTATTTTCCCTCTAGCTTACACTCAGCTCCTCACTCCTCTCAAATTCAGCTTCCACTCACTATTTTACACGCTTCTCAAGTTCGCACTGAATCATCACTTGATGTTAATACCGGTCCTTCAGATGGCTGCTATCACCTTTGGACCCATCCTTCACCCATGCACTCTAGTCACTTCTCATGATATTCTACCACACATCTCAATTATGACTATTTACATTTGCTCTAGGTTACATCATGGCAGAATCTGTACATTCAGATGCCGAAATCACATTATCAGTCCCAGTGTCTTTACCAGGTAGAGCTCCTTCAGCCCCAACTAGCCCAGCCTCACCCATTCATTGGACTATGCAACGGCTCATCCACAAGCTAAACAACGGTGGAATTCCATATCTAGCAACAGCTAGGAAGATGAAACTGTATTGTCTATTGCAGTGGTTTCCAAACTACCCCTCCGGGTGCCCCAAACATGTCAGCATTTAAATTTAATAGGGTGTGAACATAGGTGAGGCAATTAGTATTTAACACACAATATAACCTCTAATTGCCTGGGGAGCCCTAGGAAGAGGATTGGGAATCACTACTCTATTGCAAGAATCTCAGCGTGACCAACCTCCAATATGAATCCAATTTCTGTGACTCCAGCATATAATAACCAATCGAGCTTCCTCAGTCCATATCTTTCAGGAAAGAATCTCGAAAACCCATCAACTGCCTCGGCCCTACTACTGCTTCTTGCTCCTCTTTCTGAACAAGGTGAGACCCCACAATCGCCTCCTAACATCATGCCCTCACATTTTATTCTGGTTCACTTGAGATGGGACATTGTTGAGGAGAAAGAAGTCAACCTCTTTGCGATACTACTCTCATCCACTGAAACAACCGAGCGGTAAGAAATCTCCCAAGGTGGTATTTCTGTCACTATAAAAGCAAAGGATCCTAGGCTAAAAAAAAAACTCACAATAACTGAATTTGTGCTTACTACAAGTCATTTGAGGCAAAGGCAGCAGCAGCCCTAAATCAATTCAACTAGCAAGTAAACTGGACCACGATGGGCTACAATCTATTCTGCCATCATTTTGCTGGTATCCATTCTCCAGTCTGCAACAATGCCAGTCTTTGCTCCATAATATATCTTTCTGCCCCAACTTCACTCCTTGGTCACCTTAAACTAACCTTAACTCTACCATCTCCCTCCTAGACACTCCTCCTCCTCTACACCCATCTAGAGACTGATTGACAAGACCATTTCATTATTTGGCTCAGCAGCCAGTTGCAATAATTTTAATACTAGAGGCTGCAATTTCAGTGGGTGTCGTTTATTGTATGTATGCTCTATTTGTCACAAGACACACACAAAACCTATATTTTACTCATCCCAAATGACAATTAGCCATAAATCTACACCTTTTCAATTGGTTCCTTCTCAACCATCCATCCTTCTATTTAGTCACTTATCTCATCACTGGTTTCACAGAGGGCTTTCATACAGAGGTGCTGGCATTGCCTCACATTTCCTATGCATTTCATAATCTACTCTCTACTGTACAGGAACTAGTTACATAGTTACATAGTCATTTAGGTTGAAAAAATATTTTAGTCCATTAAGTTCAACCTTTTAGGATCTGCTTTATTGTTAATTGATCCAGAGGAAGGCAAACAGAAAAAAAACCCCAGTGAAACTTTGTCAATTGTCTCAACAGGGAAAAAAATATAAAATTCCTTCCTGACCCTAGATACTGGCGATCTGATTCATCCTTGGATCAATACTCCCTCTCTATTTATCCAAGATAGCCCTTAATGCCATTTTAAAATATATATATATCCAATCCCTTTTTAAAGTTATCAATTGAATCCGCTGTCACCCCCTCCTTTGGTAGAGAATTCCACAGATTAACTACCCTTACTGTAAAGAATCATTTTCTTTCTTTAAGGCAAAATCTTTTTACTTATAATCTCAAAGGATTTTCCCTTGTCAGTTGAAAACCTCTTGGCACAAAAACTTCCCTTGACAAAGCCTTGTATTGACCCTGGATATATTCACAATATATAAGGTAATCATATTCCCTCTTAGATGCCTTTTTCTAGAGTAAATAAGTTTAATTTGGTTAGTCTTCCTTCATAATGTAGCCCCTCTATTCCCTTTATTAGCTTTGTTGTCGTTCTCTGTACTTTTTTAGCTCTAAAATGTCTTTTTTATGTAGTGGTGCCCAAAATTGTACTTCATATTCCAAATGAGGACGTACTAGGGATTTGTATAGTGGGGGAATTATATTTGCTTCCCTTGCTTCTATACCCTTCTTAATACATGCTAATATTTGACTTGACTTTGCAGATACTGCTTGGCATTGAGCACTGTTACCTAGGCGGTTGTCCACAAGTACTCCAAAATCCCTTTCAATATCTGATACCTCTAGATTTGCTCCATTATGATTATATATTGATGGCTATTTTTCCTAACTTTATGATTATTCATATTAAATCTCATCTGCAACTTAGATGCCCATTCCTCTAATTTATGCAAATCCATTTGGAGGGAAAGTACATCATTTTCTGATATAATTATCTTGCACAACTTTGTGTCATCAGCAAAAATGGAGACACCACACTCCAATCCCACTTCCAATTCATTAATAAATGTTAAAAACGAGGGGTCCTAATACTGAATCCTGATTAACCCCACTTACCACATTAGTCCAATCCGAGTATGTTCCATTTACCACAACCCTTTGCTTTCTGTCTTTTAGCCAGCTCTCAATCCATTAGCAAATATGTATGGCAATTTCTGTATCCATTAGTATGCTCAATAGTCTCCCATGTGGCACTCTATCAAAAGCCTTTGCAAACTCCAAATAGACTACATCCACTTAGTTGCCATACTAACCTCATCATAAAAACTAATTAGGTTTGTTTGACATGACCTATCCTGTTTGAATAGACATATTCTTGTATATTATCCCTTATTAACCATTCTAAAAGATTTCCAAGTACGAAAGTGAGACTCACTGGTCTATAATGGCCCGGATTTGCTCTTGCTCCCTTCTTAAATATAGGTATCACCTCTGCCTTTCTCCAGTCATCTGGTAGAGACCCTGTGTTGAGTGAATCTTGAAAAATTAGATATACCGTATTGGTCCAAATATAAGGCGCACCTGCATATGAGCCGCACCTGTTAAATTCAAGGGGAAAAAATAGAAAAAAGATAGTACTCAAATATAAGCCGCACCCTTAAAATTGGAGAGAAAAAGACTCTCTCCAAGCGATCAGCCTTTGCAAGAAACAGGCTTTCTAATAAGTACTGTAGCTTTTTTTGCAGGTTACATGCCTTACAGGATGTTAGAATCACTAAAACCGTAAATCGCTATTCAATTGCTACAATACCGCAGTCTCAAGCACGCAAATCGGCAGTAATTTTACATTCGAGAAAAGAAGCCGTACACGTAACTCGCAAATTGGCAGTGATATTTTTAACGGTCGCGAATATAAGCCGCACTCGTAACTTGCAAACTCAAAAATCGGAAAAAAGGTGATGCTTATATTCGGACCAATACGGTAATGGTTTTGCTATTACAGAGCCCAGATCCCTCGGTACCCTTGGATGTATTCCATCAGGACCCAGGGCTTTTATTAACATTTATTTTTGCAACCTCTTTTGGATTACTTCTTGCTTTAACCAGTTATATGGTGAAGGCAGTTTAGCCCCATTATGTTGCAGTGACCCAACCACTGGTACCTCCCTTGTGTATACCAAAGAAAAGAACCTATTTAGCTCATCTGACTTTTCCTGGTCACTCATTTTCAGATGGCCTGTGTCACTTTGTAATGTTCCTATAGCTTCCTTCCTTGCCTACTTCTCATTAATATATTTAAAAAGTGTTTTAGGGTTAGCCTTGCTCTCTTTTGCAACTAACTTTTCATTTTCAGTTTTAGCCAGTCTAATAGCCCTTTCCTTGTACTTACTTAACACAATCTCCATCCCCTCTTGTTTGTATAATTTAAATGCTTGTTTTTTCCTCCCCATCTTCATCTTTAATTCATTGCTAAGCCACATGGGTTGTGATTTACTCTTACTTTTATTCCCACATGGTATATGCCGATGTGTATGTATATTGAGTAAGGATTTTAACGTTGTCCATTTATGTTCAGTATTTTTACCTGTCAGTTCTCTGTCCCAGTCTATACTTTGTATTGCTGCCCTTAGACTGTTTAAATCTGCCCTTTTAAGATTAAGAGTTTTCTCTAGCACCTTACAGTTATGTTTTTTTTAATTCAATTTCAAATGAGACTGTGTTGTGATCACTGTTTCCCAAAGGTTGCCCCATTTCAACATTTGATACTATATCAATAATATTTGTGATGAGAAAATCTAAGATAGCTTCATTTTTAGTAGGCTCTTGTATAACCTTGGTCAGATAATGATCTCTGAGTGTACTCAAGAACCTGCTCCCCTTAGCTGAACTGCTGGCCTCATTTATTCAGTTTATTTCAAGTAATTAAAATCTCCCATTATTAGAACTTGAACCTCTACTTTCATCACCTTCATCAAATTAGTTCTCTCAAGACTAGGTAGTGATCCTTTTTTAACTACTCTGACCATTATTTCAGAATTGGAACAGCATCATCCACATCCAAATATCAAACACCAGTCCATGTCAACAAAGCCATGGGATGCTGGAAATCTAACTGTTACAGTTGATAATGTATATACCTGACCCAAAGACTGAAGTACACCAAGCTTTTTCTAAACTCATTCAGTAAGCTCCTGTTAACTTTGACACCCTCAGCAGGCCTGAGCAGGGCATAGCAACCAGCCATACATCAGTTACACAAGGAGAGGGGGTCAAACACAAATGCCCAGGTTACTTACCTGGGATTGTGGGAGGGACCCTCTTCCCTTCCTGTTTTAAACCCTCCATTCTCCTTACCTGTTGCACACATCATGAAGTACAATCCACCTTTGCTCCCTCTCTTCACCTTCATTATCAGCTCTAGGCCAACTTGGCAGGTCTAATCAGGGCATTGCAGTCTGATTCAAATCAGCTACAAGAGGAGAGAGGCCGACCACACACACACAAATAAAAAAAATTAAATAAATATATATATATATATATATATATATATATATATTTATATACAGTATATATATTTAAAGGTACTCACCTCAAAAATTCCTTTTATTTTTTTAAAGAGCATGAAAAACTGACTTTAATTTTTTATTTTTTTTTATTTTTTACTAAAGTGAATCAACCCTGGGAACTTCCATGTTGTTGTTGCTGCATTTACTGTATATGCAGATGAGCAGCTCACACATATTAATTAGTTGCTTTGATGGGGAGCCACTAAAAAAATTCTAAGTATTTCAGAAATGACTTACTGTAGAGAAAAACTGATAGTAGAATATATAGTCAGTTTTTTAGCGTTCTTTCAATATAAATCAACTTCTTTTTGGGGTGACAGAGTCCATTTAAGTTTGATATAATTGTGGATATAGAAAAACACTTACCATGCTCACAAATACACATAGCCAGACATATACATACATATGAAACACTTAGATCTAAACAATATATACAGAGCCTGAAGCACATATGAAATAATGCATACATGCAGACACAGAAGAAAATATATACAGCCCAGATATACATATTTATATACTATTGCAAGCAAATAAACATAAATATGTGCATGTTCAAAGGCGTAAATAAAAATATAATATAACAATATGATGATATAGGCATTTGATGTTTGGTGTATAGTCTGTGTTGTTTTCGAGGAGCCAATGGGGAACCACTTCATTATAGAAGTTATTCACTAAAATCTATTTAACAAACTCCATAGCAATAATAAAAAGCGTTTGTCTTTTTAACGTAACAGTATCAAATGCAAGTATTGTAGAATTTGACAGTGCACATAGGAGACTACATGCTCTAAGCTTTATAGTATTGTGCAAATTAGGCAATTTGCAGGGACATGAATCAACCTGCTGGGGTGATTTTTACATATCAGGGAGATCCGCTACTTCAAAATGGAGGTATTGTAATTAGCATTTACCTGTAAAAGTTCAAATATAAAAAATGTTCTACAAAAATTAGCTATCCAAAACACTCAGACAGATAATCAATCAATAATAAAAGTCATATTTTCCAGTCTAGTGATAGTTTCCCTCTACGTAAGTTTTGCTGTAGGTCCCTAGAAATATTTTGGACATCTACCGCCATATTAAATTGCAATTCGGCCAATTGAACAGGGCTCTATTTAAGCACATAGCATATTTTTTTTACAGAAGTTTTTAGTTAGTAAACTTCTATCTAAAAGCAAGGTCTTCACTAACTAAAAACTTCTGTAAAAAAAAATATGCTCTGTGCTTATATAGAGCCCTGTTCAATTGGCCGAATCGCAATTTAATAAGGCTGCTAATGTGGAATGAGCATATAAAAGCTACATTTTTTACTGCCATTTTTCAATACAATCATGGACAGCATATATCTAAAACTAAGGACTGTACAGGTTGCTTGGAAACCACAGAAACGTGGAAGAGTTCTGATAGTGGCAGTTTGAGAAAGATCAGCAGTAAGAAAAAGAAAATAGGAAGCTTAAGAGTCAGTCTTTCCCAGAACTAGGGCCCTCATTCAATTGTGATTCGGCCAATTGAATAGGGCTCTAAATAAGCACACAGCATATGTTTTTTAAAGAAGTTTGTAGTTAGTGAAGACCTTGCTTTTGGATAGATGTTTACTAACTAAAACTTCTTTAAAAAAATATGTTATGTGTTTATTTAGACCCCTATCCAATTGGCCGAATTGCAATTGAATGAGGGCCTAGATTTTTCACTATAGCCAGTCAACTATCTCCTGCCTTAAGCAGTATTTGGAGTGGAGGTTTCATTATGTTAGTTTTATTATTACTAGATAAATAGACACTTTAAATCAGACTGTGACAGTCAGCCCTACTTCCACGCAGCTGTCTTCTCCCTTGAAATCAGCAATTCCCACATTAAAGGATTTCTGTCATCTACCAGTTGGTGAGGTTCACCTTTTTATTATGTGATAAACACGACACAAGGTAGTGCTAAACAGGACCTGAATGTGTTAAAACACTATAAGGCCCTCATTCAATTGCAATTTGGCCAATTGAATAGGGCTCTAAATAAGCACATAGCATATATTTTTTAAAGAAGATTTTAGTTAGTGAAAACCTTGCTTTTGGGTAGATGTTTACTAACTAAAAACTTCTTTAAAACAAATATGTTATGTGCTTATTTAGACCCCTATTCAATTGGCCAAATTGAATGAGGGCCAAAGTGTGCAAAAGGACACAGAGAAGGAAACTGAACATTTTGGAGTAGGAAGTTTTTTTTGTGCACGTAATCTCACTTGTTTCTATGGTTATTGTTATGTCCTGGATGACTTGTAAGTCGTAAGGTGATGGGAAGGTCTGCCCTGCTGCTCACATAGAGTAAGTTTGTGAGTTTTCAATCTTGCATGGTGCTTCGGGGAAGCACTATAGACACTGGATTCAAAGCTCAAAGACAGGGCCCTTTATCCTGCAGCTTGTTAATATTGTAATTGTCTTTGCCTGGAAAGTGTTGGCACCAAGCTAAAATGTGCATTAAATAAAAAAAAAAGATAAATCAGCAATTTAAATATTAATTCTAGCATAATCATACTGATTACTGTTGAATTTTTTTATATTGGTACCTGGTCTAACTTGCGGCCTTATTAAATTGTGATTCGGTATATTTAAAAGGGCTGTATTTAAGCATGCAGCAAATTGTCATTCACTAAATTTAAAAAGGCTCTATTTAAGCACACAGCATATTTTTTTACAAAAGTTTTTAGTTAGTGAACTTCTATCCAAAAGCAATGTCTTCACTAACTAAAAGCTTCTGTAAAAAAAATATGCTGTGTGCTAAAATAGAGCCCTTTTAAAATTCCCCAATCGCAATTTAATAAGGCTGTAACTTTCTTTCCAATGTAAATTATCTTTGGATTTATATTCAGTTGCCTGATTTTACACATTGTGATCACACTATTTATCAAGTTACACTTTATTGTTGATAGATTTATCTTGTAACTGATAAAATAGTACATTTTTTTTTTTTTTTATGAATATGGACTCACTGACTTTAAAATGTTAAAATATCATGAAAAGTTGAAGTACAGCAAAATAATTATCTACTTTTTGGAATTATATTTATTGTATGAAATATTTTAACATCATCTCCAATTGGTTCTTTCAGTAGATGGCATTTAGAAAGCCGTTAAGACATTATAAACAATGATGCAGCTTGGTGAAGCATGCCACACACGCTGCATATTTCTGATGTGAAGGCCTAGATTCCTAATTGTCATTATGTTCACAAGGACATTTTGTGGAGGGGAAAATGATAACTTCACTCAAGTCTGCTATAAAAAAGGCACTGCAGCACAAAATCCTATGCTTAAATCATTTCTTGAAATAACCCAAGGAAAGGGCCCTAAGTCATTAATTTCAAAATAATGGTAATTAAAATGAGTCACACCATAGCTTCTGGGCAGTGATACGGCCTTCCTTTCTTTTTAATTTTCATATAAATTTTAGTGAAGGTCAGGTTTGTGCAAAGAAAAAAGAAGCCTTTTGTTCTCATGGGAGGATAAAATATGACTTGCTCACTGTGTTTCTCATAGCTCAGGGCTTAATGATCCTTGACGACGATAACCTAGGAGTTAATTCTACTTTGTGTCCCAGAAGCCGTCATTGCCATCCTAATCTTTCTTGTAGTTTGAAAGAATAGCTTTCTACATGGATTTTCAAAAGCAAATAATAAACTAATCTGAAATATCAAAAACAAAGAGAACTGCACTGATGTAATAACCTGTATTGGACAAATGCACAGGTATGGTGGCAAAATCATCAGAGAAAAGTGTTTTTATCAATGACAAATAATACAGTATATCTCTGCAATCATAATAATAAAAAAAAAATTGGTAATGGGACAGAAGTTTTTAACATAATAAAAAGGACACCAATGTTGTATGATCAGCAACCATACAACAGCATAACGACAGAAGCAGTAATGACCAGGGGCCTCATTCTATTAACGGCCGTAAAATGGCCGCAAAGCTGCGATTCCTTGCGGCCATCTTCCGGCCCGTGTAGAGCTACTGCTACCTTGCTATTCAAATGGATGGCGCCGCAAGGATATACCCCTTACGGCCGGCAGCACATCATGCAAACGGCCGCAAGCGTTTTTCCTGCGCCCGTAAATCTTGTTTTCCGGCCGCAAAGTCAGAAAACTGTAAATGCAAATATAAATTCAAGATGGTACTGTAAAGCTCCGTAAATGCTAGGCATCATAATGGGGGACATGAAGATTAATAGCAACACCCTCTCAAGCTTGCACATCGCCCAAATCCGATATATCATTTGCGGTTTACTTTCCGTCCCGTTGTCCCGCGGGCTCGTCCTTGTTAAAACCTGTACGGGTTTGGAGGTGGAGGGCCGCAAACAAAGCATGGTAGAAGCCAATATATAATCAATCCAGCACTGCAAAGCACTGTAAATGATGGGGAAAATAATGGGGGGGGGGGGGGGGCATGATGATTAATAGCAAAACATTCTCAAGCTTGCACATCGCCAAATTGTACTTTGATTTTAAAATCCGTCCAAGTCCCACGGACTTCAATGATCAAGCCCGTAGCTCCTTATTCAAACTCGTGCGGGCTTGCATGATAGATAAAACACGAAGATTGTTAAATCTTAAATTAAATATCTTTATTTGCGGATTTGAGGGTAGGGGAATGTTGAGCTATTAATTCTAAAACCAAACATCACTTTCACTTTTAATAAAAGTACAGGATGGCTTTTCTATGCTACGACTTGTAAGTAAGCCCTTTATGACCCGTGGGTCTATTCTTGCGGCCGAAACTCTTGCGGCCGTGTAAGATCAAAGGCTTCCCTGCTGCGCGTGCAAGGGATAACAGGGCGCCGGCCGCAAGCCTGCCGTAGCCCTCGGCCGCAAGGGAGTAGAATAGGCAAATAGCCTGCGGCCGGTCCTTGTGGCCACGCATTTCCTACGGCCGTTAATAGAATGAGGCCCCAGGTCTTTTCAACAGAAGAGTCTTTTCAATATTAAATGGAGGCTGCCACCTCAAACATATTTTACTACATTGGAAAGCCAAAATAAACTTCAACCACTATCCCCCCCACTTCAGGCAAGTTTCAATTTGTGCTGAACCATGGAAACACTCAAATTCACAGCTCTCACAATAAAACTTGCTGAAAGTCCAAGTGATGTCAGGAAATGTTATCCCACACACTAATTATAACTTTACAAAATGGAGAGCAAGAACAGTTTTTTTCTTTTTTTTCATATATCAGCTAGAAGACAAGTAGGTTGCAGATGAGTGCTGCAACTATAAAAAAAACTAGACACTGGAGGTAAATTTCTTCTCTACCTTTTGGGCCCATGTTTCTTCCTTGTTATGAAGGAGGTAGGGTCCAATTGCCAAGGCATATGTTTATGGTTATGCTGTAAGCAGAGGCGGAACTACCAGTGGTGCAGGTGGTGCAATGCACCAGGTCCTTTTTTTTTTTTTGCATTTATTTTATTCTGTAGTGAAGGTGCCTCCCCGTCCCCTCCCCATCCCAACCTTCCATAACCTCCCTGGGCCCCCTTGCGCCTCCTTGGCTGCACAACTCCCCGGCCAGAATTTGGTTCTTAAAAAGAGCATTTCTACTAAAGCTCCAAAAGTTTGCAGTGTGGAGCAGTTCAGCATGCGAGGGGTTGGTGCTGTGTGGGGATGGATGCTGATAGGGGATGGCTAATAGCACAGACTGGGTACTGTGTAGGGATGGATGCTAAGAGGAGTCTGTGCTGTGTGGGAGTTGCATATTGAGAAGGACTGGGTGCTATGTGAAGATAGCTTTTCAGAGATGTCCTGCAGGCAGAGGAGCTTTACAGAGGCAGGATATAAGGGAAGGGGAGCAGCTATGGGAAGGGGTCTTGGGGAGTGACACTTATTGAGTTTGTAGAGAGGGGCCAGCGAAAAAAAAAAAAGTAAAACCCCACCGCGGGAAAGCGAGGCCAATAATATTTTGTTTGCACCAGGGCCCTCTATTCTTTAGCTCAGCCACTGGCCATATGTGTATGCATATATTTTGTGTAGAAGCAGGTACAGATGCATATACATTCTAAGGACTCACAGATTATTTATTTTTTTAGACAATTACAATATAAATATATAAAACAGAATACACAGCAAAAAAACGACAAAATAAAAAGACAAGACATACATTTACAATACATATTGTGAACTTGTACCAGAAATTATCATTTCTGGGAGCTAAGTCCCAGAGATATTAAAACTTAAATCATAACCGAGAAAGATCTTTATTTTGATCCCAAATTTTCCATTTATAAAGTTTTATTTTTATAAGACCTTTCTCTTGAAGAGATTTTTCAAGATTTCTGTTTCTATCTACCATATGTGTGATTTCACCCCAAGAGGGAACGGAAGACTGACCCCATCTCCTTGCTATCAACAGTTTAGATGCCATGAATATCTGAAGTAAAAACGCAATTACGTCCAGAGCGAGCTGATTTGAAAAGATGTGAAATAAAACATTTTCTACAGAAAAGGAAATGGTAATGCCCAAAATATTCCTAATATGACCAAAACAAGTTTCCCAAAATTGTTGAATTATTGGGCAACTCCACCATATATGGGCATGTGAACCCACCAAGCCACAGTTCCTCCAACAAAACTTCAGATTATCTTTTTTAGTAATCTGAGCCATTTTTGTTGGAACATAATACCATTGAGTACTTAATTTAAAGTGTAGCTCTCTGTATGATGTATTTTTAATTATTTGATCTGTGAGAATAAATGAATCGGACCATTCTTCTTCTGACCAAGAGAGATTAAAAGAATGTTGCCAAATTTTAGATTTGTTAAAAGGGCATTTATCCATTTCCTCCCGCAAGATGTTATAACAATTAGATATTAAGTGCTTTCTATCTTCTAGAATCATTAGTTTTTCAAAAGAAGTTAAAGATCTAACTTTAAAACTAGAATAGATTGAATCTCTGAACGCAGCCAGAAGTCTATTAGATTCAAGCCAACTTTTATGAGGAAGCCCAAATTTTTCCTTCAAGTCTTCA
Source organism: Discoglossus pictus (assembly GCA_027410445.1). Lineage (NCBI taxonomy): Eukaryota > Metazoa > Chordata > Amphibia > Anura > Alytidae > Discoglossus > Discoglossus pictus. Next base: position 111,891,905 of record CM050164.1, read on the forward strand.
AAAGAAGCCCAAGAGTTGCCAATATATAAGTCTCTCAAACAACAAATGCCAAATGCTCTCCATCCACCCAAAAATGATAAGTTCAATTCTCTCTCTAATAATAAAATCGGAAGGATAGGGCTAGGAAAAGGCATTAATTGAGATCTCAATTTATGTTTATCCCAAAATTCAAGTATTTCACGAACAATATCAGAACCTTCTAAAAAGAGTTCTTTTTTTAACTCCTTCCTAAACATCAACCAGCCTAAAGAATCCTTAACTACTAAACATCTTTCAACCTGCAGCCAACCTACCACTTTCAAACTTTCTATACATTTGACTGCATGTGAAAACATTGTAGCATCATGCTAGTCCCCCTTTCCTAAATGTTCTGGAAATTATAACTTTCTTTATTCTGTTGTTTTTCCCCTGAAAGATAAATTTGTCTATTATTTGTTGAAAATGTACTATAAAAGTTTTGGATAAAGGTATAGGAATAGATCTAAATATATAGCTTAATCTTGGAAGAAGCGACATTTTGGCTGCTGCTATTCTAGCTGTTAAAGTTAAATTCAAAGGTCTCCAAGAGGAAACAATTTTTGTAAGTTTATTTAATAGCTCCTTATAGTTGTTTTTAATTATTAACTGGATAGAATTATAAAATATGATTCCCATATGAGTTATGGTATTAGAATGCCAATTATACTGGTAGATGGATTTCAAGTAATCTTTTTCCAGACTGGCTAAATTAAGAGCCAAAACCTGTGACTTGGAGATATTAATTTTATAGTTAGAGGCTTTAGAATATTTATCTATTATTACATGCAAAGTTTTCAAAGAGTCAATGGGGTTAGACACAAACACAACCGCATCATCGGCATACAGCATTATTTTATGCTGTATCCCACCAACTGTAATTCCATGAATAGAGGGGTTATCTCTTATAGAAACTGCCATGGGCTCCATTATCAATGCAAAGATTATCGGAGAAAGCGGACACCCCTGTCTCGTTCCATTAGTAACTGCAAATCTCTGCGTTTTAAACCCATTTCCAATGACCGAAGCGGATGGGGAAGAGTATAATGCTCCAATGGACTTAGACCCAAAAGAGCCAAGGCCATATTTCTGGAGTACACACCTGATAAAATCCCATCCGACCCGGTCAAAGGCCTTCTCTGCGTCCATTGATAGAAACACCGTTGGGAGAAGTTTGTGTTTAGAATATGAAATCAAATCCAACATGCTTCTGGTATTGTCAAAGCCCAAACGTCCCCGTACAAATCCAGTTTGATCTATTGATACAAGTTTGTGAATAACCTCACTCAATCTATCCGCCAGAATTTTAGCATACATTTTTACATCAACATTCAAAAGTGAAATGGGGCGGAAGTCTTTACATTCCAATATACCTGTGTCGTTTTTTGGTATAGTGATAATCAGAGCCTCTGACATTTCTGAAGGAAAATGTCCCTTTCTTTTAATCTCATTGAAAAGATTTTTTAAATGTGGGACTAGGGTTGTTACCAAAGACCTATAGTAATGATTTCCAAAACCATCTGGGCCTGGGGCAGTACCCAACTTCAATTTAGAGATAACGTCACAAATCTCTTTTTCGGAAAAATCATTATTTAGTGTTAAAACTTCCTCTGGTGAAACTTGCGGCAAATCTATTTCATTCAAAAAATGTTGAATGACCTCCAGAGATGGCTTCTGAAAAGAAGGGTCCAATTCCAAATTATATAACCTAGAATAATACTGTTCAAATGCTTCTGCTATCTGGACTGGGTTATTAAGATAGGTTCCATTGTGATAAATATAATCAACCCTTTTTTTAGTAGCATGAGATCTAAGTTTATTTGCTAAGATTTTACTTGGTTTACTTCCATAATGGTAAATTTTTTGTTGTAAAAGCCATATAGACTTATCAGTTCTCATCTGATTAATGGATTTAATCTGCAATTGGATTTTTTTAATCAACATCGAGTCAGAAGCATTAGGATTAATTTTATTTCTTAGTTCCAGATTATATAATTGGATATATAATTCTCTCAAAGGAGAATCCTCTTTCTCTTTTCCTTTGACTTTGCAATTTAATCAGGATCCCTCTTATAAAAGCCTTATGTGTGTTCCAAAGTGTAATGTTAGATTCTACTGAAGCCGAGTTTACTTGATAAAAGAAATCAATTTCTTTTTTAAGATAATCCCGATTTGTCTCTGAGTCAATGAGTGAGGAATCAAATCTCCAAGATTTTGAGTTAATGGAAGAATTTTTCGAAAACAATTCCAAGTTAACTAGAGCATGATCCGACCACACTCTTGGCCCAATATCAACTCTCAAAGTTCTTTTAAATGTATTGATATCAACAAAAAAATAATCTAACCTAGAATATGTATGGTGTCTTGGAGAAAAACAAGTGAAATCCTTTTCATTGGTGTGCAATACTCTCCAAACATCAATTAAATGATATTTTGTCATCAGAGAAATAAACTGTTTTGACAATCTTATCACTGATGAGTCTGGAGGTGAACAATTTTCAGATTTTCTATCTTTAATTGGGTCTGAGAGCATATTGAAATCTCCACAAACGATAAGAGATCCCTGTATCAGTTTATTAAACTTTTTTAAGATTTTACTAAGAAATTTAATTTGGGATCTCTTCGGCATGTATACATTCAATATTAAGTATTTTTGGTGGTCAATTGTGCCTATCCATAATATATTACGACCCTCCTTATCTATTTCCACAAATTCCTCTGTGACCATAAGTTTGTTACTAAAAAAAATTGAGGTACCCCTTGCCTTTTTCTTATACATTGAATTGTATGCGACTTTATAATGTGTATTAAAAAATTTAATTGGAGCTCCCTGCCAATGAGTCTCCTGCAAGCAGATTATATCTGCTTTTTGCTGCAGAAAGCTCTTTAGAAAAAAACTACGTTTAGCTGGATGATTCAGTCCCTGAACGTTTTGCGTTACTATCTTTAATGACATGTTGTTAACATCACAATAGAAATGATGGTCAGTCCCCGTTCCCCTGGAATAACTTTAATTCCAGTCCACAAATACAAATATACACCAATACATAAACCAAACATAAAACATTCATCCCTCCTCAAATCATTGAGGCATATTGGTAAGCAGTCCTCCTTGAAGAGGAAGAGTCCCTCCCGTGATGCAACAATGTCAGATGAATACATCTGAAAGCCTTAGCCAAAGCTCTATTGTACCCTCTATCTGTTTTTTACTATTATCTTGGGTGTCCAAGCTTTAAATCCTACTCTAGATGTTTATAATATTCCCTTTAATTTGAGAGAATAGAACTCTCCCTTTAAATTCCCTACTCCAGTTGCGAACCCCTTCCCTTATAGCAATCAACTATTGAATTGCATTTTGCTCACTAATTTATAAAAGTACATTTTCTTAGTGTCATTATTAAATACTAATATATTTTTACCCATTATCTAGGTTAGTGTTTTCTTTATTGTTTCCCTCGTGTTAATATTAAAAAAAGTGAAAATATATATTCACATCTAAAAAATTACCCAACAACTAGTGAGTTTATATTTTACTCTTTAAATTTCCCGTAGTAAAACAGTAATTTAAAAAATATTAATCAAAACATGGTGTATTTTCCCCATTATCTAAATTCATTAAAGTGTACCATCTATATGTTACTTCTAAATTAGCAGCAAAAAAATACCAATCAAATTTTTTTTCCCTTCCCCCCCCCCCTTTTTCTATCAAAATAATACATATACACTACTCTTTACAAATTTTTTTTGATTGAAGACAATCTAATATTTATATTCCAACTAGCGACTTGCCCGTCAAAAAATGACGGCAATGTGATGTATATGTTTGTCAAGTTGTTTAGTTATTAACATATATTTTTGACACTTGTAAGTATTTTAATATGAACGTGTATTTTTGTAAAATGTTGATGTAATGGTTTTTTAAAATGTAATTTGTATCTGAAGAATTGTTAACTTTAATATACATTGAATGAATAGGAAAGCAAAAAGTAAAAAGCCTTCTTGAAACGTTGCGAATTTTAACATGAAGTTTAAAATATATGTAAGCAATAACCTTCAAAGTATATATTTAGAAACTTTAACTTTATTTTGTATGTAAGTTTAGAAGTTGACAAAACATTTGTATAATTTTGAACATTATTTAAGAGGAACATAGTGAATACATTTTGTAACCTAATTTTTTATTAAAAGTATTAACATTTGAATGTAAAAACAATTGACCTTTAAATTATTCAGTATTAACATGCAATTTCTATCACAATAATTGTTAACTTGAATATACATTGAATGTATAGGAAGGCATACAGTAAAACTCTGCTTAAAACGTACGTAATTAAAGTAATTCATTACTGAGCACATAACCTGGCGATAAACATTAATGTAGTTAGTAATCTTAAGATAACAGACAATATTTACATTGTGACTTAAAAGGTGCTTGACCTCTTAACATCCACTTTGTAATCTGTTGAATGAAATAACTTTAAAATATATATTTTAAACTTGTAACATTAGAAACATTAACATAGTGCCTTAACATTTTTACATAATTTTTACTAAAAATGCAAGGCAAGTATTTTGTGAGGCGAATCATTCATAAACAGTACTTTCATTAATTATGACTGAATTAAACAACCAATTGTTATGTATTTTGGAATGCTTTTAAAAAATGTTGGCATCTTTAATTTGTATCCTGCAAAGTTATAGTACTTCATAGTAGACAATGTTTTTAGTAAAAATACGTCCATCTTCTAATAAATCACCTTGACTTTCATTGTTTTCAATGTAAACTTTAATAGCCTGTGGATTTTTGCACCGTGACAACGCAACATACAATTGACCATGTGCAAAAACTGGTTCTTCCAAGTAAATACCCACAGATTTGAAAGTTTGACCTTGTGATTTATTAATGGTCATGGCAAATGCCATAATAATGGGAAATTGTCTTCTTTGAAGTATAAAAGGGAGACTACTTTCACTTGGTGCTAAATCTATTCTTGGTATGAAAACTCTCTCTCCTTTATGGGTCCCAGTTAAAATTTCAGCATCTATAAAATAGTCCTTTAATTGTTGAACAATTAATCTTGTGCCATTGCATAGGCCTTTTTTTGGGTTCATATTTCGCAGTAACATGATAATTGCACCTTTCTTTAGCTGCAAAATATGTGGTGGCATTCCAGAAGGAGTTAAAGAGTTAATGAATTCAGTTGAAAAGTTTGCCTGACTTTCATTGTCATCAGCAAGTACAGAATCAGCACTGTGATAATTTCTTTGTGGTGCATTAATTTTTTTTAAGATTTCATTATTGAGTATTAATGCATCTTTATTTTTACACGTCAGTATGACTTGGTTGGCAAGCTCAGAATATTCTTCGTTATTTATGCTCCCTTCAAATATAGCCGATATAATATCTTGTTGACAAATCATATGAGGTGGTATCTCTACAGTGTCGTCAGGTAAATGTAGTATTTTTTCTGTTCTTCCTTCTCCAATTTTAATAAGCCAATCATTGAAATCAGTTTGGCCTTCTGATCTCATATTTTGTTGCAGTTGAAGATGGGTAAAATGTTTCCATACTGTACTTGACTTTATACATGTTTCAATAATGTCTGTTCGATTTCCATGTACAACGACAGGTAATGTTTGTCTAAAATCGCCACCCAACAAAATTACCTTTCCACCAAATGGAAAAATATTATCCATGACTTCACGAAGCAAACGGTCAATACATTGGAGGGCATAGCATGACATCATTGTGGCCTCATCTATTATAATTAATTTACATTTCTTCAATTTCTTTGCTTGTAAGGATGTCATGCGAATATCTGACACTGAATTTTCCAAAATAGGCACTGGCAGTTTGAATCCACTATGAACAGTTCTTCCACCTTCTAATAAAAGTGCAGCAATTCCAGTAGTGGCAAACGCCATTGCTATTTGTCCTTGTGCTCGTACTGAACTCATTAATAAATTGTACAAATATGTTTTCCCTGATCCGCCAGGTCCATCAAGATAGAAATAACGCTCTGTCACCATGTCATCATCTATAGCATTTTTAATGGCATGAAATGCTTGCAATTGTAGTGTATTTAAAGTTGCAAGTCTTTCTTGTGTTCTTTCTGCTTGTAGTTGAATGTCATAGTCTTCAAAGTTAATGTCATCTATTAGACCTGGATCAGGCAAATTAAAACTTGCACAACTTAATCCATGAGTTAAAAAGACTTCTTGAATTTCCATTAAGGCTTTTAAGTGTGCAATGGGTTCATTGTATCGTCGCATAAAGTCTTCAGCCATATTACTTTTAAAAGTCTCCCACAAAGCTAATGCATTTGGAGCATTTGAGAAGATACAAATAAAAGCAAATTGTTCTGTCATCTGTCGTGGCATTTGACATTGTGCTGCTTCTTCTAAACATCTTTCCCACTCTGTATCATCAGCGAGTAAGTTTCTATTTCTTGCAGCTAAATGGAAGGATTCATATACAATGTCATTAACAGTTCTTAATTGTTCAAAACTTTGTGCTCCTGGAACATTTAAAAGTAATATCTGTAAGCAAAATCGTTCAACATCTCTTGGACTGACTGTGTAAATTCGTGGAATTATTTTATTGCCTCTGGTTTTTCTTGCTCTCCATAATCCATTCACAAAAACATAGTGATATGGAATTTCAATATATAAGTATTGTGTTGCTTGAGCATCAGTGGAATTTAATGCAAACCATGCAGTTAGTGTAGTGTGACGATCTTCACTTTGGGCCAATGCATTCATTTCATTTCCAGAATGGAAATAGACTAAATGTCGTTGTGGCAAATGTACTGCTAACCTATATACTGCATGTGATCTATCATGCATTTCAAATTTTAAAAGCCGCCACATAGCTTCTGGCGCACTGACATAGCGAGCATCTACATGAGATGCAAGTTCATCATGTACTAACTCACTACTTTCAGGGTTGTCTGCACTTTTGACGACTACAGTAGCTGCATTGTAACCTTTGTAAATATATTTGTAGACATATTTGTAGTATTTGGAAGTGCAGGCTTCTACGTTGATGTGGGCGTTGTACTTCATGAGTAAATGTGGATTGTAGGGTACTACATATCTATTGTCCACTTTTTTTCCACGAATAATGGCACTATCTCCTTCTCTTCTTTTATAAAGTGGATATCCATCACAATTTGCATATGTTTTGTCTCTATAATCTTTTGGAAAATCTTTTGAACATTGATTATTTTCCATACATGGTGATTGTGGATTAAGGTCTCCACAGGGTCCATGAATCATGCGATGAGTAACAATCTCATATAGTCTACCATATAGTTCTGGATCCGGTAGTTCAGCAACTATGACTGCATCCACTTTGTCCGAAGTATCTAATTTATCTTTCTCTTGAAGTATTATGAGAAGATGTGCATGTGGAAGGCCTCTTTTTTGAAATTCAATGGTATATACATAAGCAAGACATTTGCCAAATAACTGATTTATAGTAAAGTCACGTATTAATTCATTTAATTTTATCTTAAAAACTCTGGCTACTAAATCTGGTCGATCTGAAGCACTTTGTCCAAGAAGTAGATTTTGATTAATTTCTGGCCATTGTGGATTACATGTAAATGTCACAAATAAATCTGGTTTTCCAAATTTTGTCACAATAGCCATAGCATCATTGTATCTTTCTCTCATATTTCGAGGAGATCCTTGAAAGGAAGATGGTAAAATGATGGCTTTGCCAGCTGTCATGTCTCTGCTTGTAGCCACGTCAGCAACATAGTCCATGAGTCCACAATATTGTTCTACACGTAGTTTATCTTGTTGATATTTTATAAAGTTTAAATTATTTGCCTCAACTTGCAAATATGAATCAATAATCCATTGTTGTGTTAGTTTCCCACCACATAAAATTGGATTAAATTCATCTCTAATGGCAATTTGAGCAACTTTAAATTCAAGCATAGAAACATTATTTCGGATTCTGGCTTTAGCATTTGGGTAACTGGGAAGGATTAATTTTGGTTGCCAACCTGCTTCTCCGTGTGGGAAAAAGATGGGATATGTCATTGGATCTAAATTTGGACTTAAGATATTAATATTAATAAATGGTTGTTCCTCATTTCTGGGATATACTCTAATGTCTCTTTGAAATGGTGGTTCTCCTTCATCATTGTGAAAGACCATTGCAACCTCATTTGATGTTGGCAAGTTATAACAACGTTTATCAGTATGTCTGTCTCTTTTAAGCACCATATTAACCTTTGGCATGGGTAATTGATGTCTTTGTGCATGAAGTAGTTGTTCATTTTCTACTTCTGCCAATTTTTTGTAAGCTTTACTGTAGGGATTGTTGTCCATAATGTTATTTAGCTCTATAAAAACACTGGGTAAGCATTTTTTATTTTCTTCCATCTGCATACGTTGGTCAACAGCTTCCATTGTATCTAGGACATATAGTTGAGCGAATTTTCTTTGCTCTCCTTCCTCTGGATGTAAATGTGAAGTCCGATGATAAATTTGTCCTTGGACTTTAAAACAGTAAGGACCATGTCCTGGTACATTAGCAGCCAATGTTGCCCCCATAGATGCAAATGATATGGCACTATTGTAGGATTTTATGTTTGTCTTAAAATTGTTGTAATTTGGAAAAGTAGGTTCAGTCATAATATTTAGTAAATAGGTTGGAAATTGTTTCCTTTGTGGAAGTTTGAACTTTCCTTTTTGACAACAACTAATAAATTGTCCATCTCGGGGTCTCTCCTGTTTAAAATAATAAGCCTCACAAAATTGACATTGAGTAGTCATGTCCCCACAACTATGAACCTCTACTGCTAAAGACTTCAGTAAAGGACAATTTGCAACGCATATTGGATGTTGACTTTGATATTCATCAGATGAAAAGTCATGAAATGTTTCAACAACAGGTTCTAAATGTTTAGTTTTTTTCGTAGATTTTCTTGGTATATGTTGGACTTGTTCGGTTGAAATTTCGTGTAAGTTTTTAGTAAGAGTTTGTAAATGCTTTTTTTTTGTAGTTTTTTTTTTTGGTCTGTCTTGACTGGTATGTTGTAAAATGTCATCTGATGTTTTAGGAACAGTTTGTAAATGCTTTATTATTGTTTTATTTTTTTTGGTTGTATCTTTCATTTTTGCAGCTGATATTCTTTTATTTGCAAGTCTTTTGCGTTCTTTTTCTCTTCGAATTTCTTTCTCCTCCGGTGTCTGCTGGGCGGCCCATCTCTCTTGTCTTTCTCTAGTTTGACGTCTTTTCTTCTCTTCTTTGGTCTCGTTATCAGCCATATTAATCTGTAAACGGAAACAAATAAATGTAATTGTGTATATTTAAATTTGTAATTCCTGTTAAAGATTATTGTGCACAATTGGTGAAATAAAAGGCAAATCATGAATGTATCATTGATATTTAGTTAAATTTATAATTCCTGTCTTCACTGGCTCAGAATTTGGCCAATGGAATACTGCTGTAAATAAGCATGTAACATATTTATTTAAAATAATGGTTTTATTTATTAAAAACTTTGTTTGTGGATAGATATTTACCACTGCAAAACTTCTTTGCTGAAAAAAAAAGTGATGTGGTTATTGAGCTATGTATTGCATAGTAGCAATTTAAATAAAATAAGGGAGATAGTAAATTAATTATTTTATTTTTCTGTTGACACGGATGCAACTGAAAGCAGTTTCTTTAGTTTTATACTTTAGTACTTATTATAGTTTACCTTGGTTGAAGTGTGATTTAAATCCGAATGTTTGTTGGTCCTCGTTTCAAAATCGTTGTCCAATGGTGTGGTCCTCTGTTGGAAGTCCTCGTCCGATGGTGTGGTCCTGTGGCGATAGCCCCCGTCCGATATTGTGGTCCTGTGGCGATATCCCTCGTCCGATGTTGTGGTCCGTTGGTGAAAGTCCTCGTCCGATGGTCTGGTCCTGTGTTGAAATTCCTCGTCTGCTGGTCTGGTCCTGTGTTGAAATTCCTCGTCTGCTGGTCTGGTCCGAGTCCTCGTCCGATGGTCCGGTCCTGTGGAAAAAGTCCTCGTCCGATTGTCTTCACGCAGTATCTGTTGTAATGTAAAATAGAAAATGTTGTTTGAGTGAAATGTCTGTTAAATAAATTAAAAATGTATTAATTTGACTGTATTGTATGAGTTATGGTAATTTTTTTCTATCTTTGTTTTTTTTTACTTTCTGTACAATCCGACAACTTTTGTTATTCTTATTGAAGGTTCTTAGTAAGGCTTGTGGGTTGTGATATATTAAATAAGATGTGTTTATGTTATTTTTTGTACAATCCTGTTTTGTGCACACCACTTGTGGTATAGTTATTTAACCTTTATCGGGATGGTTATAGTTATTGAAACATGAAATAATATAATTAAGGTAGTTTGCTATGTGTTTGTGTTAGTTTTTGACAATCCTGTTTGGTGCGCATCACTTGTGCAAAACTTATTTCGTCTTGATTGTACAGGTTATAGGTTGTTAAACATTAAAGAAGAATGTTAATATAGTTTGCTATGAGTTTGTGTGCTTTTTTATACAATGCTATTAGGTGCACAACACTTTTGTTATTCTTATTTTTGCTTCTTTGTAAGGCTTATAGGTTGTTAAACATTTAATAAGAAATTCTGTTTTGTGTGTAGCAGTTTGTGTGTCATTGAATTGCGATTTGGCTAATTGAATCGTGCCCTAAATAAGCACATAGCATATTATTTAAAATAATTTTGTAGTCATTGAAAAACTGTATTTTTGATATTTTTTTATTAACTAAAACCTTAGTTTTAAGAAATTGTTATGTTGTTATTTAGAGCCCTATTCAATTGGGCAAATTGCAATTGAATGAGGTCCTTTGTGTGTACCATATGTTGCATAGTTTGGCCCTCATTCAATTGCATTTTTTACAATGTAATAGTACTCTAAGGCCGTAATTGAATTGCAATGTAGAAATTTGAATAGGGTTGTAAATAAGCACATCACATATATTTGTTAAAATAGAGTAAGGGCCTAAAAGTTCTTATTTATAGCCATATTTAATTTTCCAAAATAGCAATTGAATAAGGGCCTTTGGTTACTGCATTTGTTATATTGTGAGCTCCTCATTCAATTGTGTTTTGGCCAATGGAATAGAGCTCAATATCAGCACAGAGCATATTTTTTTACGGAATTTTGTATTTAGTGAACTTGTATCCAAAAGCAACGTGTTGACAAAAGAAAAATTTCCTTTAAAAAATATGCTCTGTGCTTATATAGAGCGCTATTGAAATGGGCAAATCACATTTGAGTGAGGCCCTTGTCCATTAAAGACATATAGGTCCTCATTGAATTGCAATTTTGCCAATTGAAGAGGGCTCTATATAATCACATAACATATTTATTGAGCAAAGTTTTTAGTTATTGAAAACCTTGATTGTGGTTAGAAATTCAGTAACTAAAAAGTTCTGTATAAAAAAAATGTTATGTGCTTATATAGAGCCCTATTCAATTGAGGAAGTTGCAATTGAATAAGGCTCATGGTTATTTCTTGTTTATACTTAATACTTTACCTTGATAGAAGTTTTGAATGACAGACGGTCCCCTCCTGCCAATCTTAATCCGCCGGTCTTCTTGTAGTGTCTGTTTGAAAAAGAAAGTGAAATAGTTATTTGTATATTTATAATTTGTCATCTAGCAAAGCATGGCCTTTTGAGCATGTAATGTCTTGTTGTATCTTACCTCTTCAAATTTGTTGGTGTTCTTTAAAAGGGATTGTGCTTCACAGTGCACGGTGCAAATTGTTGAGAGACGCTGTTGATGCAGAGTCTGTTTGAATATTAAAAGAAATAGAAAGATTCAGCTTTATATGATCTATTGAATTGCAGTAAATTAATTCAATTAACCTTATTTTTTGTTGGGGGCTACACACATATGTCACATACATGAAGCACATTACATAGTTTAATGTAATTATTTTGTGTACGTGTGACATATCAGTATACATGAGTCAAATTTAAATGAATAAATTAACCTTATATTTTTTTTTTCCAACACACATAAATGTGTGTGTGTGAGATGTAACTATAGATGATACACATATATGTGCGTGTGACATATCAGTATACATGAGATATAATGTCATTTAAATGTAGTTGTTTACTGATTTAGTTGTAAGCTAATTTTGTTGCATTGGCAATACACATAAATGTGCGTGTCACATGTCACTATACATTATACACATATATGTCCGTGTCACATGTCACTATGAAGGGCCAGTACACATAAATGTGTGTGTCACATGTCACTATACATTATAGACATATATGTCCGTGTCAGATGTCACTATGAAGGGGCAATACACAGAAATGTGCGTGTCAGATGTCACTATACATTATAGACATATATGTGCGTGTCACATATACATTATACACATATATGTCCGTGTCACATGTCACTATGAAGGGCCAGTACACATAAATGTGTGTGTCACATGTCACTATACATTATAGACATATATGTCCGTGTCAGATGTCACTATGAAGGGGCAATACACAGAAATGTGCGTGTCAGATGTCACTATACATTATAGACATATATGTGCGTGTCACATGTCACTATACATTATACACATATACGTGCGTGTCACATGTCACTATGAAGGGGCAATACACAGGGGCAATAAAATAGAAAATGTTGTTTGAGTGAAATGTCTGTTAAATAAATTAAAAATGTATTAATTTGACTGTATTGTATGAGTTATGGTAATTTTTTTCTATCTTTGTTTTTTTTTACTTTCTGTACAATCCGACAACTTTTGTTATTCTTATTGAAGGTTCTTAGTAAGGCTTGTGGGTTGTGATATATTAAATAAGATGTGTTTATGTTATTTTTTGTACAATCCTGTTTTGTGCACACCACTTGTGGTATAGTTATTTAACCTTTATCGGGATGGTTATAGTTATTGAAACATGAAATAATATAATTAAGGTAGTTTGCTATGTGTTTGTGTTAGTTTTTGACAATCCTGTTTGGTGCGCATCACTTGTGCAAAACTTATTTCGTCTTGATTGTACAGGTTATAGGTTGTTAAACATTAAAGAAGAATGTTAATATAGTTTGCTATGAGTTTGTGTGCTTTTTTATACAATGCTATTAGGTGCACAACACTTTTGTTATTCTTATTTTTGCTTCTTTGTAAGGCTTATAGGTTGTTAAACATTTAATAAGAAATTCTGTTTTGTGTGTAGCAGTTTGTGTGTCATTGAATTGCGATTTGGCTAATTGAATCGTGCCCTAAATAAGCACATAGCATATTATTTAAAATAATTTTGTAGTCATTGAAAAACTGTATTTTTGATATTTTTTTATTAACTAAAACCTTAGTTTTAAGAAATTGTTATGTTGTTATTTAGAGCCCTATTCAATTGGGCAAATTGCAATTGAATGAGGTCCTTTGTGTGTACCATATGTTGCATAGTTTGGCCCTCATTCAATTGCATTTTTTACAATGTAATAGTACTCTAAGGCCGTAATTGAATTGCAATGTAGAAATTTGAATAGGGTTGTAAATAAGCACATCACATATATTTGTTAAAATAGAGTAAGGGCCTAAAAGTTCTTATTTATAGCCATATTTAATTTTCCAAAATAGCAATTGAATAAGGGCCTTTGGTTACTGCATTTGTTATATTGTGAGCTCCTCATTCAATTGTGTTTTGGCCAATGGAATAGAGCTCAATATCAGCACAGAGCATATTTTTTTACGGAATTTTGTATTTAGTGAACTTGTATCCAAAAGCAACGTGTTGACAAAAGAAAAATTTCCTTTAAAAAATATGCTCTGTGCTTATATAGAGCGCTATTGAAATGGGCAAATCACATTTGAGTGAGGCCCTTGTCCATTAAAGACATATAGGTCCTCATTGAATTGCAATTTTGCCAATTGAAGAGGGCTCTATATAATCACATAACATATTTATTGAGCAAAGTTTTTAGTTATTGAAAACCTTGATTGTGGTTAGAAATTCAGTAACTAAAAAGTTCTGTATAAAAAAAATGTTATGTGCTTATATAGAGCCCTATTCAATTGAGGAAGTTGCAATTGAATAAGGCTCATGGTTATTTCTTGTTTATACTTAATACTTTACCTTGATAGAAGTTTTGAATGACAGACGGTCCCCTCCTGCCAATCTTAATCCGCCGGTCTTCTTGTAGTGTCTGTTTAAAAAAGAAAGTGAAATAGTTATTTGTATATTTATAATTTGTCATCTAGCAAAGCATGGCCTTTTGAGCATGTAATGTCTTGTTGTATCTTACCTCTTCAAATTTGTTGGTGTTCTTTAAAAGGGATTGTGCTTCACAGTGCACGATGCAAATTGTTGAGAGACGCTGTTGATGCAGAGTCTGTTTGAATATTAAAAGAAATAGAAAGATTCAGCTTTATATGATCTATTGAATTGCAGTAAATTAATTCAATTAACCTTATTTTTTGTTGGGGGCTACACACATATGTCACATACATGAAGCACATTACATAGTTTAATGTAATTATTTTGTGTACGTGTGACATATCAGTATACATGAGTCAAATTTAAATGAATAAATTAACCTTATATTTTTTTTTTCCAACACACATAAATGTGTGTGTGTGAGATGTAACTATAGATGATACACATATATGTGCGTGTGACATATCAGTATACATGAGATATAATGTCATTTAAATGTAGTTGTTTACTGATTTAGTTGTAAGCTAATTTTGTTGCATTGGCAATACACATAAATGTGCGTGTCACATGTCACTATACATTATACACATATATGTCCGTGTCACATGTCACTATGAAGGGCCAGTACACATAAATGTGTGTGTCACATGTCACTATACATTATAGACATATATGTCCGTGTCAGATGTCACTATGAAGGGGCAATACACAGAAATGTGCGTGTCAGATGTCACTATACATTATAGACATATATGTGCGTGTCACATATACATTATACACATATATGTCCGTGTCACATGTCACTATGAAGGGCCAGTACACATAAATGTGTGTGTCACATGTCACTATACATTATAGACATATATGTCCGTGTCAGATGTCACTATGAAGGGGCAATACACAGAAATGTGCGTGTCAGATGTCACTATACATTATAGACATATATGTGCGTGTCACATGTCACTATACATTATACACATATACGTGCGTGTCACATGTCACTATGAAGGGGCAATACACAGAAATGTGCGTGTCAGATGTCACTATACATTATAGACATATATGTGCGTGTCACATGTGACTATACATTATAGACATATATGTGCGTGTCAGATGTCACTATACATAAAGCTCTGTTTAATATTAAATTATGTTTTTTTGTTGTTTTGTTAAATGAAGCGTATTTTTTTTGTGAGCCTATACACATAAATGTGCCATACATGATGACTACATAAATTCTATTTTTTTGTTTTTATTTGTTTGACCTGTCCTGATAATAAAATGTAATATATTATAGCTTACCTCTCAGTTGTAATTTGCACAATGTAAAGTAGTAAATTAGTAAAGAATTGTCTTCTCAAGTAAAAGCATCAGTTATCTCAGAAGTCACTCCGTTGATCACCTGAGGAGAAATGTATTTTTTAGTTGGAAATAGGCAGTATTTATAAACTTGTAGAAAGTTCTGGAAAGTGAGACCGTTAGAACGCAATACGCATGCGCTATTTGCGTTCCAGCTTACAATTTGCATTCCATCCGCCATTTTAGGCGTATTACTGTTCAAAATGGTGTTTAATATGATTGTGATACGTTCCGCATAGTATGTGTTTCATTATTGCGAGTAAGTGTAGTGTAGTTACGTCTGAAGCCTCGTTTTCGTTTTGTTCTTCGGCCATTTTTTCTCTCGCTTAGCGATGGTATTAGTGTCTAAAGTGTTTATTTTGATTTAAATGTAGGTGTAACTTGTTTTTTTGAGGTGCTGGCTGCTTCCTCTTGCTGTAGGTAAGCTTTTTATGTGTTTGTTGTGTGTCTTTGTTAAGTTTTAAATGTTTGTATGTCGGCGTGTTGCGTCCGATGTTTGCGAAGTCGTAATGTGTGGTAACGTGTCTCGTATGGTGTTTGCGTGTGTAGCCTCGTTTTCGTTTTATTCGTCGGCCATTTTTTGTGTCGCTTAACAAACTATTTAGTGTCTAAACTCTTTTTTTTTTAGTGCAATTAAGTTGTAAGTTGCATTTTTTAGATCCTGGGTGCTTCCTGTTTGTGTAGGTAAGGTTTTTATGTATGTGCTGTGTGTATGTATTGTGTTTTTAATTTTGTAATGTTCGCGAGTTGCGTCCGAGTGTTGCGAGGCCGTAATGTGTGTGAACGTGTGTCGTATGTTGTTTGCGAGTGTCGTAATGTGTGTGAACGTGTGTCGTATGTTGTTTGCGAGTGTCGTAATGTGTTGCGACGTAAACTTTTTTTTGCAAGGGTCGCAGTTGCTGCAACTGAAGACCTCGCTTTGCGAGGTCCTCAGGTGCTGGCATGGAGCGCCAAATATCAGACCTTTCTCCATACATTTTGGTAGTCTCCCACATGCCTTTTCACAAACTCAAAACGTGCCATTTTGTTTTTTACTGAAAGTAGTGTCTTTCTTCTGGCCACTCTGCCCTAAAGCCCAACTATATGGAGCGTATGGCTTATTGTCGTCCAATGTACAGATACTCCAGTCTCTGCTGTCGAACTCTGCAGCTCCTCCAGGTTTACTTTAGGTCTCTGTGCTGCCTCACTTATTAATACCCTCCTTGCCCAGTCCATGAGTTTCTGTGAGCGGCTGTCTCTTGGCAGGTTTGCTGTTTTGCCATATTCTTTCCATTTGTGTTATGATATATTTGATGGTTCTCCTGGGAATCAACAAAGATTTGGATATTTTTTTATAACCTTACCCTGACTTGTACGTCTCAACAAAATTGTCCCTTACTTGTTTGGAGAGTTTCTTGGTCTTCATGGCAGTGTTTGGTTAGTGGTGCCTCTTGTTTAGGTGTTGCAGCCTCTGGGGCCTTTAAAAATGTTGTGTATATGTAATGACAGATCATGTAACACTTAGATTGCACACAGGTGCACATCATTTCACTAATTATGTGACTTCTAAAGGTAATTGGTTACACCAGAGCTTTTTATGGGCTTCATAACAAAGGGGGTGAATATATACGGACATGCTAATTTTCTGTTTTCTATTTCTAAAAAGTTTTATGTATATATTTTTCTCATTTCACGTCACCAACTTAGACTATTGTGTTCTGATCCATCACATAAAATTTAGATTAACATAATATTGAACTTAAGATTGTAATGTAAAAAAATAAGTAAAAGCCAAGGGCGATGAATACTTTTTCAATGCACTGTATGTACATAAACTCCTTCTTTCTCCCCTCTTTCTGATATAGAGGCTCTCAGTGGTATCTGAAAACCAGTGGAGGAGTTAATTATGACATTGCACCTACCTCAATAAATAGGAGCCTCTGCTATGTCCCTCTTAAGCCTACGTTTAAGCCCCTTCGTGAAAAACGTGTGCGTCAAGCTCAAGCCGCCGACCCCTCCTGATGACGTCACGTGGCGGGAAAACGGCAAGTCGGCAGTTGTAATGGGATATGGTCTGTCTTCTATTCTTTGTATTAATTTTCGCCAATGATGCTCATTATATATGTGAGAGTTTAGCTTTCTTTATGTTATGTACTGCAGACATTGATGATAAATTTACCATATCCATATGTATATGGGGCATGTCTTACTATGGGGTTAGTTATATGAATTAGTAATGGAGACATGATCTATTTATTTTGTAAATATTAATACACTAATACATAAGATGTGATATTTATGGTATGCATTTTATAGCATATTATTGTGGATACATATAATTGCATTTTGGAGATATACTGATACTACCATATGAATTACTATTATCATAAATTTACATTATGATTTGTACTGAACTAATATATGTCATTGTATCTTGGATGTGTATTTATATAAATTATAGGAAAACTGCCATTGCGAATTTTCACTGCCATTGTAAATAGCTCTTTGCATACCTTTGCACGTGTATATATAGATGTTTTTAGCAACCTATTTTGGTACTGATTTCTAATCATCCTATGATTGTATATTAATAGCTCTTGATTCTACCTACCAGAATTTTGGTTTTATTTAGTATATTGACCGGACCTATCTAGATGAATGTAGTTAGAGCCCATATCAGATAGAGGGCAAAAGTGGGTCCTAGTCCAAACTACACTCGCCATTGTAAAGGGATTTTTTCAGCATTATACATGTGTTATAGGACTTTATTCTACTAATTTGTATTGCAGAGCTTATGCATAATATTCCCATTTACTTTATATTGATCCCATCAGGAGGGGGCAATTGTTATTTTTATACGTCGGATTTTATGTATATAATCTTTTCTGTTTATTCTTTGTAAATAAAAGTTATGTTTTATGATATACTTCAGCCTAGAATTTGTGAATGTGTATTCAATATGACTTGCATGTTACCATGGTTTAAGTGTTCTTTTTTCTCATTATATATATATTCCTACATTACCATGGTAAATTTTCCCATACACAAAGTGAAGTCATTAGTAAGGAGTTTTTCTCTTTCGTAAATCTCCAGGAGGAATTAACTATAGATTGAGATATGGGAACAAGTCCCAATGTGAGTTCTCTACTTGTCTAATTTAATAAAATACACAATTGCAACTGATATTTAAACTGTTTTGTTTTATATGAACTTTGAACAAACAGCAAATATAACACTAACACAAACTGCATTGGCAACTGCTATTAAGAATCCGTTTTAACTGCAGGTATTGGACAATTATGATAATAATATGATAATAATATAATATATAATAATATTTACATGGTTCTTGTTGCCCCATATATCTGTAGTCATAACCAGATATCTTACAGTGCTATTGTATGTAAGTTATCTATGTTTGTGGGTTTCATGTATGTGTATATGAGGGTGTGATGGTGCATATGATACTCACTGTCATGATCCTGCTGACCACCAGTCCTTGGGGATCATTTGATCCCCCAGGAATGATTAGGATCTTGAGGATGAAATTTACCCTGGCTGCTTAAAGACTCCTATCAGGAATGCCTCCTGTGGTGTGGGACTAGGCTAAGTCTGTTTATAGTTATTTAATGTTATATTAAGTTGATTACCAGATGTTTGCTAATTACTGTATGTTATGTTGTGTTATGTTGATTACTGTATGTTTAATTGTGTCCAGTGTATAAAGAGTTAACTAGCAGTTAGAATGTTGAGGTAGCCAGTAACTGACAGTTGGGGAAAGCGAAAAATCAGTTAGTCATGTAATGGTGTCTCTGAGAACAAGCCAGTCTGAAGGCAGTCAGTGATGCATCTGACAGGAGAGAAGTGAGGTAACCCAGCTATTAGTAACTCTAATAATCTTAATATATATACATGGAATAAGATATCTGGAAGATATATATGTGTCAGAGAAAATGGCTGCCCTGATCCTGTACAATTATTGAAGTGTGTATATGCTCCTAACTGAAAGGGAGGAAACCTGTCTAGAATATATATGTACCGTATTGGTCCGAATATAAGCCGCACCTTTTTTCCGATTTTTGAGCTTGCGAGTTACGGGTGCGGCTTATCATCGCAACCTTAAAAAAAATCATTGCCGATTTGCAAACTTTGCTTGTTACGTGTGCGGCTTCTATTCGCGAACGCAAAATTACTGCCGATTTGCTCTATTTGAAGTTAAGAGTGCCGATTTTCGTGCTTGAGACTGCGGTATTGAATATCGATTTACGGTTTTAGTGATTCTAACATCCGGTAAAGCCTGCAAAAAAAGCTACAGTGCTAATTAGAAAGCCTGTTTCTTGCAATGGCTGATCACTTTGAGTGTCTTTTTTTCCCCAATTTTATGGGTATGGCTTATATTTGAGAACTATCTTTTTTCTATTTTTTCCCCTTGAACTTACAGGTGCAGCTTATATGAGGGTGCGGCTTTTATTCGGACCAATACGGTATATGTCAACCTTTCTAGAGAAGATAATAATGAAATGGATGTAAAAATGTTATGATGCTTTGCAGATTAAACCTTGTTAAAAGTACTTTATGCAAAATCCAGAAGACATATAAACTGTTACAGAATGTTATCAGTTCAAGTTTAAGTATACATCTATTGAACAACAATAAAAGCAGTTCTTGAGTTTTATAATGCTGAGCCTGAGTTCATACTGTATTTTTCAAATACTGCATAAAGTGTAAGGACATTTTAGAGACACCAGGTGTTTTAGTGAAGGGACCAAAAGAACCTAAACCATCTGCTGGGTAGGTTTGGCCATAACAGCCTTATCAAGCCCAACTGAAGAAAGCAGATCTCACATTGCAGAGTTTCCTGAAAGGCAGTGTCCAACTGTTCTGGAAGGCCCACTACTGCTGCTGGCTCTAACAACTCCTTAATAGTTTGCTCCCTTCCACAGTAGGTGATGTTGAGTGGTGGGTTTTGCTCTGGCCTCCGCTGTCGTCGTCTTCTTGACCTTCATCCGGCAGCCATCATATCACCTTTTAACTGACTTGGCATCCCGGTTTGCAATCCCTAGTGATGCAACAGCTGCAGTAATCTAATTCCAGGCACGTGTCTTATCGCTAGGCCTCACATCCATCCCACCATGGATGATGCTATGGCAGACTTCGACTTCCCTGAGGAGGGTTTCTATCTCCTCTGGGCTATAATTGTGGGCCCTCTGCTTTGCTACAACCTCTTGCCCTCCAAACTGTTCCTGGGGTTCCTGGCCTCCCTGTTCTCTCCCTGGGACGTACCCCTCATTCCCGCTACCCCCCCCCCCCCCCCGGGATGAGACCCCTGACCCTCTGCTCCTACACCTTGTGTGCCTGCAACTCCCCCCTCCTGCTTACTCCTCTCCTTCTCCCTCTCTCCATACCTCTATCTCTCCTCACTCATCTCTCCTCGTCCGGTGTTCCCCTCTCTCTCCTCCTCTCATCACTCTCCTCCGGTGTTTCTCTCTCTAGCACTCTCTATCTCTCTTACACACTCGCACTCGCTCTCTCTAGCACTCTCTATCTCTTTCTCTAGCACTCTATCTCTCTCTCTCTCTCTCTCAAAAACCCACCAACGCCTAGACCTGTATGTTGACTATTCTAAGCTACAGCATAGTCAAAGACTTAGGTTTTTTGCAGACTTTTAAACCATTTCTCACGGAGTTGATTGGCATTCTCTGCTTCCTTTTGTTTAATTTGCCTGTGACTTGATCGCAAATTACGGCCTTGATTGATTTTGGAGCTATTTATCAGATCGAATACTCGGAAGTGTTACATGTGAAACCAGGGTCTTGAGGCTTCGGCCCGTAACTTGAGCCCTTGCTCAATTGAATAGCTCCGGAATTGGAGACGATCGGGAGCCCGCAGCATGCCTGCAGGCATACAGCCACGATCCAGCGAGATGCAGGCTTGCAATTTAATTGGGCTTTATATCTTATATATATCAATGATTTTAAAAAGGCTTTGAGATGACTAACATGATTTCCACTGCTCACAAAAAAAAATCCAGAGCATTAAAATATCTTAAGTTGATTTATTCACACCAACTAGTTGGGTTCTATTTTTTAAAACTGCTAACCCCTTTAGTTCATCAACATTATTATTGCTGATATTCAACACAGAAATGGATTTCACAAGGGAATGGGGTGTTCTTGGATCAAACAGTAGCTTCTCCTTTGATGGTATCTGCTGACTTTCAATATATAGATCTTGTAGTCAAGATCTTCTAACTCATCAACAACTGTGAGGTAATTACTGCCCAAGTATAATTTTTCTTCAATGCAGTTAGAATTTTATGCAGGATATAGAATTATTCTGCAAATATAGGTGTGTCAAATTTGATGCAAACTTTAGATTCCTAATCTGATTTATGGATTATCATAAAGATATAAAACAGTTACTTTTCTACACCGGGAAAGGCCATCAATGTCATCAAAATGTTTATTTTAAAAATTTAGATGAGTTTTCAAAAAGAGCTGAGGGAGCAATTTATCCTTGCGATGTCAAAGTTGATTGCTGCTCTTGTGGAGTAAGGAGTTATTAGGTACTTTTTATATCTGTCTTGGAGTAACTGTGATAATGCACACAGTA
This sequence comes from Discoglossus pictus, assembly GCA_027410445.1. Taxonomy (NCBI): domain Eukaryota; kingdom Metazoa; phylum Chordata; class Amphibia; order Anura; family Alytidae; genus Discoglossus; species Discoglossus pictus. The sequence goes on from CM050164.1 coordinate 111,914,065, forward strand.
TCTCACCAGACTGTTACCTAATTAGGGACATAATTCATTGTTATTTAAAACTTCTTTTTTTTTAACGACAGTGGCTGTTTAATAAATTAGTAATTTATAGAACAAAAAGTTAAACAACATACAATAGGAAAATGTTTTTTTTCTGAACTAAAGTGTTAATGTCCTTAACTATGTATATTACTACACAAACATCTGTTCAGCCCTTGGTGATATATCAATAATATACACACCCATGTATAGCATTAAAGCACATTGTAAACAATAAATAATATATACCACCGATAACTCAATAACATGATGTTGTTGTCATCAAAGCACTAGCCATCCTTACGACACTGCACGACTTAAGGTGCTCATTGCTCTGGTGTAGATGAGCTCATCCCTATGACTCGCAGGACTACAGATCAACAGAAATGTCATTTATACAATTCACAATTCGAGACCTGTAGCAGTTTGAAAAAATTGCGTGGACAAATTATGGCCCGTAACACCTTGCAAAAAGGAAAGCGGGAAAAAAAAAACAAGCTGTGAGGTCGAAAAAAATAGTTAATGGCTGAACCGCGCACATCCAAAAACAACAAAAACACAAAGAAAACAAAACATAAAAAAAACATCACACACAGCACGGAGGGACAAAAATAAAAATTTGAGGTAGAAAAAATACGAAGTTAACAGCCAAATCATGCACAACCAAATACAACAAAAACTCAAGAAAATATAAAAACAATCATAAAAAAAACATCACACACAGCAGGGGTGGACAGCCAGGACGTCTGGGAGTGAGGTTGCAACCAAATTTAAACAGAATTTGGCGAGTTTCAGCACTCTAAAATCACCTAAGCGACAAAAAAAATGGATGAAAAAAAACGAGGCTCAATGACCCCTAACCACGCAAAACACTGCCAGGCACATAAGACTTTTAACCAGGAACGTACAAGCTACAAAATACACTATTAGGAAGGACAGAAAATGCTTGAGACCGCGTAACACATAGACAATCTCAGCCATTTTACAACACTAACTTGTAACTAATAACATTACCATTCTAAAATGGCGCTTTACCCAACTAAACAAACACTTTGGTCACGCGCACGCAGCCTATTTATACTGCACACTTGCCACATTGCTGACACTTACACCTCAGGTCAGCAACAGTCCAAATGTACATTGTATGCTGCAGGAAAATACAAACAGATTGTTAGCTCTTCAGGATATTGAATGATGCATATATTAATTACAAATAGGTGAAGTATATCCATTTATTATTATTTTTTGTTAATACATATAAACCAAGTGGGTTCTAAGGGTGATCCAAGGAAAATATTTAATTTCGCCATTAATTGTCCATAAAGAACTTACTGAAAATGTTTATCCCATAGCTTCCAGTTTAGTGGACCTATTATTTGATTGGTTGAAAGAAAATAATTTTCAAATTCTCTATTTCTATTAACCACCCTTTTAACTTCCAATTTGGAGCCTTGGCTTGCTTCCAATATGAAGCTATGAGCCATTTTATCACTGCGCAAATCTGAATTATCAAAGCCTTCATTTCCAGAGTGAACTCAGGTGGAAAAATATAGAACAATGCCATCGCAGGATCCAAGGGTATTTTGATGTTCACTCCTTTTGAGATCTGTGTGAAGCAGTACTGCCAGAATTTTTGTTTTCTCTTGCATTCCCACCAGATGTGAAAATGTGCTCCTATATATCCACATTCTTTCCAACAAAATTTCTGATTATTATCAGTTGTAATTTGATACAATTTTGTTGGTACAATATACCACTTGTTAAATAGTTTAAACTGCACCTCTCTAAACACTGCATGCTTTATAAACCTCTGCACAAATTATGTTGCTTTGAACCATACTTTATTTGTCCATACTAGTTTTAAGTCCCTTTCCCACAACTGCATTTTAATCAATTTTTCTTCCTCATACCTCATTTTCAAAATTCCAAAACATTTCGATAACAAATGTGAATTATTAGTGGATATAACTTCAATCTATTACAATGAAGCCAATATTTTCTGTTAATTTATTATTTAACTAATTAATTATTATTTAAAAAATATATATTTAAAAAATAAAAATAGCAGAGGAGAAGCTCGCAATAAGCACTGAAGGTGCTCAGGGGACCAAAAGCCTTACTTTGTGTGTCAAACAGCATTACCTGCCTTACAATTTTATGACCGTCCTTTTTTGACGGGCAATTCGCTAGTATTAAATAAATGTTGGAAGAAAAACAATAAGACAATGGCTAGCTACATTAGAGCAATGGGTCTAACGTCATTACGACACACTGATTTAGAAGAGGAGGATGCATTAGCATTTTATAAAAAAGAAGGGGGTTCACCTCAATAAATATGAGTCAAACTTGTTTATCTTGGCATTCAAATTAACCATTCGTTTACTCTTAGATGGCTGGGTTTGTCATTAGTACTTGGTACTTGTTAATTGTTATTGTTAAGGTTGCCACCTTATTAACCATCTTGGGTGCGTTGTTGGTCTGGCGGGCTCACTGTGTCAGTGCGCCTGTGGTGGGGGTGCTTGCCCACAGGTGGTTAATGAGCTGTGAGGTGCGCTCATTTGGTTGTACTCCTGGAGCACGGGGTCCCCTTGCACAGTTGAGTGTGGGTAGGCAAGTACCTCTTGTTATTTATGTGTGTTATTGTTTATAATAAACAGAGCTGTGGCCTTTTTAACCCAATATCAGTATTTATTGGTCTGTTTTAAAATGCAGGGGGTCCATATTGACAATGCTTAGGTCAAGAAACCCAATGGCTATACAGAGTTAAAAGAGAGGGGGTTTGACCTAGCTTGGAATTAGGCACTCATTGCGAGCCTCAACTTTCCTGCTTTACAATGATCACCTTCGGAGCTACTTGCGAGCCCTTCGATGAGCGCCTTCATTGCAAGCCTCTCACCCTGTGTTCTTTATAGGCGCCGTGCTTGAATGTTACGTCTTCGGTTGTGTTACTGCCTTGGGTTAAGTGTTACTGCCTTGTGGTAAATGTTAGTGCCTTGGATTAAGTGTTACTGGCTTACATCAAGTGTTACTGCTTAGGGCTCGTTTTTACATTCTATGGGCTAGTTTTACGTCCTTCAGCCTCAATTTCGTCGTGTTGCGTTTTTTCGGCAGCCATTTTTTTCTTGCTTAGGCGATTTCCGATTGTTAAAAAATGGCAAAAATGGCTCAAATTAACTTGCAACCTCACTCACAGGCTCCCTGCCTCTCCCCCTGTGCTGTATATGAGTGTGTAAGTTAATTTGAGGCTTATTTGTTGTTATTTTCAAATCTTTGGAGTTCCGGGGGTTCAGCTGTTAAAGTCGTAATTTGGCGAGGCGCACTGTACATGTACAGGTTTCGGTGCTAAGTGGTACGGGTCGTAAGTTCTGCGTGCCTCAACTCATAGCCTAAGTCCTGCGTGCCTCGCAGTGCAATGATCGCCTTAGTCGCTTATTGCAGCCTGTCCCGCATGCCTTAACTGCTCGCCTCGCTTTGCGAGTCTTGAAGTGCAATGAGCTCCTTCGGTGCTCATTGCAGCCTAAGTCCCGTGTGCCTAGACTGCTCGCCTTCGGCGCTTATTGCAGCCTACTGTAAGTCCCGCACGTCTCGACTGCTCGCCTCGCTTCGCAAGGCTCATGGTTGACGGCACTCCTTGCTGCGCGAGGCTCTCAAAGCGTGACCAACATCATAAGCCTTCCGGGCACTGACAACTATATATGTGATGTGCAAACTTGCCTTAAATATATATATACTAGCAACTTGCCCGTCAAAAAATTACGGCAATAAGATTGTAAGGCAGGTAATGTTGTTTGGGTGCAAAATTAATTTTGTTGGTGTTTTAAGATCCTTCGGCGCTCATTGCGAGGCTCTTGGTTGTTTGTGTGCTATGAGCAGCGTTGGTAGTTTTTTTTGGTATGACAATGAATAATTAATAAAATAAGAAATTAATATACTTTACCTATTGTGAAGTAATATATGCAGGAAGCATTGTGTTGAAGAGCTGGCAATCTGTTTTCATGTTGCTGCAGCATCAGTGCTGTGGAGCTGCTGTGTAAGAGTCATGAATGTGTGCAGTGTGTAGTGTAATAGTGTGCATGCGCAAGGCAAATCAGTTAGGGTAGCTGTGTACTTCCGGATTGTATAAGTTATTGTTCTAAAATGAACGGCGCCTAATGTGTGGTATGTGGCTGATTTAGCATCCTTGTTTTCAGATGTCGGCCCTTTAGCCTCGTTTTCGTTTTGTTCGGCGGCCATTTTTTCTCTTGCTTAGGTGATTTTCGGGTGTCTAAACTCCGAAATTTGGAGTTAAATCGAGGTGTAACTTCACTTGCAGAGGTCCTGGGTGCCCCACCTTGCTGTGGGTAAGCTTTTTATGTGTTTGTTGTGTGTATCTATTGTGTTTGTAATGTTTTTGGGGTTGCGCAGGTTGCGTCCTTGTTTTTGCATCTCGTATGTCTTCTTCAGGAAATCCGTAGGTGTTTGGTGGTGTTTTGCGTCTTTAGAGTGCTGAAGCCTCGTTTTCGTTTTTTTCGGCGTCCATTTTTTCTCTTGCTTAGGGGATTTTTGAGTGTCTAAACTCTTTTATTTGGAGTTAAATTGAGGTGTAACTTCAGTTTTCGAGGTCCTGGGTGCCCCCCTTGCTGTGGGTAAGCTTTTTATGTATTTGTTGTGTGTATTTATTGTGTTTTTCATGTTTTCATGTGCGCTGGTTTCGGACATTTTTTGCAAGGTCGTAATGGGCCGTAACGTGTCTCGTATTCTCAGTTGCTGGCAAGGAGCGTCTTCGGCTACGCAAGCCTGCAAGCGTTAGCAACGGCCCGCATGCTCACAACCATATATGTGATTTTTTTGTTTTGTTGCTGTGTGTATTCAAAATAATTAACTGATTAAGTATGCATTAAACACATTTTTTTGTTTATTTTATTTAAAATTTTTAAAAGACAACATTAACAATCAAATCCCTCATGCTTTCATATTAGTTATCAAAATATATTTATTAATACTTTATCTTAATCTAAATATGCAATCATTACCCATCATATCTACTGGAGCAACAGGAAAAGTCAATAAATCATATTTCACACTACACCTTAACCAGAACGTCCATCTTGCATTTATTTCCATCAAAATCTCTGTTTCCCATATCCTGTATTCACAGCAAATGATGGAGAAGAACTTTAACCATTAAAGAATTTTCTGTTTCCATCTTGTTTGAAGCACCACTGTATTATGTGTGCCATCATTGCTATGTTATAGTAGTCTATCACATATAGTAAAGCTAAGCCCCCTTTTATTTATTGCCCTTTAGTTATCTCTACTCTAATCAATGCCATTTTACCACTATATATAAACGTATCTATAGCACACTGAATTTTATTAAAATATATTTAGGAACCTCAATCAGGATACACCTGAGAATATAATTTTGGACACAATATATTCTGCTTATACATGATAGCTTACTTCTATCCCATGTGAATAGAACATTTTGAATATGTGTAATTGTTATATATTAAAATCCTATAACCGAAATCGACAATTCCCTTCTTGTTTCATTTTTATGGAAACTCTTTTCAAAACTACCCACTGATCAAGCCCTGATCAAGCTCACCATCATAGCTACGGATTTTAAAATATTGAATAATTACTATGTAAGTCTATAATTTTATGTAAATGGCCTAGGAAGTGAAGGGGTTAGCTATTGTTACTACTACGTTATCTGCAAATAGCATTATTTTGTTTGACCTATTTTAACTTTTATTATTCCATCAATGCCTTTCAAGCTTCTGAAGAGTTTGGCTAATTGGGCAATTATAAGTTTAAAAATCAATGGCCAAACTAGGTGTGTACCATTTTTAATTTGAAATCTGTCTGACTTAAATCTTACCATTACAATATGAGCTGAAGGTTTAACATACATTGCTTTTATTGCACATGTCCCAGAGCTGCAAAATCCACATTTTCACGGGACGAGTTCTATTAAGTTCCAGCTGAGTGTCCAAGGCCTTTTCAGCATCCAGTGACAGAGCCAGAATGGGAATTGTTTTTACTTTTGCATCACATAAAATAGTTGTCAAACTACGAGATGTCGTCACGCTTTGCGTGGTGTTTACGAGTTAGGCGATGAGCACTTTTGTCGCTTGTCGCTTGCGAGCCTCACAACGCGAGGCGAGCCGTTAACGCGTAGCATTTAGGCGATGAGCGCCTTTGGCACTCATCGGTGCGAGCCTTGCGAAGGGAGGCGAGCCGTTAACGCATCACACTTAGGCGATGAGCGCCAAAGGCGCTCACCACTGTGAGCCTCGCAAAGCGAGGCAAGCTGTTAACGTGGAGCACTTAGGCGATGAGCGTTAAGGCACAAAACTCGCAGCACAAAGGTGATGAGCGGCGATGAGCAAAGCAAGGCGAGCAGTGAAGGCAATGAAACAAATGGGACTTGAGCCACCAAACACTTACTAAACGTGGGATCGCCTTAGCCTGCAAGCAGTTGACATATGCGGGACTTGACAAGACGCAGGACTTTGAAAAAAAAATACAAGATGGCAAAAATACGAGGTTAACGGCCAAACCGCAAAAACACTAAATTCCCCAAAAAACACAATAAATTCACAAAAAAATTATACTAAAACATCACACACAGCACTTGGGAACAGCCAGGACGTCTGTGAGTGAGGTGAACGCGAATTTACGGCGATTTCGACGAGTTTCGCCACTTGAAAATTGCCTAAGCGAGAAAAAAAATGGCAGACAAAAAAATGAAAACGAGGCTACACGACCCCGGACCGCGCAAAACACTGCCAAACGCATAGCACTTTCACGCAGGAATGCACAAACTACAAAATACACTATTACAAAAGACGGAAAATGCTCAAGAGCTGCGTAACACATTAATAACTTTACAAATCTACAATGGCGCTTTACACAGCTATACCAACGGCTTTCCTTCGCGCACGCAGGCTATTTCTAATGCACAGTTGGGACATTCATTACACTTTATCATCAGGGCACCAACACTCAAACTGTACATTGTATGCTGCCGAAAAATACAAACAGATTGTTAGCTCTTCAGGCTATTGATGGCTGCATATATTAATTACAAATAGGTAAAGTATATTAATTTATTCAAGAAATAATTCATTCATTATTAGTTAACTAAATATAGATACATAGGTATCTCTCTTTCTGATGAGTGATGAAGGTGCTCAGAGGAGCAAAAGTACAGTAGAGGAGAGGCTCGCAATGAGCGCCGAATGTCAGCAGAGTACAAAAAGGTTTACATTGTGTGTCAAACATCATTCCCATGGCTTCACATTTGATTGCCCCGTTATTATTGACGGGCAAGTCGTTAGTATGTAATAATGTTGACCAACCTCCTTGTATTATCTGGTCCTTGTCAGCTGCTTATGCTTCATAAGCAGCTGACAAGGATCAGATAATGCCAGGAGCTTGGTTTAATCCAAGCTTATCAACTTTTCCATTAAAGATTTCAATCTCATGGACAGGTAAATTTCATATTTCACAAAGAAATAGGCCGATAATTTCAGCAATCGGTTTAATCCTTGTCTTGTTTTAAAATTGTGACTATATTTGTCTCTAGCATTTCTTCAGGAGCGGATCCTTTGTTTTTTTATTTTACTAAACAGATCTTTCAACTAACCTATTAGCACTAAACTATGTAGTGCAATCTCCTCATATACTAGAACACACAGTTTTTCATGTGAATTATAAACTTTATTTAGGCGCATTACATTCAGTTCTTTATTTGTTTAGCTACTGATAGGGACTTGAAAGTTCCCAATTTATTTGTATCCTCAATATTTGCACAAAGTATTGAGTGCCTCAAAAAAAACAACTTTATTCATTTCTGGTCAGCTACAAATACAATTGTTTCCACCAGTAGTTCAATATTATCTTTACACTTTTTTACTAAGGCTCTAAATATATATGCTAACTAGACTAACAATACATTTTTCAATACCCTAATCCCTTCAACTTCATAAATTGCTAGGCTGTTATTGTAATGATCCCTTTAGTTCAAACCTCCTGTCTCTGCCCAGTTGTTGTTGTTGTTTAGTTGTTCAGTTGTGTCTGACTTTCTGTGACCCTATGGACCACTGCAGGCCAGGCAAATCTGACAGCTCATGTTTGTTGCTGCAATTATCTCATCTACTCCACTTTAGCATGAACGGTTCCCTTGAGATCCCTAATTTTCTTGAAGAGATCTCTTGACTTTCCCATTTTGTTATCTTTTTCTGTCTCTTTACATTGCTCATTATAGAATGTCTCATTGTCTCTTCTTGCTATCCCATGGAATTCTGCATTTAGTTGGACAAATATTTTCTTATCTCCTCTACTATTCACTTTCCTTCTTTCCTGGGCTACTTTCAAAGTCTAATCAGATATCCAGTTTGCCTTCTTTAGTTTTCTTTATTTTGAGGATATTCTTTGTTGCTGTTTCCTGGATCATTTTGAACCAGAGTCCATCAGGTATTTATCTCCACTGCACACTTACAGTGGATGTTATTTATTTCATATCTGCTTGGTTTGATGATTCTCCCTCTTTTCCTCAATTTAATTCTGAACTTTTGTAATAAGAGCCACAGTCAACTCTTGTTGACTGTACAGAGCTCCTCCATCTTTGGCTACAAAGTATATAGTAAATCTGATTTCTGTATTGTCCATCTGGTGATATCCATGTGTACAGTTGTGTCTGAGGCTGTTTGATGTTTACAATGACCAGAGAATTATCTTGACAGAATTCTACTAATCTCTGACCTGCTTCATTTTGTACTCCAAGGCCAAACTTGCCTACTGTATTATTCCAGGCAACGTCAGCCTCTTCAGCATTCATGGTTAGATTCTTGGATCACTGTCATGTTAAATGCCTAACCTTGAGTCTGAATTTAAACCATTCTGTCATTCATTGGATTGTCACCAAGCACTGTTTTGGCCACCCATTAATTTTGAGGGCTACTCCATTTCTTCTGCGGGAATTTTGACCAACATAGAAGATCTTGTATTTGTCTGATATGAAATGTTCCATCCCCATCCATTTGAGTTCACTAATTGACAGGATAGTCTTGGCATATCATGTTTGACCATGTCATTTAGCCTTGCTTTATAGTTCTATCATTCCAGGTTCCTATGCTGAATTGTTATTTGTAGCAGCAGACTTTCCTTTCCCCTCAAGACATATCTGCCACTGGGTGTCCTCTCAACTTTGGCCCAACCAGTTCATTAGATGCTACTGGTGCTACTTCTACCCACTTTGTCTCTTCCTAAGGAATTCGGTCAGAACCTTCTGACCCGAGGGCTCAACTTACACTGCCATATCCTTATGTCTCTGGGTGTGCATAACGGTTATCTTGGCAAAGATACTGGAGTGGGTTGCCAATTATTTTTCCACTGCACAAGCCCCTTCACCACGACAAGGTAGCCTTTGATTTACTGTTCATTGCACAATTGTAATCACTATAGCAGTAAGTGGATGTAGAGTTAGAGAAAATGTTGTGAATCTCATTATACCACTCCTGGGGGAGTTCTGATAGACCATCATACAGAAGCTCTTTACCTCTAAACTTAGTTGCTCTAGCGGTATTTTCCATTTATATGTGTACTTATCAGTTTAATATTTGTTATTTTGCATTAATTTATGATGTATGAAACTGCTATAGCCATACGTGTTAAATCTGAGTAACCCTTAAACTGAGCCCACTTAAGATACAATACATGTAATATACTTACATGTGGGATAAATCCTTTTTATTGTGTTAGGTTTGCAACTCATAAATTCTATATATTTCTTAGATGGAAAGAAATACATCGGTGAAACTAGTGTTTATTCTTTCCAATTGTTTGAAGACCTTGTCCTTTTGTTATACCTTGTTGAAGCAATAATGTTTTTTTTTTAAAACCCATGCAAATTAACCAATATTTGACACAAGAGTTCTTAGATAAGGAATTTGTTAGATATAAACGTGCACATTTATATTAAAATAGTGTTAACATAATAAAATGAAAAATATAAAGTGAAGTTGTTTTCTTCATTGACAAAGAATTTGTACAGTGCCTTTCAATTATTTTCTTGCAGCTCTTAGCTGCCTGACCTTGTACATTTAGTTTTGTTTAGTGTTCTTGAGTTTAACTTTAAATTTTAGCAACAGTAATACATTTTTAAAGTCATAAAATTTAAAGGCACACAATCACACGGCTATGTTAAGGTTTGAATTACTGTGATATAGACCTAAGGTATCACTGTAGTTTCAAAAAATCACATTTGTGATTTATGTACCATTTTAACAACATTAGAAGCTATGTCTCAAGGCTGACACATTAATTAAAAGTACACCTTGGAGAAGAAGAATTTGTACAAAAATAATATATATATGTGTGTGTGTATTGTGATAGAGTTATCCAAGGGGTTTAATTAAAGTACGGCCTTGAAGGAGAATAGTGTGTATATATATATATATATATATATATATATATATATATATATATATATATATATATATATTGTACAAATAGTACTTTAGTGATTCAATTTGAATGTCTGAAAAATAAGTTAAAAAGCTTATTTCCTGCTCCAATTTTTCAGTAATATATTTAATATGCTGCACTCTGGGGAAACTGGGTGGGGACATGCAAATGAGACCAAAATGCACGTTCACTCTCCAATCCAATAACCATTTTATACATGGCTCCTTTTTAAGCTTATGCATGCTGTATTTCACAGCTTAAAGCTCAGCAATGGAATGGACTATTCATAAACCAAGACACTTACCCACATACAGAACTGTTTCATGGGTTCTGGCACTCACCCCAAACTGATGATCGTCAGTAACCGTGAAACAGTTCTGTTTGTCATGCAAAGTCTTTGGTTGTCTTGCATGAACCGCATGTTTGAGATCTTCCCAGAGAGGGTCAATAATATTAAGCTAACCACTGGAGGATCAACTTGGTCTTGTGCTTAAGGTCATTGTAATGCTGGAAAGTCCAAGAGGGTCCCATGCGCAGCCTTCATGCAAAAGAATGCAAAGTGTTTGCCATTATTTTCTGATAACATGCTGCATTCATCTTGCCTACAATTTTCACAAGATTCCCGCACAGAAAAAAACATCAGTGAGCCACCACCGTGCTTCACAGTGAGGATAGTATTCTTTTCACTATAGGCCGTGTTGGCCCCTGTGGTTGTGACCATAAATATCTATTTTGGTCTCGTCATTCCAAATTACAGTGTGCCCGAAGCTGAGGCGTGTCAAGGTGTTGTCGTGCATATTGTAACCAGACTTTTTTGTGGCATTGGTGCAGTAATTGCTTCCTTCTGGCAACTCAACCATGCAGCTCATTTTTGTTCAAGTATCCTCGTATTGTGCTCCTTGAAACAACCACACCGTCTTTTTCCAGACCAGCCTGTATTTCTCCTGAGGTTACCTGTGGGGTTTTCTTTGTATTCTGAACAATTCTCCTGGCAGTTGTGGCTGAAATCTTTCTTGGTCTACCTGACCTTGGCTTGGTATCAAGAGATCCCCAAATGTTCCACTTCTTAATAAGTGATTGAACAGTACTCACTGGCATTTCCAAGGCCTTGGATATCTTTTTAAATCCTTTTCGATCTTCATGAAGATCCATTACCTTGTTACGCAGATCTTTTGTCAGTTCTTTTCTGCTCCCCATGGCTCATTATCTAGCCTGCTCAGTGCATCCACATGAGAGCTAACAAATTCACTGACTGTTTATACACAGACACTAATTGCAATTTAAAAAGCCACAGGTGTGGGAAATTAACCTTTCATTGTCATTTTAACCTGTGTATGTCACCTTGTGTGTCTTTAACAAGGCCAAACATTCAAGGATAAGTAAGCTTTTGATGAGGGCCATTTTGGGTGATTTCTGTTATTATGATTTAAAAAGGAGCCAAACAACTATGTGATAATAAATGGTTTCATACAATCACTATCCTTTAATAGATTTTTTTTTTTGCATGATCAGTCATATTTTCTTGTCGTTACTGCACTGCCCTATTTTGTTAGTGATCCATAACGTCTTATTAGCATAGAGTTTTGGTGTAAAAGTCTAACGGAGTAACCTGCAATCTTTTGTCAGTGCAAAACTCAATGGAAAAGTTTGCCGTATTTTTCGGCTCAGACTGCAGCAGTCACTCATAGCAGTTCTCTCGCAGTGTTTCTGGGATGGGTGATTAACATAGCTAGGGAGATTTACTTGTACTTAAAAATGAGGTAATCTGTGATATAGGGGATTAGCATGGAGGCCCATTTTATTTAGGACAAACAAATGAGGTTCATATTGCAAATGAGGAGGTTCTGACCACATGAATGTGGGGTGGAATGGTTGAGTATGGCAAGAGTAATCCCTAGTTTTTTAAAAACCATTCCCCAAAAATCTATATGTCCAGCAAATTCAACAGATCAGTACTTGCCTAATATTGAGGTTAATATTGAGGTTAATAATTCCTTGATCCCCTTCTGGATCTCTATCGCGTCGTGGTGGGTCACCCAAGATGGGCAGGTCATAGAAGAAGTCGGACAAATTGTGGTCCACTGGAGAAGGAACTGACAACCTACTCCATTATCTTTGCAAAAAAACATATGGATAAGCACAACCAGAAACATAGAGAAATGTGCCTGATGTGCTGCAAACCATACAGTCACTGAGAGACGGACACGACTGAAGGATTGAACAACAACAAATACTGCACCAAGTGTTGGCTTAAAAACAAGTAAAAATGATCTTGTTTTAACTGAATTTAAAGTATATCGCCTATAGGAATCTGGACATTTATAAGAATCGTGGGCAGAGATAATCTTTAGCTCTAATAACATTTTTCCTAAAAAAATTAAACTGTAAATGAGACACCTTGGTATCGGTATCTGGTCCTAGTTTTAGGATAATATTAGTATATTGTACTACTACACATTATCAGCCTTATTAAATTGTGATTTGGCCAATTGAAAAGGGATCTATATAAGCACAGAGAATATTTTTTACAGAAGTGTTTAGTTAGTGAAGACCTTGCTTTTGGATAGAAGTTCACTAACTAAAAACTTCTGTAAAAAAAAAATGCTCTGTACTTATATAGAGCACTTTTCAATTGTCCGAATCGCAATTTAATAAGGCTGTATATACTGTATTCAACCTGTAGCACACTAATTAATAGATACCAACTGTATGCGTTTGTGTGACTAAACATGGGATATATTGATTCTCTGTTTGCTTCTCCATTTATTGATGCAGGATATGTATGGCAGTTTGGCCATAATATGATTTATATTTTAATTAGCTATTTATAAGACATTATTCTGAACCATTCTCTCACATTTTTTTTAAAGGACTGCCCATTTACTTATATAGCTTACTGGGGTATCCATAACGCATAGTGTATTTTGTTTTATAACGGACATGTACTATGGGTTTTATCTTTTTTTAAATAATTATTAAAAAGTATTATTGATGCAGGATATGTATGGCAGTTTGGCCATAATATGATTTATATTTTAATTAGCTATTTATAAGACATTATTCTGAACCATTCTCTCACATTTTTTTTAAAGGACTGCCCATTTACTTATATAGCTTACTGGGGTATCCATGGCGCATAGTGTATTTTGTTTTATAACGGACATGTACTATGGGTTTTATCTTTTTTAAAATAATTATTAAAAAGTATTTTAATTATACAACTTTTTGCGACTGGTACTTTTGGGATTTAGATATAGATATAAGTGGTCGTTTATACTCAAATACCTTGAGTGGTAACCACTAGTTCACAAGTATACTTCAGTTCTCCCTCTTATTTATGTTTATACTAGCAACTTGCCCATAAAAAAATGACGGCAATAAAATTGCAAGGCAGGTAATTCTGTTTGCCACAGAGAGTAAGTGTTTTGGTGGTCTGAGATCCTTGTGCCTTTGGCGCTCATCGCGTGGCTCGCAATGAGTGCCTTCGGCACTCAATGCAAGCCTCTAGGTTGGTGTATTTGTTGTTATCATAGGCGCTTTTGAGTTTATTGTAAGGTCCGCAGTGATCTTGTTTTGCTGCTTATTGCAAGGCTCTCCCCTGGTGTAGTTTGTGTCCTATGAGCACTGTTGGCGCTCCTTGTTGGTGGCGCAGTGAAGATGTTTGTGGTTGTTTGTGATAGTGTGGTGTAAATTAATTTTTTTTGTGTACATATTTTTTTTTCATGCTAATTAATTAATTAATGAAATCCTAAATTAATATACTTTACCTATTTGTAAGTAATATATGCAGCAAGGAATGTGCTGAAGAGCTAACAATTTGTTTTGATCTTCCTGCAGCATATAATGTAGATTTGCAGTGTTGTTGATCTGAGGTGTAAGTGTCAGCAATGTGTGCAGTGTGTAGTGTAAATTGGCTGCGTGTGCGAGGGGAAGCCGTTTGTGTAACTGGGCATTGTGTAAGTTAGTGTTGTAAAATGGCGGCTAATGTGTATGTATTAGGCAGGTTTGTATGATTTAGCGTCCTTGCTAATAGTGTATGTTGTAGGTCGTACTGGTTTTTGTAAAAGCCGTATGTGGTTTGTGGTATTTTGCGGCTTTAAGGGTCATGTAGCCTTGTTTTCGTTTTTCTCGTCTGCCATTTTTTCTCTCGCTTAGGGGATTTTCGAGTGTCTAAACTGTTTACATTTGACTGAAATTGAGGTTTAACGTGTGTTGCAGAGGTCCAGGCTGTCCCCTCTTGCTGTGGGTAATGTTTTTATTTTATTTTTGTGTGTGTTTTGTTTTCTATTGTTTGCCACTGTTGCACGGGTTGTCCGTTAAGGTCATATTTTTGCTAGTCCGTAATGGATTTTTTCTTAGTCCTGCAGATCGTAATTTTTTTTTGTGTAAGTCCGCAATTTTTTATTTTCTAAGTCTTGCGGCTCGTATTATTTTGTGTAAGTCCATAGTTAGTCATTGCGTGTTTGTTGTTTTTTTTCAAAGTCCCGCTTGTGTGGTCATTTGTAACTGGTTGTGAGGCGCTGTAGAGCCTCAACCTCGGCAAATGCGCCCCCTGAGCATTCGGCTCATTGCAGCAGACGTGGAAGCCTCCACCTCCGCAAATGCGGCCCCTCACTTTCACGACTTCGGTGCTCCTTGCCAGCAACTGCGGCCCTCGCTGCTTCCATGACTTATTGAATTTATCCATCTCTTAGTATCTTGAGTATGGTTGTCATTTTTATTCATTAGGATATCCTGAGGGTCAGACAGCCCACAACCACATTTGTAGCAATATCTGCATTAATGGATATGGGCCAGTCTGGGAATCTGCACAGAGAGTACATGAACCAACAAATCACACAAAACTTTCATCAGTTTCGTTCACCAAGCATACAGATACAATCAGACTCAGTGATATGCCCTACATCATATAGCAATGACTCTATAACTCAGCTTCAATACATATTAGAAATACAATGATGACCAGCAATGAATATTAACTTAATCTGAAAACACACAAAATAATGTTTGATGCGATATTGTAACTAATACTGCAGAATAAAGAAGCCATCTCTTATAATCAAACAAATCTATGATTTAACATAGCTCTGGTTTAACATCAGCAAGATTACCATCTGAGTAATATGAATCCCGAGATCCATGATATCATAATTCAGTGATATTAACAATATGTTTCCTAATCATTGCCTATGCAACCCATAATTAAAAACTGCACAAACTTATGAGAATTATAAACAAAATATCTGTTATTCTTCTTCTTCATCACCCCCAGCAATGCAAGGGGAGGTAGCACATCACCCCCTTATGTTGATGGGATTCTCAGGGACCCCACAGTTTATTTTATTAAATAGAGGGAAACTGGAACTATTACTAGTACTTTTTTATCCTTATATTTTATTTAATTTTATCAATCTTAAAAAATTTAATGTTCCTGGCCTTCTGCTTCTCATACCACTCTTTTCTCTGAATGATGTGCTTGTTTCAATAAAACCCAGCATTGGGTAAGCAAAGCATCTAGTGTAGCATATTATAATTACAATAACTTGTAATATTCCAGAGCAATTTGAAAATACCTCACAAATATTAAAACCAAATCTTTTTTGCAAACATATTAAAATGTTTTCCATTTCTCCAATAATTATTTCCAAGGCTGCACAGGCATTGTATGACTCTTAACAATAAATAACAAATTTCAACTTAACATAATCACAAATCTGTATCAAACATACAGTATATAAAAATGTCCATGCTTCTTAATATGTGCAAAGTTTCCTGTATTCATATCATATTCAAATCAAATTTCTGCACTCAAATGGCTTACAGCTCCATTAAATTCCAGTCTCGTAGATACAAGGTTTGTACTTAAGCCCTACGTGCTTCAAATTCAGAAAAGTTACAAAGCTATTAAATTAGCCCTGCTGCGAGCAACATGTGAGCTAAGCAGCAGGGCCGTCCATGTCAAACACAGAAAAACTGTGCATGAGGAGTGACCGCCTGCGAGATGATCTCGCAGGCATCACACCTCATCACTTGCCGCGGGGGTCCTGAACGGGACCTCCGCAGCAGTCCTACATACAAGCCCTGCCGTGGCATGTACTCCCCCCCCCCCCCCCCCCCCGGCACCTAAAATGAACCCCCCTCTATGCTGGAGGTCCTCATCAGGAACCCGGAAGTGACCCCACATGAACCACTTGCTGCAAGGGTCCATAGGGACCCTTGCAGGCCCCTCAAATTAACACCTTGCAGCGGGGGTCCCCGATCGGCATCGATCGTGACAACTCTGCATTTCAAAATTCAAATTTCCCAGCCTTGCGGGTCCTTAAAGGACCGTACTTTTTTTTTTTTGGTAGCATAGATTTTTTTATTTTTGAAAACTCTTTATTTTTTATTTTGTGTAATTAGTTGGGTGGGGGGCTTAATAGGTGGGGTAGGTAGGTAGTGTTAGGTAGGTAGGGGTTAATAGATTAGGGTAGAGGGGGCTTAGTTTAGATTTAGTGGTTTATTGGGGGGAATAGTGTAGTGTAGTGTTTGTACTTAGTGCTATGAGGGTCCTGGAGGACCCTCATGGCACTTATGGGGTTAATAATAGGCTTCTCATTGTCCTATGAGAGTCTTCATAGACCCTTATGGACTGATTGGGTTAAATAGAGGCTTACCGTGGTCTGTATAGACCCCTATAAGGGAGGACCTATATGTAATGTTGTACTCACCACTTGAGGCTTCTAGTTAATTATTTTATTCCAAAATAAAATAAGGTCTGAAGGACTTTATGAAAATGAAGTCAAGATCTGAAATGGTTCACATATAAATATTTTAATAGAATGGCATTCATAAGAGCACAGGAAGAGAGATTACATAGTAAATGACTTGAAATATACACACATGTGGTATAAATATGTGGTATAAATAGCTTATTTAAGCATATTGTAGCTTGAGCTGAGGTATTGGATACATTTAATAATACAATGGAGGTCCAAACGTAAAGTCCCAAAGGTCCTGATTTGGAACCAGTCCCAACCATTAATTGCACAGTAAACCTTGATACCCTTCTGCTTCACTTAAGTTCCACTGAGGTGCGTTGTGACCATGGACTTCCCATGTGTTCCTATCATGCTATTATTTGTAGTAGATTTTCACCTTATATATTTAATCACTCTAGAATTCACAGAGGAGCACCCCTAGGCAGCTGCCTCGTATGAATAATTTGAAATCAGGCCAAGTGTTGTGTGTTTATGCCTTTTTGTATTGTGGCTGTTAAGATTGACCTCAACTATTCTTTTCTCTGCCTCCAATATTATATATGCTTACAGTGATTCAACAAAAAATAAACTTCAAACAAGGGAGGGGGAGGGATTTTTTGGTTAAAATATGCAAACAAAATAAAAATTATTGAAAAAGTATATAAGTGGGCTGTATATCACTGCACAATCGCCATAGCGTCCAAGTGTTCTCTAACCACTGCCAACGAGAATCAAGTAATTATGATCAAGTTAGGGGTATCTGCACACATACCTTTCAGAAGTAGTCAGTTATTCTCAGGAGTAGCTATAGGTGGCCGTTGAATCAGGTAACTTGCTCCCCTGTCAACTGGACCCAGTCTACTGGATTATCAATGCTCTGGAACTCCCACTGGTTAGGCTGTGGTTCTGGATCTGTGAGGGGGTACGTAGCACTCACAAGAGCTGGAAAACAGGAACACTGGATCACAGGAATACTGAATCACAGGAACAATTGAGTAGTGCAGTCAGCTAGTTGAGCAGGGAGGAATCCCTTTGTCTTCCTGGGGAAAAGGTACAGGTCTCACAGACATCTAGGGCCATATTAAATTCCAAGCCCGTAGCGGCACCGGTACACCTGCAAAGTCTGCAGGCTTGAAATTCAGCGGAGTTACAGAGCTATTAAATTAGCCAAGCCTGCAACAGACGTGGTTGACATCCAAACCCGTAAACATTCTTGCGCATGTTGCATGTGCGGCCTTGAACATGATCAATTATTAGACTGAGACAATAATAAAAGAGATGGTCATCATTACGTCACTGAAAAATGTCAAAAACCTGGACCAGAATGATTTTTATCTTGGAATACTCACATAATTTATGTTGAAAATTATGTTGAAAATTTGCAGAAGGAAGGTTACTTTGTATTTTGGGTTTAGCCATATAGTAACATTTCTATGCAGTTTTACAATTATGGGGTGTTTGCTGTCTAAAAGTATTGAAGTCGACTTTTGACCTCTCTGCTTTCTGAAGCAACGGAAATTATGATGGCTAACTCTGCATTCTGAGCAATCATGCTTACATTTAAATAATGCCAACCCATTTAGAACTGCTCTCATTATTAGCAAAGCAAAAGCCATTTGTTACTGTAGTAGAACAAACAGCTAGGCCACAGTGGGATAACTATGTTTAGCTAAGGATCCATATCCTTATCAC
The DNA here is from genome assembly GCA_027410445.1 of Discoglossus pictus. Classification (NCBI taxonomy): domain Eukaryota; kingdom Metazoa; phylum Chordata; class Amphibia; order Anura; family Alytidae; genus Discoglossus; species Discoglossus pictus. The sequence continues at coordinate 111,932,982 of CM050164.1, forward strand.
CCCATTGTATTTCATTATGTGCTGCTATTTTTCACCATGCTGGCCCCTCATAAGTCCTATGAATCTCATCCAGGTAGCAAAACAGAACAGATTTTTTTTCTGGGTATTTCTCACCTATAACACTAGCTAAAATAATGTACGACTACAACCAAATGGTGAAAGTTTTAGGGATTTTTCTATATCTGCACTTTCGCTCTTCCTCTTCCTTTTTCTTTATTTCATCTTTCTTATCATTTTTAATTTCTAAATAAATATCCAGCGGAAGAAGCAAAAATATCTCTATAAATTCCCTATGGAACATAAGGATGTTTTTTGGATGAGTGACATTTTAGCAATTTAAAAAAAGAAGCCAGATTTTTGGAAAGATTTCCCTTCTTGTGAGTTATTATTATTCTGACTTGCCCCTGATTCAGAGCTGAAAGAGGTTTCACAATGTTCCCAAGACTATCTGCCTCAGAAATTCATATTAAGGGACCTCCCCAAGTTTCTTCTACTCTAGAGGATATGTTATACCTTTCAAATTGGAACTGTAAATTGGAATTGAAACCATTCAAACCCACAAAAATCATCTACAGACAATCTATGTGTATAAGAATGTGAGACATTATGAGACTCACCGATAGGCCTCCTGTGAGTTGAAGAAGGAGAGGCCAAGAATCCTGAAAAAGCCACCGTGATTTTCTGTGTCGCCAGCTGTATGACCGCATGCCAGTGTTAAGTTACTGTATAGCTTCAGAGATGCTGCTGACATGATGATACTTGTACTGTCCGGTGAAACATCTGGGTTGTATTATGCATTTGTGTAATATCTAGAACAAAAAAGAGATGCTTCCCTATCCCTATTATACCCCCTTGCTCTTCTTTGAGCCCTTGAACTTACAGGACTATAAGTGCTCTTGTTGCAGTGGGAACTATTTGGGCAAAGAGTATATATGGATTTGATTGTAGGAGATGGAGAATGCCTGTGTCTGATAGAACGCTGATTGTATACAAGTGGCGTGGCTGCGTGACCTTTCTTTCCTGAGAAAATATAATACTGACATAGTGAGTTATTCCTTGAAAATTGACATGACAATGCAGGTAATTGGGAAACCTCTTGAAATTGACAATGCCTGGATGGAATTTAATCTGAAGGAGCAGAAAAAGCATTGGGTCATAAATGATCAATTTCTAAAGGGTTCAGATCTAGAATAGCTGTTGAAGAAGGAATATGTGTATGTAATGTGGGCTGAAGTAACGATGAAGCTCTTGTGTGTGGTCTCCTTCTAGTATTGGCATGCCTTATGATAGTAGCTTTGGGGCAGCCAGTACCTGGTCTGGATCTAGATGATGATGTGTATGTTGTTGTAGTAGTTATCCCCTTTAATAAATCCACCTCTGATAGCTTCCTAGCCACCCTTGGATTGGCATGGCCTTTTAATGGGACAGCCAGCTATTGCTACTGATAAGCCCTCACTTTTGAATTTGCATGACCCCATGATATGATATGAGAGTCCAGTCAGTACCTGGTCCTGATCCTCTATGCACTGTCGCCTTAGATACTCCATCTGGTACCTAGTATTGATCCTGCCATACAGTACATCAGACCTCAGACACGCGGCTTCCGTGTACTCACCATTCCTTTGTCTCTACAGGGTTGGTCCCTAAAGGTAGACAGTCTCTGCTCAAGTACCTTTGCCTGGAGTGACACCAGCTCAGCTTTGCTCTGTCTACTCGCACCCTTGGCACATGCTGACACAAGAGTTGCAAGTGCAAGTGCACTTTGCCCCCGCACACCACTGTTTCAAATTGCCAAAGATTAACAATCCCTCTAAGATGTCCATCAGTAGTATCCAGGTATGCTGACAATTTGGCATCTCACTCTCTTAGGCCCTGCTAAAGGAGCATTTACATTAACCAAATGAAATTATACAGTCCTACTCTGGGACCTGGAATTAGAGTAGATTGCCTGGGATAAAGGCTCTCACAAACAGCTGCTCTGCCTGATAAGAACAGGGTTACCACTGCAAACAACATTCATGTGAAGTGTCTGAAGAAGGCCAGTCCTCTCCACTCCCGTTTTCATGGGGGAATGCCGTCTGGAGTGGTATTCATTTCTTGCATGAAGCTCACACAGTACCCTCCCTTCTGTAGATACTGTTGATAGGAGAGTACCTGCAAACTGTGTTGAAGACTTTGTTATTAAGCATATTGAAGAGCAAAGCCTGCATTGTATTATTAGGAATTGTGCATTCCTCAGGCTCCTGTGAGTACTGATGGCATGTAGAGATTTTGAGGAATTTCTGGAATTTGAGTTCTTGGCCCTATCGCTAGCCTTTAGATAATGTTATATTTTTCCACTTTTCCAACACCAACTATACCTTACTCTATTTTTGTCCATGTAGGGTGCTCAATGAATTTGTGAGGTAACCCACTCAGACTTAGATATTCCCTCTTGTGGATAATCCTCCAACACTGGGGCAAGCACTATAATTACCTTGGGATCCTAAGCTGGTTGTGCACCCCTATAGCTTCTGTGGTGGATTCAGGTATATTTGGCTGTACAAAAGGTTGTCATGGTTTCCTTGCTGGTATTGATTTTCAACCCTCTGCTTATCTTGCTCCAATACACTAACTGGTGTTTGTATGTTGAGGGCAGGATGGGCTGCTGTGAAAACAAATGTAACATTGGGAGGACTGGTGACATTCTCCTATTTCTTCCCAGTGTCAGCAGTTTTGGGTCAGACAACAGGCACAGTTGACTTATGTGGGGAAGAATGGGTCTTGGAGGTTGCAGTGGGGGCAAGAGGAGTGGCTTCTCTGTCAGAGCTTCCTGCAGGGGACTATGACTTTTGAAGTCTCCTATTTGCTTGGTTCATCAGGGTTGAGTGCCATACTGCGGGAGGTGCTAGGTGCTGATGCTGCAGCTAGACTAAGATTTTGTGTTAACCACAGAAGTAGCTCTAATACTGCACCAGTTTTGTTTTATTATTGGGCCCTATCTGCTGAGCAGTTCTACCAGTTTGTTTTTCAGTAGTCATTCTTCTTACTTCTGAATCTTCTAATGAGCCATACTTTCCTTTTTTAAATTTTTATTATTTCAGTCAATAAAAAAAAGAAATGAAGCGTAAAACACAAGAGAAAGATACTCTGATGTTTCTGGCACTGCAGGAATTAAGCTGCTGCTATTTGTTGTTTACAGCAGCAATACATAAAAAGGTGTTTGCTCTTTTTTATTCTTTTTCAAATATATATTTGTTTTTCATTTCAGCTTTTTTCTCTTTTCAAAAAATTGGAAAGGTAGCAGAAACTAAAATAATAGTGGTGAAGAGAAGGTGCAAGGAAATGGGTAGGGGGATGTATTAGGCAAGAAGTGAGCTATTTTGGACTACTACTATTTTTCTACATTATTATTATTATTATCATTATTATACTTTTATTCATTATATTATTATTATTATTATATTTGTACTTTTTTTGTAACACGCCAACATAGGGCCACATTCAATTCCAAGGCCTCAACTCGCTCACCGATGGTCACATGTCTGCGATTGAGTTGCAGGTTCCTGTTCCCCTCCGTTTCTGATGCTATCCAATTCCTCCAGGATCCTCATGACACTAAGTCTAAGCACTACCCTACACTACACTATTAGCCACCCCAATAAACTAATAAATCTAACTTAACCCCATCTAAGTATTAAACCCTCATCTAACTAATTAACTCCCATCTAATTAATTAACCTCCTCTAAGTAATAAACCCTCCTCTAACTAATTAACCCCATCTAATTAATTAATCCCACTACTAATTAACCTCTCCTCTGAGTAATAAAACCCCTCTGACTAATTAACCCCCTCTAACTACTTAACCCCCTCTAAGTAATAAACCCCCTCTAATGAATAAAACCCCTCTAACTAACTAACCCGCCTCTCAGTAAAAAAAAAACCTCTAACTAATTACCCTCCCTCTAAGTAATTAACCCGCATCTAACTAATTAACTCCCATCTAATTAATGAACCCCTCCTCTAAGTAATAAACCCCCCTCTAACTAAGTAACCCCCTCTAACTAATAAACCCCCTCTAAGTAATTAACCCCATCTAATTAATTAACCCCCCTACTAATTAACCCCTCCTCTAAGTAATAAACCCCCCTCTAACTAATTAAACCCCTCTAACTAACTAACCGGCCTCTAAGTAATAAACCCTCATCTAACTAATGAATCCCTCCTCTAAGAAATAAACCCCCTCTAACGAATTAACCCTCCCTTTAAATAATAAACCCTCCTCTAACTAATTAACCGCTCTAACTAATTAATCCCCACGCTAAGTAATAAATCCCTCTAACTAAACGAATTATCCCCATCTAAATAATTAAACCCCTCTAACTAACTAACCCGCCTCTAAGTAATAAACCCTCCTCTAACTAATTGGGTTGAAAATGCCATATTCGGTAATACTTGGCAGGAACACATAGCCACAGCCCTGGACGGATCCAGCAAGCATGGTTGACCATTAACCCTGACAAGTGCCAGTTGATTTGGGGGGATGGGCAGTACCTAGGGCCCGGAGTAGGGTCCGGCGAGAGTTGGCCAATGTAGCCTCAATAGAGCAGTGATCCACCCCAGTGAGTAAAAGGCAGGTGTTGGCATTGCTGGGTACCACAGAAAATTACCACCAGTTTATTCTCCATCACAGCACCCTATTCAAGTCACTGACTAACCTCACTATAAAAAGGATGCCTTGGCTGGTACAGTGTGTCATGGCTGAAGCATGCCAAGGCACCAGCTGTGCAATACCTAACAGACTGTTGCCCTCAGCCTTATAAGATAGGCTTATTGTGCCAGGGGAAAGGGGCCCACTGAGATGGGTTAACATTGGGGATGTTGTGATTTATGTGTTATTCCTTGTTATGCCTGTTTAAAGTTGCCTGGGTGACACTGGGCCCATACTGTGGTACCCATGTTTATAGTTTGGGTGTGCATATGCACATGATGGGATGTGTGTCTGTCTTGTGCTTTGTGGGTCTAGCACTTACAAGGGAAATATTGCATATTCCCAATATTTCACAGTAATGGAATAGTCCCTTAATACCAAGATTAGGGAGATAATTGACCCCTAGAAGTCACAAGACACCAGTATCTCTCCCTCTATCACATACTTTTAGACTGGTGTCTCAATGCCTATTGTATGTAATTACCCCTACCAAGAATACAGCAGTGGAAAAGGGAAAACAATGGGTAATTCTCTTAGACTTGCAGGCATCGGTGATAATGTGAGCTAGAAGGATTGGGTGTAACCATGGATGCACATTTGAATTGATTGGTCTGTTGTTGCTAGAATGTGGTATACATATGTTTGATGGTTTCAGTAATAAAAATGTTATACTGGTTCACATAATTAAAGTGTAAATTTCGTTATTAATGTTGGAATCCTGGCTTCTGGAGTAAGTTATTTTCAGAACTTACAAAGATCCTTATGCCATACAAGACCACAGACACCTCTCAGTCTAACCTAAGGGCTAAACGTTTTTCCTGCTGTACAGAGGTAAAATGAACCGGTCACACCTGTGGGGAGAGTTTTGGGTAATGGTCTCTTATCATACCCCATTCAACATACAGGTTGTGACACAGTGGACACATGAATGTGGGACAGACTTCCAAGACCTGAAGGCTGCCCTAAATTCCCACCTTATCCTGGATTACTCTCACCCTTTCTTAGTCCAGAGGGGTGCCTCCATATACGTCATCAGGTAACCCAACCCAGGTGAAAATGGCTACCAAGGCAAGAGACATCATTGCTGCTGTACTATGGCCAAGAGATACAGCCACCGTAGTGAGGATGTATCTCTTGCCCGAATTGGACTGGCAAGGAAGCCAATGATATCTACAGCCACTTAGTGGAAAGGAATTTCTATAATGGGCATGGGCTTCAAGGGACACTTGTCCATGGCCAAGAAAGCGCTGACAAGTAGCACGCAAGGCACAGGAACTAGCAAACCTCGTGATACTACGGGCCAATAAGAGGCCTGAGTGAGGCATTGGTCAGTGTGGCAATTGCACTGGTGTCCTGCTAAGGCAATAACATGGGCAATTGCTAGCAATGCTGCCCAATACAGCTTGGGGATGACCAGCTGTTGTAATGACCTTAAAGGCTAATAATTCTTTTGTGCATCGGTCATCCTATTCAACAGGCCGCCCTCCAAAATATACCTTTTCCTCCTCAGGTCCTGTCTCCCCAGTCAGTGCCCGAATGCTGACAACCTCTAAAGCAGTGTCCTGCTTTACCTCTTGCTTACATTCTGTCAGGTCTGCCCATGGCCCTAACCTTTTCCAGCAGATTGAGCCTGCTCCGGCTCCTCTTTTATATCCCTGGTGGTGGCCCATTTGGCTTGGCTTCTGTTCACAAGGGTAAATAATTAAACTTCATGGGCCCCAAGTTGTTCCCCAACAATACATCTGCAGGTAGGCTTGTCATGACTGCCACCTCTTCAATGCCTTTGACCGTGCCCCACTTAATATGGATCTGAGCTAAGGTAATGGATAGCTGCTGGCCCCCAGTTACCATAATGTCCACCGGCTTCTTCAGGATATCGGAGGGGCTCACTAAGCCTGGGTGGATCAGGGTCATACATGATCCAGTATCCGTAAAGCCCTCATTTGGCTTGCTGTCCACTGTAATATGCCGGACATGGTGACTCCTGTAGTCTCCTGTGGGTAATTGAACAGAGGCTACAAATACTGCTCCTCAGACTAGTCTACATCCTTGAAGCAAAGAACTGGTCCTTCACTTGCCTACACACAGGACAGGGCAAGGAGATCCCCTGCGATTTCCTGGGCAGGCATGGGAACAGTCTTGCTTCAGATACCCAGCTGTTGGCACCCAAAACACAGCAGCTCCTCTATACCTAGGAACAGTAGTGGTGGGTCAGGGAGTCAAGGTTGACTGCTCTCCATACATTTGGCGCAGCTCTGTCACAATGGCATTTCGGGGTCCATGGGGCTGGCACATGCACCCCCCGATGCAGATCAGCTCCCTACCATGCTAGGCTTATCATACTGGGCCATCTTTACTGCTATTTTTCCAGTCTCTCTTGTTTGGCCTCTCCCCTTCTACAGCATCAATCCAGCCTTTGCCACACAATTTGTCAAGAGGGTTTTTGTATGTAATTCTGCCGCTATCCAAATCTTCAAAAAAGTGCATTTTTGATTTTGAAAAAGTACAGAGAAGGGCAACAAAATTAAAAAGATAAATGGACAGACTATGCTATGAATAAAAAATAACCACATCAAATGTGTTTTCTCTAGGAAAAAGGCTTTTCAGAGGGGATATGATTACCTTATATAAAGACATCCAAGGTCGATATAAGGCTTTGTCAAGTGAACTTTTTGTGCCAAGAGGTTTTCAAATGACAAGAGAACATTCCTTGACATTAGAACATTAGAAGAAAAAACATTCCACCTTAAAGAAAGAAAAGGGTTTTTCACATTTAATTTGTTTAGAGAAACTCATTTACAAGTAATCTCTCCCCACTTCACATGTAGCTATTGTGAAATGTAGTTAACCCAGCATGCAGTCTTGTAGCCTTTTTACCAATAATCTCTTTTAAAAAACAATTATCATTTATGGTGACAATATAAAATGTTACTGCTTTGAGGGAAAATACATAATCCATTTCCTAAGGCACTTACGCTCAAATATATTAATTAATGTAATATGCAGTTTGTTTCTAATTAGTCGATTTGCTAACTGAAATGAGCAGAGTGAACTTTGCATTAACAAGTGAGGAATAAAAGAGAAAATATATTAAAAAATAAGCTTAAAAAAATATAAATGTGTAGCACTTTAGGGGTCCCAAAAACCCGTTTTCTGCAATAGTTAAAAAGTCTTTAAAAAGGTTATTCAATCACTTATTGTTCTTTAAAGTAGAGGCCAAGCAGGTTAATGTGACATTCTACATTAAATTTTATAAAGCCCCTCGGCCTTGCAAAGGACGTAAACATGCTGGTTGTTTCATGTTACCCTAGTAACTAATAGCCCGTGTCCTTGTGAGCTTTAGTGAGGAGCAAAGTTGTAGACCTTTTACATGCTGAAAGTAAAAGCAAGCATTTTTATTATTACATTACTTTATATATATTGCTGTGTCTCTTATTCTATTAGTATAAAATATTTATTGCAACAATGTAATATAAAGAGATACCACATTTTACAGCATGTACAATTTGTGCTAAATGAGAATTATAGGCTTTTACTGTTATTCAGGTGCTCCAGCTATTTGTGTGGTAAATGTTGACATTGAATTTTAGCATAAAGAAATAGTGTATGTTAATGATTCACTTGGGATGAAAATAATAACTGATACCATGGCCTTCATTGTATTGTAATATATAAAGTCACTTTAATATATATGAAATTCGATTAAATTCTATCCAGTTGCATGATCTTTGTCTAGCATAAAAATAAAAAGTAGATTAAGTGATTATTTTGTTATTTTAAAAGCCAAAATAATATGGCAAATTCAAATTATTTGAATGCAAAACCATTCATTCTGAAATCCAGGCCTGTTTTGTGTGCTCTAAATAGACAATTCATTTTAATGGGAAGGAAGAAAGAGATATGCCAGAAACAGATCCCCTGTGCTGATGTTAAAAGGTGAGAGGCTTAAGAGTGAGAACAATGCTGCTTTATAGACTTGCTGACTGATAGCTATATATATACTAACGACTTGCCAGTCAAAAATGACGGCAATAAAAAGTAAAGCCTGGCAATGCTGTTTGCCACACAATCGGAGCCTCTCCCCCTCTACTTTACTGGCCTTGCGATAAGCGCCTTTGGCGCTCATCACAGGCCTTGCAATGAGCCCCTTTGGAGCTCATTGCGAGTCTCTCCCCCTGTCTACTTCCTCCCTTGTGTCTTATTTCCCCCCTCCTCTCCCTCCCTTGTGTCTCCTTCCGCCTCGTCTACCTCCCTTGTATCTACTGCCCCCCTGTGTTTTTACCTCCCTCTCCCTCCCGTGTCTCTAAACCCCTCCCCTGTGTCCCTTTCCCTCCTGTGTCTCTTTCCGCCTTCTCCCTCCCATGCATCTCTTTCCCCCCTGTGTCTCCCCCCTCCCCTGTGTCTGTTCCCCCCTGGCCTGTGTCTCTTTCCCCCTCCCCCTGTGTCTGTTCCCCCTTCATCGTGTCTCCATTTCCCTCACTTGTGAATCTTCCCCCGCACTCTCTCCCCTGTGTCTCTTCCCCCTCCTCTCACTCCCATGTGTCTCTTCCCCCTCCTCTTTCTGTGCCTCTTCTTCCCTTTCTCTTTCTTCCCCCCTCACCCTCTGTGTCTCTCCCCTCTGTGCCTCTTTCCCCCCTCTCTCTGTATCTCTCGACCCCTTTTCCCTCTGTGTCTCTTCCCCCCTCACCCTCTGTAACTCTCCCCCCTCTGTGTCTCTTCCCCCTCTTCCCCCCTCTCCCTCTATTTCTCTTCCCCCCTCTTCCTCTGTGCCTGTTCCCCCTTGGCCTGTGTCTCTTTCCCCCTTCCTTGTGTCTCTTCCTCCCCCATTTCCCTCCCATGTGTATCTTCCCCCTGTTCTCCCTCCCCTGTGTTTCTTCCCCCTTCTCTCCCTCCCGTGTGTCTTTTCCCCCTCCTCTCACTCCCCTGTGCTCTTCCCCCCTCCTCTACCTCCCCTGTGTCTCTTCCCCCCTCCTCTCCCTCCCCTGTGTCTCTTTCCCACCTCTCCCTCCCATGTCTCTTTCCACCTCCCCTGTGTCTCTTTCCCCATGTCTCTTTCCCCCCTCCCTCTGTGTCTCTCCCCACTCCCTCTGTGTCTCTCCCCCCCTGTGTCTCTCCCCCCTCCCTCTGTGTCTCTCCCCCCTCCCTCTGTGTCTCTTCCACTCTCCCTCTGTGCCTCTTCCCCCTCTCTCTGTGTCTCTTCTCCCCCTCACCCTCTGCGTCTCTCCCCCCCCTGTGTCTCTTCCCCCCACTCCATTTGTCTCTTCCCGCCTCTCCCTCCATCTCTTCCCCCCTCTCTATCTGTGTCTCTCCCCCCCTCTGTGTCTCTTCCACCCTCTCCCTCTGTGCCTCTTCTACCCTCTCCCTCTGTGCCTCTTCCCCCTCTCCCTCTGTGTCTCTTCCCCAATCTCCCTCTGTGCCTCTTCCCCACTCTCCCTTTGTGCATCTTCACCACTCCCTCTGTGTCTCTTCTCACCCCCCCCCCTCTGTGTCTCTTCCCTTTCCCGCTCTCTCCTTATGTGCCGCGCATGCGAAATGCGCGTCTCACGCATTGAGCATACGCGGCTCACGCAGCACTCTGTGCATGCGCGGCTACTGCTGCGCAATGCGCAGTTCACGATGCGCATGCTCTTGCGCGCAATCCGATCATCATTGTCAAACTGCGATTCGTAGCAAGCATGACGACGAATAGCAGTTTGACAATTATAATATGTGATAATTGACAGTTTGTCAAACCTGCAAGCTTGTTTTGTGCGCATGATTGTTGGCAGAGTCGGGCATCACAGAACAGCCTTACTGTTTATTTTTCACAGAGAGATAGGGCAGACAGAAAGAGACAGAAGAAAGCAAGAGACAGCAGAGAGAGAAGGACAGTGAGAAAGACAGGACAAAGAGAGAGACAAGACAGAGAGAAAGAGAAGACAGAGAGAGTCAAGACAGAGAAAGAGGACATAGACAGGACATAGACAGGACAGAGAGAGAGAGAGACAGGACACAGAGAAAGAGATGACAGAGAGAGAGAAAGGACAGAGAAAGAGAGACAGGACAGAAAGAGTGACAGGACAGAGAGAGAATACAGAGAGAGAGAGAGAGAGAGAGAGAGAGTGAGAGACGTGATTGAGAGAGAGACAGGTCAAAGAGAGACATGACAGAGAGACAGATGTGACAGAGATAAATATGACATAGTGAGAGACATGACAGAGAGAGAGGACAGAGAGAGAGACAGGGCAGAGAGAGGGGAGAGAGACAGGACAGAGACATACAGGGCAGAGAGATACAGGGCAGAGAGAGAGTCATGACAGAGAGTGAGAGAGGACAGAGAGAGAGAGACAGACCAGAGAGAGAGAGTGAGAGACATGACTGAGAGAGAGTCATGATTAATAGAGAGACAGGTCAAAGAGAGACAGGATAGAGAGAGACATGACAGAGAGAGGATACAGAGAGAGAGAAGTATGACAAAGTGAGAAACAGGACAGATAGAGAGGACAGAGAGAGAGAGACAGGGCAGAGAGAGAGAGAGGATGGAAACATACAGGGCAGAGAGATACAGGACAGAGAGAGAGAGAGACAGGACAGAAAGAGACAGAACAGAAAGAGAGTAAGAGACATGATTGAGAAAGAGACATGATTGATAGAGACAGGGCAAAGAGACATCAGATGTTAAGATTAAAAGATAAGTGTATTTTAGGGACATCTGTTCATAACTTTGCTGATAATGTTGAGGGATTGAAGAACCATCTGCTGATAACTCCTCCTTAGTGGTTTTCACTGTCCTCTAGGCATACAAACAGATCAGCATTTGTGAATGTATCTACAGGAGTAGAGGTCTTTAAACATTAGGGTCATTAATGTGTGTAATTATGGCATGCTTTAAACATGATGGAAACCTGTCAGAGATTAGGGAAAGATTGAATAGATGTACGAGACCTGGGATAAGTGTGGGAGAGAAGGAAGGGATTAATGAATAGGATCCTATTAGTGATGTCGCGAACATAACATTTTCAGTTTGCGAACCGCGAACGTGAACCGCCGCAAATGTTCGCGAACCGGGGAACCGCCATAGACTTCAATGGGCAGGCGGATTTTAAAACCCACAGGGACTCTTTCTGGCCACAATAGTGATGGGAAAGTTGTTTCAATGGGACTAACACCTGGACTGTGGCATGCCGGAGGGGGATCCATGGCAAAACTCCCACGGAAAATTACATAGTTGATGCAAAGTCTGTTTTTAAGCCATAAAGGGCATAAATTACCTAATATTCCTAAATTGTTTGGAATAACGTGCTTTAAAACATCAGGTATGATGTTGTATCGATCAGGTAGTGTAAGGGTTAGGCCCGCTTCACAGTGACAGACCAAACTCCCCGTTTAACGCACCGCAAACAACCGCAAACAGTCCATTTGCACAACTGCAAACTCAGCATTTGCACAAGGTTGGATACCAAGCTAGCCATGTCCCGTTTCTTGTCCTCACTGATGTCATTGAAGGTCTCTTCCTCCACCCAGCCACCAAGGGTCCCCGAAAGGTGACAACAAGCCCCCTGGGACGCCTGCTGTGTTTGGTCTTCCACCTCCTCAAAGCCACCTTCCTCCTCTGAATCCTCTTCTTCAGACTCCTCTCACTGCGTTGCCTCTCTCTGCATTATTATAAGGTGTGTTAAGTAGTACTACTCTTATCAGTTTAATACCTGTTACGTCACCTATCAGGGGACATGTATAAGGCCTGGATTTTTGGAAAAAGATGCTTGGTTGGTCGTATCACTTCAATTTTGGGGCACAGCACGTGCAATCAAAGGTGCCACCAGATACGAGTGGCGTGTTTGTAAGTACTACTCTTATCAGTTTAATACCTGTTACAGCACCTATCAGGGGGCGTGTATAAGGCCTGGATTTTTAGAACCGGGAGATGGAAAAAGATGCTTGGTTGGTCGTATCACTTCAATTTTGGGGCACGGCACGTGCAATCAAAGGTGCCACCAGATAGGAGTGGCGTGTTTGTAAGTACTACTCTTATTAGTTTAATACTTGTTACGTCACCTATCAGGGCATGTGTATACGGCCTGGATTTTTGGGACCGGGAGATGGAAAAAGATGCTTGGTTGGACGTATCAATTCAAATTTGGTGCACTTTGTGACATTAGCTTCTTACGCTCAAACATGTCCTTTACAGGCACCTGACTATGGGCAGATGAGCAGGAACTGCTCAAGGCGAGAGACGGAGTGGCGGATGGTTGAGAGGGGAAACGAGGACAGCAGTGGTTGATGTGGCTGATGATGCTGGACCTGGAGGAGGATGGCGGCTTTGAGTTTGTGTGCTGCTTGTACTCATGTGTTGATCCCATTGGCGTTTGTGATGTGACATCATGTGCCTTCGCAAAGCAGTTGTACCTAGGTGGGTGTTGGACTTCCACGACTCAGTTTCTTTTGGCACACGTTGCAAATGGCATCGCTGTTGTCAGAGGCAGACACACAAAAAAAATGCCACACTGCTGAGCTCTGCGGTGACGGCATTCTGGTGGTGGCAACAGCATGCGTTGATTGGCGTGCTGTCTGGCTGACCCCAGGTGCTGATGCATGCTGTCTGACTGTGCCACTAGCTCATTGCGATGACCTCCCTCTGCTTCCAACTTGTCTCCTTCTCCTCTCTGTCTCCCCATCTGAACTTTCCCCCTGTTCTTCTTCTCTTCTAGTGGGCACCCACGTGACATCCACGGATGCATCGTCATCATCATCACCCGCCTCACTTGTATCTGACAACTCAACAAAGGAAGCAGCAGCGGGTACATCATCATCATCACATCGTACGTACATGTGTGTACTGCTGCCTGACTGAGACATATCCCTGTTATCTACATTCTCTGGCAATAATGGTTGCGCATCACTCATTTCTTCAAACTGATGTGTAAATAACTCTTCTGACTGATCAATTGAATCGGCTGTGGTACTAGTGTTGGTGGTGACGGCAGGCGGGCGGGTGGTAACTTGAGAGGTGCCTGAAGCTAAGCTGGAGGAGGATGGTGCGTCAATGTTCCAAGCGGAAGCTGTAGAAGATTGGGTGTCCTGTGATAGCCAGTCAACTACGTCCTCTGAACTTTTCAAATTCAGGGTAACTGGCCTCTGAACACTGGGCATTATTGTAGGGCCAAAGGGAATCACAGCACCACGACCACGACGGCCCCTGCGGGGTGTCCTGCCACTGCCTGTCATTTTTTTTCCGATTGGTGGTACTATGCGTGCAAGCTACTGTGACAACAGATATGAGTGGCACTGTGCACTTGCAGAAGTTGGCAGAGTAGACGCTGTAGGCCTGACACAGACGCTTGCAGACAAGTAACTGCTATTTAATGTATTAAAGTCAAAATTGTATTCTTTGTTTAAATGTGCACTACTGACTGTTACACCAGATATGAGTGGTGGCACTGACTGGGCAAGTGGGCACAGTATACGATGTGAGCCTAAGACACACAAATTAAGGCAATGAAATTAGATTACACAGAAAAAAAGTGTTGTTTTTTTGTAAATGTAGAGTGCTGGTACACCACTAGATTGGATTGGTTGAACTTGGCACAGTACTTGTAAGCCTGACACATACACTGGCTAGCGGTCAGGCAAATGAACTTAGATTGGCGGTCAGGCAAATGAACTTAGATTTAAGAAAATAAAATTTTTGTTTTTTTAAATGTAGACTGCTGGTACACCACTAGATTGGATTGGTTGAACTTGGCACAATACTTGTTAGCCTGACACACACACTGGCTAGCGGTCAGGCAAATGAACTTAGATTGGCGGTCAGGCAAATGAACTTAGATTTAAGAAAATAAAATTTTTGTTTTTTTAAATGTAGACTGCTGGTACCACAACTAGATTGGATTGGTTGAACTTGGCACAGTACTTGTAAGGCTGACACACACACTGGCTAGCGGCCAGGCAAATGAACTTAGATTGGCAGTCAGGCAAATGAACTTAGATTTAAGAAAATAAAATTATTGTTTTTTTTAAATGTAGACTGCTGGTACACCACTAGATTGGATTGGTTGAACTTGGCGCAGTACTTGTAAGCCTGACACACACGCTGGCTAGCGGTCAGGCAAATGAACTTAGATTGGCGGTCAGGCAAATGAACTTAGATTTAAGAAAATAAAATTATTGTTTTTTTAAATGTAGACTGCTGGTACCCCAACTAAATTGGATTGGTTGAACTTGGCACAGTACTTGTAAGCCTGACGTACACACTGGCTAGCGATCAGACAAATGGACTTAGATTGGCGGTCAGGCAAATGAACTTAGATTTAAGAAAAACATATTATTGTTTTTTTAAATGTAGACTGCTGGTACACCACTAGATTGGATTGGTTTAACTTGGCACAATACTTGTTAGCCTGACACACACACTGGCTAGCGGTCAGGCAAATGAACTTAGATTGGCGGTCAGGCAAATGAACTTAGATATAAGAAAATAATATTATTGTTTTTTTAAATGTAGACTGCTGGTACACCACTAGATTGGATTGGTTGAACTTGGCACAATACTTGTAAGCCTGACACACACACTGGCTAGCTGAACTAAAATTTAACAAAATAAACGTTTTTTTTTTTTTTTATAAGTAGACAACTAGTAAACAAGATTGTATTGGTTGCACTGTGCACACACAGTATAAGTTGTCAGCCTGACACACACACTTGCTAGCAGGGGCTAGCAGGGAGACAGGCAAATGAAGTTAGATTAGACAGGAAAAAAAACAAAAAAAAATGATGTTATAGCCCTAAAAATGGCTTTTTGGGGTGCTGTGTTTACAGCAGAGATCTGATGAGTCCTTCAGCACTGCACTGGACACTGAATAAACTTGCCTAGCTATTTATTTCCCTATTCAATCAGCATCGCCTACACTCTCCCTCCTCTCAGTAAGACTGCAAGTTAGTTATGACTCCAAAATGGCTGCTGTCCATGAGGTAGAAGGTTCTGGAAGGGAGTGTATGCTGCTGATTGGCTGGAATGTGTCTGCTGACTGTGAGGGGCAGGGTCAAAGTTTGCTCAATGATAAAGTATAGGGGGCGGATCGAACATCACATATGTTCGCAGTTCGCCGTGAACGCGAACATGCTATGTTCGCCGGGAACAGTCCTCTGGCGAACTATTCGCGACATCTCTAGATCCTATGGATGAGTTGTAAGGCAAGAGATGGATAGTAGAGTTTAGACTTCATCCTCAGGTACACGTTCAAAGGAGTCCATATTGGATTTGGGATTGGGGAAGGATAAAGGCTGAGTGTTGTCGGTTTGTTGCGTCACGTATATGTTGCTTGTACTTTTTTCATTATTATTTGGATTCTGTACCAAAAGTATAAGGTTTTATCATTTTTTTCTTTAGCCTGACATTTTCTTGATGCCCTAGGGTTCTGATCCCATACTTTTTGCAATGTTTTGTTATCTATTTCTCTATTTAGAATTGAGTTCCATTTGTGTGGATATTTTAATGCACTATTTGCATTTAAATGGTTAAGCATGTTATATAGTTGCTATATAGTGTCAGGTCCATTTCCACAATGAAAACAATGGCTTTCAAAAATTGTAAGGTTGTATAGCTTTATTTTATGGATATGTTTGTAAATAATTGTTTCCTTGAAGGTATTTCCATCTGTCACATGAATCATAATGTGTTTTAACTTCTTAAAAATCCTTGTTTCATATTTTTTTAAAGAAATAAATAAGCATGAAATTCCCTTTTCTTGCCATGTTAAAAATTCCCATTCCTAGGGTAATATCTTTAATTTGAGCTATAGGTATTAAGACAGATTGTGGTTGTGTCAATATATATATATATATATATATATATATATATATATATATATATATATATATATATATATATATATGTGTGTGTGTGTGTGCTCTGTGTACTCTATGAACACATAATTCTGTCATTAGAAATTGGGAAACTAGCAGTGCAAATAGTTGCTTATAGAATATATGTTTTTAATCATTTCAGGGTAAAAAAAAATTTGATACGTTACAACATCTATTTTGTTTGTGCAAATCTTTTTGTAATTCTTTTAATTCAGTATAATTATTTTTAATCTCATGTGATTCTGGATCCATTTCTTCTTGTGTTTGAGTCAAGTCCTCTGTTTTAGTTTCTAGTGAGGTCAACCACTCGCTTATTGAAGTTCTCAAATGTCATTGTACTTAAAGTTTCCTATTGTATCGCTTTCTGTTTGGCTAGAAAGCATGTAAGTCTTGTATGTATTTGTGTCACGGGTTATTAGATAATTGTAAGTAGATTTTATATGGCACTTTTATATGGACCAGGAACTACCAGATGTGCAAGCCTGGTTTATCAGAGAAAGAGGTACGAGAGATTAAATTGCCAATGTCCGCTGGATAATAGAGAAAGCATGAGACTTCAAAAAAAAACATTTACTTCTGCTTCATAGACTATTCTAAAGCCTTTCGCTGTGTGGATCACAACAATCACAAAATGTGGCATGTCCTTAAAGAGATGGGAGTACCAGATCATCTCATCCTCCTCCTAAAGAATCTGTATGTCGACCAAGAAGCCACGGTCAGAACCCAACATGGGACAAGAGAATGGTTCAAGACCAGAAAAGGAGTGCGACAAGTTTGTATATTGTTACCTTATTGATTCAACTTATATGCAGAATACATCATGCGTAAGGCTGGATTGGATGAATCTAAAGCCAGAATCAATATTGCTGGAAGCAATAACAACAACCTCAGATACGCTGATAATACTACTCTGATGGCTGAAAGTGAGGAGGAATTAAAGGACTCATTGATGAGTGTAAAAGAAGAGAGTGCAAAAGTTGGCCTGCTGCTCAAGGTTAAAAATACTATTTGCCAGGAAGTGAGGTGGGCAAACGGCAATCTCACTTCCTGGCAAATAGACGTGGAAGAAGTGGAGGCAGTGACAGATTTTATTTTCCTTGGATCCAAGATCTCTGCAGATGGTGACTGTAGTCATGAAATCAAAAGATGTTTGCTTCTGGAGAGGAAAGCTATGGCAAACTTGGACAAGCTAGTAAAAAGTAAAGATATTAAACTATCAACAAAGGACTACATAGTTCAAACTATGGTATTCCCAGTAGTAACATACGGATGTGAGAGCTGGATCATAAAGAACTCTGAGCGCTGTATAATTGAAGCTTTTGAATTGTGGTGTTGGAGAAAACTGCTTAGAGTCCCTTGGACTGCAAGAAGAACCAATAAATCAATACTTCAGGAAATCAAGTCAAACTGTTCACGAGAAGGCATGATCGTGAGACTGAAGCTCAAATATTTTGGCCATATCATGAGATGGCAGGATTTCCTAGAAGAGACTCTGATGCTGGGAAAGATTGAAGGCACAAGAAGAAGGGGACGACAGAGGTGGAGATAGATAGATGAGGTCACTGAAGCAATGAATATGGGCTTGATGGAGCTCAGAGGGGCAGTGACTGAGAGATGCACCTGGTGTGCTGTGGTCCAGAGAGTCATGGAAAGTCGGATGTGACTGAACGATGAAACAACAAAAACAACAACAAGTAGATTTTAACATCGGATTCTTCAGCTATTAATTGAGTCAGTGTTTACAGAGGTGACACTATTTGTTTGTGGAAATCTTTCACACCTTGGTTAGTATATTTATAGATGCTTATTTTAAATGTTTTATAGCCATGTTATATAGTAGCTCTATAGTCACCCATAATTTTTACTTTTAAACAGTAGTAGTATGATGCTGTATAGTGCTTTATAAAGGTTTTACATGAAATACTGTAATTTGGATCAACTTACAGCACCTTGCAAAAGTATTCACCCTCCTTGGCATTTTTCGTGTTTTGCTGCCTCTCAACCTGGAATTAACATGGACTGTTTGAGGATTTGCATCATTTAATTTACAGAACATGCCTACAACTTTGAATATGTTTTTTTTTATTGTGAAACAGGCAACAAATAGGACAAAATAACAGAAAAAGTCAATGTGCATAACTATTCACCCCACTAAAGTCAATACTTTGGAGAGCCGCTTTTTGTGGCAATCACAGCTCCAAGTCGCTTTGGATAAGTCCCTATGAGCTTGTCAAATCTTACCACTGAAATTTTTGCCCATTCCTCCTTGAAAAACTGCTCCAGCTCCTTCAATTTGGATGGTTTGTGCTTGTGAACAGCAATCTTTAAGTCTGACCACAGATTTTCTATTAAATTGAGGTCTGGGCTTTGACCAGGCCATTCCAACACATTTACATGTTTCCCCTTAAACCACTCAAGAGTTGCTTTAGCAGTTTGTTTGGGGTCATTGTCCTGCTGGAAGGTGAACCTCCATCTTAGCTTCAAATCACTCACAGAGTGGTACAGGTTTGGCTCAAGAATATCCTTGTATTTAGCACCATCCATCTTTCCCTCAACTCTGACCAATTTCCCAGTCCCGGCTGCTAAAAAACAGGATTTCTTTGGGTAATGTGATGTGTTGGGTTTGCGCCAGACAAATTTTCTTTGATGGCCGAAAAGTCACATTTTAGTCTCATTAGACCAGATCACCTTCCTCTATACATTTTGGGAGTCTCCCACATGCCTTTTCGCAAACTCAAAATGTGCCATTTTGTTTTTTGCTGAAAGTAATGGCTTGCTTTTGGCCATAAAGCCCAACTCTATGGAGCGTACGGCTTATTGTCGTCCTATGTACAGATACTCCAGTCCCTGCTGTGGAACTCTGCAGCTCCTCCAGGGTTACCTTATGTCTCTGTGCTGCCTCTCTGATTAATGCCCTCCTTGCCCGGTCCGTGAGTTTTGGTGGGTGGACGTCTCTTGGCAGGTTTGCTGTTGTGCCATGTTCTTTCAATTTTGTTATGATAGATTTGATGGTGCTCCTGGGGATCATCAAAGATTCAGATGTTTTTGTATACCCTAACCCTGACTTGTACTTCTCAACAACATTGTCCCGTAATTGTTTGGAGAGTTCCTTGGTCTTCATGGCAGTGTTCTGTTAGTTGTGCCTCTTGCTTGGGTGTTGCAGCCTCTGGGGCCTTTCAAAAAAAGGTTTGTATATGTAATGACAGATCATGTGACACTTGTCAATTTTCTGTTTTCTATTTCTAAAAAATAGTTTTATGTATATATTTTTCTCATTTCACTTCACCAACTTAGATTATTGTGTTCTGATCCATCACACAAAATTCAGATTAACAAAACATTGAATTTAAGGCTGTAACAAAATAGGTAAAAAGTCAAGGGGTGTGAATACTTTTGCAAGGCACTGTATGTTAGGTTCCAGTCTCCCCTTCATAGATGTGTTGCTTTATTTTTGATAGATAAAGGGAAATCTTTAGTAAGATAATAGAGATTTAATGATTTAAAAGTTTAATTGCCTTTACTTATGTTTTCTTCTTTAAATACATAAATAGCGTACAGTTGTGCTAAAAAAAATTGCATACCTTTTGTGAATTGACAATATATGTACCATTTTTAAAGAAAACTTGAGTGAGCAGACACAACACTTTTATTTTTTATGGGATTTATATTCAACTGTAGGTTATAACAGAATGGCACATTCATAAAACAATAAATATTCAACTCAAAAAAAGAGAAGAGCATCCTTTGAAAATATGCACTCACTGACATAAGTTGAATAAATACAAATTTCAGTTAATGTAGGTGTAAAATGTATCTTTATTTATTTTTTATTTTTTTTATTCAATTTTAATATAACAATCGTACAAAAACAAAAGTATAAACATAAAATACATTACATTACACATAACTTTAGGGTACAGAGAGGAATCCCCCTCCCGCAGTTCACTGTGTCTCTAGAGCATAATCAACTTCCAGTTGCTCATTACAGGCTACAATAGTTTTTATTTAATTCCAGGTAGGGATCAGGCCGACTTTCCATTTTGAAGCTATCAGCCATTTTGAAACTAGAAGAATATGTAATGATATTAAAATATCTGTATATTTAAATTCAATGTCCTCTGAAAAAAGATGGAAGAGGGGTGACTCTGGTGCTAACTTTATTTCTCTATTTATAATTCTTGATAAATGTTTTATACACATTTTCCAGAAACTTTGAATCCTCTCACATGACCACCACATGTGTAACTATGTTCCCCCCTCTAAACATTGCCTCAAACACCTCTCTGAGTGCATTTTCGTATTTATTTTGTTTAGAACGATCGGTACTCGGTACCATCTATTCAGTTATTTTCAAATGTGTTTCTCTTAATAAGCTACACTTAATACTTTTTTTTCTGTTAATAGCCCGGCATCAAACCATGTTTTGGCATCCCACTTTTCCCCAAGATCCCTTTTTCATTTGTACATCCCGGAAGATTTGTTTTTATTTCTCGCCTCCTCTAAGATCTTGCCACAGTTGGAAATAGAAATATGACTTTTAGATATTCTCTTTCCCATCTGGTAAGCTCAAACTTTGTCAGTTGACTGTATTCTGAATTGCTCACTAATTGTTGCAGTGTGCTAAAATGAAGCCAATAGGAGTTGGGGACATTATTAATCCTCATTACATGTATCTTTTAATACTGTAGCATTAAGAATTCCACATTAAAATAAATGTATCCAGAGCTTGTAGGCTATTCAGACACTATCAGCTCTATTAAAACCGTAGCCCGTAATGTAGCCTGTAAGACTCACAGGTATTAAATTGTCCCCGTAAAGCAACCCACTAACGATCTGCGGGTTTGCCATGAAAAAAGCCTCAGGGACATGGAACGAAGAACATCGCAGCCGCAAATCCTTTGTTCTGTCAAGCCTGTAACTTTTACGTTCCAATTTAGCTATTAAATTGCTACAACTTTCCAAAGACGCATTGGCATTCAAGCCCGTAACCCGCAAATGGAGGTCAAGACAAGTAATTAAAGTAAGAAAAAGGCAAGTGTACATCTAGGTAAGACAGTGAAACATATGTTTGATTGTATGTTTATAAAAAAAGATTTTGTAGTTTCAATGAATTGTAGTATTTTATCTGCTAGTGAAATGTCAGTTCTCATTATCAGCCTGTTCTCTATACAGTGTTAGATAATAAGTGTTCTAGCTTCAGCCTCAATAACTTATATGATTTCATCATGTAATTCAAATTTATAAGTCATATTTCCTTTATAAAGACTTTTACAGTTTAAACTTTTTTTAATTATTATTCATGAAAAATTAGCAATTTCAATACAAATTAGATGTTATCTTTTTGTCTCTATTGAGTAGAGTTACTTACTTTCTAATCTAAGATTTAAAATAAGTAAAAATAATATAAAGAAGATTGTAATGGGTATTTACCCTTACATAACTTAAAATTGGGTACTAAAGCCAGTTGAACAAATTTTTATACATATTTAACAATTGTTTTTGTTTCTATTTTTTATATATTTTCTTCTTCCAAGAGTAATGTTGATGCTGTTCTATACCAGGTACATTTGTGTTCAAATTATTTTCTAAAGGAAATGTTTACCCTATTTTGTATATTTACATGATTTGTCAGATTTGTCCCTCTCCTTTCTCCTTTCTCTCCAAAGATATCCCTCCTTGAAAGTGCAGCCTCCTATTATCTTTGGCATGTTGATGTTGGGGCTCGGGCCAATTCCTGGCTTTGTTCACTTTTTCTTCTTCAAAAGGGTATGTGCTACAGAATTATCTCCAAGACTAATTAAAAAATGACCATTAATGATTTCATTTTCCTTTCACACAATGTCAAAGGGTTTAATCCTGCATTCAAAACATGCTAAGCATTTATATCTTACAAACCATTAAAACCCTCAGTGATTTTCATGCAGCAAACTCTATGAACACATAATTCTGTCATTAGAAATTGGGAAACTAGCAGTGCAAATAGTTGCTTATAGAATATATGTTTTTAATCATTTCAGGGTAAAAAAAAATTTGATACGTTACAACATCTATTTTGTTTGTGCAAATCTTTTTGTAATTCTTTTAATTCAGTATAATTATTTTTAATCTCATGTGATTCTGGATCCATTTCTTCTTGTGTTTGAGTCAAGTCCTCTGTTTTAGTTTCTAGTGAGGTCAACCACTCGCTTATTGAAGTTCTCAAATGTCATTGTACTTAAAGTTTCCTATTGTATCGCTTTCTGTTTGGCTAGAAAGCATGTAAGTCTTGTATGTATTTGTGTCACGGGTTATTAGATAATTGTAAGTAGATTTTATATGGCACTTTTATATGGACCAGGAACTACCAGATGTGCAAGCCTGGTTTATCAGAGAAAGAGGTACGAGAGATTAAATTGCCAATGTCCGCTGGATAATAGAGAAAGCATGAGACTTCAAAAAAAAACATTTACTTCTGCTTCATAGACTATTTTAAAGCCTTTCGCTGTGTGGATCACAACAATCACAAAATGTGGCATGTCCTTAAAGAGATGGGAGTACCAGATCATCTCATCCTCCTCCTAAAGAATCTGTATGTCGACCAAGAAGCCACGGTCAGAACCCAACATGGGACAAGAGAATGGTTCAAGACCAGAAAAGGAGTGCGACAAGTTTGTATATTGTTACCTTATTGATTCAACTTATATGCAGAATACATCATGCGTAAGGCTGGATTGGATGAATCTAAAGCCAGAATCAATATTGCTGGAAGCAATAACAACAACCTCAGATACGCTGATAATACTACTCTGATGGCTGAAAGTGAGGAGGAATTAAAGGACTCATTGATGAGTGTAAAAGAAGAGAGTGCAAAAGTTGGCCTGCTGCTCAAGGTTAAAAATACTATTTGCCAGGAAGTGAGGTGGGCAAACGGCAATCTCACTTCCTGGCAAATAGACGTGGAAGAAGTGGAGGCAGTGACAGATTTTATTTTCCTTGGATCCAAGATCTCTGCAGATGGTGACTGTAGTCATGAAATCAAAAGATGTTTGCTTCTGGAGAGGAAAGCTATGGCAAACTTGGACAAGCTAGTAAAAAGTAAAGATATTAAACTATCAACAAAGGACTACATAGTTCAAACTATGGTATTCCCAGTAGTAACATACGGATGTGAGAGCTGGATCATAAAGAACTCTGAGCGCTGTATAATTGAAGCTTTTGAATTGTGGTGTTGGAGAAAACTGCTTAGAGTCCCTTGGACTGCAAGAAGAACCAATAAATCAATACTTCAGGAAATCAAGTCAAACTGTTCACGAGAAGGCATGATCGTGAGACTGAAGCTCAAATATTTTGGCCATATCATGAGATGGCAGGATTTCCTAGAAGAGACTCTGATGCTGGGAAAGATTGAAGGCACAAGAAGAAGGGGACGACAGAGGTGGAGATAGATAGATGAGGTCACTGAAGCAATGAATATGGGCTTGATGGAGCTCAGAGGGGCAGTGACTGAGAGATGCACCTGGTGTGCTGTGGTCCAGAGAGTCATGGAAAGTCGGATGTGACTGAACGATGAAACAACAAAAACAACAACAAGTAGATTTTAACATCGGATTCTTCAGCTATTAATTGAGTCAGTGTTTACAGAGGTGACACTATTTGTTTGTGGAAATCTTTCACACCTTGGTTAGTATATTTATAGATGCTTATTTTAAATGTTTTATAGCCATGTTATATAGTAGCTCTATAGTCACCCATAATTTTTACTTTTAAACAGTAGTAGTATGATGCTGTATAGTGCTTTATAAAGGTTTTACATGAAATACTGTAATTTGGATCAACTTACAGCACCTTGCAAAAGTATTCACCCTCCTTGGCATTTTTCGTGTTTTGCTGCCTCTCAACCTGGAATTAACATGGACTGTTTGAGGATTTGCATCATTTAATTTACAGAACATGCCTACAACTTTGAATATGTTTTTTTTTATTGTGAAACAGGCAACAAATAGGACAAAATAACAGAAAAAGTCAATGTGCATAACTATTCACCCCACTAAAGTCAATACTTTGGAGAGCCGCTTTTTGTGGCAATCACAGCTCCAAGTCGCTTTGGATAAGTCCCTATGAGCTTGTCAAATCTTACCACTGAAATTTTTGCCCATTCCTCCTTGAAAAACTGCTCCAGCTCCTTCAATTTGGATGGTTTGTGCTTGTGAACAGCAATCTTTAAGTCTGACCACAGATTTTCTATTAAATTGAGGTCTGGGCTTTGACCAGGCCATTCCAACACATTTACATGTTTCCCCTTAAACCACTCAAGAGTTGCTTTAGCAGTTTGTTTGGGGTCATTGTCCTGCTGGAAGGTGAACCTCCATCTTAGCTTCAAATCACTCACAGAGTGGTACAGGTTTGGCTCAAGAATATCCTTGTATTTAGCACCATCCATCTTTCCCTCAACTCTGACCAATTTCCCAGTCCCGGCTGCTAAAAAACAGGATTTCTTTGGGTAATGTGATGTGTTGGGTTTGCGCCAGACAAATTTTCTTTGATGGCCGAAAAGTCACATTTTAGTCTCATTAGACCAGATCACCTTCCTCTATACATTTTGGGAGTCTCCCACATGCCTTTTCGCAAACTCAAAATGTGCCATTTTGTTTTTTGCTGAAAGTAATGGCTTGCTTTTGGCCATAAAGCCCAACTCTATGGAGCGTACGGCTTATTGTCGTCCTATGTACAGATACTCCAGTCCCTGCTGTGGAACTCTGCAGCTCCTCCAGGGTTACCTTATGTCTCTGTGCTGCCTCTCTGATTAATGCCCTCCTTGCCCGGTCCGTGAGTTTTGGTGGGTGGACGTCTCTTGGCAGGTTTGCTGTTGTGCCATGTTCTTTCAATTTTGTTATGATAGATTTGATGGTGCTCCTGGGGATCATCAAAGATTCAGATGTTTTTGTATACCCTAACCCTGACTTGTACTTCTCAACAACATTGTCCCGTAATTGTTTGGAGAGTTCCTTGGTCTTCATGGCAGTGTTCTGTTAGTTGTGCCTCTTGCTTGGGTGTTGCAGCCTCTGGGGCCTTTCAAAAAAAGGTTTGTATATGTAATGACAGATCATGTGACACTTGTCAATTTTCTGTTTTCTATTTCTAAAAAATAGTTTTATGTATATATTTTTCTCATTTCACTTCACCAACTTAGATTATTGTGTTCTGATCCATCACACAAAATTCAGATTAACAAAACATTGAATTTAAGGCTGTAACAAAATAGGTAAAAAGTCAAGGGGTGTGAATACTTTTGCAAGGCACTGTATGTTAGGTTCCAGTCTCCCCTTCATAGATGTGTTGCTTTATTTTTGATAGATAAAGGGAAATCTTTAGTAAGATAATAGAGATTTAATGATTTAAAAGTTTAATTGCCTTTACTTATGTTTTCTTCTTTAAATACATAAATAGCGTACAGTTGTGCTAAAAAAAATTGCATACCTTTTGTGAATTGACAATATATGTACCATTTTTAAAGAAAACTTGAGTGAGCAGACACAACACTTTTATTTTTTATGGGATTTATATTCAACTGTAGGTTATAACAGAATGGCACATTCATAAAACAATAAATATTCAACTCAAAAAAAGAGAAGAGCATCCTTTGAAAATATGCACTCACTGACATAAGTTGAATAAATACAAATTTCAGTTAATGTAGGTGTAAAATGTATCTTTATTTATTTTTTATTTTTTTTATTCAATTTTAATATAACAATCGTACAAAAACAAAAGTATAAACATAAAATACATTACATTACACATAACTTTAGGGTACAGAGAGGAATCCCCCTCCCGCAGTTCACTGTGTCTCTAGAGCATAATCAACTTCCAGTTGCTCATTACAGGCTACAATAGTTTTTATTTAATTCCGGGTAGGGATCAGGCCGACTTTCCATTTTGAAGCTATCAGCCATTTTGAAACTAGAAGAATATGTAATGATATTAAAATATCTGTATATTTAAATTCAATGTCCTCTGAAAAAAGATGGAAGAGGGGTGACTCTGGTGCTAACTTTATTTCTCTATTTATAATTCTTGATAAATGTTTTATACACATTTTCCAGAAACTTTGAATCCTCTCACATGACCACCACATGTGTAACTATGTTCCCCCCTCTAAACATTGCCTCAAACACCTCTCTGAGTGCATTTTCGTATTTATTTTGTTTAGAACGATCGGTACTCGGTACCATCTATTCAGTTATTTTCAAATGTGTTTCTCTTAATAAGCTACACTTAATACTTTTTTTTCTGTTAATAGCCCGGCATCAAACCATGTTTTGGCATCCCACTTTTCCCCAAGATCCCTTTTTCATTTGTACATCCCGGAAGATTTGTTTTTATTTCTCGCCTCCTCTAAGATCTTGCCACAGTTGGAAATAGAAATATGACTTTTAGATATTCTCTTTCCCATCTGGTAAGCTCAAACTTTGTCAGTTGACTGTATTCTGAATTGCTCACTAATTGTTGCAGTGTGCTAAAATGAAGCCAATAGGAGTTGGGGACATTATTAATCCTCATTACATGTATCTTTTAATACTGTAGCATTAAGAATTCCACATTAAAATAAATGTATCCAGAGCTTGTAGGCTATTCAGACACTATCAGCTCTATTAAAACCGTAGCCCGTAATGTAGCCTGTAAGACTCACAGGTATTAAATTGTCCCCGTAAAGCAACCCACTAACGATCTGCGGGTTTGCCATGAAAAAAGCCTCAGGGACATGGAACGAAGAACATCGCAGCCGCAAATCCTTTGTTCTGTCAAGCCTGTAACTTTTACGTTCCAATTTAGCTATTAAATTGCTACAACTTTCCAAAGACGCATTGGCATTCAAGCCCGTAACCCGCAAATGGAGGTCAAGACAAGTAATTAAAGTAAGAAAAAGGCAAGTGTACATCTAGGTAAGACAGTGAAACATATGTTTGATTGTATGTTTATAAAAAAAGATTTTGTAGTTTCAATGAATTGTAGTATTTTATCTGCTAGTGAAATGTCAGTTCTCATTATCAGCCTGTTCTCTATACAGTGTTAGATAATAAGTGTTCTAGCTTCAGCCTCAATAACTTATATGATTTCATCATGTAATTCAAATTTATAAGTCATATTTCCTTTATAAAGACTTTTACAGTTTAAACTTTTTTTAATTATTATTCATGAAAAATTAGCAATTTCAATACAAATTAGATGTTATCTTTTTGTCTCTATTGAGTAGAGTTACTTACTTTCTAATCTAAGATTTAAAATAAGTAAAAATAATATAAAGAAGATTGTAATGGGTATTTACCCTTACATAACTTAAAATTGGGTACTAAAGCCAGTTGAACAAATTTTTATACATATTTAACAATTGTTTTTGTTTCTATTTTTTATATATTTTCTTCTTCCAAGAGTAATGTTGATGCTGTTCTATACCAGGTACATTTGTGTTCAAATTATTTTCTAAAGGAAATGTTTACCCTATTTTGTATATTTACATGATTTGTCAGATTTGTCCCTCTCCTTTCTCCTTTCTCTCCAAAGATATCCCTCCTTGAAAGTGCAGCCTCCTATTATCTTTGGCATGTTGATGTTGGGGCTCGGGCCAATTCCTGGCTTTGTTCACTTTTTCTTCTTCAAAAGGGTATGTGCTACAGAATTATCTCCAAGACTAATTAAAAAATGACCATTAATGATTTCATTTTCCTTTCACACAATGTCAAAGGGTTTAATCCTGCATTCAAAACATGCTAAGCATTTATATCTTACAAACCATTAAAACCCTCAGTGATTTTCATGCAGCAAACTCACTTTGCAGATAAAATATTACCACAATTCATGCACAGACTATACCCTAATTTCTATACCACTATCTAACCATCAAAAAAGGTGGTGCTGCTATTCTTATTCACAAAGATTTCCTTTCACTCTAGAACATAAAAATATTGACCCCTCTGGACAATTTATTATACTCACCGGCCATCTGGCTGGCACTAGGATCTTTTAATTTCCCTGTACTCCATTACAACTGCTCCCCATAATTTCCTAATCAAGTTATTAAAATATATTGAATTTAAAGTTCAGGGCGAAGTAATTATAGGATGAGTTCTTAACCTTGTATTGAACTATGACTTAGATAAAGCATAAAAAATGAAGGATTCTGGCTATTCCAATAAGCTAAGGCAAATTATTTAATCCCTAACCAAATTACACTTCCTTTTGGCCTGGAGTACTCTACACCCTAGAGATAGGGAATATGCTTTCTTTTCAGCAACCCGTGGCACCTACTACAGAATTTATACCTTTTTCATAGACTTCTCACTAACAGATAACATGAATCATACCAAAATCAATCTGTGTTCTTGGTCTGACCCATCTTTGTTTAAATTGTTTCTAAACATCGGCCCAACTTATATGATCCAGTGACCCAAGATCAAATAGCTCATGAAATAGAACTTTATTTCACTACAAACTGAACATGACTCTGAGATTGGATGGATTTTGGTGGCCCACAAAGCATTTATTAGAGATTCTACTATTAAAATAGATAAATAAAAATAAATTACTACACAAAGAAACAAGCCTGCGTAAAGAACTAATTGATCTAGAGAAACAGAACCAGAAAAGTCCATCTCAAACCCTATGCCAAAAAAGTGATGAAATGGACCCAACATAAATTATTTTCCAAAGAAAACAAATCAGATTTATTGTTAGCTAAGAAGCTGAGAACAAAGCCTTCATAATGCCAAATCTTCCAAACCAAACAATTCTCTGACTCTATCTCCTCAAGCCCTAATTAAATTCAAAATACATTCTTACACTTTCTCTAAGCAAAACAATCACTCATTCAATATTTCGTTAATTCCTGTGATCTTCCTGAGGAACTTAACTCTAGCTACTCTAAGATTACAAAAGAGGAGGTTAGAGAGTTATCCTAGATCTCTGGGCCCAGATGGATTTACCAACCTTTACTACAAAAAAATGTATAGACCTTCTCTTCCCTCATTTAACAACCCTATTTAATGCCATCTTATACCCCAGAACTAAATCAAGCAGAAATGAAGGCTCAAATCCTCTTGAGGTCAAAAACTATAGACCAATTTCCCCTCTGAATGGAGACATAAAAATCCTTGCTAAACTTATGGCCATCAGGGTATCTCAGCTTCTATTTAAACTTATATATAAAGAACAGGCTGGATTTATATAACTTCTTTATGTTTATTAGCCCTAGATGCTGAAAAGTCGTTCAGTTAGATAGAATGGCCTTATCTATATTCAGTGTTATCTAAATTTTGATTCAAAATGATCAGGTAAAGAGAAAGTATCCATTCATATACTGTACAGAGAGAATACTAGAAAAGGCTTTCCTTTATGCCCCTTTCTCTTCACCTTAGCAATTTACCCCTTGCTTAATTAAACAAATCGAACTCTGATTTTCATGGGACAACATAGGACTACACCAATTCAAATGTAGTATATTTGCAGATGATATCATATGCACCCTAACCAAACCTACCACTTCTATTCCAATTCTAATTAAAAATTTAGAGGACTTGTTTTTTTTGGATGATCACTTTTAGGCCAGATAATTTACCAGAGGCCATTGGCTTATATATGACCCCCCTAGAAAAGGAAATCATAAAACTTACTTATAGTTTTTCCTGTCCGAAATCCCACATTAAATATTTTGGAGTCAATATTACAGTTAAACTAAATGATCTATATGAAGCTAACTATAATCCCCTATATAAGACACTAAAGTCTAACATACAGAAATGGTCAAATCTTGTGGCTAGGTTGAATTAACCATGAATTTGATGCTAATTTAGCCTGAGTTTGTAGGGAGCTACTACTCTAATTTTCAACTGCCAAAAACATTTGATAACTTCAAGGTAGGTTTCTTAATGTTTATTTTGGTATTTTTTTATGCAAACATTTTTTTATACACTACTGATTCTCCTCTATCAGATGCATTCAATATCCACGAAACTTGATATGCCTTTAGGGATTGAAGCAGAAAAGACAAGAGCGTTAACATAAGAAAAGAAGGAAAAGAGTTAGAGGGAGGAGAGAAGAAGCAGAAGAAAAAGAGAAAAACTTCAATGGGAAATATAATAAGTACATTAATACAGTCTACTGTTTAGGTTAATGTATTACATATTATATAAATACTATAAATAAAATATGTTATACTGTAATCTGCATTATCCGAGAAAAATTATCATTCACTGTAACGATTTTGCTGTTTATTATCAAATGTATGTATGTGAAAAAAAAGGTAAAAAACAAAATATAGATTTCTCCATCAAATTTAAACAAAGAAACAGTTTATAGTATAAATGTATAGTGATGTATTTAATCAGGTCATTGACAGTCAGCCCATAATTGGAGTTCAGTGACTACAAAACCTTGAAAAAGATATATTTTAGAGATGTTTTGGCTTGCCAGATGTTTCTTTAGACTTACCTATCTGAAACAGATATTTTGATAAATAATATTTGATTTTTCTCCTAATTAGATAGAAAGTGCTGGTTATTCGGATGATATAAAAATCAAGTATGAGGGTCATTTGGATCTCTTCTCTTTCCTATGTTGATATATGTCAAATGTAATATATAAAAATAAATTTGGCAAATTAAAGCATGATATTTGTCAAATTATCGAGGAGCCACAGCTCTCTGCATCTTCTCCTTAGTAGTAACAGTTAAGTACTTTTTAATGCCAATTATTTCTATTGAAATACAAGGACACAAAACCTAATTATATATGACAAGTTTATTACAGTTTAATGGTACAGTAAACTTATCCATGTATCTTAAACCTTTTCTTTATTTTCCTTTTTTTCCCTTATTGATTTTGATTAACCATAAAGGGTTAATATTACCCAAAAACAAAACAATAATAATATAGAACACTTGCCATATTTTGTGTACACTTTCCATAATGCGGATCAGGCGTTGAGTTTTATCTTTTTTTTTTTGTGGTTTAAGCCTAATTTTAAAGTCCATATGTCCCAGCAGGATGCCTATTTTTTTTATTATTTTCATCTTTTCTTCCGCTGAAATCATACGCATTGTGTTTATGTATTAAATTTTTCGCTTAACTTCTTCAAATCTGGGAATGTTTGTTTTCCAATTTTTTGCTAGGACACTTCTGAAGACTAAGAAAATCATATTTGTTAGGATTTGCGATTCATTTGAGAGTTTTGGAATGGGAAGTCCTAGAATTTTCTAAGGTAGATTAAGTTTCTTCCCATATAAGAGCGATTTTAGGGCAATTGCATAATGCATGTCTCAGTGTAACTGTGTCATTACAGCCTCTAAAATATTTACCATGGAGGGATGGATTTGAGCTTTGTAGTCTCACTCAAGTGAGATACCACCTTAAAAGAGTTTTAAAGGCATTCTCTCTTTATATTGCATTATTTAAATTTGTACCCCTTTGCGCTTCATCAAAGATTATATTGTTATATTATATGTTTTCCCAGGATATTTTGTAGGGTAATTTGACTGTTGTAACTTGGTCATTTAGGTAATTATATAGAAAAGAGATATTTTCCTTTTTATTTGAATGTATCCCTAAACACCATAGGTGACCACTTTGTTTGTTTTTTTTGTTTGGATATCTGCTGTTATGGTTGTATTTTTTCTGATCCACCAACATTTATTTACAAGTGAACTTTTTCCAGTGCCACACACACCACATTGGTAACAAAATTATTAAAAAAATGGACACTTTATTAACACTTGCTTTCAAAAATATGCCACTATTAAAATAAAAGAACTTGTATAATGTATAATTTCCAGTCTACAATTATTTATATATTTGTGCTTGTATTATATTTCATCAAGGGGCAAAATTCTCTAGCATATAACTAATTGTATTTCTCATTCAGTACCTTAACTTGTATTTGCTTTTGTGTACCATCCACTTTATACCACCCCATTAAAAGAAAATCAAATGGGGGAAATATAAAGATGTATAATCATTTATGAGATACTTGGATATATATTCTTTGTCCCAGAACTTAGCAATACAGAGGGTTAAGTTATTTTTTATATCACGTATCATTTAACTTGATGAAATTAGTGTTTGTGCAGACTTCATTCATTAAATGGAAGGCCAATATAGTGATACATAGAAGGTATAAGACTTCATTATTTGATGACCATCTTTATTGACCAAATTCAGTGAGAAGTCATCCTAAATTTTCTTTCATTAGAACCCAATTTATTATAACTAGGACTGTAAAATTTAACACATATTTTTGATGAAAATTAAAAAAAACTTTAAAAAACAACAATGCTAGTTAATAAGAGGGAAGCAGTGTCAATTGACTACTCATTTCCAGGATATATGTTGAAAGTTACTTCACACATAAACAGGATATCAGTTTGTTTCTAAGGAGCTCTATGCTTTTCAAATTTATTTGGCATTTGGTATGGTTTTTACTCTCCTTATGTAAAACAATAATTTTAGCTTGTATGAATTTTGCATTTACCTAGCATAAAAGTGTTAAATAAAGATTTGATGGGATAAGAGTATAACCATAAATTGTTTGTAAGGCCATCTTCGCAAATTTTAAAAACAAGACTAATGTTGTTTCTGATTTGCAATTATTCCATGTATAGTAATGTTTCTTAGTCATCTCATTAAAACTCATTCAACTAAAATACTGTTATTTGGAATATGAAAGTGATATCTTGCTTGAAAGATTTTGTCATTGCTAATATCCTGAGACTCTCTTCTTTCTTGTAACCTGCACTAGTCTCAGCCTAAGCTCAGATTCCTGCATGAACTGTCAAAAAAGTAGCCATGGAGGAAGTTAATCTACTTTTGATCTATACAACTAAATTTTGGCTGTGGTGGAAGGTAGATCACAAGCATTTGGAGACTGTAAAATATCTCATCATCATGGAACACTACTAGTTTGCAGATTTGTATCCTTAGTTTCCAAAAGCTTTCTCCTTTTTGTATTATGTGATGTATTCAAAATACGAATCTAATCAATTGTTTTTTAATAAACTACAGTCGCCAGCTCTCTTTGCAAGTACACATCTTTTCTGTTTGTATCTGGACCATGTGTTTGTCTGCCTCAAATATATGTGCTATCTTTGAATGGTGCATGACATTAAGTGAAACAGTCTTTTTAAAGTAAACAATACGCAACCTAGCAATTTAGATATTTAATATATAATTAACAATCATAGATTATCATTGTGTATGATAAATGGGTGACCTTAATATAGAAATTAATAAAATAAAATAAATGTTTTTTTGCAGGCCTGTCTATCCCCACTTCAATCCATAATGAATGCCGCTGCTAGACTCATCTACAGTACACAGCGTTCAGTGTCGGCATCACCTCTCTGTCAATCACTCCACTGGCTTCCCGTAGCCTCCAGAATAAAATTTCAAATCATGACCCTAACTTCAACAACGGTTCACCCCATTATATCTCTGCTCTCATCTTCAAATACTCCCCCACACGCCCTCTTCATTCTGCTAACAACCTTCTTCTTTCCACCACTCTTGTCTCCTCTCATTCTCGCCTTCAGGACTTTTCTTGTGCTGCCCCAATTCTCTGGAACTCCTTGCCTCGCTCCACCTGAATATCTCCTGCCTTAAAACCTTCAAAACCTCACTAAAAATACATATGTATAAAGAAGCCTATCACCAATCCTAAAATGCACAACACTTCTCTCCCCCTCCTTCAGCACATCCAAAACCTTTAGATTGTAAGATTGCAAGTTTTCAATCTTGCATGGTGCTTTGGGATTCTAAGCTCAAAGACAAGGCACTCCATCCTTTGAATTGTGTTAATATTGCTATTGTTTTTTGTCTTGAACTTAACCCTTGTATAGCACTATGGAATATGTTGGTGAGTTACAAATAAGCAATAATAATAATAACAATAAAAATAATAATAATAGTACTCTTCACTGGGACAGCAAAGAGCTTAGTTGTGAAGCTGATGCCTGTATTCTATAAGAAATTTCTCATTTCAGCCTTAGATAAGCTCTTTGTAGACACTGCAAAGCTTAGTGTATTTTGAAAGTGAGATTTCCTAAGTTGCTTGCCCAAGAAATCTCATTGTTGACATTAACTGTACCACTGCCCCATATATATATATAAAAATGAAATATCCAACTGGTAACCTAAATGTACAGTAAGGAAAGAGGAAATATAGTCATTGAACTTATCTTTAAAGGGCCACAAAGGATACATTTTTCAAATAGTGAATATTTACTGGGTGAAGGTAAACTGCACATATTTTATTTTGTAAAGCAAATAGATATAATAATGTAAAAGGCAAAGTAAGAGGAGAGTCGCTTTCCATTAAATTTATTAAAAACTGTATGAGCAAAACAAATCCCTGCTGAGGTCATTTATCAAAATAATACTCTTGTATGAGTAATATTTTAGGATGGCTGGTCACCTAAACTGCTTGCCGCAGTGTCAGGGGGAGTGTTTTGAATGATGGCTAGTTAATTTTACAGGCTAAACTAAATATTTATCTTTGCAAGTGTTGAATACAATATGATGAGTGAGAAATTGTTCAATTTTATTTGTTTCTTTAAAGAACTACAATTGGAAATAGAGAGCATGTTTTTAGAATATAAAACAATACAACTTCAAATGTGTTACTTTTATCTGCAATTATACAGTTGCCAGTAATCTACTTCCTGTTGTGGTAGGAGAGATCTAATGAAGAGCACTAATACAAAGCTCATTAGTTTACAAAAGGGTGTGGAACATCTAGCCCGAGGGCTGTATAAGGCCCACAAAATCATTTGGCCGGGCCGTTCCACCACCATGCAGGAGTCATTGTTAAGCGATCTGTGCATGAGCTCTCCACCTCTCCACTGGGAATGAGAAACGAGAGACACAGCATCACGAGATAGAGAGACACAGAGTCGGGAGAGAGACAGGAGAGAGAGACATAGGAGAAAGAGAGACTCAGGGATGTGGTGCAGAGATTGGTGAAAATAAGGTTAACAGAGTGTCCAGCATGATGAGTTGAGGAATCTGTCAATTGTGAGAGGCAGAGGGGAGAGGTCCTTGAGTCCAGTTTAGCGGCAGCCTTGGAGGTGGGAGAGAAATTGAGGGAGTGATAACTTGTAGCAAGTAGAAGAAGGAGAGAGAGAGAGGTGAGATGGGAGTGGGATTTTTTGTCTGGTAGCACTAGATGATGGAGATGGGAGCATAAAAGAGGAGAGAAGGGAAGGAGTTATGTTTAAGTTAGAAACATTGTGTGTAGAAGTTGTGGAGTAGAGCCTGAGAAAAAGGCAGGAGGTAATGAAAAAGAACAAAGCACGGGGAAACGTTATGAGACAATGTGTAATGTACAAAAATAATTAGTAATACTTCTCAAGAGTTGCTATTTGATAAGGTGAATATAATTTGTAAGAGTGAATAAATTAACAGTAATAAATGGCAAGTGGGAGAGGATTACTCTCTGTAATAAAGCAGAGTTTCTCACTTAGAGGTGAGCAAGCTAATTGCAAAGAAGCTGAGGCCTTATGTAAACAGAGAGTTCGTGAAAGAGTGCATGGTGGCTGCTGTGAAGTTGTTAGCACCAGACAAAGTAAAATTGTTTCAGATTGTTAGTTTGTCTCAGAGAATAGTCTCAGACTGGATAAGTGACTTAGCACAAGATATTGAAAAAAAAAACTGAAGAATTCTGCAGGAGATTTCCAATTTTTTCTCTTTGGCTTGTGACGAGACAACAGACATAACAAATACTACCCAACTGGACATTTTCGTTCATGGGATAACTGCAGACATGCAAGAGGAATTGCTATCACTAGAAGCCATGCATTGCAAGAGGACTTTTTTTTGAGAGACTTGTTTTATAAATGAAAAAAACTTGAGCTAACATTTCAGAAGTTTATGGTCTTACTACAGATGGCGCTCTAGCCATAGTTGGCTTGCAACAAGGGTTAGGTACCTTAAGCCTTTCCCCAAAATGGAAGATGAAAAGCCTTCTATGACCCTTGAATATGCAGGTGAATACTCAAAACTAATTGAGGCATTTAATGAAATATTCAAGGACGTGAAAAGAATACAAATGGAGTTGAACATCTTTGCTACACCATTCAATGTGGCCTGATAACTTACGACACAAACAATGGAGCTAAAAGGTAGGTACAACAACTGCTTGAGTTCTATAAACGTTACATAGGCAATGATAAATTTCCACTTTGAGGAGACATGCATTGAAATATGCATCTTTGTTTGGAACAACTTACTGCAAAACTTACCATTGCAAAGAGTCGACTGCACTTCAGATTGACCAGTACTCAAACCAGGAAAAGCAGTTGCGAGTAGCATCATCATCAATACCAGCAAACATCCTATGCCTCACCAATGAGAAGCAGTTCCAGCCATCACATTAGGGGTGAGTTAATTCAATGTTTGACCAAATATAGCAGGCTAATTTTAAGTTGATAATTTTGCATGGCCCACAAATAGTGATGTCGCGAATAGTTCGCCGGCGGACTTTTTTCGGCGAACATAGCATGTTCGCGTTCGCGGCGAACTGCGAACATATGCGAGATTCGACCCGCCCCCAATACTTTATCATTGAGCAAACTTTGACCCTGCATGTCACAGGCAGCAGACACATTCCAGCCAATCAGCAGCATACACTCCCTTCCACACCCTTCTACCTCATGGACAGCAGCCATTTTGGAATCATAAGTAACTTGCAGTCTTACTGAGAGGAGGGACAGTTTGGATGATACTGCATCAATAGGGAAAACCATAGCTAGGCAAGTTTATTCAGTGTCCAGTGCAGTGCTGAAGGACTCTTGTGCATTATTATTATTACTACTATTTAATGTATAGATGTACCAGCTGGGCATGCATTATTATTATTATTATTATTATTATTATTATTATTATTATTATTATATAATGTGTAGATGCACCAGCTGGGCATGCTCTTGTGCATTATTATTATTATTAGTAGTAAAATACTACTACTAATAATAATAATAATAATGCACAAGAGCATGCCCAGCCAGTACATCGACACATTATATAGTAATAATAATAATAATAATAATAATAATAATAATAATACACAAGAACATGCCCAGCCGGTACATCTACACATTATATAGTAATAATAATAATAATGTAGAAGAGCATGCCCAGCCGGTACATCTACACATTATATACTAATAATAATAATAATAATAACAATAATAATAATAATGCTCAATAGCATGCCCAGACGGTACATCTACACATTATATAGTAGTAGTAATAATAATAATAATAATAATAATAATAATAATAATATAGAAGAGCATGCCCAGCCGGTACATCTACACATTATATAGTAGTAATAATAATAATAATAATAATAATAATAATAATAATGCACAAGAGCATGCCCAGCCGGTACATCTACACATTATATAGTAATAATAATAAGAATAATAATAAAGCAGAAGAC
Organism: Discoglossus pictus; assembly: GCA_027410445.1. Taxonomy (NCBI): domain Eukaryota; kingdom Metazoa; phylum Chordata; class Amphibia; order Anura; family Alytidae; genus Discoglossus; species Discoglossus pictus. The sequence continues at coordinate 111,970,977 of CM050164.1, forward strand.
CTCCCCTGTGTCTCCCCCCCACTCCCTCCCATGTGTTTCTCTCCCCCCCCTCTCCCCTGTGTCTCTCCCACCCTTGCCTGTGTCTCTACCCCCTCTCCCTTCCCCAGTGTTTCTTTCCCCCCTCTCCTGTGTATTTTCCCCCTTCCCTCTTCCCTGTGTCACTCCCCCCTCCCCTGTGTCTCTACCCCCCTCTCCCTTCCCATGTTTCTTTCCCCCCTCCCCTGTGTCTTTCCCCCCTTCCCTCTCCCCTGTGTCTCTCCCCCCTCATCTGTGTCTCTTCCCCCTTCTCCCCTGTGTCTCTACCCCCTCTCCCCTGTGTCTCTACCCCCTCTCCCTTCCCCTGTGTTTCTTCCCCCCTCCTCTGTGTCTTTACCCCCTTTTCTCTCCCCAGTGTCTCCTCACCACTCCCTCCCATTAGTCTCTCCCCCCCTCTCCCCTGTGTCTCTACCCCCCACTCTTTCCTGTGTCTCTCCCCCCTCCCATGTGTCTCTTCCCCTCACCTCTCCCTTACTCTGTTTCTCTTCCCCCCTCTGCCCTGTGTCTTCCTCCCCCTCTCCACTGTGTCTTCCTCCCCCTCTCCCCTCTCCTGTGTCTTCCTCTCCCTCTCCCCTCTCCTGTGTTTCCTCCCCCTCTCTCCTCCCCTGTTACCTCTCCCTTACCCTGTTTCTCTTCCCCCCTCTGCCCTGTGTCTTCCTCCCCCTCTCCACTGTGTCTTCCTCCCCCTCTCCCCCTCTCCACTGTGTCTTCCTCCCCCTCTCCCCTCTCCTGTGTTTCCTCCCCCTCTCTCCTCCCCTATTAGCTTCTATATGCATACATACATACGATAAGAAATCTGGGGGGGGTTACCCCTTAACCCCCCCCCCCCAGTTCCAACACCCATGTGTACTGTATAATATTGTATTGCATTATGTTATATTATATCACTAGCGACTTGCCTGGCACAAATGATGGGGCAATAAAGTTTGAAGCCATGGCAATGCTGTTTGCCACACAATGTGATGCTTTTTGTACTCTGAGGACCTTCGGCGCTCATTGTGAGCCTCTTCCCTCGTGGCCTTCATGTTTCGTGCTTTGCAACGATCAATCTTCGGTGCTCATCGCAAAGACAGTTATATAAGTACAGTGTTAAATATATATTTTTTTTGTGCAGTGTAAATTAAAAAATGTATTCAGGTCTCAGAGCATAATAAAGTGATTTAGATTTGTAACTGCTTTGAGAGTGCTATCGCTGGCAGCCAATGAGCAGTAATCCAGATATATAACTGCAGAGTAAAAAGTAAAACATTTTAGTGTAGTGTAAAGTCTACATTTTTATTAATACTTATTAAATGAATGCACGATAATAACTATTGTGAATGAACAAATGTATTAGGAAGTGCGAAGCGTTAATGTATGTAAAGTAACCGCAGTGTAAAATATGCTATTAAGCGTATTTTTTTTATATATATTTTTTTTTTAATAATAATGAATTAATAAATTACTAAAATACTTTACCTATTTGTAATTAATATATCCAGTGATCAATAACCTGAAGAGCTAACAATCAGTTTTGATTTTCCTGCAGCTTACAGTGTACATTTGGACTGTTGGTGACCCGAGGTGTAAGTGTTACAGATATCACATATATAGTTGTGAGCAGGCGGGTTGTTGCTAACGCTGCGGGCTTGCGAAGCGAGGGCCAGAGTTGCTGGCAAGGAGCGCCGAAGGCTCCCACGTCGGCTGCAATGAGCCGCAGGCGGGACTTACACCATCAAATTTACGGACTTACCATCCAAAAATACGGGACTTAGAAAAAAAAACATTACGAGCTCACAAAAATACGACCTTAACGCCCGAACCGCACGCACTTAAAAACATTAAAAACACAATAAATACACACAACAAACACATAAAAAGCTTACCCACAGCAAGGCGGGCACCGAGGACCTCTGCATGTGAAGTTACACCTCCATTTAAGTCCAAATTCATGAGTTTAGACACCCGAAAATCACCTAAGTGAGAGAAAAAATGGCCCTTGAAAAAAAGAAAACGAGGCTACAGGACCCTAAACACGCAAAACACATACGGATTGTCCTAAAAAGCCGTACGAGGTAAAGATACACTATTAACAAGGACGCTAAATCATGCACACCCGCGTACCACATACACATTCCCCGCCATTTTACAACACTAACTTACACAATGCGGAAGTACCCAGCTACCCTAACGGCTTCCCCTCACGCATGCAGCCTATTTACACTACACACTGCACACATTGCTGACACTTACACAGCAGCTCCACAGCACTGAAAACCTACATTGTATGATGCAGGAACATGAAAACAGATTTTCAGCTCTTCAGCACAATGCTTCCTGCATATATTACTTACAAATAGGTAAAGTATATTCATTTAGTAATTATTTCATTAGCATACAAAAATACATATACACAAAAAAACCATTATCACATTAAACATAAAAGCCATTCACTGCGCGCCTCACAACGAGCGCCAACGCTGCTCATAGTATACAAAGCCTTGCAATAAGCGCAAAAAACACATCACCGCCGACCAAAGAATAACAGCAAAAGCGCCTATCAGAAAAAAAATACAACCAACAGCCTTGCAATGAGCGCCGAAGGATCTCCGACCGCCAACAAAATGAATGTCTCGTCCAAACCATTACCTGCCTTACAATCTTATTGCCGGGGCAAGTCGCTAGTAAATATATAAAGATCAAGATAATAAAAGTATCAGGAAATGTAACACAAAGATGCACGCGCGTCGGAATAATACGACAAATACGGATTTTTGTCATAAGTGATATGATCACAGTATTGGGTCATAAACCCTAAACACTGGAATCTGTTACATACAATTTACTGATGATGTCATTAATGGGCTTCAAGGGGGGGGGATCTCTTTTCATACTTTTTGAGCGGTGCAAATCCAACATACGCAGAGCGGAAACGCCACATCTGTGGGACACACACAAAGGGGTTCACTTTGGGAGAAAAAAACAAACAAATATGAAATATTTAATAATCATATTTTGATGTTACCAACAGATAAGGAAACGAAACTGAGGTTATTATATCTAATAGTAGCAAGCCTGGGAGTACTGGGAGTAATAATACTGCAGCAGGAGGTCAGGACTAATGTCACTCTATAGACACCCAGTCAGATAAAGGTCAGTACTAATGTCCCTCTATAGACCCCCAGTCATATAAAGGTCATTACTAATGTCCCTCTATAGACACCCAGTCAGATAAAGGTCAGTACTAATGTCACCTATAGACCCCCAGTCATATAAAGGTCAGTACTAATGTCACTCTATAGACACCCAGTCAGATAAAGGTCAGTACTAATGTCCCTCTATAGACACCCAGTCAGCTAAAGGTCAGTACTTATGTCCCTCTATAGACACCCAGTCAGATAAAGGTCATTACTAATGTCCCTCTATAGACACCCAGTCAGATAAAGGTCAGTACTAATGTCCCTCTATAGACCCCTAGTCATATAAAGGTCATTACTAATGTCCCTCTATAGACACCCAGTCAGATAAAGGTCAGTACTAATGTCACCTATAGACCCCCAGTCATATAAAGGTCAGTACAAATGTCACTCTATAGACACCCTATCAGATAAAGGTCAGTACTAATGTCACCTATAGACCCCCAGTCATGTAAGGTGTAACCCTTACAATACCTGATTGATACAACATCATACCTGATGTTTTAAAGCACGTTATTCCAAACAATTTAGGAATGTTAGGTAATTTATGCCCTTTATGGCTTAAAACCAGACTCTGCATCAACTATGTAATTTTCCGTGGGAGTTTTGCCATGGATCCCCCTCCGGCATGCCACAGTCCAGGTGTTAGTCCCCTTGAAACAACTTTCCCATCACTATTGTGGCCAGAAAGAGTCCCTGTGGGTTTTAAAATTCGCCTTCCCATTGAAGTCTATGGCGGTTCGCCGATGTTCGCAGGTTCGAAAATTTTAGGTTCGCGACATCCCTACCCACAAATGTTATAAATATCCAAATAGCCCTTGGCAGAAAAAAAGATTCCCCACCCCTGGTTTACAAGGATACACTATGCTCAAACTAGTCAAGACAATGAAAGCCTGCAATAAAGAATACATTAATATGTAAAAATATTAAACAGAGAGTTTATTTTTTTATTTCTAAAAACATTTCCCCATTATCTGACTTATTATAAACACAGAGTTTATTTTTTTATTTCTGAAAACATTTCCCCATTATCAGACTTGTTATTTAAAAGACCATATAGAGAAAAAAAAAATGATCACAGTGCTTCATTACTAATGGCTCCTGGCAAGTATTTATAGATCTTTAGTAAATGTAGTATTACTTTATGTCTTTGCTAGAGGCAGAAAAGTTTCAACTGTCTCTATACACTACAAGCAATGCATGTTCAATAAATATGACAGAGTATGTTGATCGTATATAAAAATTATGTTGATACTCAGTAGTATTATTTTCTTATAGTTGAATAAACAACATTTCTTTCCTATTTCCTTTCTATATTTATATTTATAACAATATAAACAGCAAATAATAGGTAATGTAGCTACACAGTCTATACTTTGCCAGTCAATGTCATTCTCAAGGTCTTATGTTGCCATCCATTTGACCTTGGTTTTAAAAGCATAAAAAAAAGCCTTGAAGCCAAGAATCGGTTCATCAAATTCATTCTGACAAAAAACATGTTGTGCCACAGAGAATTTATACATTTGTTTTTTTCATTTTTTTAAAGTACACTCTGACTGCTTTTTACCAGTTCTTAGAACGAAAACAATGCAGTGTCCTTCTTGCAGGTCTTAAAACATGGAATTTTTCCTTCAGAATATTATTTTTAATACATCATTGTTATATCTAAGATTTTTTATAAAGATGTGCTATCATTTAATTACAGCATTTACATTTTCAATCCAATTTATTGTTATGTTAAATGTTATTCAGTAAGATGAAATGCACTTTTATTGCCATGTAATTGTCTCTGTACCTATATAAATGAAAATACATGTGTACAATTATGTCTTATGTGGAAAGTTTTTTTTTTTTTTATATTTACAGTATACTCTGCTGAAGAACTCCTTTTGATAATGGTCTAAAAGTCTTTGGAAAGCAAACACTTGATGAAAAATTGTCAAATGCAATTGCTCTTTACTGTGAGAGGCCATTTCTGCATGCATATATTCACCTAAATATATAAATATATTTATATATATATATATATATATATATAAGTAATAACTATATTTGTCAGAGTCTAAAAAGCTTAACATTGTGTGCCAAACTGCATTGCCATGGCTTCAAATTTGTGAGTACGACTTAGGCGAGGCGAGGCCAGCCGTTAACTCGGAGCACTTAAGCGATGAGCACTTACGTGTAGCGAGGCGAGCCATTAAGGCACTAAAACTCGCAGCACAAAGGCAATGAGCGCCGAAGGTTCTCATAGCCTGCGAGCCACGCGAAGCGAGACGGGCAGTTAAGGCAATGAAACACAGGGGACTAAGCCACCAAAAACGTAGTAAATGCGGGATCACCTTAGACTGCAAGCAGTTGATCAACGTGGGTATGAGAAAAAAAAATACGAGATAGCAAAAATACAAAGATAATGGCTGAACCGCACAAAGCAAAAAAAAAAAAAAAATACAACAAAAACATCACACACAACACGGGGGGACAGCCAGGATGTCTGGGAGTGAGGTGGAATGTGAATTTAAGTTGATTTGAGTTTTGGCACTCAAAAATCGCTGAAGCGACAAAAAAATATGGCCACCAAAAAAATTAAAACGAGCACTTTCACACAGGAACGTACAAGCTACAAAATACACTATTACAAATGACGGAAAATGTTTGCAAGACGCGTAACACATAGACAAACGACGCAAGTTTACAACACTAACTTGCAACTAATAACAGTACGAATCTAAATTGGAGCTTTACATAACTAAACCGACTGTTTGCCCTCGTGCACGCAGCCTATTTCTACTGCACACTTGGGTAATTCATGACACTTTCTCCTCAGGGCAGCAACAGTCCAACTGTACATTGTATGCTGCAGGAAAATAAAAACAGATTGTTAGCTTTTTAGGCTATGGATTACTGGATATATTAATTACAAATAGGTAAAGTAAATTAATTTAATTAACTAATTAATTAATTATTAGTTAACAAAATATAGATATATATATCAGTCTTTGTTTTAAGCCCCGAAGGTGCTTAGAGGAGCAAAAGTAGATGAGAGGAGAGGCTCGTAATGAGCGCCAAAGGTCCTTAGAGTAGAAAAAGCTTTACATTTTGTTGCAAACAGCATTGCCATGGCTTCACATTTTTGGCGTTCATTGCTAGCCTCTCTGCTCATGTAATTTTGGTGGTGTGAGCACCTTTGGCGCTCATTGCAAGGGCTGCGCTGATCACAGTTGGCCCTCATTGCGAGTCTCTCCCCTTGTGTACTTTTGCTCCTCTGAGCACTCTCGGTGCTCATTGTGAGCCCGTGCTGAATGCCTTTGGTGCTTATTGCGATCCTTTCCTTGCTCTACTTTTGGTTCTCTGAGCACCCTGTGCGCTGATTTTGAGCCACGCACTGTGCGCCTTTGTTGCACATCGCGTGGCTCTTCGCTCGTGTAGTTTTGGTGGTCTGAGCACCTTTGTCACTCATTGTGAGCCTCACGCTGAACGACTTTGTGGCTCATTGCGATCCTCTCCCCTTGCCCCTTTTTCTTTCTCTATATATATATTTTTTTATGCAAATTAATTAATTAATTAAATAATAAATTAATATAATTTACCTATTTGTAATTAATATATCCAACAATCAATATCCTGAAGGGCTAACAATCTGTTTTGTATTTTCCTGCAGCATGCAATGCACATTTGCAATGTTGCTGACCTGAGATGTAAGTGTCCGCAATGTGTGAAGTGTGCAGTGTAAATTTTGTATTGGTAATTTTATTAGTTGTAAGTTAGTGTTGTAAAATGGCGGCGATTGTCTATGCGTTATTGTCCCCAATAGTGTATTTTATACCTCGTACGTGCCTCTGTTAAAGTCTTATGTGCTTGGCAGTGTTTTGCGTGTTTAGGGGTCGTGTACTCTTGTTTTTATTTTCGGCCGCCATTTTTTTTTTGTTTAGGCAATTTTCGTATGTGGAAACTCGGCAAATTGTGGTTAAATTGTTGTGCAACCTGACTCCCAGACTTTGCGCCTGTCCCCCAGTGCTGTGAGTGGTGTATGTTTTGTATTTTTGTTAATTTTGGTGGTGTTATTGTTGTTTTTGTATGTGCGAGGTTCAGCCGTTAACTTCGTATTTTTCTGACCTCGTAATTTTTTTTCTAAGTGCCACAGGTCGTATTTTTTTTGTTAAGTGACGCTTTCATTTTTGCAGGTGTTACAGGCTGTCGTTTTCCCACACATTTATTTTTCAAACTGCTCCGGGTCTTGCATTGTGAATGGTGTAATTGAGATTTAGTTCCACAGGTCGTAAGAATGAGCGCCTATGGCGCTCATCTCCAACCAGTGCACCTAAGTGGTGCGGGGTCATAGGGATGCGCACCTATGGCACTCGTCTCCAAATAGCGCAGTGAGAGCCTTCGGCGCTCCCTGCCTAAGTCGCATGTGGTCGTAGGGATGGGCGCCTATGGCGTTCATCTCCATCAGCGCAAGGATCGCCTTTGGGCTGCAGTTGCAGCGGGATCTCTAAGCGAGCCCGCAAGCGTTAGCAACAACCCGTATTGCTCACAACTATATATATATCACATATATAGTTGTGAGCAAGCGGGTTGTTGCTAACGCTACGGGCTTGCGTAGCTTCGCGAGGTCCGCAGTTGCTGTCAAAGAGCGCCAAAGGCGCTCCTTGCCCGCAACTGCGGACTTTAGACCCGCAAATTAACTGCATTTGGGGAGGTGGAGGCTCCCACCTATCCACAAATTTGAGCCGCGGGACTTAGAAAAAAACATTACGACATCGCAAAAATATGACCTTAGCGCCCGAAACCCGCGCACATGAAAACATTAAAAACACAGTAAAAACACACAACAAACACATTAAAAGCTTACCCACAACAAGGGGGGGGGGCACCCAGGACCTCTGAAAGTAAAGTTACACCTCAATTTAAGTCGAAATTCAAGAGTTTAGACACCCGAAAATCCCCTAAGCGAGAGAAAAAATGGTCGCCAAAAAAAACGAAAACGAGGCTACATGCCAGTAAGCATGCAAAACACCACGAATCACATACAGATTTTCCGAAAAAGCCATACGAGGTCCAACAACAAGGATGCTAAATCGGCCACCGCCGTGTACCACATACATTAGGCGCCATTTTACAATACTAACTTACACAATGCGGGCGAGGCTCGCAATGAGCGCCCAAGGATCTCGGAACACCAACTAAATTAATGTCTCAAACAAACACAATTATCTGCTTTACAATCTTATTGCCGTCATTTTTTGACGGGCAAGTCGCTATTATATATATATATATATATATATATATATATATATATATAATGATGTAATGAGCACCGTAGTTGTCGTCACGCAATGTTAAATAATACGCGCTCATCGCAATGCCCACACGACTCACAGCATCCCCAGCTGCACCCCCGGCTGTAATTAGCACCGCCGTAGGCGCTCATTGCAGGGCTCACGATGAGCGTCGTAGGCGCTCATCGCAAGGCCCTCAGGACTAGCAGCACCCCCGGCTGTGAATAAGGTACATAAAGTTAGGATCCTGTCTAGGAGCCCCAGCTGTCACTGTGCTGTGCCAACACCCAGAGCAATAACTACATTTAAGAGCCCTGACATACTGAACAGTTGCCAGAGCCAATGATGCAGACTTTGAGAGACATGGTGATAAGTCCGGCCAGCAGTGCTGGGTCTTCACTATGTTCAGATCCAGAACTCTCGACACACAGGTCACGGCAGCGCCAACACTGGGCATTTAAACACGTGAGGACACAGCGTCAAGCACGACCTGACACGCCCCTGGCTTCATTGCAGGGCTGACGATGCAAGGCCTCTAAAATTCACAGCACCCCCAGCTGCACCCCCGGCAGGCCCACAATGTAGAGGGGGGCTTGCGAGGCCCGAAAACCCCACAAGGTAGAGGGGGGCTCGGAAGGGGTGCATGCATGCGCAATATCCACCACAGACATGCAGCAGTGGGGAGGAGAACAGTGCGCGTTACCACAATCTACTATGCTTTCCTCACACTCACCAGTACTTAATTACAATGAAGTCTGCTCACACTCACCAATGCAGAAACCTACTGGACAGATAAAGTGTACACTACAGGAAAACCTAGGCCAGTCAGGAAAAAAAGAAAGAAAATAAATAAAATAAAAGAATAAAAAGAATAAAGAAAAAAAGAAAGAATACAAAAAGAAAAAGAAAGGAGAAAAGAAGAAAAGAAATAAAAGAACAAAAAAAAATTGTATTGAATTATTTTTCCCATTCAAATTAATGTTATATCTATTAAAATTTCTATTTTTCAATAATACATTTCAATGGGCAGCTAACTTCCCATTGAAATGAAATAATACCGTTATTTATGATGGGTAATTACTCTAATATGATATAAACCCTGGAGTGAATGAAACTGACATTGGTTTGAGTTAGCTGATTGGTACAAGTCAAATGGTTGTCACAAGTGACTATCATACTGGCTTTAGTGGTGGGAAGTAGCTAGAGATCGATATGTGTGAGTTCGGTGACTATGGCAAATGGTGGAATGAGTTGTATGGCAGAAAAGCATCTGTGGGAAAGCTGAGATGGTTAAATGGACCAATAGCACCAAAGATGAGCCAAATAAACTGGATCCAGAGCTAAAGGAGGGGGAGACAATGTTGCTGGGCATTAAAGTGTTGTGAGGTAAAGAGAGATCAACAAACAATCTCTACTAAGTCAGATATGCCTATATAATATATGAGGATGAAAGGCAACTGCAGGAAATGAAATAGTTCATGAATTGCTTAGAGAGGCTTTAAATAGAGCCTTTAACGTGGTAATCCAGAGCCCCTGATGAGCTGAGATTCACAGATCACACGAAACGTTTGTCGGTGTTGATGACATCACTTTGGGGGCAAAAAAACGGCTGAAGCAAAAGCTTATAATATGCTATAGCTTCTTAACAAAAAGCTTCTATACAGAGGTCCCATGAAGATATTACATGCTTATACTGTCCCATACAAGGTATATATAGTGGCCCAGGTATAGAGGGACCACAAGCTTTAATATATCCAGTACATATAAATGTCCAATTGCATTAAGAACTGTTGGGTATAGTAGTGGTGTCTAAAAAAGAACCAAGAGGTATAACCTACTCAGTCCTATAATGATACAGACGGTGTAGTGGTCTCTCATAGTAGAACCACGAGGTATAACCTACTCAGTCCTATAATGATACAAAAGGTGTAGTGGTCTCTCATAGTAGAACCACGAGGTAAACAGCATAGATTTCCAGTTTCCAACTTGTAGTGTTTGTCATAGTAGAACCAAGAGATATAATAACAGCTTGCCCTTAAGATTACAGAAAATATAGTTGGTATAGTAGTGGCATTTTTTTTTTGCCACAAGGTAATTATTGCTGAAGTCGTCGCTTGGGAAATGGTGGTCTCATAGAGATTACACAGATTGTGAGAAACATAAATGCAAAGTTTATTTCAGCAACATAAATAGATTCATTACGCAATTGAACAATAGTAGGATGTAGTAGTGGCACTAGCCAAGTAGTGTCACAAGATAATCACAGTCAGACTGATTAACATTTGTGAGAAAAGCAGTAAAACTTACTTATGGAAATGTATGCTTGTAATCCAATATACATAACTGATTGAATTATAAAACATTATTGTTCATAATAGTATCGGCCACATACTGACAGATACTCCTAATCTCAAGACATCTTGATAAGACCAACAGTATAAAAAAAAAAACTATTCATAGAAGTTATATATTCAGCTAAGTGGATAAATTCCACCACCTTTGTATAGAATGTATAGCACCTTTGTATAGAATGTATAGCACTTTTTTCATTCTTTGACTATTTTATGTTTTCATTTGAATTTTATCACATTTAATTAGTTTATGTAAAAATAAATCATAAATATATATGTCAATATACTTTGGGAATAGTAAATCATTACTTACACAGATATCAATGTTGCTATATTAAAAGCAACATTTAAAGTCTCACTAGTTACTTATTCTAATATAGTTAGTGTTGCAATCTATAGAGCAACTCCAACCAATATTTGTAAAACACTAATATCACCTGCTAAATTCACTTAGAAGCTATAGGGAAATTGTAAAAATCTGTTTAGAGATGTGTTTGTATATTTTTTTTGTTTTAAACGATCAGATTTTAATTATAAAAATTATTTTAAATAATTTTCATTAAAGATTGTTTTTTTTTTAAATTTAGTATGAAGCAATGTTCTCCCTTTTTTTGTTATTTCTCTCTGTGCCATCTTCAGGGACAGCGATAACAAAAAGATCTATTATCTAAGTGTTCACATTTTGGCTATAACCAAACAAGGGATCAACTCTAAAATAATTGTAGTATGATATAAACCCTGGAGTGAATAAAACGAACATTGGTTTGAGTTAGCTGATTGGTACTAGTCAAATGGTTGTCACAAGTGACTATCATCCTGGCTTTAGTGGTGGGAAGTAGCTAGAGATCGATATGTGTGAGTTTGGTGACTATGGCAAATGGTGGAATGAGTTGTTTGGCAGAAAAGCATCTGTGAGAAAGCTGAGATGGTTAAAGGGACCAATAGCACCAAAGATGAGCCCAAAAAACTTGATCCAGAGCTAAAGGAGGGGGACACAATTTTGCTGGGCATTATGGTGTTGTGAGGTAAAGAGAGATCAACAAACAATCTCTACTAAAAGGTGTACTTATGTGTGGCAATGCCGATGGGGTTGATTCGCCAGATGGGGAATGGTGAAGTAATGAATGATCAAATGAGCTAACTTGTGAATCCAGATTCGTTTTTCAGGACTAGGAAGCTGCTGATGTGATCCTAATGCCAGAAGATTATCTAAAAGTGACATTCTGCTTTCAAGTGAATTGACAGTTGAGGCTATTTCAGCCAAAATTCTCTACATTTTTAAATTCTGTGCACTTCTCAATAGTCGATATGAGTCTGCTTTTCCTGGCTGTAGCAAGATGGGGGATGCCTCTGTTGAAGATCCTCTGAATAATTCTTGGAACTGTCCATGACTGATATGAGTTGTTACTCCCAGAAATGGAGGCAGGACTTGATGGAGAAGATGTGGCCTGTGATGGGATGCTTTCAGCAACGGAGCGTGCTTGGTCTGCAATATCAAATATGTTATAAAGCCTGGAGAGGGGCACAATTTGTTAATCTGTGAATAAGTGAATGGAAATAAATTTGGTCGTCTCTATGTGAGACTTGAGAGATTAAGACACAGAGAGTACAACACAAGTCATATGAGTATAGCGCAAATTGTATGCAGGGATATCAAATGAGGAAAGGTTACAATAAAAGACGTAGATTAATGGGAGCCACTATGGATGGCTGGAGTAAATCAAATGAACTTGGGTTCATATAAACTGATTTATCAACTAATTATTGACAATAATGATATTGCTAGGAATGCAGCCAAGCCAGAAGGAAGGTGCAAAAGCAAGGAAAGTCACCTCAATGCCGTGGGATAAGCGAGAAACAGGGGCAAGCGCAGGGGAGGGGTGTATGGTGGACATGAAGAAAAGTGAAAAAGCTGAATGTGAAGTACTCCTATGCATATACAATTACATGAAAGAAGATAAGCAATGGGGGTGATGAGCATGCTCTACTGATATACTGTAAATGCATACAAATTTCCACGAAAACACATATACATGTAAATAAATATATTAGAGTAGGGAAAAGGCTAAATATGCGAGGCTGGATCCTCCGCATACTACAGGAGATCATTTTCTAAAGGCCACTTTAGAATACCACACACAGAAAATTTGAGTTTCACACATGCACATAATAGAAAACCTTTGTGCATTATCATAGGGTTTATTTGAACAGGAATTCACGCTGATTATGAGAATGAGTCAGGATTAAGCATGTGCTTTTACACAGGAAAGTGGCAGAGATTTGGAATTCAGAAGATGACCAATGTGCAGGGAATGGGAGTGAAGCAGTCTCCAACATTCATTTTTAATGTTGAGACATCAGTGAAGGCTATAACACCACATACTTGAATAATATATCTCTTGAGACACTGTAAGAAAGGCAGCATTATTAGAGGGCTGGCAGAGATGAAGAGCAATGCTGCCATGTCACAAGATATGTGAGATGCATAGCAAGAGATGAGCTGACTGAACCCTGACTGCCAGACCATCCAACTACCCTTCCCATGAGCAAAGCAGAGAGAATAGAAGCCCAAAGAAACCTCATAATCGGACTCACTGATATGGGGTAGTCAGGACCCCGTTATAGTGCAGGCTGAACTGAAAAAATGCATACCGCTAGACATTCAAAGGCAATGTCTAAGAGGAGGAACAACTGAGGAGATTGGTTGTAGTATTGGACTGACACAAATAAGCTATAATGTTACTGTCACGATCTGCTACTTCAATTAGATTTGGCTAGAACCTGGTTCCAACCTATCCATCAGAATTGTGCAGTCCTTTTAGCAGAAGATGGACCAAACCCAAGTACCACACCCAGGAGCTTGCTTCAACAGAAACACAATAGCCACTGACTGTGACTCTTCTCCATCACCGGATACGTCATACAATCCCTTAGAATTAGGATTAATTCAAAGACTGTCACTCACACTTTGAATATGTAAGCCCTGCCACACCTTTATTTAGACTGTCACATTTATACCGCTTTCTGGACACAGACTGGCCAATTACATTAAGCCCCATCCTTGGGTACATAGAAGAGAGATTGATTAGCAGTAGCCTGCCCCTGGTTCACTGGGAGACCCCATACATCTAGTGATGTCAGATTCTCTCTGTAGTGGGTCCTGTAGATAACTACTCAAGTGCCCTTATCTGTTGATGAAACTCTTGAGATATGCTCACCAGCTACATGACAAGTGTTTGCTTAAGATTCCTGAAGAGCAGATATCTGACTTGAATGTTGTTTATCAAGGCCTGTATTTGTGATGATGCAATGTTCTGCAGTTAATCTTATGTGCAGAGCAATTTTACTTTAATTCTTCATATATTTTCCTGTTTTATATCACATTTTCGCTTTATAACATATCATATCTAGGATACAAGATAACAATGTACAGGCAACATATAAACAAACAACAAGAATACGTCATTACAATGTAACAATGTCATGTACCCTTTGCCATAGCCATAATTAATGGTAACATTTTAAGTCACTAAACAATGCAGCCACAACAGACACCACTTAACTATAATTATCTATTGATGCTGAATATGAGCTATGAGCCTGAATGATAAATTGAGGCATTAGTATGCCATTTCACTATCTGGGACTGAAGAACATTTCATTCTGTAAGTTGGTAAATTGCATACAGTAGTTTGTAACAGTATAAGTGCTCTGTAATATTAATATAAAACAATGGGATAGGTCAATGTATTACAAACAGTGGAATTTCAATGAAAAACAGAGTCCTGACCGTTGGCAGTACAAGTCTGATAACTTTTCAAGACAGAAATGTATTATATGTCTTCAATAAATAATGTCACATGGCACAGACTTTGCTTCAATGCAGAAACTAGGATTTAAAATCATTAAAACAACTGAAAAGCACACTAACCTGATAAATCGGAGAATGGATCTGAGCAGAAGGAAGGAAAAAGGATGCATGTGATTGCCTGAGGGAGCAAGCTGCAGAAAGGGAGAGTGCCCCCCCCCCCCCCCCCCCCCACAAAAGAAACTGACAGCAGGGTCCCTGGAATTGCAAGAGAAGTGAGGAGGGGAGAAGACACAATGGCTGACGAAGAGGTGATGCAGCATTAGCCAGTGAGATGGGAGGCAGGGATGGTGAGATATATATATATTGTCCATGGGTAGGATTCCCAGCTTGTGTATAATCCAGCCTTGGCTTTGCATAAAAGCTGTGTAATGCAGCAGGCATAAGCTTAAAGGAAGCCGTGTTTAAAATGGTTCTGTGCAGAAGAACAAAGCATTTTCGGGCACATTTGCATGTCCCTGCTCAGCTTCTCAGAGTGCAGTGTAATAACTGTATTTCTCAGAATTCTGAGCAGGAAATTCTTTTTTTACTTGTTTTAGACATTTAAACTTGAACATAAATGTACTATTTATATACTATATATATATATATATATATATATATATATATATATATATATATATATATATATATATATATATATATATATATATATATATATATATACATAATGTAACATAGTGTCCCCCAGGGGTGAGAAACACGTTTGGAAGAGTTCTCCCCAGGAAAGAGAGAGTTAACTTACTGGAGCAGTGCTAAGCGACTAATTGAACCTGCAGGTGTTGTAAGACTGTTAAAGGCACACACAGAGAAATGTGTGGGGCACCTGGCAATTAGGCCCTGTGTGGCCTAAGCAGAAGTAAGGCCAGAGTCTCACTACAAGCTAAGAAGGATGCTTGTAGTTATCTGCCAGTGAGAGTGAAGGCAGTGTTTTTGATTTTGTCTGCTGAAAGCAGAAATTGAGATAGGCTAAGAGGAGCCCAAAAGTTTACAGAGGAGACTGTTGGCTGCAGAGGAAAAAAGAGCCTTTACAGTGGAGACGGTTTGCTGCAGAAGAAAAAAGAAAGGAAACAAATACAGCAAGAGGTAAAGATGAGCTCTATTCCAGTAGGACTGAAGAAACCGGAAATGGAAGGCAAATTGCTACTAATATGAGGGGTGTCAGGATGATGCCAGATTACATTCCTGAATGGAGGAGTAAGCCTGCATTTGAGGACTACAGAGTGTTCTACATGTATAAGATACAGATGCCTATTTGGGAGCAGAGGAAGGGTCCTCCCAAGTATAAGCTGAAAGAGTCAGTTGTGCAGGAACTGCAGCACAATGGTAAACAGGAGAAGCAAGATCTCCTCACTAATCACGCATCTCAGAGAGAAAGATAGATCACCAATTCCACCTCTCAGCTAAGAGAGATAGGAGAATCCCTTATGCAGAGAGAAGCAACTGTGATAGAGAAAGATCTGCTGTTAGATGCCCCACAAGCACAGAGGATGGCCAATCCGTCTGATATGAAGACACAGTTGGCTCAGAGTGATGCATGTCCAGAAGAGATTAATGCTGACCTCTAGAACCTGTGTAACTAAGACGCTACTTTGAATGTGGAGCAATGTCTACAGGAAGCTCAAAAGCGAAGAACAGAGCAGAAGAAACAGAGGAACGAAAGAATGACTGAGCCGCCAGAGGTATTCAGAGAAGACCTTAAGGAAAAGTCTGAAGAGATTCTTCAGCTGAATGTGCAGCAAAAGATCCAGCATAAGCAGGGTGAACTGGATTTGCAACACGTTAATGAGGAGAAGATGCAGCTAAAGGCAGCAAAGAAAAATGGAAAGCTTGAAGCCTTGGAGGCAAAGCAAGAAGAACAATTGGGGGAAAAATGGGTGAAAGTGGAGAATGCTGAAATAACACGTTTTTTTTCATAAACCCAACACTCAAAAGGCTGCTAAGATGGGTGCTAGCCTATGTGTTGAGTGTAAGCCTGTAGTTGCTGAACAGCTGAAGAAGTTCCAGCAAGGCCAAATGTCTGAGAGATCCTTCCTAGTGGAGAGAAAGAGTAGCAGACGTTGCAGGATCGGAAGCACAGGGGTAGCAAGGATGCCTGCTGGGAACAATAAGAGAGGTGAGGTGCAGATCCAAGAGCAAGAAGAAACCCTGAGAGACCAGAAAAAAAGCAAGATAGCCATATGAAACTGATACAGTTTGGTGAAAATTCTCAGCCAGTCTATTGGAGCACTTGGAACATAAAGAGTCAGGTTATCTGTCCACACAAAGCATGGGCTCCGGACAGTTTGCAGGACTATGAAATAAATTGTGGTGAAAAGGGGGAAGAGAAACCACCCGAGAATTTGCTGTCCCCTAGCGATGGTGATGATAATGGAAATTATGCTGATGATGAACCTAAAGAGAGAGAGTTGGAGACTTTGCAGAAAGGGCTGAAGAAGGGAGCTCGACAAGCTCAAAGTTTCACAGAGTTTGACCATGAATTCTTCAGATTGCTGGCCGAGAGTCAGCAACGATCTGAGCAATACACCAGCCTATTGGAGCTACTTAGTGCTGTGGAAGCGTTGGCGAGAGAGAAAGAAGCTGAACTTCCTAAGATGGAGAGTGTAATCGGCAGTGTGAGGACAGAAGCTTCAACAACTATAAGGGAACATTAACGGCCTCTCGGCTCAGGTCGCTCAACCTGAGGTTGTTGAGCTGAGGGGAGGGATGTGTAACATAGTGCTTCCCAAAGGTGAGAGCAAAACACGTTTGGAAGAGTTCTCCACAGGAAAGAGAGGGTTAACTTCCTGGAGCTGTGCTAAGCGACTAATTGAACCTGCAGGTGTTGTAAGCCTGTTAAAGATACACACAGAGAAATGCATGGGGCACCCAGCAATTAGGCCCTGTGTGGCCTAATCAGAAGTAAGGCCAGAGCCTCACTACAAGCTAAGAAGGATGCTTGTAGTTATGTGCCAGTGAGAGTGAAGGCAGTGTTTTTGATTTTGTCTCCTGAAAGCAGAAATTGAGACCCGGAAGTTTACAGAGGAGACTGTTTGCTACAGAGGAAAAAAGAGCCTTTACAGTGGAGACTGTTTGTTGCAGAAGAAAAAAGGGATTTGCAGAGGAGACTTGTTTGCTGCAAAAATGATTTGTGCCACAAAGAGCATTTACAGAGGAAACTGTTTTCTGCAGAGTAAAAAAGGGATACACACGATGGAGAAGTCTTTGAAGTTAACATCAGATTTTTAGCCTTTACCAAAAGGGGGTGTCAAGGGTCCCTGGAGGTTGGGGTATATGGAGAGTTAGGCGGGCCAGAACCCCACCCTATTGTATGAAATTGAAAGAAGACTGTCTGCCGAGAAAAGAGACTTAATACTGTTGAATATGGACTATTCAAAGACTGTATATTTTTTACCTGAAGGCAGAGGGGCGGCTTCAGGGCTAGCAAGGGTGTTCCTGATGTTAAGCCAGTATGCTTACATAGATGTTTATTTCACGCTGAAAATAAGCTATTTTTGCTTTATGTGTGAAACTTTATATTAAAAAGAGATAAAAAGCACTTTGGGACTTGGTTTTTTATATGAAGTCACTGAAGAAACTAGAAAAAAAGGCCACATTACCACAATATATATATATATATATATATATATACATATGTAAAATTACAAATAATATAAAGTGTGTCTGTGAGCAACATATATTTTACAAATCTCCCTTTCCACCAAGAGGTGGGAAAGAATTATCTTCCCTGAGCAGTTAATCAGATCCATCTCATCAGACATAATAAAAGGCTGCAGCTGGAAAATGGGTGTGCTGCTAGCAGTGCGAGAGGCTGCAGGCTTTGTTTGGGCCTAAGGGTATGTTTGGGCATACAAACTGAGAAAAGGCTATGAATGAGACTGTGTGCAAAAATTGATTGGAGCAGAAGACAGACTCACATAAGTGATTGTGAATTAGCTATTGAAGCTGCAAAAGATAGAAACACAGAGATGTGCTTATTGGAGCTCAGAAAAGACATAGACTTGTGTACAGCTGGTTTGTACTGAGGAAGGGGCACCCAGAGAAGAAGTGTCCATACTAGTGTCTGAAGCTAAAGAAACACAGGGATACAGCAGTGGAGAGCTGATAAGCGATCTGCAGAAGAAGAGTGGACACTAGGACTCTAAAATATATATGCCATTATCTAAAACAAAGCATTGCACTGTTTGTTTTGTTTTTGCTCCATCCAAGTTTAGCTGGATGGGAGATGTGATAGTTGGAGAACTGTCTAATAGTATTGGTATTGCTCTGGTGGGAGAGAGGCCCTTTATTTTCTTTGATTTGTGTTGGTGTATTATTTTTTTTAACAGTCATATTTGGAAAAGCATTTAAAGCCACCTATAATTGTGTTCCTCCATCCAAAGTGCCAGAAACAAGGGCATAGTTCTTTGCCACATGTGATACCCATATATACAGGATAGAACCTCTCCCCATTGAGTTATAATTGGGCCCAGATATTAGATTCTCAACATGTGTTTTTCTGCGGCTTAGGCAGCTTTCTCAGGGTTTTATGGGCCACATCCACATTCAGGACAGATTACAATACCACATAATAAATATGAGAATTTTTCTATGAATATAAACATACCATTTTAATTACACTGTACCCATATGAAACATTATTTTTCA
The DNA here is from genome assembly GCA_027410445.1 of Discoglossus pictus. Lineage (NCBI taxonomy): Eukaryota > Metazoa > Chordata > Amphibia > Anura > Alytidae > Discoglossus > Discoglossus pictus. Next base: position 111,990,334 of record CM050164.1, read on the forward strand.
CAACATAACATTGTTTTCATTTATGTAACCTCTTAATCTATAATTTGCAACAGAGATGCCTAAATAGTGAATTTTAGACATCAAATTTCGATCTCAAATCTAATTAAAAAATATAAATAAATTGATACCACATTATTAGATATGTTAGTCTGACTTGAAGGTTTACAAAGGGATATGATTCAGAAATACTTTAATACATTAATACTACTGAGCAATGTCAAGAAGTCAGAAATAATTATATTATATAAATTCAGTTTCCACTTACATTTTGTTATAGGAAATGTTAGTAATTTAATTTAATTTTTATTTATTTTAGATTTGGATTTGAAACTTATGAGCAAGCAACTAATACCCTAATTAATAAATGTGCTCATAAATGTGTTTGGAACTATAGTAAACAAAAATGAGAATAATATCCAGTTTTGTCTCACATGAGAAAAGCAAGTTTTATGCTAACCATGGGCGTTGAGCCCAAAATAATCCGGGGGGATAAAGTTTAAAGTGACAAAAATCTCCCAGGACAGACAGCCTCCAAGTGAAGAGAGGGCAGACCTATAGCAAAAACATACACTAGTGGGGCACAACACAATGTAGACAAAATGTGTTAGAATATCAAATCAATGGTGCTTATCCACTATCAATGGAAGCAGTGATCAAAAAACTATTAAAAAGGAAGGATGAGTAAATGGTAGGGAGGAGAGGCAGAGGTTGAGAAGGGAGGGGAGAAGAGAGAGAGAATGAAGGAAAAGAGAGAAAGGGCAAAGGAAATAACAGGATAGAGAAAGGTCTAGGGCGTGGGATAAGGGGAGAGGGAGAGAAAGAGAGAGGAGGGGAAAGGCTAGATAGAGGGATGAAGGCATACAGAAGGGATAAGAGGGAGAGAAGGGCGCAAGCAAGAGATTTTTCATACAAAATGGCTAGACATGGCCCATTGGTCCCATTGCTATTATCACATATTATTATAGTCAAACTGCGATTTGTGGTCAAACTAGAAGCGTTCTGAGCTCGCAGGACTTAGGAAATGACTAACAAGGGCACTAATTGCCCTGTGAGCCTCTCGAAGTGAGGCGAACAGTAGAGGCATTGAAGTACTTGGGGCTTAGGCTGAAATTAGCGCCAAAAGCGTGAGATGAGCAGTTGAGGCATTGAAGCACGCGGGGCCTAGACTGAAATGAGCGTCGAAGGCACTCATGAGAAACTCGCAAAGCGAGGTGAGCAGTTGAGGCATGCAGAAATGAGGCTGCAAGCAGTTGAGGAACTCGGGACTTAGAAAAACAATTCCGACCTCGAAAAATGAGAAATTAACAGCCGATCTGTGGAAATTGAAAGAGAAACCAAAAACCATAAATATGTCTCAAATTAACTTACAAACTTACACACAGCACAGGGGGAGAGCCAGGAAGCCTGTGAGTGAAGTTGCAATTTAATTCAAGGCATATTTGTCATTTTTTTAAAGATTAAAAATCATTTAAAATTATGTAAAACAAGGCCTTAGTGCGCAACTCAACACCAGGAACGTCCAAGTTACAAAATAGACTATTAGGAAAGATGGAAAATGCTTGCAAGGCGTGTAAGACATAAACAAGCCTGTGAGTGAAGTTGCAAGTTAATTCGAGGCATATTTGTCATTTTTTAAAGATTAAAAATCGGCTAGGCGAGAAAAAAAATGGCGGCTGAAAAAAATTAAAATGAGGCAAAACGAGGCTGTAACGCACAACAGAAACGCCAGCAAAGTACAAGTTACAAAGTTGACTATTAGTAAAGATGGAAAATGCTTGCGAGACGCGTAAGACATAGACAACTGCCGCCATTTTACAACACTAACTTGCAAATAATAACATTACGATTCTGAAAATGGCGGTTTTCCCGCCTAAACAAAGGGTTTTGCCTCGCGCATGCAGCCTATATATACTGCACACTTGCCACATTGCTGACACTTTTTCCTCAGGTGATGAACAGTCTCACTGTACATTTTATGTTGCCGGAAAATCCAAAGAGTTTATAAGCTCTTCAGGATATTGATTGCTGGATATTAATTATAAATAGGTAAAGTATAAATATATATATATATCTATATATATATATATATATATATATATATATATATATATATTATCAGTTATTCATTTAAAAAAATATACTAATAAAAAATAATTATGCAAAATATCATATTTTACACTTCCCTTACTTTATGAATACATAAATGCATTGCTCTTGCTAATACATTTATTAATTGATTAATACATTATTAATGTACATTATTTTAGTAATTATTAACTAGTAATAATTACATAAAAAATGTTTTATATTATACACTGCAATACAAAAATATATATTTTACACGGCACAGGACCCTCAAAGGAGTTAAACATTTACATCAGATTATTATGCTCTAGCACCTGCTACATTTCATATGTTATACTGCCTTTATTTATAAATACATCGATGGTTAGGCCTTTACATTTTGCATGTATGCTAATTAAACATGATACTTTCAATGATTAATAAATTAATCGAATCCCAACATTAAAAATGCTATTCATGTCATTTTACAGTTTGCTCATCTCTGTGAACACTGGACCTACATGAGCACAGACTGTGAGCTCTGCAGCATTTCATCTGCAGTTACTCAACTTTACAGGTATATCATTTCATGATGCCCTTCTTTAGGAAAACAGAATTAACAGCCTCATTAAATTGCGATTCGGCCAATTGGAAAGGGCTCTATATAAGCACAGAGCATTTTTTTTTACAACATTTTTTACTTGGTGAACTTCGATACAAAAGCAAGGTCTGCACTAACTAAAAACTGCTGTTAAAAAAATATGCTCTGTGCTTATATAGAGCACTTTTCAATTGGCCAAATCACAATTTAATAAGGCTGTAAGTCTTTTTGTTTTGCATTGAAGACAGTTATTGGTTAATTAATGAATTAATGTATATTTATTAATTACCTATTTTATTTTCTTTATTTTTAAATAAGATTTTACACTGAACTTATTTATCAATATAAATATATATGCTTAGCTCTTTATGTTTTCATGTATGCCAATTAAAAATCAGACATTGATTGATTACTTAATTCATTTAATCAAAAAATGACTAATGCATTTCAGGTAATTTTACTTTTTCATTACTGCTCTTTAGGTTTTGCATTGATGACAGTTAAAAACAATATGTACAATAAAAAAACATATTATATCTTGCAGATTAGAAGAAATAAAAGGCCACAACTACAAGACCATCACAAAGTGGAAAATAACTTCATCCATTAATACTTCAGGTAAGTAAAAAAACAAAATCTTACTAATGTTATGATTGCCATTGTTTGCTATATAAGAAAACATTACAATTGAAACTAAAACACCTGTATTTCTAATTACAGATTAGTATGGCGGACAACACAGAAGAAAAGAAAGAACAGAAAAGAAGAATGGCAAGGGAACGGAAGCAAAGATGGAGAGATGCACAATCGCCCGAGACTTCACAAAGACAGAGACTTGCTAATAAAAGAAAAATGACTGAAAAAGAACAAACTAAGTGTGACGGAGCTACAAGGAAAAGAAAAAGCAAAAAACATAATGTCTGTGAAACATTGCCTAATGACCAAATATTGCCTAATGACACCAATATTGATATACATGACACCAATGTTGATATACAAAGTTGTAGTGGTATCTGTGTTGAGGAAGCTCACGATAGTTCCTTATTTACAGCACTACCAGTAGAGAGTCATTATTGTGGATTACTCAATGTGGTTTTGGCAGCTTTGTGGGGCCTATCATTTTCTCAAGGAAAGAACAACTGATGGAGAGTTTATTAGTTGCTGCCAGAAAGGAAAGGTAAGACTTCCAGAAAGACACACATTTCCAAAATATTTAAAAAGTATAATGAGTGATCCAACATTTCCAAGTTATAGCAATTAAAAAAAAACATCAGGTCTTATAACAGTGCAATTTCATTTGCTTCAATGGGTGCTACCTTAGCAGAAAACAGTGTTTGCGCATAGTCTTTGAACAGCTGGATAACATTATGGCCAACAACCCATATAGTCAAGCATACAAAAAAATAGCAGAGGTTGAAAAAGAACAACAGGCACATGCTCAAATAAATCAATTGCCAATTCCAAGAGTAAAATTGGTTCTGAAAAGAGATTGCAATACTGATCAAAGACATTATAATTTACCAACTGTAAATGAGGTTGCCATGGTCTTTATAAATGATGATGGTGAACCACCATTTCAGTGGGATATTAGAATATATCCACGCAATGAAGACCAACCTGTTATAAACATAAATATATTAAGTTGTAATTTGGATCCAATGACATAGCCCATTTTATTTCCAAATGGTGAGCCAGGATGGCAACGAAAATGACAATTGCAAAGTTATCCCAATAGTAAAGTTTGTGTTAGAAACAATATTTCTATTCTGGAATATAAAGTGGAACAAACTGCTATTCATGATCATTTAAATCCTATTTTATGTGGGGGGAAACTCACACAACAATGGATCATTGATTCACATCTACAAGTTGAAGCAAAAAATCTAAATTGTATCAAATTTAAAAAAAACAAGCTTTTTATAGAACAATATTGTGAATTGATGGATTATGTAGCATAATTGGCTACAAACAGAGACATTCCATCTGAAAGAGCACTCATGTTGCCATCCTCTTTCCAATGATCTTCTCGCAATATGCAAGAAAGATACAATGATGCCATGGCTATTGTGACTAAATTTGGAAAACCAGATTTATTCATTACATTTAATCCACTAGGCCAGAGTTTAAGGAAAATTAGAAAATTGGCCAAAATACTTCTGATCGACCAGATTTAGTGGCTAGAGTATTAAAACAAACTAACAACATTAATACATGATATAATTAAAGCACAGTTATTTGGGAAATGTTTGGCTTTTGTTTATACCATTGAATTTAAAAAAAGAGGCCTGCCACATGCACATATACTTTTAATCCTACAAGAAAAATAGAAAATTAAATAATGCAGAGAGAGTGGATTCAGTGATTAGTGCTGAACTGCCACATCCACAAAAATATTCAAAACTTTATGACATTGTAACACACTGAATGATTCATGGTCCATGTGGAGATATACTGTAAATCTAAATTCACCATGTATGGAAAATAAAAAATGCACAAAAGAGTTCCCAAAACAATGTCAAATGCAAACTTAAGCTAATTGTGATGGATACCCTTTATATAAAAGAAGAGAAAGACAAACTGCTATTATTCGTGGCCAAAAGGTTGATAATAGATATGTAGCTCCGTAGAATCCACATTTGCTGATGGAGTATAATGCACACATAAAAGTGGAAGCTTGCACTTCTATCATTTCATCAAATTGGTGTATAAATAAATATACAAAATAAATGATGCAGCAACTGTTGTTGTGCAAGGTGCACAAAATGAACAAGACAATCCTGTTTTACATGATGAACTTTAATGTTATTTAGATGCTCACTATGTCAGTACTCCAGAAGCAATGTGGCATCTTCTGAAATTTGAGATGCATGATCAGTCACAGGCTGTGTATCGATTAGCTGTACATTTGCCACAAAGTCGATTTGTTTGCTTTACTGCAGGGAATGAAAGAAATGCTCTAGCACAAAATGAACATAGAGCAACAACACTTACTGCTTGGTTTCAATTAGATTGCAACAACACTGAGGTTAGACAATTTTTATACATTGAGAACCCATATCACTATGTATTCGTAAATGGCCAATGGCGACAATGAAAAAAAGATACAAATACAATTATCCCAAGAATTTATACTGTTAGTCCAAGAGACATTGAACGTTTCAGTTTAAGATTACTTCTTTTACATGTTCCCGGTGCACAAAGTTATGAACATTTGCACACAGTGAATTACATAGTTTATGATACTTTCCAATTAGCTGCAAGACATTAAAACTTCCTGGCAGATGATAAGGAATGGGAGAGATGTCTAGAAGAAGCATCACTATGTCAAATGCCAAAGCAAATGAGAGAACAATTTGCATTAATTTGCATCTTTTGCAATGTACCTGATGCATTTGCTTTGTGTGAAACATTTAAATTAAATATGTGTGAAGACTTTTTGAAACGTTACAATGAGACCATTGCACGTTTAAAGCATTAATGAAAATTCAAGAAATCTTTCTTTGTCATGTGTTAAATTGTACAAATTTGAATCTGCCTGATTCAGGACTCATAGATGAAATAAACTTTGAAGACTATTACACTGAACTTGAAAACCAAAAAACCCAAGAAAAAATTGCAACTTTACATTACATTACAATTGCAAGCATTTAACGCCATCAGAAATGCACTAGATGATGACATGCTCAAAGAGAGTTATTTCTATCTAGATGGCCCTGGTGGATCAGGAAAAACTTATCTATATCATTTATTGATAAATTTCATTCAAGCACAGTTTTGCAACATTTGCAACAACTGGAATTGCCGCACTTTTGTTAGAAGGTGGGAGAACTGTGCATAGTGGATTTAAACTGCTAGTTCCCATTTTGGAAACATCAGTGTTGGATATTTGAATGAATTAATTGCAAGCCAAAAAAGTCAAACAAAGTAAATTAAATATAATAGATGAGGCAACAATGATGTCATGGCATGCCCTGCAATGTATTGATCGATTATTAAAATAAGTTATGGATAATCATTTGCCATTTTGTGAAAAGGTGATGTTGTTAGTAGGAGATTTTAGGCAAACATTACCTGTTGTGCCACATGGAAATAGGACTGACATTGTTGAATCGTGTATAAAAACAAGTAAACTGTGGAAAATATTTATACACTTTAAATTCAAACTAAATATGAGATTTCAAGGCCGAAATGAATTCAACAATTGGCTTATTCAAATTGGAGAAGGAAAACATCTAAAAATAACCAATCTACCTGATGATAGTGTGAAATTTCATCAGAAATGATTTGCAAAGAATCACTAATATTGGCAATCTTTCTAAATACTATCAACAACGATGATTAGTTAAACATTGCAATCAAAGTGACATTAACAACAAAAAATATAAATAAAGAAATTTAAAATTTATCAAAGCACCCAAAAAATATTATTTCAGTGCAGATTCGGTCCTGGCTGATTACAAAGACAGTAAATCTAACTTTAGTATGGAATTTATCATCCCTCTAACTCCCTCTGGAATGCCACCACATATTTAGCAATTGTCATGCTACTGAGAAATATGAATTTTCCAAAAAGACTTTGTGATGGGACCAGATTAATTGTGCAGGATTTAAGAGAACATTTCATACATGGAAAAATTATGAATGGTACCCATAAATGTGAACAAGTTTTTATACCAATAATTTATTTGGCTCCAAGTGAGAGTGGTTTGTCTTTTGTCCTTCAAGGGAGACAATTTCCCATTATCATGGCATTTGCAATGACCATAAATAATTCCCAAGGACAAACTTTTACGGCTGTGGGTATTTTTTTTTTACAGGAACCTGTATTTGCACATGGGCAACTCTATGTTGTATTTTCAAGATGCAACAATCCAGAGGAAATTAAAGTTTATATTGAAAAAAAAGCCATGGTGATTTATTCGATGATTCTGATTTTTTACAAAAAAACATTGTCTACTATGAGGTGCTGTAACTTAAATTACAAAGGATAACAAAACAACAGATGTAACAAAAAAAAAAGCAAAAGTGCTTTTATCTCACAGACAAATTCACAAAAAAACAAAACAACAAACATAGACAACAGTGGTTTTATTTCGAGGATGAACTCTGACCAGTGGCGGCTGGTGACTTTTCAAGTTGGAGGGGCGACAGGGTGAAACATAGCCACTCCCCCTTTTTTAAACCACACCCATTTTTTATAACTCCTCCCCCTGGCATCATAATGACCTTTATAAGCCCCGCCCAATGACCTTATACTTGTAAAGCCCATTGAAATACATGATCAGCAATGCAGAAATGTCAAGAAGTAAAGTAACAATGTGTTAAATTCATTGGTATACAATATAGATTGAAAAAACTCATGTGACAAGACTACAGCAATATCATAATTGCACCTATATGTATTAACAGAAAAATTAAAGGAGTGACACCTACCATTAGTCGGGTCTTCTTCTCAGGGTATTCATGTTCATTAAGTTGACCAACGAGTAGAAACAAATCTGCAGCCACATAGGGTTTGCACCTGTGGTTGAAAGAAAACAAGCAAATCAATCAGACCATTCAAGAACAAAACCATACTTAAAAAACATTAAACGACCAAGTGGAACCATATAGGCCCCAAACATACCTTAGAAGACCAAGTGTGACCATAGGCCCCAAACATACCTTAGAAGACTAAGTGGAACTATATAGGCCCCAAACATACCTTAGAAGACCAAGTGTGACCATATAGGCCTCAAACATACCTTAGAAGACCAAGTGTGACCATAGGCCCCAAACATACCTTAGAAGACTAAGTGGAACTATATAGGCCCCAAAAATACCTTAGAAGACCAAGTGTAACCATAGGCCCCAAACATACCTTAGAAGACTAAGTGGAACTATATAGGCCCCAAACATACCTTAGAAGACCAAGTGTGACCATAGGCCCCAAACATACCTTAGAAGACTAAGTGGAACTATATAGGCCCCAAACATACCTTAGAAGACCAAGTGTGACCATATAGGCCTCCAACATACCTTAGAAGACCAAGTGTGACCATAGGCCGCAAACATACCTTAGAAGACCAAATGTGACCATATAGGCCTCAAACATACCTTAGAAGACTAAGTGGAACTATATAGGCCTCAAACATACCTTAGAAGACCAATCAGCACTGCATAGGCCCAAACCAGTGGATCTTGGGATTCAAGAAAACAACAACATTTAACTTCTGTTTAGACAACACAATAATCAATGTCAAACAAACACGTTGAATTAGCATATGGATAACCATATGAGCAGTAACGCCACGCCAAGGCTTCAACAATTGTTACTGACCATTCACACACCTTTCATAGCTCCTTCAATATGCACACCCACACACCATTCATACTTTACTTACCACTAGTTATTTTTGGTAGTGAGGTGGTGCCATTTCTGAGAACTTCACATACCCTTGAAGGTGCCTCCAATTCCTTCAAACCAATGCATTTAACCGCTACAGGGCCATGGTGCTTTTTAATTACTTTTTTGATCCTCTTCAATGTGGAGAAGCATCTTTCTGGTTCTTTAGTAGTCTTCGTTGTTGTAAGCAGGATTCCTTATAGCTTCACTCACTCTGTTAAATTATGTAGATTAAATTGATGCTAAAGTTGCTGCAGAGCAACAGCACTTGTACAGACATGGAATTCTTGCTTCCCGTACACAAGTGACAGCTACCCTTGGAAGTGCCTCCAATTCCTTCAAACCACGCCAAGGCTTGTTACTGACCATGCACACACCTTTCATAGCTCCTTCCATATGAACACCCACACACCGTTCATACTTTACTTACCACTAGTTATGTTTGGTAGTGTGAGGTGGTGCTGCTTAACGCAGTTTATTTTTGCACACCTTGGGGGTATGCATTCTTCTTTGCTTCAATCACTTGTATTTTAATTTTGCACGGCGATCTTTCAAAGAAGAAAACTTCTCAATGGTTTTTTCATTGAAGTCTGGGATCTCGGAAATCAGTTGCTTTTCCATTGAGAGCATCGCCAATGCATTCAACCGCTCCAGGGACATGGTGCTTCTTAAAAAGGTTTTTATCCTCTTCAATGTGGAGAAGCATCTTTCTCATTCTGCAGTGGTCATCGGTGTTGTAATCAGGATTCTTAATAATTTTACTGTCTCTGTGAAATCATTCTGCAGATTAAATTGATGGAAAAGTTTGTGCAGAGCAACAGCACTTGTACAAGTATGAAAATCTGTCTTCCCATACAGAAGTGACAGCTCAGTGCGTAATTGTTCCTTCTTCAGTATTGGATATGCTTGCACGGTGTCTTCCAGAGCTTGTGTTGGAAAGCAAGTGTCATGGGTTTTATACAAGTCACTTTGAACAAGTTTGGCACTGACTAGGTGATTTAAAAATGAAAAACGTTCTTTTGCATGAACCACCACTATGTCACATACCTCTCTTGAAAGTTGTCTCAAGGTTGAGATCTCCGCACTCCGTCTGTTGACTGTTAGATCGCTCGGCAAACTTGCTTCTATCTCTTCCACAGAATTACGGATTTTCTGGATGCTGGCGACAAAGTCTTCTGTGACTTTTTTGATATAAACAGTATCCGTGTCTCGCTTCTGAAGCTGACTATAGAGGATGTCAACATGTGGCATTATTAAATGAAATAATTTAAGGAAGTAAAGGAACTCCCTGTCTTCCAGCATTCCAATGAAACCTGCGGCTTCCCGTATAGATGTTGGATCAAAGTTTAGACATGCTTCAATTGTCTGGAAACACTAAAGTAGCGTATCTCTGTTCTCGTATATCACGTTCACGGTCCTAACGTTGAAGTTCCATCGTGTTGGTGCACCTCTTGGAAGTCTTCTACCAACTACCTCATCCAGAACTCCAGTCCTTTTTGGAGAGCGTGAAAAAAAAGATGGTATGCCGCCTATGTTGGAAAAAAAAACTCGAACTCTTCCAATCCTTGAAACTGCTGTCTCCATTATTAGGTTCAGTTGGTGAGCATAGCAATGGACGTAGTGTGCGTTCGGGTACAAGTCTTTTATTTTTCTTTGAACTCCTCCTTGATCTCCACGCATCACACTGGCACCATCGTAGCTTTGAGCTATGAGTTTCTTCTTGTCTTCTGGCTCTGGGAGAACAGTATTCAGTGTTTCCAGCACAACAGCAGCAATGGAGTCTGCATCCATTGATTTCATTTCCGTGAAGCCATCAAATCTTTCCACCACTTGATGCTTCTTGTCAATGTAGCAATAGACTACAACGCACTGTGTCCTAGCGGAAATATCGGTTGTTTCATCCGCTTGGATTGCCACAAACAGGGCTTCCTTAAGCTCTTGGTGAATCACTTCCTTAATAACTTCATGCATGCAGTCCAGTAGCTCATTCTGCACGGTTTTGGACGTGCCCTTAAACACAGTTGCAGTCTTCAAATGCTGTTCCATTGCACTATCGATACTGCCAACCAAATCCACCAGGCCTCTAAACACTCCTGGATTTAGCGATGTTTCACTCTCGTTGTGTCCTCTTAATGCCAGTTCAAAAGCGGCACAAAAGCGAACACAATCAATTATCTTGGAAAGGATGTACCGGTTCTTAGCCACTTCTTTGTTGTGTTTTTGAATGCTGACTTGGTATCCTTGGTCCAGTTGAACAGCAATGTTCGCCTGTCCAAGCATCTCAAACTTGATCCTGTTATCCAAGTGAGCTTTAGAACTTTTGTGTTTCGCCAATTTATCAGCTAGATTTTTTACGTCAGTCACTCCAGTTTTGGTCCAAGCAGCGTCACCACCAAATAGGATGTATGGGAAACAATATAAGGACTTCCTAGAAACGCTTCCAGAAAGCCAGTCGTTCTTCTTGTACCATTCAGTATTGAAATTACGGATATATTGCTTCCCTCTATCTCTTGCGATTTGCTGCAGATTTATCTCTGGTTGGTCAGCTCCTAACCGTTTTACTTCCACCTTCTCCTCATAGGTTAGGGTGCCGAAAGGCTTAACAAGTAGAGTGTCAATAGTATTCATTTCTGATACCAATAGAAGAAAGAGATCACGGTATATTAATTTATATTATGTCACAAAATTACTTTAAAATAACAGTGTGTTGATTTCATTGGTATACATTACAGATTGCAAACCCTCATGTGACAAGACTACATCAACATCAAATTTGCACCTATACGCATGGACAGAAAATCGAAGGGAATGATACTCACCTACAGTTGACTCTCCTTCTCGGGGTATTCACGTCCAGTAAGTCAACCAACGAGTCCAAACAAATCTGCTTCCACAGATAGTTTGCACCTGGGGGGTGATAGAAAACAACAAAAAAAATATTAGAGCGTTTAAGACCCAAACCGTAACTTTTAAAACCTTAAAAGAGCAAGTGTGACCATATAGGCCCCAAACGCACCTTAAAAACCTTCAAATTCCAAGTGTGACCATATACTCACCTACAGTTGACTCTCCTTCTCGGGGTATTCACGTCCAGTAAGTCAACCAACGAGTCCAAACAAATCTGCTTCCACAGATAGTTTGCACCTGGGAAGTGATAGAAAACAACAAAAAAAACAATAGAACTTTCAAGACCCAAACCTTAACTTTTAAAACCTTGAAAGACCAAGTGTGACCATAAAGGCCCCAACCGCACCTTAAAAACATTAAATAACAAATTGGAACCATATAGGCCCCAACCGCACCTTAAAAACCCTAAATAACAAAGTGGGACCATATAGGCCCCAACCGCACCTTAAAAACCCTAAATAACAAATTGGGACCATATAGGCCCCACCCGCACCTTAAAAACCCTAAATAACAAAGTGGGACCATATAGGCCCCAACCGCACCTTAAAAACCCTAAATAACAAAGTGGGACCATATAGGCCCCAACCGCACCTTAAAAACCCTAAATAACAAAGTGGGACCATATAGGCCCCAACCGCACCTTAAAAACCCTAAATAACAAAGTGGGACCATATAGGCCCAAATTGTAAAAATATATATATATATATATATATATATATATATATATATATATATCAATCAATCAATATATATGTATATATATATATATATATATATAAATATATATATATATATAAATATATATATATATATATATATATATCAATCAATATATCTATCAATCAATATATATATATAAAATAGCCCTGTAATATGTATAATACATACAGGGTCAAACAAGTTCACACTAACCTTTTTTACCCTTACAGGCTTCCATACCTGCTTGCTGATTTGCTAATTTTTTAAAGACTCTCATTGGTTGAAATCGATGTCAATCAAAAATTTCAGCCAATCAGAGTCCTTCAAAAATTAGTATATATAGCAGACCGTGGGAAAAAAACAATTAATCGTGGGAGGGGCTCCTTGTAGGAGGAGCTCTTTTAGTTTTTTTTTTTTTTTTTTTTTTAGAGCGTCGTTTTCTTTTTGTGGAGGCCTCTTTCAATGGGCCAGAATGGATGGATGGACAATGGCTTCAATCAACATTGGATTGTTTGACCATTGGCTTCAATCGACATTGGATTATTTTGACCATTGGCTTCAATCAACATTGGATTATTTTATTTTGACCATTGGTTTCAATCAACATTGGATTATTTTATTTTGACCATTGGCTTCAATCAACATTGGATTATTTTATTTGACCATTGGCTTCAATCAACATTGGATTATTTGACATGGGCTTCAATCAACATTGAATTATTTATTTTTCATGACTATAATCCAGAGGACAGAAGGCCAACGCTGGAGGGGTCAATTTGACAGGTGAGTATGTGCTGTTGTTTATTTTATTTTTTATTAATGTTTGTTTAAAGCTGTTTATTTTTGTATAATAATGTGTACATACTGTACTGTTAATGTGTTTGTTTACTGTATTTTTTTTCCCTTCCCTTATTTTTATTTTATCTTTAAAAGTGACAGGCACATATACATGCCTGTTACTTCTAAAAATGGAATAAAAATAGGGGGGGCGGGGGGGGGGTAGGTATTGGTTCAGGGTGGGGTCGGTCACGCTCAGGCGCCCATCGGTCGCCCATCGGACCGCGTAGGCCACGATCAGGGGTGGCACAGGCCTCATGGGGGTGAACATCCACCCCCATGTGGCCTGGTCAACCCGCTCACTGCCCGAATACCCCGATCACCGTGATCGGGGTAATCGGGCGGTGCTAGCATAGGCGGCATCGGGGTGGTGGTGATCGGGCCTCGGGGGTGGCAAAGGGCGGCGACATGGAGGTCATCAGGGGTGGCACAGGCCTCATCAAGGGGGTGATCCGATCACCCCCATGTGGGCCTGTGCCACCCCGCTCACCACCCGACTACCCCGATCCCGTGATCGGGGTAATCCGGCAGTGGCATGATGGCATAGCATAGGGCAGGCCTGATCGGGGGTGGCACAGGCCACATGGGGGTGATGGCTGGGGTCGTCGGTGGTAGTTGGTGGGTGGCTGGGTAGGTGGCAGGCCAGGCAGGCATAGTGGGGGTAACTGGTCACCCCTAACTTTTATTAGGGGCTACTAGGGGTTTTGGTTTGGCCAGGGGCAGGGGCAGGGCAGGTGCCAGGCAGGTAGACTTTCTGTGTTAGGCAGGCAGAGCAGATCTGAGTAGATTCAGCCAGGGAGGTCTCTCAGTCTCAGCGTGACCAGGGTCAGGAAACAGAAAGGGGGAAGGGACAGGCAACTGGTGGTTTTATTGACTGTATCAGTCAATCAAAATGATAACTCGGTGCCCTATTTGCTGGCGGGCGCTCAGGGCTAACGGTCTGGGTGGGTTTAGATTGATCACTAAGTAACTGGACAGCCTTCCATCATTGATTGGTCAATGATGGAAGACTGTCAGTTATTAATTGATACATTTATGACCGCCCATGCATATCGTCACTGTGATGGTGGGCGGCATGCATTAACGGTCAGGGGGCCAGGCCAGGACTCATTGAAGAGAGAGAAGAGTCTAAGGTTAGTGTACACAGTATAACTAGTGTAATTTGATCACACAGGGTGCAGGCAGGGGGCTATATAGATACACAGCATTAGTTAATGTAGCGCAAGGGTTATTTTAAAGTGACAGTGTCCCTTTAATAACTTTACTTCATTTTTAATACTATTGAGACTTGAAATGATGATGTACACCTTATATTTATTTGTTTTTGGGTTATACTAATACATTGTTGTGTTTTTTTTATTGCAGGGTGAAGAAAATAGATGGACGGGCCGCCCCTGACTCTGACTCTTTTTAGAAGACCACTATTTTACTTAGGAAACTCTATGTGCCATTTTCAATAACTACAAGAATAACAAAAAACAAGTAAAATAAAAAATAAGAAACAGTGGTTATATCCCTTAGACAAAGTAAAATATTGGAATGTCTTGGAAGTGGCCTTTTGGCAGGATTGGCCCCACAAAACAGTTATATTGCATTTTCTTAAAATTCCAGTTTAAATGTTATTACATTAAGTTAATGTTTGAAATGTTAAAATTGTATTTTGAAAGGTGTGGAAAGTTGTTTCATTGTATGTAATTGTTTACAATACTCATTCATACAAAGTGGACCTATTGTTATATTACTCCCTCATAGATGACAATTGAAAATTATAATATTGTTCAAAAATAATTGTTTACCAGTAGTTGAACTACATGTTGCATGTTAAAAAGCTTTATTTAATTGTTTACAATACTGATTTATACAAAGTTGATTCATACAGCATTCCCAGCATTACAATTTTCTTGCCATCATTTTTGACGGGCAAGTCGCTAGTACACATATAACTATGATTAAACATGTATGCAAAGCAGACAAAAAAATGGATTCAGAGGAAAAAACTAAAATTTATCTGTGCTGTAGTCATGGATAGCTTTCTTATCTACTGTTGTATTTAGCTAATGTATTATTCCACTATCAGATCACTGCATAGCACAGGCTTCCTCACACTTCGCTATCATATAACTGCATAACACAGGCTTTCTCCCTCCTTACCATAACTGCATAACACACCCTCCCCCCAACTAATTATAATATCACTTCATAACACTGCATATCACAGGTTTGCTCCCACCTTACTATCATTGCATAACCACCTTCCCCCACCTAATTATCATTACACTTCATAACACAGGCTTCCTCATCAGTATAATATCACATCATAACAAAGGCTCTCCCTTCTCACTATCATATCATTGAATAACACAGGCTGCCTTCCTCCTCATTTCCCTCAATTATACTTTCTCATGGTAAAATAGTGTGTGTAAGAGTAGGTGGGATATGAGTGATGAGGGAAAAGAAGGGGAAGGGAAGAAGAACTAATGAAGAGCAAGAAGCAGAAGGCTGAGAGGGAAGGTAGAAAGTAAGATGGGGAAAAGAAAATTAAAGAACGAAGAGTATAAGTGAGTTGAAAAGATACAAAACTGAATATATTGCAAGTCAGGTGTTGTGGTGCAAAAATACATGCCTGAAAAAGTATACTAGCCATTTTTAATTAGAATCTTGTGTATACCATCGTGCAAATTCTCTTTCTACTGATTCTTGTCAGTTAGCCTTCTGAATCCTGGCTGTTCATTGCATTCCCCCATGGTTGTTAAAAGGGGGGAGAGTCAAAGTTTTCCTGGGTCAAAGCTTTTCTTGGATAGACATGTTGCTACATGCCCTCTAGTGGCAAACTCTGGTATTGCATGATTAATTTCACTATTTTTGTGTGTTCCTTATCCCGGAAAAGGGGGATTTGTTCCCCCACCCTCCCCAGTTTCTACACACCTGATGATAACTGGACAGTACAAGTGTTCATTATCCAAATGTATAGTATGTCCTCAAAGCTTCATCTGACCCACTGCTAAAAAGAACCTTACTTTACAATAATGACATTTGCTTTTCCCATTTATTATTGGATAACCATTTGAAATTCATTGTTTCACAGAACAGAATTGGTATTAATATCAGTATATTAAGGTTTCCCCTTCTGGATCAATACTTTGTCATGGTGAAGGGGCTTGTGTACCTCAATGAAGCTGTGAGCTATACCATGCATGATCACCAATAGCAGAGAGGTCAGACAAATCATGGTCCACTGGACATGGAACTGGCAACCCACTCCAGTATCTTTGCCAAGAAAACCTTATGGATAGGTACAGCCAGAGACATAACGATATTTGTGCCTGGAGTGCTGTGGTCCACAGAGTCACAGATAGTTTGACACAACTGAACGATTAAACAACTAAATATCAAGGTTTAGTAATAAGAGTCCTTAAAGGTTCCAATATTCTAGGGTAAACAGATTTGGCTAACCTCTCCAGAAAACTGAGATCCTTGATATTTTCAAAAGATTCTATCTGCCAAAAACTGTACTTATTACTGAAGGAGGGGGTCTAATAAAGAAATTAGATAATTATATTTTCTCTTCCACCTGTACAACTATTTTATTATATTTTTTTTACTTTTAATATTTGAGCAGTCCCTGGGGCAAAACAGGTTGATTGGTCAATACACATTTCCGAAGCAAAGTAACGGATTTTGGCTTGCACAAAACATTGATCTCCAGCTTTGCACATCCAGCCTGAGGGAAGAGACACTGTGCTCTCTAAGACTAGTAATGATTGATATTACAGTTTATTGGTCAAAGCTGATAGGTCTACTGAAGTCCTAGGCACCTACTAATTAATTTATTATAAAAATGTTCAGTTTATCTACAGCCTAAACGAATAAGCTATTAAGTTATATTTTCAGGGCCTCTAACAGATTTGAACCTGGGATGATGTTTGCAGACATGTGAGCTAAATAATGTGCCACCAGGGCCTACAAGTGGTAAGAATGAAGTTTTCTTATCCTTAGCACTCATTTGCATATTCTGAGGTCTACTCTTCTGAGCAATGGACTGGTAATCATAATTCTGATTGACCTGCTGCTATGTAAGGCATCCAGACAGACAGACAGTCAGTGCTCAGTTGTTCTGCTTTAGAGCTGCAGTTTGGCGTACCATTTCTTATGATTTGGATTATTCTATGAATGACCAAGTCTGTTTCTACATCAATTCTGTCTTCAGTCATGTCCGACTCTTTTTAATCTATTGCCCACAGAACGCCAGGCACATCTGTCAGCCATTGACCCTCTGAAATCCATCAAGCTCATGTTTATTCATGGCATTTAAGAGAGGCAATTGAAGATTAGAAGTAGTTTAAATACCAGTAAAATTATACAAAACATTGGTAAATGTTTTGAAAGAGACTTTGTCATCCCAATACCAATTAGCTTTTTAAAAATCTTAGAGCATGGAAAGCTAGGTATACATTATACTAATCAGGACTATTTCTGCTGTATGCAAATGCGTGACACATGAATTCTAATAACTTTACTTGATTTGATCATTAGAATTACACTTTGCTAAGGTTATCATGCAGCTGCATTCCCTACTTCACTCTCATTAAGCACTGTCAGTTGCACCTTCACATAAAGGAGCTTCACAAGCAATGCTAATTATAATAATTACATAATTTGCAGAAAAACAAAAGGGAGTTTAATATAATGAAGGTTTTAAATGATCTCCAGAAGAAGCCATCACTGCTCCTCAAAGGCTCATTGCATTTGCAGAGGTGAAGGCTCTACGGCGCCTCACAAGCGGTTACAAACACACACACAAGCGCCAAAATACAAACCGCGGCTCTTACAATGCAAAATTTACAGACTTAGCCAAAATAAATACGAGACGCAAAACTTGCAAAATTACGACCTTAACGGCTGTACCACGCTCACCTGAAAACATTAAAAACACAATAAATACACACAAAAAAGATATAAAAAGCTTACCCACAGCGAGGGGGCCCCCAGGACCACTGCAGGTGAAGTAACACCTCAATTCCCGAGTTTAGGCACACGAAAATCCACTAAGCGAGAAAAAATGGCTGCCGGAAAAACGAGGCTACACGACCCTAATGCCGCAAAACAACACCAAGCACAGACGTATTTTCAAAAAAGCCATACAAGATAAAGATACACTTTTAGCAAGGACGCTAAATCATCCACACCCGCGTACCACATACACATTCGCTGCCACTTCACAACACTAACTTGCACAATGCGGAAGTACACAGCTACACTAAAGGCTTTCCCTCGCGCACGCAGCATATTTACACTGCACAATGCACACATTGCTGACACTTACACCTCAACTCAGCTCCAGAACAGTGCAAACCTACATTATATGCTGCAGGAACATCAAAACAGATTGTCAGCTCTTCAGCACAATGCTTCCTGCATATATTACTTAGAAATAGGTAAAGTATATTAATTTATTAATTTATTCATTATTTCATTGGCATGCAAAAATACATATACAAAAAAGTTAAAAACAAAAAAGTATCGCAATAAACACAAAAGACATTCACCGTTCGCCATACAACTAATGCCAACACTGCTCCTACCACACAAAATGCACCAAGGGACAGCCTTGCAATAAGCGCAAAAAGCACATCAGCCCCGACCTTACAATGACAGCAAAAGCCCCTGTAATTACAAAAAAAACAACAACCAACAGCCTCGGAATGACAGCAGAAGGCACTCATTGCAAGGCATGCGATGAGCGCCGAAGGCGCTCAGCGCAAGCCTCGCAATGAGGGCTGAAGGTCCTCACGGTAAAAAATGTTTTCCCTGGCTTACAATTTCATGCCTGTCATGTTTTGATGGGCAATTCGCAAGTAATATTTATAATCATGACACTGAAACTATCTATACCTAATCTATAACTCGTGTACTTATAAACAAGAGGCACAGATTATATGAGTACTAGCGACTTGCCTGTCAAAAAATGACGGCAATGAGATGTGTATGTTTGGAAAGTTGTTTAGTTATTAATATACATATTTGACACTTGTAAGTATTGTGATATTAAACATGTTTAGTTTTGTAAAATGTTCTCTTGGTGAACAATAAGTCTTAAAGCATTTTGTATTCAAAGTATTAAGATTTGAATGTAAGAATAGTTGAACTTTAAATTAATCAGTATTGTAAACTTGAGGTAATGGTTTTTTAACATGCAATTTGTATCTGAAGAATTGTTAACTTCAATATACATTGAATCCAGAGGAAAGCAAACAGTAAAAATCCTTGTTGAAACGTACACAATTTTAACATGAACTTTGTAATATATGTAAGTAAGAAACTTGAAAGTATATTTTTTGAAACTTGAACTTTATTATCTGTGTAACTAAGGAACTTGAAAAAACATTTTTACAACTTGGAACATTATAAACAGTAACATAGTGAATTAATATTTTAACATATTTTTGTATTAAAATTATTAACATTTGAATGTAAAAACAGTTGAACTTTAAACTAATCAGTATTGTAAACTTGAGGGAATGGTTTTTTAACATGCAATTTCTATCAGAATAATTGTTAACTTCAATATACATTAAATGCAGAGGAAGGCAAATAGTAAAAATTATTTTTAAAACGTACCCAATTAAATAAATTCCTTCCTGAACCGATGAACTGTCGATAAACCTTAATACAGGGAGTAATCTTAACATAACAGACAATATTTACATTTTGTCTTAAAACTTTGTTGAGCTCTTAACATGAACTTTGTAATATGTTGAACTAAAGAACATGAAAATATTGTTTTCAAACTTGTAACATTAGAAACAGTAACATAGTTAATTAACATTTTAACATAATTTGTAAAAATAATGCAAGGCAAGTGTTTTGTGAGGCGAATCATCCATAAACAGTACTTCCATTAATTATGACTGAATTGTTTATTGTTTTGCATTTTTCAATGCTTTTAAATTTGTTTTGCTTGGGTTTTATTTCTTTACACTCTAGTCATTTGCACGATTCTTATTTCTTATACCTTTTCATCACGGTTTTATTTCTTTACTGAAAAGTTATAGTACTTCATAGTAGACAATGTTTTTAGTAAAAATACGTCCATCTTCTAATAAATCACCTTGACTTTCATTCTTTTCAATGTAAACTTTAATAGCCTGTGGATTTTTGCACCGTGATAACGCAACGTACAATTGACCATGTGCAAATACTGGTTCTTCCATGAAAATACCCACAGATTTGAACGTTTGACCTTGTGATTTATTAATGGTCATGGCAAATGCCATAATAATGGGAAATTGTCTTCTTTGAAGTATAAAAGGGAGACTACTTTCACTTGGTGCTAAATCTATTCTTGGTATGAAAACTCTCTCTCCTTTATGGGTCCCAGTTAAAATTTCTGCATCTATAAAATGGTCCTTTATATGTTGAACAATTAATCTTGTCCCATTGCATAGGCCTTTTTTGGGGTTCATATTTCGCAGTAACATGATAATTGCACCTTTCTTTAGCTGCAAAATATGTGGTGGCATTCCAGAAGGAGTTAGTGAGTTTATGAATTCAGTAGAAAAGTTAGCCTGACTTTCATTGTCATCAGCAAGTACAGAATCAGCACTGTGATAATTTCTTTGTGGTGCATTAATTTTTTTAAAGATTTCATTATTGAGGATTAATGCATCCTTATTTTTACACGTTAGTATGACTTGGTTGGCAAGCTCCGAATATTACTGGTTATTTATGCTACCTTCAAATATAGCCAAAATAATATCTTGGTGACAAATCATATGAGGTGGGATCTCTACAGTGTCGTCAGGTAAATGTGGTATTTTTTCTGTTCTGCCTTCTCCAATTTTAATAAGCCAATCATTGAAATCAGTTTGGCCTTCTGATCTCATATTTTGTTGCAGTTGAAGATGGGTAAAATGTTTCCATAGTGTACTTGACTTTATACAGGTTTCGATAATGTCAGTTCGATTTCTATGTACAACGACAGGTAATGTTTGTCTAAAATCGCCACCTAACAACATTACCTTTCCACCAAATGTAAAAGCATTATCCATGACTTCCCGAAGCAAACGGTCAATACATTGGAGGGAATAGCATGACATCATTGTGGCCTCATCTATTATAATTAATTTACATTTTTTCAATTTCTTTGCTTGTAAGGATGTCATGCGAATATCTGACACAGAAGTTTCTAAAATAGGCACTGGCAGTTTAAATCCACTATGAACAGTTCTTCCACCTTCTAACAAAAGTGCAGCAATTCCAGTAGTGGCAAACGCCATTGATATTTGACCTTGTGCTCGTACCGAACTCATTAATAAATTATATAGATAGGTTTTTCCTGATCCACCAGTTCCATCAAGATAGAAATAATGCTCTGTCACCATTAAATGCTTGCAATTGTAAGGTATTTAAAGTTGCAAGTCTTTCTTCTGTTCTTTCTACTTGTAGTTGAATGTCATAGTCTTCAACGTTTATGTCATCTATAAGACCTGGATCAGGCAAATTAAAACTTGCACAACTTAATCCATGAGTTAAAAATACTTCTTGTATTTCCATTAACGCTTTTAAGTCTGCAATGGGTTAATTGTATCGTCGCATAAAGTCTTCAGCCATATTACTTTGAAAATTCTCCCACAAAGCTAATGCATTTGGAGCATTTGAGAAGATACAAATAAATGCAAATTGTTCTCTCATCTGCCGTGGCATTTGACATTGTGCTGCTTCTTCTAAACATCTTTCCCATTCTGTATCATCAGCTAGTAAGTTTCTATGTCTTGCAGCTAAATAGGATTCATATATTATGTCATTAACAGTTCTTAAGTGTTCAAAACGTTGTGCTCCAGGAACATTTAAAAGTAATATCCGTAAGCAAAAACATTCAACATCTCTTGGACTGACTGTGTAAATTCTTGGGATTATTTTATTGCCTCTGCTTTTTCTCCATCTCCATACTCCATTCACAAAAACATAGTGATATGGAATTTTAATATATAGGAATTGTGTTGCTTGTGAATCTGTGGAATTTAGTTCAAACCATGCAGTTAGTGTAGTGTGACGATCTTCACTTTGGGCCAATGCATTCATTTAATTTCCAGCATGGAATTACACTAAATGTCTTTGTGGAAAATATACTGCTAATCTATATACTGCATGTGATCTATCATGCATTTCAAATTTTAAAAGCCGCCACATAGCTTCTGGCGCACTGACATAGCGAGCATCTACATGAGATGCAAGTTCATCATGTACTAACTCACTACTTTCAGAGTTGTCTGCACTTTTGACGACTACAGTAGCTGCATCATAGCCTTTGTAAATATATTTGTAGACATATTTAATGGATTTGATGGAAGTGCAGGCTTCTACGTTGAAACGGGCGTTGTACTTCATGAGTAAATGTGGATTGTAGGGTACTACATATCTATTGTCAACTTTTTTCCAAGAATAATTGCACTATCTCCTTCTCTTCTTTTATAAAGTGGATAGCCATCATAATTGGCATAGGTTTTGTCTCTATAATCTTTTGGAAATTCTTTGGAACATTTATTATTTTCAATACATGGTGATTGTGGATTAAGCTCACCACAGGGTCCATGAATCATGCGATTAGTAACAATCTCTATAGTCTACCATATTGTTCTGGATCTGGTAGTTCAGCAACAATAACTGCATCCACTTTGTCCGAAGTATCCAATTTATTTTTTTCTTGTAGTATTATCAGAAGATGTGCATGTGGAAGGCCTCTTTTTTTAAATTCAATGGTATATACATAAGCAAGACATTTGCAAAATAACTGATTTATAGTGATGTCACGTATTAATTAATTTAATTTAATCTTAAAAACACTGGCTACTAAATCTGGTCTATCAGAAGCACTTTGTCCAAGAAGTAAATTTTGTGTAATTTCTGGCCATTTTGGATTACATGTAAATGTACGAAATAAATCGGGTTTGCCAAATTTGGTGACAATAGCCATAGCATAATTTTATCTTTCTCTCATATTTGAGGAGATCCTTGAAAGGAAGATGGTAAAATGATGGCTTTGCCAGCTGTCATGTCTCTGCTTGTAGCCACGTCAGCATCATAGTCCACTAGTACAGAATATTGTTCTACACGTAGTTTATCTTGTTGATATTTTATAAAGTTTAAATTGTTGGCCTCAACTTGCAAATAGGAATCAATAATCCATTGTTGTGTTAGTTTTCCACCACATAAAATTGGATTAAATGCATTTCAAAAGAAAATTTGAGCTACTTTAAATTCAAGCATAGAAACATTATTTCGGATTCTGGCTTTAGCATTTGGGTAACTGGGAAGTGTTAATTTTGGTTGCCAACCTGGATCTCTGTGTGGGAAAAAATGGGATATGTCATTGGTTTTAAATTTGGACTTAAGATACTCATATTAATGAATGTTTGCTCCTCATTTCTGGGATATATTCCAATGTCTCTTTGAAATGGTGGTTCTCCTTCATCATTTTGAAACACCATTGCAACCTCATTTGATGTTGGCAAGTTATAACGACGTTTATCAGTATGTCTGTCTCTTTTAAGCACCATATTAACCTTTGGCATTGGTAATTGATGTCTTTGTGCATGAAGTAGTTGTTCATTTTC
This sequence comes from Discoglossus pictus, assembly GCA_027410445.1. NCBI lineage: Eukaryota > Metazoa > Chordata > Amphibia > Anura > Alytidae > Discoglossus > Discoglossus pictus. The sequence continues at coordinate 112,014,440 of CM050164.1, forward strand.
TACTTCTGCCAATTTTTTATAAGCTTTACTGTAGGGATTATTGTCCATAATGTTATTTAGCTCTATAAAAACACTGGGTAAGCATTTTTTATTTTCTTCCAGCTGCATATGTTGGTCAACTGCTTCCATTGTATCTAGGACATATAGTTGAGCGAATTTTCTTTGCTGTCCTTCCTCTGGATGTAAATGTGAAGTCCGATGATAAATTTGTCCTTGGACTTTAAAACAGTAAGGACCATGTCCTGATACATTAGCAGCAAATGTTGCCCCCATAGATGCAAAGGATATGGCACTATTGTAGGATCTTATGTTTGTCTTAAATTTTTTGTAGTTAGGAAAAGTAGGTTCAGTCATAATGTTTTGTAAATAGATTGGAAATTCTTTTCTTTGTGGAAGTTTGAACTTGCCTTTTTGACAGCAACTAATAAATTGGCCATCTCTGGGTCTCTCCTGTTTAAAATAATAAGCCTCACAAAACTGACATTGAGTAGTCATGTCCCCACAACTATGAACCTCTACTGCTAAAGACTTGAGTAAAGGACAATTTGCAGAGCATATAGCAGTTTGACTTTCATATTCATCGGGTGAAATGACATGTAATGTTTCAACAACAGGTTCTAAATGCTTTGTTTTTTTCGTGGCTTTTCTTGGTATATCTTGTATTGGTTTAGGTAAAATGTCATGTAATGTTTCAGAAACAGGTTCTAAATGCTTTGTTTTTTTCGTGGCTTTTTTTGTTATCTCTTTAATTTTTTTCTGGTAAAATGTCATCTGATGTTTGAGGAACAGGTTGTAAATGCTTTATTTGTTCGGTAGATTTTTTGGGCGTATCTTTAATTTTTGCAGCTGATAGTCTTTTGCTTGCAAGTCTTTTGCGTTCATTTTCTCGTTGAATTTCTTTCTCCTCTGGTGTCTGCTGGTCGGCCCATCTCTCTTGTCTTTCTCTAGTTTGACGTCTTTTTTTCTCTTGTTTGCTCTCGTTAGTAGCCATGTTAATCTGTAAAAGAAAATAATTAAATTTAATTGGGTATATTGAAATATGGATTTACTGTTAAACATTATTGTCCATAACAGACAAATAAGAGGTAAATCAGAAATGTGTCAGTTATATTTTGTTAAAAGTTATAGGCCCTCATTGAATTGCGATTTGGCCAATTCAATACTGCTGTAAATAAGCAGATAAGATTTTTTTTTTTTTAAATAAGTTTTTAGTTAGTGAAAACCTTGTCTGTGGATAGATGTTTACCAACTAAAAACTTCTTTAAAAAAATATGTGATGTGGTTATTTAGACCTGTATTGAATTGGCCAAATTGCAATTGAATGAGGGCCATAGTTAGTGCTTGTTCTTGTTTTTTTTTTTCTGTTGACATGGATGCAGAGCAAACATGTTTATTTAGTTTTCTCTTTTATACTTTTTATACTGTACCTTGGTTGAAGTGTGATTTTAATCAGAATGTTTGTTGGTCCTCTGTTGAAAGTCTTCGTCCGATGGTCTGGTCCTCTGCTGAAAGTCCTCGTCCAATGGTGTGGTCCTCTGTTGAAATTCCTTGTCCGATGGTCTGGTCCTCTGTTGAAAGTCCTCGTCCGATGGTCTGTTCGTCTGTTGAAAGTCCTCGTCCAATGGTCTGGTCCTCTGTTGAAAGTCCTCGTCCGATGGCCTGGTCCTCTGTTGAAAGTCCTCGTCCGATGGTCTGGTCCTCTGTTGAAAGTCCTCGTCCGATGGTCTTCACGCAGTATCTGTTGTAAAAGAAAAATGAAAATGTTATTTTATTTGAATTTATTTGTCATAAAGCAAAAATTTTATTATTTTGGTGTATTGTGTCTGTTATGGTGAATTTTTCTGCTATGCTGTTTTTTGTGCAACCTTTTAAAAATAATTTAAATGTATTTGTAAATTCCAGTTATTCTTTTTTTATACTGTAATTATATAATGTTGTTCTTATTTTGGATATGATTGCAATGTTATTAGCATTATCCTGTTTTGTGTCCACCACTTTTGGTATACAAATGTAGACTTGTTTGTAAGTCTTATAGCTTGGTAAACATTAAAGAAGAATATTAATTTAGTTTATGCTATTTATTTGTGTGATTTTTGGTACAATCCTGTTTTGTGTCTACCACTTTTGGTATGCTTATTTAGGCTTCTTTGTAAGGCTTATAGGTTATTAAACATTAAAGAAGAATATTAATTTACTTTGCTATTTATTTGTGTGATTTTTGTTACAATCCTGTTTTGTGTCTACCCCTTTTGGTATGCTTATTTAGGCTTCTTTCTAAGGCTTATAGGTTCTTAAACATTAAAGAAGAATATTAATTTAGTTTGCTATTTGTTTGTGTGATTTTTGGTACAATCCTGTTTTGTGTCTACCACTTTTGGTATGCTTATTTAGGCTTCTTTGTAAGGCTTATAGGTTCTTAAACATTAAAGAAGAATATTAATTTACTTTTGTATGTGTTTGTGTTATTTTTGGTACAATCCTCTTTTGTGTCTACCACTTTTGGTATGCTTATTTAGGCTTCTTTGTAAGGCTTATAGGTTCTTAAACATTAAAGAAGAATATTAATTTAGTTTGCTATTTGTTTGTGTGATTTTTGGTACAAAGCTATTTTGTGTCTACCACTTTTGGTATGCTTATTTAGGCTTCTTTGTAAGGCTTATAGGTTCTTAAACATTAAAGAAGAATGTTAATTTACTTTTGTATGTGTTTGTGTTATTTTTGGTACAATCCTGGTTTGTGTCTACCACTTTTGGTATGCTTATTTAGGCTTCTTTGTAAGGCTTATAGGTTCTTAAACATTAAAGAAGAATACTAATTTAGTTTGCTATTTGTTTGTGTGATTTTTGGTACAATCCTGTTTTGTGTCTACCACTTTTGGTATGCTTATTTAGGCTTCTTTGTAAGGCTTATAGGTTATTAAACATTAAAGAAGAATATTAATTTACTTTGCTATTTATTTGTGTGATTTTTGTTACAATCCTGTTTTGTGTCTACCCCTTTTGGTATGCTTATTTAGGCTACTTTCTAAGGCTTATAGGTTCTTAAATATTAAAGAAGAATATTAATTTAGTTTGCTATTTGTTTGTGTGATTTTTGGTACAATCCTGTTTTGTGTCTACCACTTTTGGTATGCTTATTTAGGCTTCTTTGTAAGGCTTATAGGTTCTTAAACATTAAAGAAGAATATTAATTTACTTTTGTATGTGTTTGTGTTATTTTTGGTACAATCCTCTTTTGTGTCTACCACTTTTGGTATGCTTATTTAGGCTTCTTTGTAAGGCTTATAGGTTCTTAAACATTAAAGAAGAATATTAATTTAGTTTGCTATTTGTTTGTGTGATTTTTGGTACAATCCTGTTTTGTGTCTACCACTTTTGGTATGCTTATTTAGGCTTCTTTGTAAGGCTTATAGGTTCTTAAACATTAAAGAAGAATGTTAATTTACTTTTGTATGTGTTTGTGTTATTTTTGGTACAATCCTGTTTTGTGTCTACCACTTTTGGTATGCTTATTTAGGCTTCTTTGTAAGGCTTATAGGTTCTTAAACATTAAAGAAGAATACTAATTTAGTTTGCTATTTGTTTGTGTGATTTTTGGTACAATCCTGTTTTGTGTCTACCACTTTTGGTATGCTTATTTAGGCTTCTTTGTAAGGCTTATAGGTTATTAAACATTAAAGAAGAATATTAATTTACTTTGCTATTTATTTGTGTGATTTTTGTTACAATCCTGTTTTGTGTCTACCCCTATTGGTATGCTTATTTAGGCTACTTTCTTAGGCTTATAGGTTCTTAAACATTAAAGAAGAATATTAATTTAGTTTCCTATTTATTTGTGTGATTTTTGGTACAATCCTGTTTTGTGTCTACCCCTATTGGTATGCTTATTTAGGCTACTTTCTTAGGCTTATAGGTTCTTAAACATTAAAGAAGACTATTAATTTAGTTTCCTATTTATTTGTGTGATTTTTGGTACAATCCTGTTTTGTGTCTACCACTTTTGGTATGCTTATTTAGGCTTCTTTGTAAGGCTTATAGGTTCTTAAACATTAAAGAAGAATATTAATTTACTTTTGTATGTGTTTGTGTGATTTTTGGTACAATCCTCTTTTGTGTCTACCACTTTTGGTATGCTTATTTAGGCTTCTTTGTAAGACTTATAGGTTCTTAAACATTAAAGAAGAATATTAATTTAGTTTGCTATTTGTTTGTGTGATTTTTGGTACAATCCTGTTTTGTGTCTACCACTTTTGGTATGCTTATTTAGGCTTCTTTGTAGGCTTATAGGTTCTTAAACATTAAAGAAGAATATTAATTTACTTTTGTATGTGTTTGTGTGATTTTTGGTACAATCCTGTTTTGTGTCTACCACTTTTGGTATGCTTATTTAGGCTTCTTTCTAAGGCTTATAGGTTCTTAAACATTAAAGAAGAATATTAATTTAGTTTGCTATTTGTTTGTGTGATTTTTGGTACAATCCTGTTTTGTGTCTACCACTTTTGGTATGCTTATTTAGGCTTCTTTGTAAGGCTTATAGGTTCTTAAACATTAAAGAAGAATATTAATTTACTTTTGTATGTGTTTGTGTGATTTTTGGTACAATCCTGTTTTGTGTCTACCACTTTTGGTATGCTTATTTAGGCTTCTTTGTAAGGCTTATGGGTTATTAAACATTAAAGAAGAATATTAATTTACTTTGCTATTTATTTGTGTGATTTTTGTTACAATCCTATTTGGTGTTTACCACTTTTGGTATGCTTTTTTAGGCTTCTTTGTAAGGCTTATAGTTTCTTAAACATTAAAGAAGAATATTAATTTAGTTTGCTATTTGTTTGTGTGATTTTTGGTACAATCCTATTTTGTGTCTATCATATGTTGCATAGTTGATTTGCTTAATTAGGCCCTCATTCAATTGTGATTTGGCCAATTGAATAGGGCTCTAAATAAGCACATAACATATTTGTTAAAGAAGTTTTTAGTTAGTAAAAACCTTGCTTTTGGATAAATGCTTAGTAACTAAAAACTTCTTTAAAAAAAATATGCTATGTGCTTATTTAGACCCTTTTCAATTGGCCAAATCGCAATTGAATGAGGGCCTTAGTGTTTGTTATGAAGCTTTAATGTTTTTCTACAGTGCAAATGAGTGTTTTTTTTTTTTTTGATATTCTGGCTATATTTTTAGCATTATCCTATTTTGTGTTCACCACTTTTTGGTTGCTGCATTTGTTATATTGGCGGCCATAAAACATATATAGTTCCTTTATTTTTTGTACTTGTTATACTTTAACTTGATTGAAGTGTCGGATGACAGAGGGTCCCCTCCTGCCAATCTTAATCCGCCGGTCATCTTGTAGTGTCTGTTTGAAAAAGAAAGTGAAATGGTTAATTGTATATTTCTTCTTTTTGATTTAGCAAAGCATGGTCTTTTTCAGCATGTAATGTATTTTTCTATCTTACCTCTTCTTCTTTCTTGGTGTTGTTTAAAAGGGATTGTGGTTCACAATGCACGGTGCAAATTCTTGAGTGACGCTGTTGATGCAGAGTCTGTATGAATAGTAAAAAAAAGGAGAAAGATTGATCTTTAGGTTATATATTGAATTACAATAAATTAATGTCATTTAAATATACTTCTTTCAATTAACATTACTTTGTATTTGGGCCTACACACATTAATGTGCGTGTGACATATGACTATACATGAATCACATTTTAATAGTTAATGTTTTTTTATTTTTTACTGTCATTTAAATATACTTTTAATTAGTTTGGATTAAGATTAGTTTGTTGTAGAGGCTATACACATAAATGTGCGTGTCACATGTCACTATACATAAATCACATTTTCATACTTAAAGTTTTTTTTTTTTGTCCTGTCTTGATAATAAAATGAAATATATTATAGCTTACCTCTCAGTTGTAATTTGCACAATGTAAAGTAGGAAATTAGGAAACAATTCTCTTCTCAAGTAACAGCAGCAGTTAACTATCCAGTCACTCCATACATCACCTGAGTAGAAATGTAGAATTTTCTGGAAAGTAGGCAGTATTTATAAACTTTCAAGTGCCTGAGACCGTTAGAACGCAATACGCATGCGCTGTTTGCGTTCCAGCTTACAATTTGCGTTCCATCCGCCATTTTGTGCGTAGTAGTTTAAAAAAATTGTGGTTAATATTAGTGTAATACGTTCCGCATAGTATGTATTTCAGTCTTGCAAGTCACTGTAGTATAGTTACGTTTGAAGCCTCGTTTTCGTTTTGTTCGGCGGCCATTTTTTCTCTCGCTTAGGTGATTTTCGGCAGTTTAAACTCATTTTTTTGGACTTAAATGGACAGGTAAATTAACTTTTCGAGGTGCCGGATGCCCCCCCTTGCTGTAAGTAAGCTTTTTATGTGTTTGTTGTGTTTATTTCTTGTGTTTCTGATGTTTTCATGCGCGCCGTTGTCGTCCGGTTTTGCGTGTTAGGAATGGGTTGTTTTGCGGACGTATTTTTTTGCGAGGGACGCAGTTGTTTTTTACGTGTACGACGCAGTGTATTTTTTTCTAAGTCGTGCGTATGTGTGTTAACCGCGTGTGAGGCGCCTTCGAGTTTTTTTTTTTTTTTTAAAGTTGTGTGTGTGTGTGTTAACACTCCCTTCGCGAGGATCCGCATTTGCGGGGACATTGGGATGCTCCACCACCGCAAATGCGGCCCCTCGCTTCGCGAGGACCCACATTTGTGGGGAACTGTGTCCCTCGCTTTACGAGCCCGCAAGCGTTAGCAACAGCTTGTATGCTCACAACTATATATGTGATGGGTTTCTATAGGTGAGTGGGGCATGAGCAAGCCCTAATGATTTTAAAATAACCCCTTGAAAACATTTCACTAGTGAAATTAATTTTTATTAGTTCCTATGTCATACTTAAGCATATAACACTCTGATGGCTGCTTCCAGCAGCATATGCACGTTTACTAGTTAGTATTTAACGATTACTATAACATTAAAGCTTGTCTTTTACAATATAATGACATTTATTGTTTTAATATTTGATAACACTACACCATATGAAGGCAATTTAACAAGGTGATATGATCCTTTCTGATTGGTTTCTATTATAATAATAATAATTATTATTATTATTATTATTATTATTTATTTGTAATGAGCCAACATATTCTGTAGCACTATAAGGGGTTTAAGTACATGGCAAAAACAGAATTAATACATTACAAAGAATGGAGGGCACTGTTTTTGAGCTTGGAATCAAATGTACATAGTGCTTGTTTCCAACACACCGACACAAGATGGAAAACTCACAAACCTACAATTTAAAGAGTTTAGGTGTGATACAAGGTGGTGACAAATGCAAGACGGCTATGTGAAGGCTATTTGTTCAATCAGGTGGAGGTGTCTGTGTGTTGTACTGTAGATTGTGGTGTAAGTGTTATTAAGCTATGGAGTGTGCAAGTGTGCATATTAAGGCTGGAGGTGATAAGCTTTTTTAAACAAACGTGTTTTTAGTGATTTTTTTAAAGGTTTTGAGACAGGAAAATAGTCTAGTGGAGCGCGGCAAGGAGTTCCAGATAGTTGAGGCAGCACAAGAAAAGTCTGGTAGGTGGGAGTGAGAGCAGGTGATAAGAGATGGAAAGAAGAAGGTCATTAGCAGAACGAAGGAGGCGGTTGGGAGAGTATTTTGAAACAAGAGCCGAGATATACGGGGGTGTACTGTTGTTGAGGGCTTTGTATGTTGGGGTCATGATTTTAAATTTGATACTGGAGGCAATGGGAAGACAGTGGAGTGATTGACAGAAAGGAGCTGCAGATACTGAGAGTTTAGTATGGACAATGAGTCTAGCAGAGGTATTCATTATGGATTGGAGTGGAGAAAGATGAGAAATGGAGAGGTCAGCAAGAAGTGAATTGCAGTAGTAAAGTCAAAATATGATGAGAGAGTGTATTACAATTTTAGCTGTGTCTTCTGTAAGATAGTGGTGAATTTTGGAGATGTGTTTTAGGTGAAACTGACAAGATTTAGTTATTGATTGTATGTGGGGAATAAAGGAGAGGGAAGGGTCCAGTAGAACCCCAATACATCTCAAATATACGAGAGATATTTGAGGAGTGAAAGTTGTAGTAGAGGGTGGAAAGATAAAGAGTTCAGTTTTAGACATGTTGAGTTTGAGTTGACAGGCAGACATCCAGGAGGATATGCTAGAGAGGCAGTTGGAAACTTGAGCTAAAAGAGAGGGGGATAGATCTGGTGCAGATAGGTAGATTTGATTGTCATCTGCATAGAGATGATACTAAATTTCAAAGGATTTTATTAGGTTACCAAGGGAGGAAGTATAGATGGAGAAGAGGAGGGGGCCTAGGACTGAAACTTGGGGTACACCAACAGACAGAGGGAGAGGTGAAGAAGAGGTTCCAGAGAAGTAGACACTAAGGGCCCTATTAAATTCGAGCTGCGGAAATAATAGGTGAAAACGCAAGTCCTACGTAGTTTAAAAATGAAACCATTTCTGAAGCTATTAAATTCAAAGTGCTGCGAGATACGAGCGATTGATGCAAATGCATACACGTTCGTTTTTGCGCATGAGGTACGATATCTCGGATCACTTTGCGTATGAAAAGAGCGCAAAATACGTGATACGTACCACTTAACCTGACGGCAGTATGCCTTTAAAAGGGAGCCAAAACAGAACATAATTGACTGTGCTGGAGCTTTTGCAAGTAGACACACAGGTCTAGGCGTTGGTGGGTTTTTGGTGGAGAGAGGAGAGAGAGAAGAGATAGGAGAAAATTTCAATTTTTAATCTTTTGAACTAGCAGATAATTTAACCCTTTGTTTACAATACACATAATTACTGATATCACATAATTCACACACATAGATTAATACGTACACATAGCTTCACCTAGTGGTAGGCCACTGCACACCTACACCCCCCCCCCCCAAGACCTTACCCCCCCTCCCCCCACACATAACACTACACATAATACTTGCATCTTTTTTTACCTCCTAAACAAACACACATATTATCTTGATTTATCGTTAATTTATTTTCAGAGGAGTTTAGAGGAGAGGAGGTGGTAAGGCAAGAGAGGCGCGGAGGAGAGTGAGGAGAACATCTGAGGAGAGGAGGAGGATGAGGAGGAGAGGAGGGAGAGGAGGAGGGAGAGGAGGAGGAGGAGGAGGGAGAGGAGGAGGAGGAGGGAGAGGAGGAGGAGGGAGAGGAGGAGGAGGAGGAGGTGGAGGGAGAGGAGGAGGAGGAGAGCAAGGAGGAGAGCAGGGGGGAGGGAAGTGCCCCCAGAGCTAGGAATTCAAGTGGAAGGGGCAGAGGGTCATGGGCCTGATCCCTTGGTGGGAGGTAGTGGGGATGAGGGAGCGGTCCCAGGGATAGAACAGGAAGACCAGGCACCGTCTGTAAGGCAACGGGTTGTGGCAAGGCCCAGGGCCCCCAATTATACCCTAGAGGAGATCCAGGTTCTCCTCAGGGAAATCTGTGCCCGACAGGGGATTATATGTGGTGGCAGAGACATTAATGCCAGCCAGAGGCAGCAGGCCTGGTCCCAAATTGGCAGAGCTGTGTCGGCAGTAGGGGTCACTAATAGGGACTGGAGGGCAGTGCGGCACAAGTTCGATGATTTAAAGATTGCTGTGAAAAAAAAGATGTCCGAGGAGGCAGCAGCAGCACGTCAGACTGGTGGTGGGCCAGCGGTCCCTTTTGTTTACAAGGAATGGGAGAGGACAGTGATGCTCTTCATCCCTTCTGAATCTGTGGTGGGAATACCAGGACAGATGGACACAGATCGTCCTAACACCCTGCAACGTGAGTATCATATCACACACATGGTTGGCTGAGATTGTGGGGGGATGGGCTGTCCAAAAGCCTGCAGATAACATGCTGTATGTATGTTTGTATGTATAAATAGGCTTGTGTTCTGGCTGTTGTATATAATGAGCTGTATCCCTCTAGAACAGGGGTGGGTAAGGTGGGCCACATACATGCCGAACTTTCAGGATATCATGCTGTATGTATGTATGTATGTATGTATAAATAGGCTTGTGTTCTGGCTGTTGTATATAATGAGCTGTATCCCTCTAGAACAGGGGTGGGTAAGGAGGGCCACATACATGCTGGACTTTCAAGATATCCTTTTTGGGCACAGGTGAGTCAATCCGGATGACTGAAAAGGCGATTGGCTCACCTGTGTGGCCCTCCAGGCCCGAACCTGCCCACCCTTGCTCAAGAATTATATGGCCTCCTACACCCCTGCCCACACACAGGGATAATTCACATACAATAGCACTGTAAGCCCTATGGTTGACTAAACATTTATGGGGCGACAATAACCATTTCAGTCCTGGTAGCAAACCTATCATGTTCATAATTTGTCTCCCTGATATGTCAATTTCTAATTATATCCAGATTGATTGCAATAGAGCAGGGTGTCCAAAGTCAAACTTGCTGGGCTGCGCACAGGCCTGGATATGTGGATTTCCTTTATGTGAACAGATGAGTCAATTAGACTTAATGACTTGGAGAATGATATTCTCATCTGGATGCAGCATGGCTATCCCCAAATGCAGGCCTGACTTTGGCCTCCACTGCGATCGAGAATAAAAATGTGGCTGTGCGGCCAGGGGCGGCCCGTCCATTGGGGCGTCAGGGCAAACGCCCCCCCAAATATTTTCTTCACCCTGCAATAAAAAAACACAACAATGTATAACCCAAAAACAATTAAATATAAGGTGTACATCATCATTCAAGTCTTAATACAGTAATAAAATGAAGTAAAGTTAGTAAAATATTCCCAGGGACACTGTCACTTTAAGATAACCCTTGCGCTACATTAACTAATGCTGCTGTGTATCTATATTGTAGCCCCCTGCACCCTGTGTGATCATATTACACTAGTACACTAACCTTTAGACTCTTCTCTTCTCTTCAATGAGTCCTGGCCTGGCCCCCTGACCGTTAATGCATGCCGCCCACCATCACAGTGATGATATGCATGGGCGGTCATAAATGTATCAATTAATGACTGACAGTCTTCCATCATTGACCAATCAATGATGGAAGGTTGTACAGTTACTAAGAGAACAATCTAAACCCACCCAGACCGTTAGCCCTGAGCGCCCGCCAGCTAATAGGGCATCGAGTTTAATTTTTGATTGACTGATACAGTGAATAAAACCACCAGTTGCCTGTCCCTTCCCCCTTTCTGTTTCCTGACCCTGCTCACGCTGAGACTGAGAGACCTCCCTGGCTGAATCTACTCACATCTGCTCTGCTGCCTGCCTAACACAGTAAGTCTACCTGGCACCTGCCCTTCCCCTGGCCAAACCAAACCCCTAGTAGCCCCTAATAAAAGTTAGGGGTGACCAGTTACCCCACTATGCCTGCCTGGCCTGCCACCTACCCAGCCACCCACCAACTACCACCGACGACCCTAGGCCTGCAATGCCTGGTGCCACCCCCAGCCATCACCCCCATGTGGCCTGTGCCACCCCCGATCAGGCCTGCCTATGCGATGCCATCATGCCACCGCCCGATTACCCCGATAACGGGATCGGGGTAGTCGGGTGGTGAGCGGGGTGGCACAGGCCCACATGGGGGTGATCGGATCACCCCCTTGATGACGCCTGTGCCACCCCTGATCACCTCCATGTCGCCGCCCTATGCCACCCCCGAGGCCCGATCACCACCACCCCGATGCGGCCTATGCTATGACACCGCCCGATTACCCCGATCACGGTGATCGGGGTATTCGTGCGGTGAGCGGGGTTGCACAGGCCACATGTGCATGTGCCTGTCACTTTTAAAGATAAAATAAAAATAAGGTAAGGGAAAAATAATACAGTAAACACATTATTATTACAAGTAAACAGCTTTAAACAAACATTAATAAAAATAAAATAAACAACAGCACATACTTACCTGTCAAATTGACCCCTCCAGCGTTGGCCTTCTGTCCTCTGGATATAGTCATGAAAATAATCCAATGTTGATTGAAGCCCATGTCAAATAATCCAATGTTGATTGAAGCCCATGTCAAATAATCCAATGTTGATTGAAGCCACTGGTCAAATAAATAATCCAATGTTGATTGAAGCCACTGGTCAAATAATCCAATGTTGATTGAAGACACTGGTCAAATAATCCAATGTTGATTGAAGCCACTGGTCAAATAATCCAATGTTGATTGAAGCCACTGGTCAAATAATCCAATCTTGATTGAAGCCATTGTCCATCCATCCATTCTGGCCCATTGAAAGAGGCCTCCACCAAAAAAAACCTGACGCGCTAAAAAAAAACAAAAAAAAAACTAACAGAGCTCCTCCTACAAGGAGCCCCTCCCGCGATTAATTGATTTTTTCCCATGGTCTGCTTTATATACTAATTTTTTAAGGACTCTGATTGGCTGAAATTTTTGATTGACATCGATTTCAACCAATGAGAGTCTTTAAAAAATTAGCAAATCAGCAAGCAGGTATGGAAGCCTGTAAGGGTAAAAAAGGTTAGTGTGAACTTGTTTGACAATGTATGTATTATACATATTACAGGGCTATTTTATGTAATATACATGTTACAGGATAATATCCTGTAACATGTATAGCCAAAAAATAGCACTGTAATATGTATAAAAAATAATGTGTAATAGAAATGCATGACCAATATAATATAATAAGTAATAAAGTACATCAATTAATCAAATAATAAATATCAATTAATATATATTGTTTTATGTATATGTTTATGTATATTTATGTGTATTTTTTATGCGTATATATATATATATTTGTATATATTTATATATATATATATATATATATATATTGATTGATAGATATATTGATTGATAAATATATATATATATATATTTATATATATATATATATATATATATATCACATATTATATTTGTCCTGCTACGAGTCGTCGTCACGCTGTTTGCGTGGTCCGTACGAATAGCGGGCTTAGCGATGAGCGCCGCAGATGCTCATCGCCCAGCGAGCCTCGCGAAGTGAGGCGAGCCTGTGAGCGTAAGGGCCGTTGCTCACGCTTGCGGGCTCGCATAGCGAGCCCGCGGCCCTCGCGTAGCGAGGGCCTGCGGGCAAGGGCCTCAGTTGCTGGGATGGATCCCAGCAACTGAGGCCGTTGCTCACACTTGCGGGCTTCCTCGCATAGCGAGGGCTGCGTGCAAGGGCCTCAGTTGTTGGGATGGAGCAGCCACCTCCTCCCCACAATGCCCCGGTTCGGGTTCCGGAGGGGGAGCCAGACGCCGCCACTGCCACTAGCAGAACCCGCCAGACGCCGCCACTGCCAGTAGCCGCACCATCCCGGGGCCCGGCAATCCAGTTGTTAGGATGGAGCAGCCACCTCCTCCCCACAATGCCGCCACTGCCACTAGCCAGCAACTGAGGCCTTTGCCCGCAGCCCTCGCTGCCCTTGCCCGCAGCCCTCGCGTAGTGCCTCGGTTGCTGGGATGGAGCGACGAAGGCCTCAGTTGCTGGCATGGAGTGCCTTCGGCGCCATGATCCCCAGAGATGGTCGGTGATGTGTGTAGCCCTGCATTGTATCTCCCTCTGTCCCACCCCCTGGCCGGCTCCTCAGCCCCCTCATCCAGGTCACGCACACACAGAGGCTGAAGGTCGCTGCCTCCGGTAGTACTGCATGTAGAGCTCCTACACACATCCCTGATCATCTCTGGGGATCATGGCGGCGAAGGCACTCCATGCCAGCTTCGCAAGGGCTTCAGCTGCTGGCATGGAGCGCCCTGCTGTAGTATGTAGCCCTGCATTGTATCTCCCTCTGTCCCACCCCCTGGCCGGCTCCTCAGCCCCCTCCTCCAGGTCACGCACACACAGAGGCTGAAGGTAAGGATGATAGGGGCTGGGAAGGCCATAGCTGTGCTGACCAGCGGGGGGGATGCACAAGGTGAGGGGGCCTGTGAGGAGCTGTGTGTGTAATGGGGGCACAGACTGCCAGGACATGGACTTGCTGTTATATAGAGTAAAAGGCACCTGAATTGGTGGATTGACTCACGTGCAGAATTATAATAATCATTATATGTACGACATGCTTATAAACACTGATCATTAAATAATTTTGTGTGAGCTGCAGTTGTTTTGTAGTGGGGGCTGCCATGTTTGTTTCTGCTTAACTGCTGTAGGGAGAGCTGGCCTTAAAGGGGCTCTGTCACCCCAACAGAAAGCTGACTTAACTTTAAAGAGCATCAACAACTGGATATACATTGCGCGAGAAGTTTTTCTTTACAGTAAATAATTGCTGAAATATTTAGAATAGATTTTGGGGCTTTTGTATGTTATGTGGCTCAGAGTGCTTGATAAGGGTGTGAGAGGGGCTTAACTGTTAGATAACATTGTGGGTCTTTGTTTTGCCAGATCTATCCTTTTATGTGCATGGACGGGAAGCCTCCTGTTGCCGGGTGCACCTGTGTCCTGTGTCCCAATGTACTCCCTAAGCTCCCAACCCCAACCCCCTACACCCCTTGCCGGCCCTAACCCTAACTTCAACCCCCTACAACACTTACTGGGCCTAACCCTACACCCCTTGCCGGCCATAACCCTTATAGCCTAACGCCATTTTACACCAATGCAGAAGTACACAACTACGGTCTTATCTCGCACACGCACAAAATTACATTGCACACATTCAGCACGCTTACACAGCAGCTCCACACCACTAATGCTGCAGCAACATCAACACAGAATGCAGCTCTTCAACACAATGCTTTAAAATAGGTAAAGTATATATATTTATTAATTGTATTATATATTTCAGTAGTAGACACAAAACACCATTAGCTACCTTACAATTTCATTGCCGTCATTTTTTGACGGGCAATTCGCTAGTACATATATATTGATTGATTGATAGATATATTGATTGATATATATATATATATATATATATATATATATATATATATATATATATATATATATATATTTTTTTTTTACAATTTGGGCCTATATGGTCCCACTTTGTTATTTAGGGTTTTTAAGGTGCGGTTGGGGCCTATATGGTCCCACTTTGTTATTTAGGGTTTTTAAGGTGCGGTTGGGGCCTATATGGTCCCACTTTGTTATTTAGGATTTTTAAGGTGCGGTTGGGGCCTATATGGTCCCACTTTGTTATTTAGGGTTTTTAAGGTGCGGTTGGGGCCTATATGGTCCCAATTTGTTATTTAGGGTTTTTAAGGTGCGGTTGGGGCCTATATGGTCCCACTTTGTTATTTAGGGTTTTTAAGGTGCGGTTGGGGCCTATATGGTTCCAATTTGTTATTTAACGTTTTTAAGGTGCGGTTGGGGCCTATATGGTCACACTTGGTCTTTCAAGGTTTTAAAAGTTAAGGTTTGGGTCTTGAAAGTTCTATTGTTTTTTTTGTTGTTTTCTATCACTTCCCAGGTGCAAACTATCTGTGGAAGCAGATTTGTTTGGACTCGTTGGTTGACTTACTGGACGTGAATACCCCGAGAAGGAGAGTCAACTGTAGGTGAGTATATGGTCACACTTGGAATTTGAAGGTTTTTAAGGTGCGTTTGGGGCCTATATGGTCACACTTGCTCTTTTAAGGTTTTAAAAGTTATGGTTTGGGTCTTAAACGCTCTAATATTTTTGTTGTTGTTTTCTATCACCCCCCAGGTGCAAACTATCTGTGGAAGCAGATTTGTTTGGACTCGTTGGTTGACTTACTGGACGTGAATACCCCGAGAAGGAGAGTCAACTGTAGGTGAGTATCATTGCCTTTAATTTTCTGTCCATGCGTATAGGTGCAAATTTGATGTTGATGTAGTCTTGTCACATGAGGGTTTGCAATCTGTAATGTATACCAATGAAATCAACACACTGTTATTTTAAAGTAATTTTGTGACATAATATAAATTAATATACCGTGATCTCTTTCTTCTATTGGTATCAGAAATTAATACTATTGACTCTCTACTTGTGAAGCCTTTCGGCACCCTAACCTATGAGGAGAAGGTGGAAATAAAACGGTTAGGAGCTGACCAACCAGAGATAAATCTGCAGCAAATCGCAAGAGATAGAGGGAAGCAATATATCCGTAATTTCAATACTGAATGGTACAAGAAGAACGACTGGCTTTCTGGAAGCGTTTCTAGGAAGTCCTTATATTGTTTCCCATACATCCTATTTGGTGGTGACGCTGCTTGGACCAAAACTGGAGTGACTGACGTAAAAAATCTAGCTGATAAATTGGCGAAACACAAAAGTTCTAAAGCTTACTTGGATAACAGGATCAAGTTTGAGATGCTTGGACAGGCGAACATTGCTGTTCAACTAGACCAAGGATACCAAGTCAGCATTCAAAAACACAACAAAGAAGTGGCTAAGAACCGGTACATCCTTTCCAAGATAATTGATTGTGTTCGCTTTTGTGCCGCTTTTGAACTGGCATTAAGAGAACACAACGAGAGTGAAACATCGCTAAATCCAGGAGTGTTTAGAGGCCTGGTGGATTTGGTTGGCAGTATCGATAGTGCAATGGAACAGCATTTGAA
Organism: Discoglossus pictus; assembly: GCA_027410445.1. NCBI lineage: Eukaryota > Metazoa > Chordata > Amphibia > Anura > Alytidae > Discoglossus > Discoglossus pictus. The sequence goes on from CM050164.1 coordinate 112,030,970, forward strand.
GACTGCAACTGTGTTTAAGGGCACGTCCAAAACCGTGCAGAATGAGCTACTGGACAGCATGCATGAAGTTATTAAGGAAGTGATTCACCAAGAGCTTAAGGAAGCCCTGTTTGTGGCAATCCAAGCGGATGAAACAACCGATATTTCCGCTAGGACACAGTGCGTTGTAGTCTATCGCTACATTGACAAGAAGCATCAAGTGGTGGAAAGATTTGATGGCTTCACGGAAATGAAATCAACGGATGCAGACTCCATTGCTGCTGTTGTGCTGGAAACACTGAATACTGTTCTCCCAGAGCCAGAAGACAAGAAGAAACTCATAGCTCAAAGCTACGATGGTGCCAGTGTGATGCGTGGAGATCAAGGAGGAGTTCAAAGAAAAATAAAAGACGTGTACCCGAACGCACACTACGTCCATTGCTATGCTCACCAACTGAACCTAATAATGGAGAAAGCAGTTTCAAGGATTGGAAAAGTTCGAGTTTTTTTTTTCCAACATAGGCGGCATACCATCTTTTTTTTCACGCTCTCCAAAAAGGACTGGAGTTCTGGATGAGGTAGTTGGTAGAAGACTTCCAAGAGGTGCACCGACACGATGGAACTTCAATGTTAGGACAGTGAACGTGATCTACGAGAACAGAGATGCGCTACTTGAGTGTTTCCAGACAATTGAAGCATGTCTAAACTTTAATCCAACATCTATACGTGAAGCCGCAGGTTTCATTGGAATGCTGGAAGACAGGGAGTTCCTTTACTTCCTTAAATTATTTCATTTAATAATGCCACATGTTGACATCCTCTATAGTCAGCTTCAGAAGCGAGACACGGATACTGTTTATATCAAAAAAGTCACAGAAGACTTTGTCGCCAGCATCCAGAAAATCCGTAATTCTGTTGAAGAGATAGAAGCAAGTTTGCCGAGCGATGTAACTTTCAAGAGAGGTATGTGACATAGTGGTGGTTCATGCAAAAGAACGTTTTTCATTTTCAAATCACCTAGTCAGTGCCAAACTTGTTCAAAGTGACTTGTATAAAACCCATGACACTTGCTTTGCAACCCAAGCTCTGGAAGACACCGTGCAAGCATATCCAATACTGAAGAAGGAACAATTACGCACTGAGCTGTCACTTCTGTATGGGAAGACAGATTTTCATACTTGTACAAGTGCTGTTGCTCTGCACAAACTTTTCCATCAATTTAATCTGCAGAACGATTTCACAGAGACAGTAAAATTATTAAGAATCCTGATTACAACACCGATGACCACTGCAGAATCAGAAAGATGCTTCTCCACATTGAAGAGGATAAACACCTTTTTAAGAAGCACCATGTCCCTGGAGCGGTTGAATGCATTGGCGATGCTCTCAATGGAAAAGCAACTGATTTCCGAGATCCCAGACTTCAATGACAAAACCATTGAGAAGCTTTGTTCTTTGAAAGATCGTCGTGCAAAATTTAAATACAAGTGATTGAAGCAAAGAAGAATGCATACCCCCAAGGTGTGCAAAGATAAACTGCATTAAGCAGCACCACCTCACACTACCAAACATAACTAGTGGTAAGTAAAGTATGAACAGTGTGTGGGTGTGCATATGGAAGGAGCTATGAAAGGTGTGTGCATGGTCAGTAACAAGCCTTGGCGTGGTTTGAAGGAATTGGAGGCACTTCCAAGGGTAGCTGTCACTTGTGTACGGGAAGCAAGAATTCCATGTCTGTACAAGTGCTGTTGCTCTGCAGCAACTTTAGCATCAATTTAATCTACATAATTTAACAGAGTGAGTGAAGCTATAAGGAATCCTGCTTACAACACTGAAGACTACTAAAGAACCAGAAAGATGCTTCTCCACATTGAAGATTATAAAAAGGTATTTAAAAAGCACCATGGCCCTGTAGCGGTTGAATGCATTGGTTTGAAGGAATTGGAGGCACCTTCAAGGGTACGTTAAGTTCTCAGAAATGGCACCACCTCACTACCAAAAATAACTAGTGGTAAGTAAAGTATGAATGGTGTGTGGGTGTGCATATTGAAGGAGCTATGAAAGGTGTGTGAATGGTCAGTAACAATTGTTGGAGCCTTGGCGTGGCGTTACTGCTCATATGGTAATCCATATGCTAATTCAACGTGTTTGTTTGACATTGATTATTGTGTTGTCTAAACAGAAGTTAAATGTTGTTGTTTTCTTGAATCCCAAGATCCACTGGTTTGGGCCTATACAGTGCTGATTGGTCTTCTATGGTATGTTTGGGGCCTATGGTCACACTTGGTCTTCTAAGGTATGTTTGAGGCCTATATGGTCACACTTGGTCTTCTAAGGTATGTTTGGGACCTATATAGTCACACTTGGTCTTCTAAGGTATGTTTGGGGCCTATATAGTTCCACTTGGTCTTCCAAGGTATGTTTGGGGCCTATATGGTTCCACTTGGTCGTTTAATGTTTTTTAAGTATGGTTTTGTTCTTGAATGGTCTGATTGATTTGCTTGTTTTCTTTCAACCCCAGGTGCAAACCCTATGTGGCTGCAGATTTGTTTCTACTCGTTGGTCAACTTACTGAACGTGAATACCCTGAGAAGAAGACCCGACTAATGGTAGGTGTCAATCCTTTAATTTTTCTGTTAATTCGTATAGGTGCAATTATGATATTGCTGTAGTCTTGTCACATGAGTTTTTTCAATCTATGTTGTATACCAATGAATTTAACACATTGTTACTTTACTTCTTGACATTTCTGCATTGGTGATCATGTATTTCAATGGGCTTCACAAGTATAAGGTCATTGGGCGGGGCTTATAAAGGTCATCATGACATCAGGGGGAGGAGTTATAAAATGGGTGTGGTTTGAAAAGGGGGGAGTGGCTATGTTTCGCCCTGTCGCCCCTCCAACTTGAAAAGTCACCAGCCGCCACTGTGTGCGGCATATGTGGATACAGACTCTGTAGCACTGCATGTGTGTCATATACTGTCCTAACCTGGCCCATGTCTCAGCTGCATATTAACAACCATTGCTGTAAACTTGTCAGATTGGTCAGTCTCACACACTGCACAGCAGATGCAGCAGAGCACGTGTCTGGCGGTTGAATGCATTGGTTTGAAGGAATTGGAGGCACCTTCAAGGGTACGTTAAGTTCTCAGAAATGGCACCACCTCACTACCAAAAATAACTAGTGGTAAGTAAAGTATGAATGGTGTGTGGGTGTGCATATTGAAGGAGCTATGAAAGGTGTGTGAATGGTCAGTAACAATTGTTGAAGCCTTGGCGTGGCGTTACTGCTCATATGGTTATCCATATGCTAATTCAACGTGTTTGTTTGACATTGATTATTGTGTTGTCTAAACAGAAGTTAAATGTTGTTGTTTTCTTGAATCCCAAGATCCACTGGTTTGGGCCTATACAGTGCTGATTGGTCTTCTAAGGGATGTTTGGGGCCTATGGTCACACTTGGTCTTCTAAGGTATGTTTGGGGCCTATATAGTTCCACTTGGTCTTCTAATGTATGTTTGGGGCCTATTGTCACACTTGGTCTTCTAAGGTATGTTTGAGGCCTATATGGTCACACTTGGTCTTCTAAGGTATGTTTGGGGCCTATATAGTCACACTTGGTCTTCTAAGGTATGTTTGGGGCCTATATAGTTCCACTTGGTCTTCTGATGTATGTTTGGGGCCTATGGTCACACTTGGTCTTCTAAGGTATGTTTGAGGCCTATATGGTCACACTTGGTCTTCTAAGGTATGTTTGGGGCCTATATAGTCACACTTGGTCTTCTAAGGTATGTTTGGGGCCTATATAGTTCCACTTGGTCTTCTAATGTATGTTTGGGGCCTATGGTCACACTTGGTCTTCTAAGGTATGTTTGGGGCCTATATAGTTCCACTTGGTCTTCTAATGTATGTTTGGGGCCTATGGTCACACTTGGTCTTCTAAGGTATGTTTGAGGCCTATATGGTCACACTTGGTCTTCTAAGGTATGTTTGGGGCCTATATAGTCACACTTGGTCTTCTAATGTATGTTTGGGGCCTATGGTCACACTTGGTCTTCTAAGGTATGTTTGAGGCCTATATGGTCACACTTGGTCTTCTAAGGTATGTTTGAGGCCTATATGGTCACACTTGGTCTTCTAAGGTATGTTTGGGGCCTATATAGTCACACTTGGTCTTCTAAGGTATGTTTGGGGCCTATATAGTTCCACTTGGTCTTCTGATGTATGTTTGGGGCCTATGGTCACACTTGGTCTTCTAAGGTATGTTTGAGGCCTATATGGTCACACTTGGTCTTCTAAGGTATGTTTGGGGCCTATATAGTCACACTTGGTCTTCTAAGGTATGTTTGGGGCCTATATAGTTCCACTTGGTCTTCTAATGTATGTTTGGGGCCTATGGTCACACTTGGTCTTCTAAGGTATGTTTGGGGCCTATATAGTTGCACTTGGTCTTCTAATGTATGTTTGGGGCCTATGGTCACACTTGGTCTTCTAAGGTATGTTTGAGGCCTATATGGTCACACTTGGTCTTCTAAGGTATGTTTGGGGCCTATATAGTCACACTTGGTCTTCTAAGGTATGTTTGGGGCCTATATAGTTCCACTTGGTCTTCTAATGTATGTTTGGGGCCTGCCTATGGTCACACTTGGTCTTCTAAGGTATGTTTGAGGCCTATATAGTCACACTTGGTCTTCTAAGGTATGTTTGGGGCCTATATAGTTCCACTTGGTCTTCTAATGTATATTTGGGGCCTATGGTCACACTTGGTCTTCTAAGGTATGTTTGAGGCCTATATGGTCACACTTGGTCTTCTAAGGTATGTTTGGGGCCTATATAGTCACACTTGGTCTTCTAAGGTATGTTTGGGGCCTATGGTCACACTTGGTCTTCTAAGGTATGTTTGGGGCCTATATAGTTCCACTTGGTCTTCTAAGGTATGTTTGAGGCCTATATGGTCACACTTGGTCTTCTAAGGTATGTTTGGGGCCTATGGTCACACTTGGTATTCTAAGGTATGTTTGAGGCCTATATGGTTCCACTTGGTCGTTTAATGTTTTTTAAGTATGGTTTTGTTCTTGAATGGTCTGATTGATTTGCTTGTTTTCTTTCAATCCCAGGTGCAAACCCTATGTGGCTGCAGATTTGTTTCTACTCGTTGGTCAACTTACTGAACGTGAATACCCTGAGAAGAAGACCCGACTAATGGTAGGTGTCAATCCTTTAATTTTTCTGTTAATACGTATAGGTGCAATTATGATATTGCTGTAGTCTTGTCACATGAGTTTTTTCAATCTATGTTGTATACCAATGAATTTAACACATTGTTACTTTACTTCTTGACATTTCTGCATTGGTGATCATGTATTTCAATGGGCTTCACAAGTATAAGGTCATTGGGCGGGGCTTATAAAGGTCATCATGACGTCAGGGGGAGGAGTTATAAAATGGGTGTGGTTTGAAAAAGGGGGAGTGGCTATGTTTCACCCTGTCGCCCCTCCAACTTGAAAAGTCACCAGCCGCCACTGTGTGCGGCATATGTGGATACAGACTCTGTAGCACTGCATGTGTGTCATATACTGTCCTAACCTGGCCCATGTCTCAGCTGCATATTAACAACCATTGCTGTAAACTTGTCAGATTGGTCAGTCTCACACACTGCACAGCAGATGCAGCAGAGCACGTGTCTGAGGCACATGCAGTACACATTCATATGAGCCATGATCCACAATGCTCATTATGCAGCCCGTGGCTCATCTGTGTAACACAAGCACCACAGTCACTCACAGGTAACCATGATTTCAATGATATGTAAATGCATAGCTGGCAATTGTGTATGGCAACCAACTGAAATATATGTTTATTCCATTGCAGTATCCACAGATTCAGAAGAGAAGGAGGCAGGAAGGGCTGAAGTGGGCCAGGACATTCAGGAGGGCCCGGGACCATCCACATCACTGGCTCATACGGAGCAGGAAGTGATGCCCGGGCCCTCAGGGCCTGCACCAGCCTTACCATCCTGTGCCTCCCTCAGCGGCTCCCCCCTCAGCGGCTCCCCCCTCAGCGGCTCCACCCTCAGCGGCTCCACCCTCATCCTGGGTTCCGCCCTCATCATGGGCACAGCCCTCATCATGTGCTCCGCACTCATCTGGGGCTCCGCCCTCATCCTGGGCACAGCCCTCATCATGGGCACAGCCCTCATCATGGGCTCCACCCTCATCTGGGGCTCTGCCCTCGTCATGGGCACACCCCTCATCATGGGCTCCACCCTCATCTGGTGCTCCACCCTCATCATGGGCACAGCCCTCATCATGGGCACAGCCCTCATCATGGGCTCCACCCTCATCTGGGGCTCCACCCTCATCATGGGCACAGCCCTCATCATGGGCTTCACCCTCACCCTGGGCACAGCCCTCACCCTGGGCTCCGCCCTCATACTGGGCTCCGCCATCATACGGGGCACCGCCCTCATCCCGGGAGGAAGTGCCCCGGCCCCAAGTGCCACGGGAGGAAGTGCCCCGGCCCCAAGTGCCCCGGGAGGAAGTGCCCCGGCCCCAAGTGCCCCGGGAGGAAGTGCCCCGGCCCCAAGTGCCCCGGCCACAAGTGCCCCGGGAGGAAGTGCCCCGGCCCCAAGTGCCCCGGCCACAAGTGCTCCAGGAGGAAGTGCCCCGACCACAAGTGCCCCGGGAGGAAGTGCCCTGGCCACAAGTTCCCCGGAAGGAAGTGCCCCGGCCACAAGGGCCCCAGGAGGAAGTGCCCCGGCCCCAAGTGCCCCGGGATGAAGAGCTGCGGAGTCGCCGGCCGCCCAGTTGCCAGCCGCCCAGTCGCCAGCCGCCAGACCTCCAGGCCCTCTGCCACATCTCCCTGGCCAATTACGGCACATCATGGCTCATATAGAACAAGAGGATCAGGCCCAAAGCCAGAGAGCATGGCAAATGCTGGACATAAGCGAAAGACAATTGGCTGTTAGCAGGCCCATCCTGGCTGGAAATACGGTGATCTCAGCCACCACACGTGCTATATATGCTGAGATGAGGAGGCACAACAGAAGGATGGAGAGATATGAGGAACGCGCAAGCCGGGAGAGACGCGCATTGTTGCGTCAACTACGTCGCCAGCCCATACCTCTCCAGCCTTCGGTTGTCCAATCTCAACCTGAGATGTCTGCCTACTCATCTCAGACATCGCCCACTTTGGAACCACAACCACCTGCTGTAGTGGCACCCCCTGATCCCACACGACGTCGTGGAAGAGGGATACGGGCCGCGGGCACAGACGGTTGGGGCCCGCTAACTCGGAGTAGGAGGTGTTAGGACCATCCGAGAGGGCCTCCTGACCACTCCTCACAGAATACTGATTGTTATAGATGTTGACATAATATTGGCTACAGAGTGTGTACATGTCTGGTTATGTTTAACATTTTAACAATTGATGTTCAATGTGGATTGACCTTGAGCTTAAATGCTGTATTTAATCATAATATTGTTCAGAATGAGACATTGTTTTTGTCTTTGTAGGTGTTAATAGCCAACTCTCACAACTATGAAGACATTTTCTTCATCTTCGAGCAGTACAATACCATCATGTGAGTAAACACTCAACCCAGTTCACAACGGGCATTCTATCAGGATTATTCCCCACTGCAGATGGCTCTGAAATTAAATATAGCACTACATATCTTTTCACTAAGAAACATGACTGTGTGATCTTCCATTATAATGATCAGTGTCCAGGCTATAGAGTTGCACAGTCCCATTACTATCTGCTAATCCAAACCAGCAATTCCACATAGGTTTTTGTAGCATTCCATCCCGTTAACATTATGAAATTGGATTCAGTTTTTTCATGTCATCCAAACAAAAGTGGCAATTTCCTTGGTTTGACATCATGATTAATGTGTATGTGTTTAGGGGTAATGTGAACAGTGTAATCTGTCTGGCCTTGGTACCAGCTATTTAGAAGTGAGATGTGATATCAGCATGGCACAACTATTCCATATAGATAGTGATAGTACATTTTGCTGAAGGATTGTGTTCACAGTGAAGAGTGCCTTGTCGTATTCCACATCATAAGCATATTCCTTGCAGGCTGACTGAACAGGATAGAATAAATATGGTTCTTACTGCTCGGAGATGATGTTCATGTTAGTTGGTTTATAGTAGTGTCAAAAGCAAAAACAATGTACTCTAATAACAGCTTATGATTGTTCTAACACCTCCTACCTCTGTTTTCCAGATTCACATCATCTATTGACCAATTCACACTGTGTGTGAAATCGCTTAGTTTGACATGATCCCTGTTTTATAGTGTCTGTTTATTCTGGCAACCATATGGTTGTTGTATGCGCATTAATGGTTATGTTGATTAAATGTTGTGTTATATGCTGTTGGTTACTGTGGGGTCCTGACCACATGTGACCCTAGGAGATGCTATGCATTACCCTGATGATGTTGTCTGTTTCCTCTTCAGATGTCCTCAGATTTGCCACAGCCCCTTGCCATACTAGGATCTCTTCACAACACACACATTATATTAATGCACAGTCTTGTCCATTTCTGTTTGTACTCTGTGTATGAAATAAAGTATGATTATGTTATACTGTTATCACTGTTTCTGTGTGTTTGTACCATATCATGCTTTCTAGTTGCGAGAATACAGATAGAATGAAGAGTCATTGTTCAATACATATATCTGTGTGTGTTTACATAGATACATATGCTACATTAATCTGTACCTTGCCAATATACGTAGGTGCAAGTCGGAGGGGTGTGAATTCTGAAATCATGTCTCTAGACATGCAGGGTTGTATATAATGACTTGAAGGGCTCAACTTGAATGATATGAATCGACATTCATGATTATGTAGTAATGTCAACGCAGATTGACCCGACTAGTTACACCACTAACTGATGGTGCTGAGCACATCTGACTTTCAGGGTAATTGACTTGTTACATGGTAAATATCCAGGATTACACAAACATTGAATGAAAAAAACAGGTTTAATTGTTCACAAAGCCACACAGTGACAAATTATCACAGGCCTGCTCAGTATCATGATGGAGGTGGGTAGGATACAGAGTTCCAGTAACACACGGAAATAGGGACATGGGGCCAAAATGCACTCGGGGGGGTGACATTGGTATAGATGATCAGTTGAGGGGGGGAGATACAGTGCATCATCCAACGTGAGGCAATATCAGTTATATTATTAAATATATCAGGATAACATTCAATATTCAAACCCAATAATACAGAAGGAGATATGCTCATGGGGAGAAGTAATCTGTAGTCTTGTGTGTGCGCGCAACACACACTCCTATGCAACTACAGAGGTAGAAGTGCTCAATCAGTCAATGTTAGAACCCCCGTAGGTCATGTCACTGGAAATGGCACTATGAGTGAAGACTCTACATACCTAAGTTTGGACACTCAGATGGGAACCTGACCAGGACCATATCAGTGTGTTCAAAATAATTTCATGTGTTAGCAGAACTACCAACAAACTGGCCAGTTCGAGGTGTATTCTGTTCTGTGAATGAGCATCTCTATTATCTGCTGTTGCATATTCATAACTGAAGCTAAACGGAACCTCATTAACAGTTATGTTCCAAGGCTAGAGTTACTCCTCCCCATATGTACAGGGAGGATCACATCAGCACTGAGGAAGAGATCTGGAAGGAAGTATGATACAGGCTTCCCAATAGTCCAAGTAGAGGAGAGAATGGCAGATCTAAAGCAATAGGTACATATAAATCGATGTAGAGGATGTGATATCACACCTGATGCAACACATGATGACTGACATATGAACATACATGATGCAATGTGACAATAGCATAGTCCTGGAACGTGGGAATGCTCATCATTCCTTGTTCTGACCGTGGAAAGGGACTCATCTTTGCGATCTGAAACATAAAAGGAACATGTCAATATTTACATTGCACATGCTCCCGGAGCGCTTACTTCGTCACTTACAGTGGTTATAAAAAGTCTACACACTACTGTAAACAAATTAGCCAATGAAAAATCATTTCAGAACTATATCCACCTTTAATGTGACATATAAACTGTACAACTCAATTGTAAAACAAAATGAAATCTGTAAGGTGGAGGGAAGAAAAAAACTAAGAAAACTAATGTGGTTGCATAAGTCTGCACACTCTCTTATAACTGGGGATGTAGCTGTGTTCAGAATGAAGCAATCACATTCCAAATCGTGTTAAATAGGAGTCAGCATACACCTGCCATCATTTAAAGTGCCTCTGATTAACCCCAAATTAAGTTAAGCTGCTCTAGTTGGTCTTTCCTGAAATGTTCTTAGTCGCATCCCACAGCAAAAGCCATGGTCCACAGAGAGCTTCCAAAGCATCAGAGGGATCTCATTGTTAAAAGGTATCAGTCAGGAGAAGGGTACAAAAGAATTTCCAAGGCATTAGATATACCATGGAACACAGTGAAGCCAGTCATCATCAAGCGGAAAAAATATGGCACAACAGTGACATTACCAAGAACTGGAGCTCCCTCCAAAATTGATGACAAGACCAGACGTAAACTGGTCTGGGAGGCTACCAAGAGGCCGACAGCAACATTAAAGGGACTGCAGGAATATCTGGCAAGTACTGGCTGTGTGGTACATGTGACAACAATCTCCTGTATTCTTCATATGTCTGGCGTGTGGGGTAGAGTGGCAAGATGAAAGCCTTTTCTTACAAAGAAAAACATCCAAGCCAGGCTGCATTTAGCAAAAAACACATCTGAAGTCTCCAAAAAGCATGTGGGAAAAGGTGTTATGGTCTGATGAAACCAAGGTTGAACTTTTTGGCCATATTTCCAAAAGATATGCTTGGCGCAAAAACAACACTGCACATCACCAAAAGAACACCATACCCACAGTGAAGCATGGTGGTGGCAGCATCATGCTTTGGGGCTGTTTTTCTTCAGCTGGAACTGGGGCCTTAGTTAAGATAGAGGGAATTAGGACCAGTTCCAAATACCAGTCAATATTGGTCCCAAACCTTCAGGCTTCTGCTAGAAAGCTGAACATGAAGAGGAACTTCATCTTTCTACAACTTCATCTTTCTACATCCAAATCAACAAAGGAATGGCTTCACCAGAAGTAGATTAAAGTTTGGGAATGGCCCAGCCAGAGCCCAAACCTGAATCCAATTGTGATCTGAAGAGGGCTGTGCCCAGGAGATGCCCTCGCAATCTGACAGATTTGAAGTGTTTTTGCAAAGAAGAGTGGGCAAATCTTGCAAAGTCACAATGTGCCATGCGGATAGACTCATCCCCAAAAAGACTGAGTGCTGTAATAAAATCACAAGGTGCTTCAACAAAGTATTAGTTTAGGGGTGTGCATACTTATGCAACCATGTGATTTTATTTTTTGATTTTTTCTTCACTCTACTTAACTGATTTCAGTTTGTTTTTCAACTGAGTTGTACAGTTTATAGGTCAGATTAAAGGTGGAAAAAGTTCTGAAATGATTTATCTTCGTCTCATTTTTTGACAGCACAGAAACATGACATTTTAACAGGGGTGTGTAGACTTTAGACCTTTTCGATCCACTGTTCCGAAATATGTTGCTCATTTCAGACAAACGTCTTCAATGTTCTTTCCCTACATATGAAACGAGCTACTCATCTGGCTAATGATGTAGGAATATCACATAGATTACACATTAATGCATCTTTGGAGAGCCAAATGTGGTGTTTTACCTTGGACGCAGTCCCAAGCTCATCCACGAGGTGATTTGTTCCACCAGGACACGTGCGCTGTGGATCGTCATTAGTTATCACTGCTTACCTATCTGCTGTAATCTGGAAAGAGATAGGCCGATATTAATAAAGTGATTGATGTGTTATTTGTGTCCCTCAGCATACGTGGCCATATTATTACACAAATACTCACTATGTAGCTCACATTGATGTAGCAGTTCTGTTGCTGTTCCTGTTTTTCCATGTCTAGGTTGTTGAAAGAAGAGTTGACACACAACAGCAGCTCTGTAAGGTTAATATGATGTTAGGATTACAGTCACAAATTAGACAAAGTATGTGTGTATGGTATTTATCTACGACATTTTGATCCCATTTCATGTGGTTTGGCAGGATCAGACAATGTGAACAATCCTGGTCCGTAGAGGTTGTAGGTGACTTTAAAAAGGGATTGGGTATCTTTTTACATTAAAAAACCAAACAGGCATTAGGGGCTATCCAGGATAAATAGAGAGGGAGTATTGATCCAGGGATGAATACGATCACCAGTATCTGGGGTCAGGAAGGAATGTTAGATTTTTCTGCCCTGTGTAGACAATTGGCAAAGCTTCACATTTTGTTGTTCGGTGACTTCCTCTGGATCAATTAACAATAATTCTGCGTATTGCAGATCATAGATCTATAGAGGTTGAACCTGATGGACTAAAGTCTTTTTCAATCTAAATTACTAGATAACAATGTAACGTGGGGCATATATACATTGACATAGTGGGATATATAATCCACTCAAATTATCTATGCCATTGATGTTTATAACCGTCAGTACTTAAAATGTGTATGGGAATATGTGCTTACTTACCTGTAACTGATCATGTGGCTTGTTCCAGTGTACAAACATCGACAACGTCAGGGAACTCTCCTCTACTGTGGACTGGTTGGAATTCTGTATGACAAGGGCGATGGATAGAGGTGGATTTGGGAGTTAGGCATAATGCAGATACATTAGACTGTGTTCCATGCATATTGGGTATGTACTTACATGTGAATTACTCACGAATGAGGCGGGTCCGTTGTTGTGACCCCTGCAGATTATCCACTTCAGGGGGAAATAAAGGCTCTTCCTCCACATGTAGCGGAGCCGCATCAATGTCCCCCAGACAGTTGGCCTGTACTGCTATATTGTGCAGACAGAAGCAGGCAACGATGAATTTTCTGGGGCTTATATTGTAGAGCCCCCCCAGTGGAATGTAAACATCTGAAGCGCATCTTTAGTATACCAAAGGTGCGCTCAATTACATTCCGGCAGGTTTTATGCGCAGCATTATACCGCGCCTCTGCCCGAGTATGGGGATTGCTCACAGGGGTCAACAACCAAGGCAAACACCCATATCCTGCATCACCTGGTGGAAATAACATATGATGTTGATATGAATAGGATGTTGTGATGTTTGACAAAGCATATGGCCAAATATCGTCATCATGACCTTTCAACACATCCCTGTGGCTAATACACAGTTAAAGATATATGTAAGGGAGATGGATCATGAATGCATCTGATAGGATAATTAGTAGTGTATTAACACATGTATTCTATATGAAGCTTCAGATCAATTACAATGCGATTTCCACAAATGTAAAATCCAGATGTTCACACCCACAGGACGCTTACATGAGGCGGAGATACAAGGGAAATACAACAGGGTACATATTGCGACCCTTCTGGTAGAGAGCAGGAAGTCACTGTTGCAGTTCTTGTACCGAGCACATGCCAGAGGTCTGAGGTGAAGCGTGATAGTGTATTCTTGTGAACGTAAATGTGATGCTAATTCAGGTGTAATTTCCCAGGGGCGTACACGATCAAACGCAAAGGCCAAAAGACCTTTGAGATTTTGATAACTTCAAGGTAAGCTAATTCATGTTTATTCCGGGATATATTCATGCAATAAAAAGTTTGCCAAACAATATTAATTCTCCCCTATCAGATGAATTCTGAAGTCATCTCACTTACATAGCCCTTACAATAACACACAACACGTTATGTAGGCTAGAGATGTCCATGTCACAGGATACAAGGGAATGCATCAGAACATATACCTAATGATTAATCAATTGTGGTTTTTGTCATATGATGTTGTGAACTGCATACTGTTTGGCCAAGCTAACACAGGGTTATGGCCAGCAATGAGCTATTATGTTCTGGCTTTGGGAGTATTACTCCGTAATGCACATGTGAACATCATAGCAATAGAGGGAAACATGATGTACCGGATGTGTTATTGTATCCAGTCATTGTAAGATATGGTTGACTGCCATTACTAATGTGTACTCACCCAGTAGCCATCCGGATGGAAATCTGCCGGACTCAAAGATGTCAGATATTCCGGATGCACGCAGGATATAGGCGTCGTGAGCACTTCACGGGAAGCCTGCAAACACACCTTGTATGCGCATGTTCGCATCGCAAACAACCTGGACATTGATTGAATGATAATGCTTACGATTTCTGTACAGCGCTTATTGCTCTCTAGGAGGTATCAGTGCCACGTGTGTACAGTCAATAGCACCAAGCACATTGGGGATACCTCCTAATTGGAAGAAATCGAACTTCACCTTCGAGATCTCTTCAGCAGTGTTAGGGTAACTGATGTATCTGGCAGCTCTCCGACCAATAGCACGGAGGAATGCACTCAGACAATTCGAGAGGCTTGGCTGAGACATTCCTCCGGCTATGCTCAGGGTGGTCTGAAAGCTCCCAGAAGCAAGGAGGTGTATTGCAACTAACATCCGTGTCATTCCTGGGATGGCTCTATTTGCCCCTGAGCGAGGCTCAAGGTCCGCTCTGAGAACCTCATAGAGCTCCCCAAGACTGGCACGGGTCAGCCGAAAACGCTCATACACCTCCCCATCAGTTAACCCCTCTAATGTGAGTCTCTCCCTGTACACATTGGGTGCCCTTCGCCTCCTCACAGGCTCCTGGTCAGGCTCCTGGTCAGGCTCCTGGTCAGGCTCCCCCCCTTCTGCCTGAGCCACCACATCCTGTACTCCCCCCCAGCAGCTGATCACCAACAACATTGTCAGCCTCCCTGTGTGCAGGTGGCCCTATATCCCTCTGTCCCTGTGCTACTGGAGCTCTCTCTCCTCCCTGATCCACCCCCACGATACTAGGCACGGCCTGTGGTAATTCCCTTGCCTGGCTTGGTTCTGCCCCAGCATGGATCACATCACCACTCACACCCTCATTCACTCCCAGACACTCCTCTCTGCCACTCCCCATCACCCCCTCAATCACACACCTTGCTTCCTGGTCTTCATACTATGCTAGGTGAGCTGCACAAAAGCATCTCAACCTCATACGCCCACACATCCTGGCCATCAGCCATGATGTTTCAGACATGCTGATGACTTGTTGGGGATGGGGTTATATAGCTTGTTGATTGCATGACCTGGTATTAGGCACGTTAATTTCTGCTTTGCCATTGGTCACCTGTGGATCTTTACATGGCATTCCAGCTGATGATTTTACCTCAAGAAGCCTCTCAACCTATTACATGTGCACTTGGCCGCATGTAATTGGCTGTCCCAACACGGGCCGCCAAGTGCGTATATAATTGGCTGAGAGTCCCAACGCGGGACGCCCAGTGCGTATGTAATTGGCTGAGAGTCCCAACGCGGGACGCTAAGTGCGTATGTAATTGGCTGAGAGGCTTTTGGCGGGCCAACGTGGCAATGGCGGTGGCGCAAAAACCCGCCAAAAGCCTCTCAGCCAATTACATACGCACTTGGCGGCCCGCATTGGGACTCTCAGCCAATTACATACGCACTTGGCGGCCTGACACTATAAGTGCGTATGTAATTGGCTGAGTCTGTTGGCGCGCTCGCAAGCTGATAAGGGGACGTCCTAGCGAGACACGCCTCTCAGCCAATCACCTACGAGCTAAGAATTTGATTGACAGTATGAGCTTATAAATGTGATTGATACAAACCCATGCGCTGACTGTTTTGTAAGAGCCATTGGAGTTAGCACGCAGTTCCAGGAGCAGGTGGGAGAGAGTTTGATTAGTACTTTGGAGAGAGGGAGATCAGTTATTTTTTCTTTTTTCATTGTCTATTTCATAAGTCCTTCCATTTAAGCAATACACATATTTACAGATTTCACATATTTGCAAGACACATAGATTAAATAACACACATAGAGACATATATATAGTTAGGACACACACCCCACACACCCATCCCCCCCACCACACCCCATCCCCCAACACACCCCATCCCCCACCACTTATTAAATACACATAGCACACACATCTTTTCTTTCCAACAGACATTCCAGTAATACTTTTATTTCTTTATCGTTCTTTTGATTTGTAGGCGCACTCTTTTTGATTGTTTTGGATTTGATTACTAGCATATTTACACGTAAGAGTTACACATATTTACACATTACACATATTTGCCTGACACATAGATTAAAGACACATAGAGACATACATAGCGTTAGGACACACACCACACACCTCCCCCCCCTTAACCTTTGCACCGCATCCCCCAACAGTTAATAAAAACACATAGAACATACACTTTTTTTTTTCATCACCTATATAACAGTTACACTTATTTTGAGTTATCCTTATTTTGTTATTATTTCAGCATGGAGGGAGGAGATAGGTGGAGAGAGGAGGAGAGGAGAGGAGTGGAGAGTGAGGAGAGTGAGGAGAGTGTAGTGGAGGGTGGAGGAGAGGGGGAGGTGTCCCCGGAGGGGGTGGTGGAGGTGTCCCCAGAGGGGGTGGAGGAGGTGTCCCCGGAGGGGGTGGAGGAGGTGTCCCTGGAGGAGGAGGAGGTGTCCCTGGAGGAGTGGTCCCCAGAGGGGGGGAGGAGGAGGAGGAGGAGGAGGGAGACATAGGCACTAATAGAGGAGGGACAGAGGAGAAGGGGCCTGTTCCCAGGGGGCGGGGTAGTTTGGGGAAGGGACAAACCTCAGGAAGAGTGCAGGGAGGCCAGGGTCCCTAAGCACTATCGAGAGAGCAAGGGGCTATTGGCAAGGGCAGGCGCAGGGCCCGTAATTATACGCCCCAGGAGAATATGGTCCTCCTGGGTGCGATCCGTGACCGGCCCGTCATCCTTTTTGCAAGGGAAGCGAAGCCTGGGCCTAAGGCTCAGGCTTGGAAGGAGGTAGTGCAAGTGATGAAGGAGGTGTCCACGGGTCCTAGGGGCTTGAGGTCCTTGAAGCACAGATATGTGGATATCAGGGCCACGGTGAAGAGGAAGATGGCCAGAGAAGCTGAGGGACGCAGTGTCACCTATAAGGAGTGGGAGAGGATCGCAAGGGACTTTCTCGGACCATCGCTCACAGCTGGAGCTTCATCCCCGGTGGCCCAGCAGGACCCAGCCTCCAGTTCAGGTGAATATCACATACACCAACATGCCACCACATGTGCATCACACACACTACACATGGTGACCAACAAGGACACTGACATGTCAGCTCCATGGAATTAACAAGGGATGGATGGAAGTGTCATTAAATCCATGAAGCTGACAAATCACTGTCATTCCTGGCCACCCCAAGAGTAATTAAGCAATAGAGTCCATGTACTGGTGCGCCCAATGCAGCCTATGCAGTTACAGACCGCAGAAGAAACACAGACAGTGTTAGGAGCCAGGAGAGGTCAAGACAAGAAACCAAAGAATAGATCCAATCTAGCAAATGAGAGCTAATGGGATTTGCAATTAGGAGAATCATCCATGTTCAGGCCTAGATGTCAGATAGTTAGGAGTGAAACCGCAGGAAAAATCCAGACAGTGTTAGGAGCCAGGAGAGGTCAAGACAAGAAACCAAAGAATAGATCCAATCTAGCAAATGAGAGCTAATGGGAGTTGCAATTAGGAGAATCATCCATGTTCAGGCCTAGATGTCAGATAGTTAGGAGTGAAACCGCAGGAAAAATCCAGACAGTGTTAGGAGCCAGGAGAGGTCAAGACAAGAAACCAAAGAATAGATCCAATCTAGCAAATGAGAGCTAATGGGAGTTGCAATTAGGAGAATCATCCATGTTAAGGCCTAGATGTCAGATAGTTAGGAGTGAAAACATATCAATGTATTGATCAGCATACTAATGACATGTACCTTTCTTTTCTCTATTTCAGCATCCAGTAGGAGGTCTGGGTCCAGTGATGAGCCACGAGCAGGGCCGTCAGCCCCCGCCCCGCAGGAGACCGCTCAGGGGGAGGAGGCTACAGGCTCATCCGAGGGCCCTGGCTCTTCGGAGGGGGAGGTCGTGGAGGTCGTGGTTGTTGACAGCCCCCCTGTCCAGAGCCCGACTGTCCCCCTCCTCCAAAGACTTGCCATCTCGCCGGGGCACTCAGAAGTAGTGGAATATGCCACAGCTCCTCCTTCCCCACACACTGAGCCACCGGGGACACCAATGTCAGAGACCCTGTCTCCAGCCGGGTCCCAGATCCTCCTCACTCTCTCCCCGCCATCTTCCCACCCGGCCCTGCCAGCAGGACCCGAGCCCCCCCCCCCACCACCAACGACCGAGGCTGCGCTGCTGGAGTTGTTGGCCGTCGTGAGGAGGATTGATGCCAACATCTCTGGCATGAGGCGCAGCCTGGACAGGCGCTTTAGGGAGGAGAGGAGCCATCATTGGAGGCTGGAGCAGCATTTGGTCAGGCTGCTGGGAACGGGGCAGGTCACCAGCCAACAGCAGCCTGGCCCATCCTCTCCTTCCACCATGCCACTGCCGCCACCACCACCCGTGGTGCCACTACCTCCTCCCGCTCCCCCATCACCAACAAGGAGACGGCGTCCGGCCGCGGACGAGGCAGGTCCTGTGCCCAGGCGGAGGAGGACCTAGGGGCTGTGGACATAATTGTGCCTTCTCAACAGCACTCCTCAGTGACAATCTATTGGTCACAATGCTGACCTCATCTAGCCTGGCTACAGAGTTTTGGATCTTTGCCTATGTGATGGTGATATTTTGTATGCAGATGGCTACCTCCCATCACATGGTCCATGATCCTCTTCTCTGTGGACACGTAGGGTTCGGTTGAACATGCCACCAATTGATGGTCACTGGGGAATGCTGTTGGGAAGGGATGCTGCAGTCCCCTTTTTTTTTAGGTCCTTAGATTTTATGTTTTCTCTTTGTTTTTCTTTCCATTTGTTTTGTTTTAGGTACAATTCAGGCCAATGAAGGCATCTCCTACATCTGCAAGCATTGTGGAGGAATTATATGAGGCGTAAGGTTTTCCCAGTGCCTCTCAGGTAGACATTACTCCAATGACAGCCCCCTCCTTAACATGTAGCTCCCACAATCTTAAAGCTATCATATTGCCAGATATCTCAGACATGATTATTGTTAGCTGAAATGTAGACTAATACCGCTATGGCGGTGGACTTGCAAAGTCTCACAATGGCATGTTAATGACAGCCAGCATTAATATATGCACTAATAAAGCATGTGATCCTGACCTCAATATCGGTCTGAGAACAGATCCTTGGGTCTGATGTAAGAAACAGTGAATGTGGCTGCTGACCTTTGTGTCCTGTCCATATTAATGGGTATTTGCCCATATTACTCATTATCCAGAGACCTACTGTAGCTAATAGTTAGTAATGCTTGCAGATGGGAATCAGGTGAGTTGGTATATTGGTACAGTATTTAGCACTTTACTGTACATGCATTGTCATTATTTTTTTTTATCCTCCTCCCCCTTTTTTGTTTTTTGTTGACCATTCATTTTTGTGGGCAATTTCACACACCACACTGTATGTGTGAAACTGGATTGGATTACACAGTCCAGAGGTTGAATCATTTGTTCAATTGAACAGATCCAGACAAGTTGTAAGTGCCGTGCACTCTAATGGTTTCTTCAGTTAAATGGAGAGATTTCTGGTTCCGGTTGCAGCATGTGACCCTGGTAGGTGCTATGCATCATGCTTATTCTAGACTATTAGATTGACCCCTGTAGGTATCCCCTTTTTTTTATTTAGCCCCTTGCTCTCTCGGAACCCGCCCACACCACACCCATGATATTAAGTCTTGACCACTGCTGATTGTGGTCTGTGTCCAAAAATAAAGTTTTGTTATACCGTTCTGTGAATGCACAGTCTTGACCACTGCTGATTGTGGTCTGTGTCCAAAAATAAAGTTTTGTTATACCGTTCTGTGAATGCACAGTCTTGACCACTGCTGATTGTGGTCTGTGTCCAAAAATAAAGTTTTGTTATAC
Source organism: Discoglossus pictus (assembly GCA_027410445.1). Classification (NCBI taxonomy): domain Eukaryota; kingdom Metazoa; phylum Chordata; class Amphibia; order Anura; family Alytidae; genus Discoglossus; species Discoglossus pictus. Next base: position 112,050,894 of record CM050164.1, read on the forward strand.
CGTTCTGTGAATGCACAGTCTTGACCACTGCTGATTGTGGTCTGTGTCCAAAAATAAAGCTGTGTTATCATGTTCTCCCCATGTCGGTGTGTTTTCAATGGTTGGGGTTAGGGGACATCCACATGCATCACATTAGCGTCACATTACTATAGCTGTAAACTAATGAGCACTAGTTAACCTGCAATAGATCCATACATACTAAGAGGAATAATAGTCCTAATAGCATTAGATATCATATAATGTATCTAATTGATCTACAATCTAGGCATAATAAAGGGTTAATGCACAGGCCAAGTACAATTAGCGGGACTGGGGAGTAGGAACATTCCCCTGTGGGCCTAAAAGGATAATGATAGGTGATACTGCAGTGGGTTGTCAGTTCCTTCTCCAGTGATTTTGAATTTGTCCGTCAATTCTGCTTTCACCCGCACTTCCCCAACATCACTTAGCAATCGGAACTAATGTAAATTGATGAATAGCAGAACATAATGGGAGGTCACCAAATGGGAATGAATGGTCATCTTGGCACATGGCCACCAGCAATGGCGTGGGACTTCATTGGATAAGAGTAGTGGCGTTTACCCCTGATGGAGGTGAGTTGGCTGGTGCTCTTGGGGCCTCTGCAAACCCTCTGTGTGTGTTTGCTGCCCTTGTGGGTGGGAGAGTGACAGCAGAACTGACAATCCACTCCAGTCTCACCAGCATAGGAACCTTGTAAGAAAGCAGTGACAGAGGGTCAGAGTCAGACCCGACCAAAAGCCCAAACAAGAGGTATTGTGTATTTCAATGAAGCTGTGAGCTATCCCATTAAGGGTCATTGTGGGGGGGGGGGGTGAAAGCAGAATGCAGGGCCAAATCACAAACCACTGGGGAAGGAACTGACAACCCACTCCGGTCTCACCAGCATAGGAACCTTGTAAGAAAGCAGTGACAGAGGGTCAGAGTCAGACCCGACCGAAAGACCAAACAAGAGGTATTGTGTATTTCAATGAAGCTGTGAGCTATCCCATTAAGGGTCATTGTGGGGGTGAGAGTGAAAGCAGAATGCAGGGCCAAATCACAAACCACTGGGGAAGGAACTGACAACCCACTCCGGTCTCACCAGCATAGGAACCTTGTAAGAAAGCAGTGACAGAGGGTCAGAGTCAGACCCAACCGAAAGCCCAAACAAGAGGTATTGTGTATTTTAATGAAGCTGTGAGCTATCCCATTAAGGGTCATTGTGGGGGTGAGAGTGAAAGCAGAATGCAGGGCCAAATCACAAACCACTGGGGAAGGAACTGACAACCCACTCCGGTCTCACCAGCATAGGAACCTTGTAAGAAAGCAGTGACAGAGGGTCACAGTCAGACCTGACCGAAAGACCAAACAAGAGGTATTGTGTATTTCAATGAAGCTGTGAGCTATCCCATTAAGGGTCATTGTGGGGGTGAGAGTGAAAGCAGAATGCAGGGCCAAATCACAAACCACTGGGGAAGGAACTGACAACCCACTCCGGTCTCACCAGCATAGGAACCTTGTAAGAAAGCAGTGACAGAGGGTCAGAGTCAGACCCGACCGAAAGACCAAACAAGAGGTATTGTGTATTTCAATGAAGTTGTCTGTACGTAATGTGTAAACCATTTTACGTGGGTTTTTTGTGCACTTAGCGAATTTGCGAGATACGAGCGTCCGCAAGGAATTATTTTCCGGTACTTACTACGTAGCGCTTATCGGAGGCAAATCTCGGCAAAGTAGTCCGAAATTACGCAAGTCAATCGCAAGTCAATCGCAAGTCGACTCGGATAACGTAAATCGAGTTACGATGGGCCTTTGCGAGATACGATTTCATCCGCAGCTCGAATTTATAAGGGCCCTAAATGTACAATCTTCAAGATAGGATGTGAGCCATGAGAGAGCTATGTCATGGATGCCAAAAGATTGGAGAGTTGGGATTAGAAGAGGGTGGCCAACTGTATTGAAGGAAGCAGAGAGGTTCATGAGAATCAGAATAGAGAAGTGACCCTTTGATTTGGCAGTTAGCAAGTCATTGGTGACTTTTGTGAAGGCTGTTTCTGTAGAGTGTTGGGCCCGGAAGCTAGATTGGAAGGGGTCAAGAAGGGAATTTGAGAAAATAAACTGAGTGAGACAATTGTAGACAAGCCGCTTAAGCAGTTTTGAAGCCAGAGGAAGTAGAGAGATAGGGCAATAGTTGGAGGCAGAAGCTGGATCAGATGAGGGCTTCTTAAAAATTGGTGTAATTATGGCGTGTTTTAAAGAGGCCGGATACTTGCCAGTTTTTAGGGAAAGGTTGATTAGATGTGTAAAAGCTGGGATAAATGTGGGAGAGAGGGGAGGGATTAGCTGTGATGGAATAGGATCATGTGGGCAAGTAGTATGGTGAGAGGTTTAGAGTAAAGTAGATACTGCATCCTCAGTTACAGGGTCAAAGGAGTCCATAGTGGAGGAGGCATTGGGGAAGGGTAAAGGCTGGGCGTTGTCAGTTTGTTGAGAGGATGATGTGTTAGGGCCACGCTGGGAAAAGAGTTAATTTCGGACGGTTTCAATTTTATTTTTAAGGTGGCTGGCAATGTCATCAGCTGTAAGACAAGAAGGGTTAGGAGGTGGGGGTGGGCAAAGGAGGGTGTCTAATTATTTAGCCTTATGAAGGTATGTTACCTTAGGGGTCTGGATATTTACAGGGATGGTGGGAATGAATAATCCCAAGATTATATGATTTTTCCCTTATAAGTAAATTCTACTATACAAATACATCTGTTTTTAATCCTAAACTGAGGCCATTTTTTATACACACTATTAACTATATATAACTCAAGCTGCATTTAGTAACAATAATTAATTATACAAATATATGTATATAGGTGTGTTATATTGAATCTCTGATTGTTTTTCTATATAGAGATGTAGGACACAAATAACATGACCTTGTGACTTGTCTTCTAATGCTCCAAATATTCAAGGCTATTCTTAATTATCCTACCACTTGTTTGAGGGAACTGTCCCTTTATTTGCACACTTTGAATTGTCTCATTTTATTTTTTAATTGTGATGTTGTATTTTCTAGTTTAAAAAAAATATCAAATAAAAGTTATATTTTACTGATGACAAATTTATTTTTGTCTTTGATCATTTGGCTTTAAGAAATTGGTAAATTTATACTTTTTAATACCCTGATTGGGTATCACTAGTTTTCAAGTATAATTTTCTGCTCTTCTTTTTTACATTTCAATTAGCTGCCTAATGAAATTGCATAACTGCAAATATAGAAATAAGCAACAATTCTGCCTGTGTTCTCCTTAATATTGATGCAATTGTCTTTCTCACAATCTTCATCCATTAGGTTAATGACATTTAAAGAGACACATTTTCTCCATGTTTTCTAAACTATATTTTTATAACTATTTGGAAAGAAAGGGTTGGTAAATATTGGCATTAACAGCTGTAATTTTTCCGTAATTAAACCATATTTACTTTTACAGCTATTCCATAATTTAATGCAATACTCAGTTACATGGTTTCCTGATTCTATCTTTCTTTTTTTTTTTTTTTTTTGCTCGCATGTAAGCACTGCATGTTCCTATTTTACAGCTTCCATCTTAATTTATCACTCATGAGCCACCCTTTCTTGACACATGACAGTGAGCCAACTAATCGGCTAAGTAATATTTGTATATGTGCAAGAACCCTAAAAAAGCATTCTATTACCAGGTGAATTATAGTTTATTTTGTCAGCCTCAATATTTTCCTATCTTAAATGAACTTGAAAATGTTCTTTTTAATATTTTTAATCTCTTTTTTGGCACCTCTGCATAGGTAAACATGTGTAATGTGCCTGTGATTGTCAATGCAGAGCCAATAGTTTTCTTTTAAGCCCTTTTTACTTTTTATACATGTTTTCTGTGAACCCAATAACAATTATAGACAGCACATGGGATTGAACTTAATCTATCGGTTCACATCACCTATACTGAGTGTAAATATAAATAAATATAAACAACAATTGTATGACACAATAGAGCATAGCAACTTCTAATGTCTCAACTGATGCAGCCTTAGTACTTTTACCACTGTTCAGGGAGGAGTCAAAAACACAGCAACCTTTTATTAAAATACCTATACATTAATTTGTTCATGCACAAGTGTTTTTTAAAACATGAGAAAAATGCTGATTTGTGAGTTATGTTTAATACTCTTAAAATTTGAAGAATTTAACATTGTAAAAAATAAATTGTTCTAAAACAGGGCGGTCCAAACTTTTCACATGAAGAGTCACATTGGGTTAGTGTTGACATTTCAGAAACAGTATTATATTTATAAAAAAATAAAAAAAATAAACATAGTTTATCTGACTTTGCCTAACACTGATACATCAGGATACATGACATTGCTTTTATTTGTAACCATGTCCATATCTGTTTTCAAAATCTGTTCTCTTAACTTGACACTGTTTAATACTGTGTTCCACGTCCTTTTAACTGAGGGTGTAGGAGGATTGAGAGGCACATGGATAATGAACAGAATAGACAATGTGGAGGAAGCAACATGTGTGACAGAAAGAGGGGCAGAGCTTTTGACCACAAACTTGGGCTTGCCTTCTGCTTTAGAACAATTGGTAGTGTTTCTTTATTTAGTTTTCCTCTGGATCAATTAACAATACAATAGGTACAAGGAAGATAGGAGTGGGTGGGCCTGATAGACTAAAAGTCTTTTTTTCAACCTCAATTGCTATGTTGCATAGAAAACAGTATTCAATTTGGAGCAGTGAAAAAAAGCACTGAATGGCTTTTTGGTCTTAGATTAGACAATTCTTTTCTAGTTATTATACAATTCGTTGTGGTAGGCTAACATTAATTTCTGAAAATATTTTATGTTTGCTCTTCATATCTCGAAACCAAAAATATATATTTTTGTAAAATGGACTGTGCCTGAGATTGTTTTGCTAACATAATAGCATAACAAATCACTTAATTGATAACAATATATACTTTACAAGGACAATGATCTACTGTGTCCATCAAGGACATTTGAAATGTTTCTTTATAGTATGAACTATTACATTGTTGATTTAAAAAGCATAGAGTATACAGCAGTACACAGGATTACAAGTAGTGAGCCAAATCATATTTACTGAAACCCAATGCAGTCCTCCAGTGAAATTTTGAGTCACACAACTTTATGAAGCAGAAACATTATACAGGAGCATTGTTGTGGTTTAGTCGTTCAGACCCTTTGGACTGCAGCATGCCAGATACATCTCTCAGTCACTGCCCCTCTGAGCTACAACAAGTTCATGTTCATTGCTCCAGGAACCTCATCTATCCATCTCCGCCTCTGTCATCCCCTTCTTCTTGAGTCTTTAATATTTTCCCAGCATCAGAGGCTTTAGGATTTTCTATGAAGCAGAAGAAAATGCTTTTCTGGAACTCTCTTGCTTTCTCTATTATCCATTGGAGATTGACAATTTAATCTTTTGTGCATTACCTTGCTGGCATGTGAAATTAGTGCAATTGTTTGGGGATTGAGATGTAGACTGACCTTTTTCAGTTTATTGGCCATTGTTGAGTTTTCCAAATGTGTTGGCATAAGGAAAGCAACACTTTCATTTCATAGCATCATCTTGTAGAATTTTGAATAGTTTAATTGGGATTCCATCAACTCTTGCAGCCTCATTATAAGCAAGACATCCTAGGGCCCATCTTCAAGATGGCTTCAGCTCATTGAAGAAACTTTTGAGGTCATCACTGGTATTAAGATCCTTCCTGTATAGATCTTCAGTGTATTTCTGCCACCTCTTCTTTGATAGTCTTTGTTCTTTGATAGTCTTCTGTTAAGAATAGCACAAACTAATGTGACCCATTTCTCCAACTAACTATACAGTTTTTTTCTGCCAAAATGTCAGTTCAGAGGGTATAATTATCCAGGTTTAAAAAAAATCTAACTTCTCTGTTATTTTCCACCCTATTTTATGTATTTGTAGGCTCTTGAGCTTACTCAGCATCTGTAGCTATCCACCTAATCTTCGCTTGGTAGCATGTGGGAAGCTTGCCTCCTTCCATGTATAAAACTTTGTAGGCCCAGTTAGTGAGATACTTCATGCTGGTCACAAAATGTTTCTCATATCTATTGGCCCTTCAAAAAATAGTTACCTGTAGCTAGTATTAGATAAAAAAAAGGGCAGTATAAACCTCACAAAAGCTAACTGTTAACCACAAACTTTAGAAGCAGGCCTCCTTTCATATAGGAAACATGATTTGTTCACAGCAAGCACATACAGTATCAATAATATTCATTCCCCTCAGGCAACAACAGGTTTTACTATTTCACACACAACTGTGGCTCCCTCTATTTGTTTCCTACATAACAAAACAATAATTCGGTGGTGATAGCTCCGCCTCTTGTACCGCCTTCTTTAGAACTAGTATGATTTAATCAGGCCCGTAATGATGACCATTAGAACTTGATCACTTAAGCTAAATATCAGCCAATAAATAAACACAGCTCTCCAATATACTGCAGATATCTGGGTTCAGTTAAGAGAAACAAATGTTTTTGAAGCAATGAAGCAATGATCATGAATTTAATGGATCACAGAGGGGCTGATATATAGGAACACGGGGAGTCAGACACGACTGAACAACTAAGCAACAACTAATTGTGCCATGAGGAAAATCCTAATTATAATGTGAACCCCATTGTTTTTGTACTGTTACAGCTTGGAGTTAAAATGTATTGTGTTTTTTACCATTTGGCTAACATAACCTAGAATGTGTTTCTTACTGTTTTGCCACATATTCTCAATCAGATTGAGGTTTAGGCTTTGACTGAGCCATTCTAAGGCACTCAGGTTCTTGGTTTTAAACAACTTCAGTATAGCTTTGGCTGTGTGATTGAGTACATTTCATAGTGGAAACTTAAACTCCAATTCATGCTCAGGTCTCTTTCAGACTGAAAGAGATTTCTTAGCATCACTTTGTTTTTGGTCCCATCCATCCTGCCTTCAATACTAACCATTTTTCCAGTCCCTGCTGATGAAAAGCATCCTCCCAGCATCATGCAACCACCAGTATGCTTCCCAATGGGAATGGTGTTCTCGCTGTGAAGAGCAGTATTGGTTTTGTACTAAACATATATTTTGCTATGGTCAAAAAATTAATAACCATTTCCAAATGCTTGTTGTGTCTTCCACATGCTGTTTGGTTAACTGCAAAAGGGACTTGATGTGGATTTTTGAAGCAATGACCTTCTTCTTGACACTTTTCCATAAAGCCCAATTTTGTGTTGTATATGGGTTTTAGTTATCCTATGGATGGATTCTCCCATTTCAGATATTGATCTCTCCAGCTCCTTCAGAGTTGTTTGGTTGCTTCTCTGACTAATGCCCTCTTTACTTGAGTTTTCATAGACAGCTTTTTTCTAGGCAGAGTCGCCATTGTATCATAGACTTTCCGTTTTTTAGTAATGAATTTTCAGTACTCCAGGGGATGTTTTACCATTTGAGCTATTACTTTAGAAACCAACTCTAATTTGTGCTTCATAAGAACTTTATCCTTAGCTCCTTGATGTTGCTGCTTTCGATTTGTTCTCTAACAAACTTTGGGGCCTACCATGAACCAGGTGTATTTATTATGAGATCATTATGTGACTTCTGAAGGCAAATGGTTGCACAGGAGCTTTTCTACAGATTTTACAGTAAACTAAATGAATACTCATGTTATCAAGATTTTTCAGTTTTTTTATCTGTAAATTATTTTTAAAATATGTAGATTTATTTCTGCTTTGACATTATGCTTTGACATTATGGACTATTTTATGCAGATCAGTGACATAAAATACTAGTTTTATATCCACTATATACCATTAATTGCATGATTGTTATAATATCTGAAACAACAAGTTACATTTTCCAATTTTGCATATGTAACTGATATTTTCTAGAATAGAATTTTAAAATCTCACAAGTGGAGTGTAAATATAATACAATACAATTCATAAATGGAGCTTCATTATCATTACCAGGTTAGGCACTTTACTACCATGTTGTTTAGAAAAGCTCAATATCACTTTTTAGAACATACAGCATACTAAACGTATTGAAAACATACCATAGAGTCATTAAATGGACATGGGATACAACTGTTTTTTTTTTTTTTAAGCATTTAAAAGAGCATGTTTTAAACATTTCAAACATTTCATTCCATTTTTGCATGAAATACTATTAAGTAAAACCTGTTTAAACTTCACTGAACCCAACAGGAAGTGAATACTTTAATCTGCAGATATCATTGGCTGGCAAAGGACAAGCCCCCAAGAGCAGTTAAACTTCTGAATACATTTTTGTTCTCTGAGACCTTTATTTGAGAAACGAGAGCACACCATCAAACACTTTCAAAATACTATGTTTTCCTTTAAGCATTCTAGCAGTTAACATGTGCTTAATTTCAAATGCAATGCCTTTTTCCTACTCCATAGTATTCACATTGTTATCGTTATCATTACAGATACCTTTTGAAAAATGTGTTTGGTTCCCTTTTGCCATTACTTTAAACCATAGTATATTAATTTCAAATGGCTATGCATAACCACAGTTACTAAGCCAAAGTTTTATAAATTGAAATCCCTTTATAGTTTGTATACATCAGACAGCTCCTGCAAATCGGGATAGCTTGCTTTGGTGGTTAAATATATAAAGCTTTTATCAGGTCATGTGAACAAAATAGGTACACTACACAAACAATATACAGCACTGTATACATCTTAAAGGGTTAATAATGCTGAATACTTTGTTTTTCAGTTTATAGAAAGGGAAACCCAAAAAAAATCTTATCTTTCCCAGCTTCTGAAAAATAACAGAAACACATTTGTGAGATAAGTTATGAAACTGATGCAAGGTTCAAGGTCTTTAAGTAATTCAGCAGCTTCATTTCATCACATTTTTGGCAGAAATCTACTGAACTATTAAAAACACTAAGAAAAGTTAGCTGTTGCTTAGGAGATTTTAGAATATGATATTTAACTGACCTAATGCCTATATTAAAACAGAAAACAAGAAAATAATCATTTGTTTATTCATGCAATACATTGTTAATTTATGTTTTTGTGGAAATATATACAAAATTAATGTACCAGTAACTGCTATCCAGAGCCATAACCCCATCAAGGGCAATCCAAGATACCCCTCACTTTAGCCAAACATGTCAACATCCCAAAAGCCAGGACACATAACTGCAGTGTCAGTTACTCCCTCCCTTTTCCTAGACAACCATCTAACCAGTTGAGACGTCACATAAGACCCCATACAGGCTCCAGACACTAAGTGGAAAGGTCTGTCAATTTGGTGTGGAGATAAGCTGACACAGGACAGGGGAACAGGACAGGGGGTCAATACAGACCCCCATAAGGCCCCGTTATAAAAAAACTATATACACTATCACGCATGAGGCTCCATACAGAGCCCCATCAACCATTAATTAACCCTGTCACTCATGGGGGTCAATACAAACCCCCATAAACCCCTAATTAACCCTGTCACTCATGGGGGTCAATATAGACCCCCATAAGCCCTTCATTAACCCTGTCACCCATGGGGGTCAACACAGACCCCATAAGCCCTTTATTAACCCTGTCACTCATGGGGGTCAATACAGGCCCCCATAAGCACTTCATTAACCCTGTCACTCATGGGGGTCAATATAGACCCCCTTAAGCAATTCATTAACCCTGTCACTCATGGGGGTCAATACAGACCCCCATAAACACCTAATTAACCCTGTCATTCATGGGGGTCAATATAGACCCCCATAAGCCCTTCATTAACCCTGTCACTCATGGGGGTCAATATAGACCCCTATAAGTCCTTCATTAACTGTGTCACTCATGGGGGTCAATACAGACCCCCATAAGCACTTAATTAACCCCCTCACTCATAGGGGTCAATACAGACCCCCATAAACCCCGAATTAACCCTGTCACTCATGGGGGTCAATACAGACCCCCATAAGCACTTCATTATCCCCCTCACTCAGGGGGGTCAATATAGACCCCCATAAGCCCTTCATTAACCCTGTCACTCATGGGGGTCAATACAGGCCCCCATAAGCACTTCAATAACCCCCTCACTCATGGGGGTCAATATAGACCCCCATAAGCTCTTCATTAACCCTGTCACTCATGGGGGTCAATATAGACCCCATAAGCCCTTCATTAACCCTGTCACTCATGGGGGTCAATACAGACCCCCATAAGCACTTAATTAACCCCCTCACTCATGGGGGTCAATACAGACCCCCATAAACTCCTAATTAACCCTGTCACTCATGGGGGTCAATATAGACCCCCATAAACCCCTAATTAACACTGTCATTCATGGGGGTCAATATAGACCCCCATAAGCCCTTCATTAACCCTGTCATTCATGGGGTTGATACAGAACCCCATAAGCACTTCATTATCCCCCTCACTCAGGGGGGTCAATATAGACCCCCATAAGCCCTTCATTAACCCTGTCACTCATGGGGGTCAATACAGGCCCCCATAAGCACTTCAATAACCCCCTCACTCAAGGGGGTCAATATAGACCCCCATAAGCCCTTCATTAACCCTGTCAAACATTGGGGTCAATACAGACCCCCATAAGCCCTTCATTAACCCTGTCACTCATGGGGGTCAATACAGGCCCCCATAAGCACTTAATTAACCCCCTCACTCAGGGGGGTCAATATAGACCCCCATAAGCCCTTCATTAACCCTGTCACTTATGGGGGTCCATACAGACCCCCATAAGCCCTTCATTAACACTGTCATCCATGGGGGTTGATACAGAACCCCATAAGCCCTTCATTAACCCTGTCACTCATGGGGGTCAATACAGACCCCCATAAGCACTTAATTAACCCCCTCACTCATTGGGTCAATACAGACCCCCATAAGCCCTTCATTAACCCTGTCATTCATGGGAGTTAATATAGAACCCCATAAGCCCTTCATTAACCCTGTCACTCATGGGGGTCAATATAGACCCCCATAAGCCCTTCATTAACTTTATCACTCATGGGGGTCAATACAGAACCGCATAAGCACTTCATTATGCCCCTCACTCATGGGGGTCAATATAGACCCCCATAAGCCCTTCATTAACTGTATCACTCATGGGGTCAATACAGACCACCATAATCACTTCATTATCCCCCTCACTCAGGGGGTCAATATAGACCCCCATAAGCCCTTCATTAACCCGGTCACTTATTGGGGTCAATACAGACCCCCATAAGCGCTTCATTAACCATGTCACTCATGGGGGTCAACACAGGCCCCCATAAGCACTTCATTAACCCCCTCACTCATGGGGGTCAATATAGACCCCCATAAGCCCTTCATTAACCCTGTCACTCATGGGGGTCAATACAGACCCCCATAAGCCCTTCATTAATGCTGTCACTCATGGGGGTCAATACAGACCCCATAAGCCCTTCATTAACCCTGTCACTCATGGGGGTCAATATAGACCCCCATAAGCCCTTCATTAACCCTGTCACTCATGGGGGTCAATACAGACCCCCATTAGCACTTAATTAACCCCCTCACTCATGGGGGTCAATACAGACCCCCATCAACCCCTAATTAACCCTTTCACTCATGAGGGTCAATATAAACCCCCATAAGCCCTTCATTAACCCTGTCACTCATGGGGTCATTACAGACCCCCATAAGCACTTAATTAACCCCCTCACTCATGGGGGTCAATACAGACCCCATAAACCCTTAATTAACCCTGTCACTCAAGAGGGTCAATACAGCCCCCTATAAGCCCTTAATTAACCCACTCACTCATGGGGGTCAATACAGACCCCCATAAACCGCTAATTAACCCTGTCACTCATTGGGGTCCATACAGACCCTCATAAGCCTCTATTTAATTCCATCAGTCCAACAAGGGTATATTAAGACCATTATGGCCTGTGACAACCCAACATTAACCACATAAGTGCCATGACGGTTTTCAAGGACCATCATGACACTAAGTATAAACACTACACTGCACTATACCCCTCCAATAAAACATTAAATAACATTAAAAAACATTATGTTCAGCTAAGGGGAGCAGGTTCTTGAGTACACTCAGGGATCATTATCTGGCCCAGGTAATACAGGAGCCAACTAGAAATGAAGCTATCTTAGATTTACTCATTACAAATAATATTGATATTGTATCAAATGTTGAAATAGGGCAACCTTTGGGAAACAGTGATCACTACACAGTCTCATTTGAGATTGAATAAAAAAAAAAACATTTTAAGGGGCCAACAAAAACTCTTAATTTTAAAAGGGCAGATTGTAATGGTCTAAGGGCAGCAATACAAAGTATAGACTGGGAAAGAGAACTGATAGGTAAAAACACTGAACATAAATGGACAACATTTAAATCCTTACTAAATCTACATACATATCGGCATATACCGTGTGGGAATAAAAGTAAAAGGAGTAAATCACAACCCATGTGGCTTAACAATGATTTAAAGATCAAGATACGGAGTAAAAAACAGGCATTTAAATTATACAAACAAGAGGGGACAGAGACTGCTTTACGGGAATACAAGGAAATCAACAAGGCTTGCAAAAGCGCGATTAGACTGGCTAAAATAGAAAATGAAAAATTAATTGCAAAAGAGAGTAAGACTAACCCTAAAATATTTTTTAAGTATATTAATGGGAAGAAGGCGAGGAAGGAAGCTATAGGAACATTAGAATGTGAAACAGGCTGTCTGAAAATTAGTGACCAGGAAAAGGCAGATGAGCTAAATAGGTTCTTTTCTTCGGTATACACAAGGGAGGTACCAGTGGTTGGGACACTGCAACATAATGGGGCTACATTACCTTTGCCAAATAATTGGTTAACACAGGAAGTAATCCAAAAGAGGTTGGAAAAAAATAAATGTTAATAAAGCCCCGGGTCCTGATGGAATACATCCAAGGGTACTAAGGGAACTGGGTTCTGTTATAGCCAAGCCATTATATTTAATTTTTCAAGATTCACTCAACACAGGGTCTCTACCAGATGACTGGAGAAAAGCTGATATGATAGCTATATTTAAAAAGGGAGCAAGAGCAAATCCGGGGAATTATAGACCAGTGAGCCTCACTTCTGTAGTGGGGAAGCTTTTAGAAGGGTTAATAAGGGATAATATACAAGAATATGTCTATTTGAACAGGATTATAAGTAGGAGTCAACATGGGTTTATGAGGGATAGGTCATGTCAAACAAATCTAATTAGTTTCTATGAGGAGGTTAGAAGGAACCTGGATCAAGGCAACTCAGTGGATGTAGTCTTTTTGGATTTTGCAAAGGCTTTTGATACAGTGCCACATGGGAGACTATTGGGCAAACTAAGGGATACAGGAATTGCAGTAAATATCTGCTCATGGATTCATGGATTGAGAGCTGGCTAAAAGACAGGACATGCAGTGCAACCAATCAGAATGCGCAGATGCCTCCAGCCAATAACCCTGTGGGTGTGTATTCCATTGTTTTTAGCTGAAGGCATCTGCGCCTTGTGATTGGTTTAAATATAGATGGACAGGTGCATTATCCAATCAGAGTGGGATTTTAGGGTGTATCCCTTTCTGATTGGCTCACACATTGGCGCCTCCTTGATTGGGTGAATTTGATAGACAGCGTTTTCAACCAATCAGAAGGCGCCATTGCCTATTTTCTTCCGGAAAAGTCTCCGGGAGTCTCAATAGCGTCGGGGATGTCAGTGTGTGTTCTTTTTTTTTTTTTTTGAGCGCAGTTCTAGGGCGGGGCAGAAGAGGAGGAGGCAGGAGACATCGTTGGGAGGTAAGTACAATGTAGATTATGTTTATTTTATTTTGTTTTTATGTTTATGTATGTGTATTAAGTTATGTTTTTTTTTAACAGGTGCCGAGGTGGAGAAGATTAAAAGAATGGACATCTGCAAAGATAAGTGGTCTAAATTATTTTATTTTTGCTTAGAATTAGTTTATTTTATATATAGATAGCATTTCATGTATGTTAGCTAGGGGTATGTGTTTTATATAGATAGCATAACATGTATTGTATATTAGATTGTGTTATTTATTTAGATAGATTGGTGGATGTATTTTAGAGGATGTATATTAGATAGATAGTATTTATTGTATATTACATAGATTGTGTGATGTATATTATATAGATAGGATGTATATTAGATTATGGTATTTATTTAGATAGAAAGGGGGATGTACAGTATATTAGATAGATAGGATGTATTGTATATTAGATAGGGGTGTATTGTATTGTATTGTATTTAATTGTATTGTATTGTATTGTATTGTATTTTATTGTATGTATTGTATTGTATGTATTATATGTATTTCCTTTTCAGGTGTGTAATTTTTTTTTCTGTAGTGGGAGGGGGGGTTGTAATGTGTTTTTTTATTTTCTGTAATGTTCCTTTTTTTATTTTTTGTAATGTCGATTTTTTATTTTTTGTGACTAAGGTTTTTTATTTTATGTAATGTAGATTTTTTATTTTTTGTGACTAGGATTTTTTTATTTTCTGAAATTAGAGTGGTGGGGGTTATTAGGGGGTAGCTAGGAAGTGTAGGTAGGTAGTGTAGGTGTTAATAGTTTAGTGTAGAGGCTGTTTAGTTACATAGTTACATAGTTACATAGTTACATAGGCCCTCATTCAATTGCAATTTGGCCAATTGAATAGGGGTCTAAATAAGCACATAACATATTTTTTTTAAATAGGTTTTTAGTTAGTGAAAACCTTTCTTATGGATAGATTTTTACTAACAAAAAACTTCTTTAAAAAAAATATGTTATGTGCTTATTTAGACCCCTATTCAATTGGCCAAATTGCAATTGAATGAGGGCCATAGTATTTAAGGTTGAAAAAATACTTTCAGTCCATCAAGTTCAACCTTTTAAGATCTCCTCTGATCTGCAATATGCGGATTAACTATTAATTCATTAGTTGTTAATTAATTATTAATCAATTATTTAATGTTTTTTTTAATATTATTATTATTAATTAGTCCAGAGGAAGGCAAATAGAAAAAAAACAAAAAAAACAAGCGAGACTTAGCCAATTATCTCAAGGGGAAATGTAAAAAATTTGGATCATTACTGTATCTCTAATTATCCATGATAACCCTGAATACCCTTTTTAATTAGAAATAAATCTAGTCTCCTTTTAAAGTTATCTATCGAATCCACTGTAACCACCTCCTCTGGTAGAGAATTCCACAGATTAACCACCCTTACTGTGAAGAACCCTTTTCTTTCTTTGAGGTGGAATCTTTTTACTTCTAACCTCAAGGGATGTCCTCTTGTCAGTTGAAAACCTCTTGGCACAAAAAGCTCCCCCGACAAATCTTTATACTGACCCTGGATGTATTTATATAAGGTAATCATATCTCCTCTTAGACGCCTTTTTTCTAGAGAAAATAAGTTTAATTTGGTTAGTCTTTCTTCATAACTTAGCCCCTCCATTCCCCTTATTAGTTTTGTTGCCCTTCTCTGTACCTTTTCCAGCTCTAAAATGTCCTTTTTATGAAGTGGTGCCCAAAATTGTACTCCATATTCCAAATGAGGGCGTACTAGAGATTTGTATAGTGGCAGAATTATATTTGCGTCCCTGGCTTCTATACCCTTCTTAATACATGCTAATATTTTATTTGCCTTTGCAGCTGCTGCTTGGCTTTGAGCACTGTTACCTAGGTGGTTGTCCACAAGCACTCCCAAATCCCTTTCAATATCTGATACACCTAGATTTGCTCCATTAAGATTATAAATTGCATTGCTGTTTTTTCTTCCCAGATGCATAACCTTACATTTATTCGTATTAAATCTCACCTGCCATTTAGATGCCCATTCCTCAATTTTATGTAAATCCCCTTGGAGGGAAAGCACATAATTTTCTGATTTAATTACCTTGCACAACTTTGTGTCATCAGCGAAAATGGAGACCCCACACTCCAATCCTACCTCTAAGTCATTAATAAATATGTTAAAAAGAAGAGGACCTAATACTGAACCCTTACCACATTAGTCCAATCAGAGTATGTTCCATTTACAACAACCCTTTGCTTGGATGGAGGGGACATGCTGGAAAGGTGAGTAGAATATTTAGAATGTTTAGAATGTTTATTTATTTTATGAAAACGTGTTGTAGTAATTTTTTTTAAGCTTTTTACCCTAGGTTGGTGATTTGAAGAAACATCTCAAAGGTAAGTAGTCTTAATTATTTTATTTTAGCTTAGAATTTGGGTTGCTATATAGAAATAGCATGTATTGTATATTAGATAGATAGGGGAATGTATAGTACATAGATAGTATTTATTGTATATTAGGTAGATAGGGGGATGTATATTAGATAGATAGTATTGTATATTAGATAGGGGGATGTATATTAGATAGGAGTGTATTGTATTGCATTTAATTGTATTGAATTGTATTGTATTTAATTCTATTGTATTGTATTGTATTATATGTATTTCCTTTTCAGGGGTATTTCCTTTTCAGACCCCATAAGTGACCTGGTTAACATGGTGTAGTGCTTACACTTTGGGTCATGAGGGTCCTGGATGACCCACATGGCACTTATAGTGTTATTACATGCATGCATTAGTGTGTTAGAGGGGTCTATATAGTTAAGGCACACAGTACACTCACATTGTGTGGCAAACAGCATTTCAACACTTTCTTTCATTGACCGTCATTTTTTGACGGGCATGTCGCTAGTATATATATATATGTATATATATATATATATATATATATATATATAATAAATAAAATGTTACACTTCCATGTTGTTTGAATTATCCATGATCTTCTTGCTTGAGTGAAGCCCTTGGTCCTCATCTTCGAATAGACGATGCATACCCCCTCCCCCCCCCTCCCCTTTCGAGGTGTAACTTTTTTATTTTATGTCATATTTATTGTAATAATTATTTTATAAATTTAGTGTTATGGACATTGGGGAACCTTATGGACCCTCATGGGGGCCTTAAGGTCGATGGAGGTTGAGTGTGGCCCCGTGTGGTGGTATTAAGGGTGACATGGGGGTCCTTGGTTACAGGGTTGATTTCAGGTTCTGTGGGCATCCGTTTTAGGTGCTATGGTTATCCATTTCATGGTTAGAGTTTAGAATACATCTTAGGGGTAACGGATGTTGAGGTGCGATCCCGGGGAACTGGCCCCTTAATAGTGTCAGATTTGAGGTATTAGCACCTTCATAGTGACAGATTTTAGTCATCCAGGCTGCAAATTTTTCTGCCTTTAAAAGAGGGTTGAAGGTACCCATAGTCTTTTTTTACATTTCCAGCATTAGGAGAGACTTCCAAGTACACTTCAGACAGATAGGATATTGTTCCAGAAGGCATGTAATACAGATTTCTTAAATAGTTATGGGACAGGCCCTCAAGGGTTAAGATATAAGGGACATTTTCGAGCACTCGGGTGGCATTTATTGGAAGTTAGATTTCCATGTGTGATGGTAAAGTTCAGTTTTGTTTTATGAGTGATTGTCACTCAGTTCTTTTCTTTTTTTCATCGAATTGAGTCTTAATTGCATTAAATTGCTAGACGTTATTATATGTAAAGTGTCTTCTCCGAATCCGCTAGAAATCTGTTGGACAGCAGTGAGATCTGTTCCAGAATTCTACAGTTTAGAGGATTAGGCAAGCTCAGTCCTGGGGAGCTACACACAGGCCAGGATTTGCCTATATATGTCACTATATGCATATAAATAGCACACTTGCAACCAAAAGGACATTGACATTTGTTTGTCTCTTAGACATTTAGCATATCAGTCATCCATGACACTACATGTATAATGTCACACATATATAGAGAGTTTAAGTTCTCCTATTGGATGCATTCAAATTTAAACCCATCTATAATACCCATTCAGAATAATTAGTTAAATCTTACTGCGTCTAGAGTAAGGCCACTTTATACCACATCTTGTGTCTTTCTAATATTATAGTTGACAATTAAATAAGTTATTGGTTTTATCATAAAGGAAATTGGTAATAATTGATTCATTAGTACAATATAGGGCACTCATTTTTAAATTATAACAACTCAGGTATTGGTCTTATTTCCTAATATGGAAGGATGTGGATATGATAGATAATCCCCTATATCCTCTTATCCTAAAGCATCTTTCTAATGAGACCTCCAGTACTCTATTTTAAAGTGCTAATTTTGAATGTATATTGCAAAAGTATTACAGTGTGATATAGATGCCATTTGTGTCTCTCCTCTATTTATCGGCATCTACATGAAGTGTCTATCGCGTTCGGCGTCGAACTCGATGCTCACCCTATTTTTGCACCAAAATCGATCTATTCAAATCTCAATGATTGTACATATCTGACCTAGACATGCCTTGTGTCCTGTCAACATAGTAACACAATGCTAACGCTATTATCATTGCTGATATCCTCTATAAGTGAGATTGGATAGTTAAGTAGTAAATATAATATCTCAATCTTATCATGCTAGCACTACTTTTATTTTCTGCATCCAGATATCTTTGTATTATAAGTATCGTACCATCTAATTGTACCATTCTTATACAAAATAGAAGTAGAAATAAGTGGTATTATAATGATCAAACTGTGCACCAACTCCAAATTTATAAACATGGATAAAGAAGAAGAAGAGTTAAACTTTACAGAATGGATCACATTCACCTGTAGGCTCATTGGCAAGGAGACCATATGCCAAAGATTTGAAATATATGAAGCATAATCATGCATATCAACCATCTACTTTAGGCCAACAACAGAATACTTTTTTAGTCCGGGAGGGGAAGCTCCATTTGATGGAACGACCCAACATATGATTGTATTCGAGCCATCAGCCACTGAAAAAGAAAAGATCACATGGGGAAGACCTAGACGGGCATGTAGAGGAGGAAACAAGGTACAGATTAAGAAAGGCAAGAGGATACAATTAGAAACTATTACGATTTTCAATCTGTCCCATCGGAAATTAAAAAAATCACAAGAAACATTACTAAGTAAAGGCCTCTCATTTGCACTGGATGCAGAGCCTAATTCATTCCAGCTCTTTGGAAATTTACACACATTTATAAAAAATAACCCTACAAAGGCATTTTGCAAAAATTAGAAGGGATATAGGTAATATGGAGGTCGGTGTAGATGACACTAGTAGTCCTAGAGCTGAACTCAGTAGTGAGGATCTAGAGACCTTAAAGATTCGACAAGATCTAGAAGCTCTGTATGCCCCCTTAAATTAATCTGTAACAGATAATTCAGGAGAAATCCATGATATCAATGAAGAGATTGAATTAAATGGCTTTACATCAGGCAACATCATCCATTCAAAATACAAGCCTAATTCAATGTTTAATCCAATACAATCACATGGTAATTTCATACCAGTTTTAAAAAAAGTAATGCTTCAGGAATTCAACCACATATGCTCAAATAAACATATAAGAAGTTTAAACTTAAACAAGGAGGAGAAACAAGCTCTGGATATTTTGAATCAGGATCTCACTCTAGTGATCAGGCAGGCTGACAATGGTGGTTTGGGGGAGGGGTATAGTCATCCAAAACAGGGATAACTATATGAAGGAAGCATATAGGCTTATTGATGATTATTACACCTATAAACCCCTATTGTCAGAACCAACACCTCAATATCTGGATGAATATAACGTTTTGATTAAGAGTGCTAGAGATAGGTTAATACTAATAAATAGAGAAGAACTGTTCCTTGAAGTATTATATCCTAGAAAAGCAATTATATACCATCTGCCAAAGATCCATAAGGATCCTAAATGTCCACCAGGTAGGCCAATAGTATGTGGCATCGGATCATTAACAGAAAATCTCTCACAGTACGATTTCTATTTGGGACCGTTAGTAGAAGAGTTACCATCATATATTAGGGACACCCCTCACGTTATTGAGATTATGCAGGATATTCACTGGGATCCTAAATTCAGCTAGATTACGTTAGATGTCACCTCATTAAATATGTGTATTCCAAAGGATTAAGAAACAGTGGCCTCAAAAAAAATTCTAGGTAGAAAAGGAAATATGGATAATTATCAAACAGAATTCATCATGGAAGCCATTTTATTTATTTTCAAACACATTTTTTTCTCTTTAAAGGAAAGTATTACCTACAACAGACCGGAACAGCTATGGGTACAAAATTCGCCCCCTTCATGCCAGTAGTGGTCATGATCCGAAATGGATTGCCAATATTCCTTTTGGGCAATTCAGAAGGATTCAAAGAAATTGCTCATCTCTAACTGATTATGATATTGTAAGTGATAAATTGGTATCCAAATTCTGAGAAAAAGGATACAAAGAAGATATCATCCAAGAGGCCAAGAATAAATCAGGACTCCTTGACAGAAAAGAAATTCCAATGAAAAAGAATCCAAAAGAAGGAGAAAATATGAATTCTAGTAGATTCCTGACAACTGTCAACAAAGCCTCAACCAATATACTGATGAGTTTTTGGACATTTTTGCCCATTCTAAGGGAAGATGACATGCTAAAAGATATCATACCTGAAAAAACAGTTATTACATTTAGAAGAAACCAAAATTTGAAGAATATAATTGCCCGCAGTGAACTTAGAACCAATAAAAAAAACAAGAAAGTTATCACACTCTGCTCTAATTTTAAAAGGCATAAATGCAGTATGAAAAATTACACCACCTGTCCGCATTTAAAAAAGAAAGATAAAAATCAGATGTTGTCATCAAAGAGCAAGAAACATTTTAAATTGAAAGACTTCTCTACCTGTAAAAAAAAATTTGTGGTATATGTAGTCATGTGTGTATGTGACAAGCAATATGTAGGAATGACTAAAAGATCTCTGAAAACGAGGTTTCGTGAACACCTAATAATAATACCACTAAGGTAGTACTAACTAATGGGTTATCAGCACATCGTACTTTGAAACATAATAGAAGTACAAAAAAATTCACTGTACAAGCTGTAGAACATATAAAACCCAATAGAAGGGGAGGAAATAGAGTACTTAGATTAAGAAGAGCTGAAACCACATGGATACCTAGTTGGACACCCTTGAACCAGAAGGTTTAAACTGACATATTGCTTTGGCAGCTTTTAGAGAATTAATGAAAGCTATTTCTTGCCTAGTATTAACTGCAGTTGTATGAGGTAAAGGGGAGAAGAGATAGTAGTAGGTATTTGATATTCAACATTGATTCTTGGGTATGTGGCAGTAATTTATGTCTATTGAGTTCAATATATAAATTACCTGCAAAATTTGAATAGTTAGGTGAGCAAAATTATCCACCTGTCTAGTCCAATCATAGGATAATTATTTTAGTCTACCTATGAATATTCAATCTGTAATAGACTTTTTATTGTAACATTACATTATAGGTATAAATACTATCATTATTTAGAGATGGTGTAACCAACTGGGGTATATGGCAAACAATCATTCACAAATGTTATATATTTACCCTATCAGCCTGTGAAAAAATTAATAGTTCATTGGCCATTAATATTGGCAACCCACAAAAAACATCATATACTTAGAGGATAAGTACTCAGACTATTTTATATATGGCCATTTGTGCTGTCAAATTGAATATATAGTGCTAAGGGTAAAATGGTAGTGATATACTTCTATTTTGTAATTCTTAATATCTCATAGAGTATTTTTGTGAGTGTATATAGTTTTACATTTATGGGGCTATATGGTGTATCATGAGGTGTAGGAGTGTGCATACACATATATAGATCTTTAAGTTTCTTTATCCATGTATATTGATTTGGAGTTGGTGAGTGAACAGTTTAATAATCATAATACCACTTATTTCTACTTCTATTTTTTATAAGAATGGTACAATACTTATAGTACAAAGATATATACAGTGGATACAAAAAGTCTACACACCCCTGTTACAATGTCAGGCTTCTGTGCTGTAAAAAAATGAGACAAAGATAAATCATTTCAGAACTTTTTCCACCTTTAATGTGACCTATAAACTGTACAACTCAATTGAAAAACAAACTGAAATCTTTTAGGTGGAGGGAAGAAAAAATCTAAAAATAAAATAATGTGGTTGCATAAGTATGCAAACCCTTAAACTAATACTTTGTTGAAGCACCTTTTGATTTTATTACAGCACTCAGTCTTTTTGGGTATGAGTCTATCAGCATGGCACATTTTGACTTGGCAAGATTTGCCCACTCTTCTTTGCAAAAACACTCCAAATCGGTCAGATTGCGAGGGCATCTCCTGTGCACAGCCCTCTTCAGATCACCCCACAGATTTTCAATCGGATTCAGGTCTGGGCTATGGCTGGGCCATTCCAAAACTTTAATCTTCTTCTGGTGAAGCCATTCCTTTGTTGGTTTGGATGTATGCTTTGGGTCGTTGTCATGCTGAAAGAAGAAGTTCCTCTTCATGTTCAGCTTTCTAGCAGAAGCCTGAAGGTTTTGTGCCAATATTGACTGGTATTTGGAACTGTTCAGAATTCCCTCTATCTTAACTAAGGCCCCAGTTCCAGCTGAAGAAAAACAGCCCCAAAGCATGATGCTGCCACCACCATGCTTCACTGTGGGTATGGTGTTCTTTTGGTGATGTGCAGTGTTGTTTTTGCGCCAAACATATCTTTTGGAATTATGGCCAAAAAGTTCAACCTTGGTTTCATCAGACCATAACACCTTTTCCCACATGTTTTGGGAGACTTCAGATGTATTTTTGTAAAATGTAGCCTGGCTTTGATGTTTTTCTTCGTAAGAAAAGGCTTTCGTCTTGCCACTCTACCCCATAGCCCAGACATGTGAAGAATACGGGAGATTGTTGTCATATGTACCACACAGCCAGTACTTGCCACATATTCCTGCAGCTCCTTTAATATTGCTGTAGGTCTCTTGGTAGCCTCCCAGACCAGTTTTCTTCTCGTCTTTTCATCAATTTTGGAGGGAGCTCCAGTTCTTGGTAATGTCACTGTAGTGCCATATTTTCTCCACTTGATGATGACGGTCTTCACTGTGTTCCATGGTATATCTAATGCCTTGGAAATTCTTTTGTACCCTTCTCCTGACTGATACCTTTTAACAATGAGATCCCTCTGATGCTTTGGAAGCTCTCTATGGACCATGGCTTTTGCTGTGGGATGCGACTAAGAAAATTTCAGGAAAGACCAACTAGAGCAGCTGAACTTTATTTGGGGTTAATCAGAGGCACTTTAAATTATGGTAGGTGTATGCTGACTCCTATTAAACACGATTTGGAATGTGATTGCTTAATTCTGCTACATCCCCAGTTATAAGAGGGTGTGCAGACTTATGCAACCACATTATTTTAATTTTTTTATTTTTCTTCCCTCCACCAAAAATGGTGGAAAAAGTTCTGAAATGATTTATCTTTGTCTCATTTTTTTACAGCACAGAAATCTGACATTTTAACAGGGGTGTGTAGACTTTTTATATCCACTGTAGATGCAGAAAATAAAAGTGGTGCTAGCATAATAAGATTGAGATTGTATTTATTACTTAATTATCCAATCTTACTTATAGAGGATATCAGCAATAATAATATTGCTAGCATTGTGTTACTATGGTGACAGGATGCAAGGCACGTCTAGATTAGATATGTACAATCACTGAGATTTGAATAGATCGATTTTGGCGCCAAAATAGGGTGAGAGTGGCGTTGCTATAGCAACAGTGACACCAGACGCCGAACGTGATCAGTACTTCATGTAGATGACAAGGAGAGACACAAATGGCAAGTATGCCTGAAAGGACTACAAGGTATGTCACAAAGTAATACTTTGCATTATACATTCAAAATTAGCACTTTAGAATGGAGTACTGTAGGTCTCATTAGAAAGATGCTTTAGGATAAGAGGATATAGGGGATTTCTATCATATGCACCTCCTCCCATATTAGGAAATAAGACCAATACTTGAGTTGTTATAAGTTAAAATTGAGTGCCCTATAAGGTACGAATGAATCAATTATTACCAATTTCATTTATGATGAAACCAATAACTTATTTAATTGTCAACTATAATATTAGAAAGACATAAGATGTGGTATAAAGTGACCTTACTCTAGATGCAGTAAGATTTAACTAAATATTCTGAATGGGTATTATAGATGGGTTTAAATTTGAATGCATCCAATAGGAAACCTTAATGCCCTTTTGGTTGCAAGTGTG
Organism: Discoglossus pictus; assembly: GCA_027410445.1. Taxonomy (NCBI): domain Eukaryota; kingdom Metazoa; phylum Chordata; class Amphibia; order Anura; family Alytidae; genus Discoglossus; species Discoglossus pictus. The sequence continues at coordinate 112,075,103 of CM050164.1, forward strand.
TTATTTATATGCATATAGTGACATATTTTTATATTATTTGAACATTAATGGCAATGTAATTGAGTTTTAAGTGTTGAATAATTGTATTATTAGATCGAACAGGGATTTTATTAGTAACAGACTTTTTTAACAAATTGTTTCTAATAACTGTATAGGACTATTGATACTGATATATAGGTATCAACATATGTTTGTTATAGATTTTAACCTAACTGAGGAAGCTGCAGAACAAGTGATGCAACGCGTCTTAGTTTTTTATGTATATTGTCATTTTTTAGTACAACTTTTTATAACAGATTTGTAATGAATAAATATTTTTTTCCTCTACAATGAACACATGCTGTTCTTAGTAGAGTGTTTTTTTTTTAATAAATATTGTGAACGTAAGCATGCACACATAGATTAGTAATGCATAAACAATACAACAACATATAGAAGACATACTACAGTATTAAGATTTGAAGGATGATTAATCACAAGTGATTGACATGCCTCATAATTACTGATGTCTCTCAAGAGGAGAGTCTTAATAACTGTCTACATAGAGTGACCAGTATTACATGAAGTAACCTGCACTAGGTTTCTGTGCGCTGTCTCTCCCCCTCCCTTCTTCTTTTGAATAGCAAATTAACTATTGCTCAATTGAATTAGGCTCATCATAAGCTGTTCTGGGATATAGACAGGATAATAAGCTAAATATTTTAAGAATTAAATAACTAAATATTTAATGTATTAGCTGCCAGTATGCTGTGGGAATCCTAAACTGCTTTACCAACATGTTTTGCACATAGTTCCGACATTTCAAGTGACTGACCTTATTTTCTTTTTTAAAACATACACAATGGCCCCCATTCAATTGAGGTTTCGGGAGATCCAGAGGCCTGTAAGTGAGGTCGCAAGCAACTTTGCTCTTCAATTGGAGTCTTTTTGCAGGCTCAGAACCGCTTCTGAGTTACGGGCCTTAAAAAGGTGGCGATGGTTAACCTTGCAACTTACAGTCCATAGAAGCCTTTGATCTTTTACTTTCGCAAAGCTAAAATTGCAAATCGCTATTCAATTGCACAATTTTCCCAAGCCTGTAAAAATGTTTTCACACCAGTAAACGTCAAATGAAGGAGAAAATCCCACGAGTGCTAGAGAGGACCTGCAAAGGGTTTAAACACCTATTCATAGAACTGTAAATGCAAATAAAAAATCAACCCTGCACTGTAAATAACTGGGAAAGCGATGACATTATAATTAATTGTACAACAGTCTCAAGCTTGCAAATCGTCAGGAAATAAAAATAATTTTCATGTGTCATTTCGGGGTTAAATCGATCTCGGGTATCAATGAGTTAATACATATCAGGCCACCCATATGGATTAGAACAGTATTGGCATTCTTTTTCACAATTCTTTATTTGTGTGATCGCAGATCGGACCCCCGAACCTAATTGATTGACATGTAACCTCCATGTTTTACTGCCGTAATAATGACTCATTTTCTATTGGCTGATTCGAAATGGGCGGTTACGAGCCTGCTGAATTGATCATGTTTCCGCCAGAAGTGCTCCGAACCAGTGCATGGTTTACAGTTTTGGCTTGGGGCCCGAAACTTGTGGCCTTGAGCAATTGAATATTATTGCAAACGAAGACCAACGAGCGACGACAACTTACTCGCAGACATTCAGCTGTCTCTGATCGAGTTGCAGCCTTGGAATTGAACATGGCCCAATGTGTCTTTGTTATTGCTAATTAAAAGCAAAGCAGTAACTGGTGCAAATTGCTGAAATATTAGAGATTTTTATGCTTAAAATATGTTTTTTGATTCATAAACATATGCAGCCCTTGACTCTTTGTGCTGAAATTTGGAAGAACATTGTTGTAGAGAAATTTAAGAAAGAAGGCTAAGAGGCATGACTGAGCTGGAATTGTTTGATTTGCCCTTAATTTTGCTACTAGCCTCTCAAAAGAGGGACATTTGGGCGACAGAGTGGATTTTGTTTGATTAAATTGAGTCATAATTCAAAAGAGTTTCTGTTTTTATATAAGAGACTACAACCTTGGATATAGATTCTGATGAATGACCTTCCTTATTGTCATTTTTTTATTGAAACTAACTGTAATCTGTATTCAATAGTTTCCTTTCACATTTCATATCAGTATAATAAAGACAAAATATTGAGTAGTTTGTATGGCTAAAGTTTAATTTCCACGCTATTTACTAAGTATTTTTTTGTGGTGACATGTACATTTTCCCAGTGAGCCAGTGATTTAATTTCACCTCCCATCAATATAGTTAACTATCCTAGTCTTTATCTGCTTATGTATAACATCGGTCTCATTCTTATGAGTACCCACTCTACTGCTGCTAAAGTACTACAATAATGACTCCACCGATAGCATATTTGTATGTAATAGTTAATCAGTAAAATGTTTTATGCGCATTCTCAGATCTACATACTGTAAAGTGTGATATAAGTAGTCTTCATTTGATCTGGTTTCCTGTCTTTTCCAGCTTGATCGGTGATCTTCTTCTCTGGACTGACTTACTAACAGTGCTTGAGCAGTGTTCTGACACTTTGGGACAGAATAACTAAGTCAAGATACTGGCAAACTTTTGTGGAGGTCTTATGGAGCACTTTCATGAATATGTGACCTCTCCAGGCTTCTGACATTAAGAAAGCAAGGTATTTTTTTGTCTTTCTTTTGTTGTTGTCAAGTTTTTAAACTCATCTCATTACAGTTTGTATTTGAATAAATAGTTTTAATTTTTTCTTGTTTGCATTATTAATTATTAATTGTAGTATAATAGTAGATTGTGTTGATTGCTTGTTTTTAATTCAATAATGATCTACCCCATCCCCCTATATGGAATAAACTTCACAGAAATGTCTGTTTTATTTGACAATCAACTTATTCACTGTGCCTCAGTGAAAAAGCTTAGTAGTTTTTTTAAACAAATATTAGAAATATACTTAATCATAGCAAAACACCTGTCCATTTGCAGATTGCTGTATGTCTGCCCTTAAACAATGTAAAGGAATGTTATGGCTACTGTGTTTTTTATATTCATTTATTAGGAGGAGAGAGTATGGTAAGCCTCAAACTTGGCTGCATGTAAGTATATTGGAATTTCTTACATAGTTGCATACTGATATCCAGTTGGATATGTGTAACTACTCACATTACATTTGTGATTTACAGGCTCAAAAGCACAGCGGGTTTTTAAAAAACGTAACTCTATCCTATCTCCATCTTTGATGTTACATGCCTGCAAATGTTAACAGTGATGAAGGAGGCAAATTGATATTCAATTACAAATGTTCATGTAGCCCCCAATTGCGTTCTACTCTGTAAATGTATCAACAAATTATAGTACTAGATAGGACCCCCAAGTGGGTAAACACCTGTTTGTAACACTGCAAAAGCGGACAAACACACAATACTGTTGCACAACAGCCTCAAATCTGCAAAATAAATTATTTATTTAAAGTTTTATTTTTGTGTTATATTGATCACGGGATTCAATGGGTTAATACATATCATGGACTAAAACAGTTGCTTTGTTGATTTATATTGATTTCTACATTTCTGCATTGCAAGTCCGATCGCAAATCGTACATCTAAACACTACTTAATTGTAGTTTAAACTTCATGTTTTACTGACGTCATGATGACGGTTTCATTAACTATCCCCTCTGTCTAAATAAATATTGTCAGATCATATGATCACTCCCCTGAAAGCTTACGAAGGGAGTCATGGGATGCTTGTGGAGGCTGTGACCCTGATATTGCGGGCTTGAGTCAATTAAATATGTCTAGATATTTAGAAAAAAAATAACTTGCAGCAAAATGTCAGGTTCCATGTAATTACAGGCTTGTAATTGAATAGGGCCCATAGTAATTAAGGTTGAAAAAATGCTTTAGCCCATCCAATTTAACCTTTTTAGATCTCTTTGATCTACAATATGTGGATTAGTTTTTAATTGATCCAGAGGAAGGCAAACAGAAAAAAACTACATTGAAACATTGGCAATTGTCTCAAAAGGGTAAAAAATGTAATTCCTTCTTGACTCCAGATACTGGATTCCTCCCTGGATCAATACTTCCTCTCTAATTATCCACGATAACCCTGAATGCCTTTTGTTTTACTAAAAAATATATCCAATCCCTTTTTAAATTTAAAGGGATATGAAAGTTTCCTTGGTTTCAAATGTTTCCTTAAAAACAGGTACTGATTAGTAGAAAAATATGTATTATATTTAAAAGTTAAATGTACTTACATATTTATATGCTGGATACCGCTATCTGGATTTGCACACCCCTAGGAAGCTTACAAAAAAGTGTACCCTGCTTTTTACTTCTAACCTCAAAGGATGCCCCCTTGTCAGTTAAAAACCTCTTGGCACAAAAAGTTCACTTGACATAGCTTTATATTGAACCTGGAAATATTTAAATAGGGTAATCATATACCCTTTTAGACATCTTTTTGCTAGAGAAAATATGATTAATTTGATTAGTCTTTCTTCATAACTTAGTCCCTCCATTCCCCTTATTAGTTTTGTAGCCCTTCTCTTTACGTTTTCCAGCTCTAAAATGTCCTTTTTAAGTAGTGGTGCCAAAATTATACTCCATATTCCAAATGAGGGCTAACTAGGGATTTGTATAGTGGCAGAATTACATTTGATTCCCTTGCTTCTATACCCTTCTTAATACATGCTAATATTTTATTTGCCTTTGCAGTTTCTGTTTGGCATTGTGCACTGTTACGTAGATGGTTGCCCACAAGCACTCCCAAATCGCTTTCAAAATATGTTACTGATATTGGAGTTCATTTTGAATATTTTGGTATGTTTACAAATACCTATTTATTAAGATTTCATACCATTTTTATTTCATATGATTTTATAGTCAAATTATAGTATTATCTCTAATTAAGCTGCTGTCTCTAATTCAAAAGAGAAAATGTTTTTCATTACAATTAATTATCGGATATATTAAATTGCTACAAAAGCTAATATATTTCTTATATATAAAATTAGTTCACAAATTACATGTCAACTTACAATTCACAAATTATTTGGTATATTGTATTTATCAGATAAATATTGATATATCAATTTATTCTATATTATATTAACAAAATATTTACATGATTACCATGAAAAAAAAAAAATACAAAGAAATGTTATACTTTATATCATACCTGGTTTTTGTACTTGATTTCATCATATGACCTAACCCAATCTTTTCAGAAGTTCTTGGTATGTAAGTGTGTAAATTATTTTGCTAGTGAGCTGTGGAAGTTTCTTTGTAGAATGCATGTTTGAGTTTTCTATGTGTTTTGGGGGAAAAAAATCCCAATAGTATATGTTAGAATGTTCTTAAGAGGTGTCTGGATGTGTGTCTCTCTAAATGTCCTTGGTCCAATGTTCCCCTTTCCTCCTAGATGTCCCTCTTTCCTTTATCCATTTGTCGTTAATCAGATTTTTTTAAATTCTTCTCTTGGTCAGAGAGATTCCTCTAATTATACCCAAAACTTAATATGCTTATTAGAAATTCCAATCAGGCTATGTATTTGGCAACTAATCAGAAATCCCAATGGTGTCACAAAATATTTAACTCTTAATAGGATGTATCTTAGAACACAAGAGGATGCTCTTTAACCTTCAAATTACCACTAAAGAATTAAAATAAAATAATAACTTTTACCTGGGAACTATAAACAAAATATGGTTAACAGGTTAGTGATAATGAGTGTCAGTTACAATATGCATACCCAGAAACAAATGTATTGTTCTGGAAAACAAACATGATATCTAGTTAAACATTCTTACAAATGGGAATTTGGGGAGTATTTAGATAAAATAAACCTTATCTTTACTAACCTAGTAAAGCTCTGTGTAAACACATTTTACATTTTCTATCTAGATCACTGGGAGGAAATGAATGCTGAGAATTGTTCATCAAAGTTTACGTTATTGCTCTACCCAACATTTTCAAGCAATAAGCACAGCATATTTTTTCCAAGCTCTCTGCATAAAGATGTGCACCATATAGCTGCACTGTGTGCTATAGTTTGAAAAATATGGAAGATACTCCAGTTTAAAGACAGTAGAAAATGCAGCAAAATTCTGAGACAATTTTCGCACAAAAGACACATAAATATAAAGCGAGAAAAAAAATGGCTGCCAATAAAAATGAAACCGAGGCTAAACCACGACCCCAGACCATGCAAAACACTGCTAACCGCATACCACTTTCACACAGAAACATACTAGGTACAAAATACACTATTACAAAGGATGGAAAATGCTCACGAACCGCATAGGACATAGACAAACGATGCAATTTTACAACCCTAACTTGCAACTAATAACATTAGGAATCTAAAATGGTGATTTACACAACTAAACCAACGGTTTGCCCTCGCGCACGCAGCCTGTTTCTATTGCACAGTTGGGACATTGATGACACTTTCTCCTTGGGGCAGCAACAGTCCAACTGAACAGGAAAATAAAAACAGATTTTTAGCTCTTCAGGCTATTGATTGCTGGATATATTACTTAGAAATAGGTAAAGTAGATTAATTTATTAAGTAAATAATTAATTAATTATTATTTAAGAAAATATAGATATATATATCTGTCTTTGTGATGAGCACCGAAGGTGATCAGAGGAGCAAAAGTACACAAGAGGAGTGGCTCGCAATGAGCGCCGAAGGTCCTCACAGTAGAAAAAGCTTTACATTGTGTGCCAAACAGCATTGCCATGGCTTAAAATTTTATTGCCCCATCATTTTTGACCGGTAAGTCGCTAGTATATATATGTGACATATTATAATTGTCGAACTACGAGACGTTGTCACACTTTGCGTGCTTCGTACGACTTAGGTGATGAGTGGAGGCAATGAAAAACACTTGGGACTTAGCCTCCAAACACTTAGGAAATGCGGGATCACCTTAGGCTTCAAGCACTTGACAAATGGGGGACTTAGAAAAAAAAATACGAGACGCGGGACTTAAAATACGAGATAGGAAAAATACGAAGTTAATGGCTGAACCGCGCCAAGCAAAAAACACAAAACACAAAAATATTCAAAACAAATACAACAAAAACATCACACACCGCACGGGGGAACAGCCAGGACATGTGGGAGTGAGGTGGAACGCAAATTTAAGCCTATTTTGGCGAGTTTAGGCACTAAAAATCGCCTAAGTGAGAAAAAAAATGTTGGGCAAAAAAAATTAAAATGAGGCAACACAACCCTGGAGCGCGCAAAACACCGCCAACCACGTTCCTCTTTATGAGACACAGCACTTAGAAAAACAAAGTACAAGATAGTAAAAATACAAATTACCAGCAGAACTGCGCAAAGCACAAAACACGAAACACACAAAAAATTCAAAAAAGAAAAAATGCAAAAACATCCCACACAGCATTGGGGAACAACCAGGACATCTGGGAGTGAGGTGGAACAGGAATTTAAGTTGATTTCAGCGAGACCCTGGACAGTCAACATTTTCACACAGACAAACAAGGCTATTTTACAATCCTAACTTGCCACTATCAACATTACACATCTACAGTACTCAGCCTATTTCTAATGCACTGTTACAACATTCATAAAACTATGTCCTCAGGCCAGCAACAGTCACACTGGACATTATATGCTGCAGGACAATAAAAATAGATTGTTACCTCTTCAGGCTATTGATTGTTATATATATTAATTAGTAAAAGATAAACCATATTAAATTATTATTCAATTAATTAATTAATTAGTATTTTAAAAAATATAGAGACGAGCCAAAGGACACGCTCGCAATGCGCGCCGAAGTCCTTAGAGTATAAAAAGCTTAACATTGTGGGCCAAACAGCATTGACATGGCTTAATTTTTTAACGGGCAAGTCGCGTGTATATATATATATATATATATATATATATTTATAGTTATATGTATTTATTCATTTAATGAATAGTACATATGTGGTTCTATTTGAATGTCTAAAAAATAAGTTATTAAACTTATTTCCTGCTAAATTTCTCAGAAATACAGTTTATGCACTGCACTCTGGGAAAACTAGGTGGGGACATGTAAATGAGACCACAATGCACGCTCACTCTGTAAATCCATACCATTTTATACATGGCTCCTTTTAAGCATATGCTTACTGTATTTCACAGTTTTAGGCATAGCAAAGGATGGATTATTCACAAATCAGTTCACTTAACTGTTTCTTTTGCTTTTTTTTTTTACTGTTTCTTTTTTTTTTATTAAAAAAGTTTAAAAGATATAAAAGTACTAAAAGTACAAAGTTTAACAATTTGTCTTTCAAAACCAAACTTTTCTAAAATACACATCATGAAGACATATCATATTATAAAACATCATATTATAAAAACAATTTCATAAATGCATGACATATTTTAACATAACATAAATAATATCAATCATATGTAATAAATGAAATGGTTCTATATAATAAAAGGCATAAAGATATATAAAATCAGAATTGATAGAAGACGTTTTACAAAATGTATTTCTCAAAAAGTACATGGCATATATAAAAAGTCACTTTAAAATAAAATCATACCAACAAAAACAGCTTAAAGACCTAAAATCACTTTCCCTATTTCTTTCCGTTTTAACTGTCCTCTAACTCTAGACTACTCAATCCCTTCACCCTGCTATCCCTAAAATAAACTCCATATCTCCCTCCACCTTTTTAAAAAAAGGTCATGTTAAAATGGTAATGACTGTGGGCCTCATTCTATTATCGGCCGTAGGAGATGCGGGGCCGCAAGGACCGGCCGCAAGCTATTTCCCTGTTCTATTCCCTTCCTGCACTCTGGGGAGACTATAAAGTGATTGTAGGTGTTAGCATTCACAGCACAACATTCCCCTACACTCAAATCCGTAAAAAAAATTTTTTTACATTCTTGTCAAATATCCGTGGACAAAGTCCCGAGGGCTTGGAGCACCTCAGACCCGCAAAGGCTGCGGGATTAGCCTCCGTGAAGTCCGTATATGGGTAAAATAGACCTACGGGTCGTAAAGGGCTTAATTAAAAGTCGTAGCATAGAAAAGCCATCCTATACTTTTATTAGAACTGAAAGTAATGTTTGGTTTTAGAATTAATAGCTCAACATTCCTCTACTTTCAAATCCGCAAATAAAGATATTTAACTTCATCTATCATGCAAGCCCGCACGGGTTTGAATAACGAGCTACGGGCTTGGAGGGCAATAATCTGCCAAACCGTACCTGCTTCACCAAGAAGCTACGGCCAAAAGTCTCAAGCCCGTAATCCTGAAATCAAACCTGAAATCAATTAACCAATAGGAAGATGACAATCAAGGCCACAAATAGTTTAAAAGGGAGAGAAATTCGTAAATCTGTGACTGTGTTGTATGCTGTTCAAGTGGACACACAGGTCTTGGAGTTGGAGGGTTTTGAGAGCAAGAGAGAGTGAGGAAAGGAGGAGAGATGGAGGGAGAAGGCAGTGAAGGTAGAGGCCAGGGAGAGCAGGGCCCCCAGCCACAGGCTGGCCAGCAAGCTGCTGCTGCACGAAAAAGGGCAGCAAACTTTAACCAGGAGGAAATAGAAACTCTTGTTAGAGGAGTTCAAGCACACCACTCCATCCTAACCGGTGGGAGCGAAGTGAGGCCCAGGCAAAGGACAGATGCCTGGAGGGCAATAGCGGCTGAAGTCTCTTCACTGGGGTATGCAAATCGTACCTGGCAGTCTGTCCAGCACCAGTACCAAGACTGCCGCATTGATGTAAAAAAGAAGATGGCGAATGAGGCCAATGCGGCACGTGGAACCGGTGGTGGGCCGCCAGAAACATTTACATACCCCGGTTGGGAGGCCACAGTGCGCGACATGATCCAGCCAGCGGCAGTCGTGGGCCTCCTTGGCCTGGTGGACACGGGTCGGTCATAAAGCCTGCAATGTGAGTACCATGTACACCTTAACACCCTCATATGTACGCACATGTACCCCACACAGATAGATAACTGACGTTGAATTGCACTGTAAGATATCTGGTTGTGACTACAGATATATGAGGCCGCAAAAATCATGTAAATCCAGTGTAAAGAAATATACTTGTCAGAATTGTTAGCAATGAAATATATGTCCAATACCTCCTCCCACAACTGATTATGATACCGTTTTGCAAATCTATTGATGTTACTGTTATGTTTGCTTTTGGTTCAGAGTGCATATAAAGCATACATGACAACTCCATTGCAATTGATTGTTTATTGTCATGAGTTCCCCTGTCGCACTCTACTCCATGTTAAACTGGCCCATTCATAGCTGTTTGGCTTAACACTCCTACTGCTTAGAACCCATGTACATCTTGAAACTAGGTATAGCGGATGTATCCTGTTTTATGTGGGCATTTCAGTATGTGCTGGAAGAGTGCCGCCGCCGACTCTAGGGATGCGGCTGTGCTTGCGTCCCCATGTAGCCGTCAAAAATAGTTGGTACACCCAAAGCCCCTAACCCTTTAACCCTAACCACTTAAACCCCACTTTCTAACTCTAACCCATACCCCCTAGCTGTAGCCAGAACCCGAAACCCATAACCACTTACCCGGCCTGCTGGGCTGGCGTAGCTAGAGTCGGTGGCGGTGCACTTCCAGAGATGCGCACATACAACAGGATAGGTCCGGTATAGCTGGTACATCCCCATGAGACTACATGTATGGATGTGCACACTGCAGCATATGCGGATACAGACTCTGATGGACTGCAAGTTTGTGTCGTGTAACAGCCTAATCTGGACCATGTTACATTAACATGTTAACTCACATTGCTGAGGATTGGTCACAGATTGGTCTGTCTCACACACTGGCCAACAGATTCAGATGAGCATGTGTCCTAATTAACTGCAGTTGGCACACTGCACCAGCATTACATATAGTCATATGAGCCATGGGCCCTTTCCTGTTATCTGACCGTGACTGCTGGTAGCAGCAGTGAGCAGCCTCTACATGTCACAGCATTTTCCTTGAGATTATATAATCATGCAGATTTAGTGGGTTATGGTGGTGTTAAGGTAGGGGTTTCGGATTAGGGTGAGGGCTAGTGCTTTTGGGCTTGTGTGTAAGGTGAAAATGATGTATATAACAGCGGCAGCGCCATCTATCAGCCCCTTGGTCCAACTGCTGCTGCCAGCAGTCGCTGTCACATAACAGGAAAGATCCCAGCCAGGATCAACAATACTAATGATGCAGATCAATTTTTATTTGCGTCAAACATTCACAGCCAATTCCAAGTCACTATGATCTCTGAGATATGGAAACCTCAGGTTCCTACACCATGCCAAGATGCAGGACCACCTGCAGCAACACCACCTGCAGCAGGACCACCAGCAGAAAGTCCACCTGGGCCCTCCACAAGATGCCAGCAATGGCCCCTCCAGCCAGGATAATTGGCTCACAGCCAATGTGGGCTGGCCAAACGTGGGGACATCCAATGTGGTCCCATCCCAGTTGGGCCCACAGTCTGGATTCCCAAGAAATAGTGCCCTGGAGCATGGGCCCCCGGCAGGGCATGTGGCTCCCACAGGCCCCGCAGGCTACTCTGGCCACTCCGGCCCCGCAGGCCCCGCAGGCTACTCTGGCCACACAGGCCCCGCAGGCTACTCTGGCCACACAGGCCCCGCAGGCTACTCTGGCCACTCTGGCCCCGCAGGCTACTCTGGCCACTCCGGTCCCGCAGGCTACTCTGGCCACTCTGGCCCCGCAGGCTACTCTGGCCAGTCCGGCCCCACAGGCTACTCTGGCCACTCCAGCCCCACAGGCTACTCTGGCCACTCCGGCCCCGCAGGCTACTCTGGACACTCCGGCCCCGCAGGCTACTCTGGACACTCCGGCCCGCAGGCTCAGCAGGCTACTCAGGCCACTCTGGCCAAGCAGGACACTCCGGCCCGGCAGGACACTCCGGCCCGGCAGGACACTCCACACAGCCATGCCTCCACCCAGAGGACACAGTGGTCTGGGTCCGCACCAGGTAGTCCGGCGCTGTCAGCGGCCCAGCGCCACGATTTCCTCGCTCATCCCCAGCATGAGCGGGAGCAAAATCAAGAGTTCATGCTGGAGATGAGACGGCACAATGACCGGATGTTTGAAGAGTTGAGGCGGCATCACCAGGTCATGGAGCTTGGCCAGCAAAATGACCAGTCATTGCAGGAGTTGAGGCGGCATCACTGTGTAATGGAGGAGTATGCCCGAAGGGCCGAAATGGCCCGAGAAGGCCATCCCCAAGAACAGGGTACCTCCTCAACCTCCCAGACCTTGCCCACAGCATCCAGGGCAGATGAGCCACGAACCCTTCGACGAGGTCGTGGCCGGCCGAGGGCAACGGTTGCCAAAGGCCAGGAGAGTCAGGAACCACACAAGCGAAAGCGGAAATAGGTGAGAACATGTTCATGTTGCATATAGAAGCAATTGATGTCCAAGATCTATTGACGTTGAGGTGTTGCAGTCAATGCGTATATTGTTCTAATTGATGTCTTGTTCTTATCTCTTTAGGTTCAGATCAACGGAATGTTTGCCTCCAATTTTCTTTTTTTGTTTCTATAATTTGAAAACATAAGATTAAATATTATGTATTGCTCACATTATCATTGTTTGTTTTCGTTTGTACTGTACCATGATTGTTAAACACCAGATAAATGCTACACAACAACGTTATTGTATTAGTACAGACATCTTCCTTCAATATACCAGCCCTGTGTTAATGTAGGGTTGGGGTAACAGCCACTAGTGCAGCTGAGGGTGGAGGTAATATTCCTGAGTTTGATTCCAGTAATGGTGATGCATGATATTCATGTTTCTGACACATGGAGATATTCATTCAGGGTAAATATCAAAAGTGAGTACACCCCTAAGTGAAATTGTCGATATTTTGTGGGGCCACCATTATTTTCCTGCACTGACTTAACCCTCATGGGGATGGAGTTCCCCAGAGCTTCACAGGTTGCCACTGGAGTCCTCTTCCACTCCTTCATGATGATATCATGGAGCTGGTGGATGTTAGAGACCTTGCACTCCCCACCTTCCATTTGAGGATGCCCCCACAGATGCTCGATATGGTTTAGGTCTGGTGACCTACTTGGCCAGTCCATCAACTTTTTACCTTCAGCTTCTTTAGCCAGGCAGTGGTCGGCTTGGAGGTGTGTTTGGGGTCGTTATCATGTTGGAATACTGGCATGCGGCTCAGTCTCTGAAGGGAGGGATCATGCTCTGCTTCAGTATGTCACAGTACATGTTGGCATTCATGGGTTCCCTCAAAGAACTGTAGCTCCTCAGTGCTGGCAGCATGCATGCAGGCCCAGACCAAACATATATGCATGTCTATATATGTTTTATATAATATGTTATGTGGATTCCCCCTATATGCATTTACCTAATGATGTCAGATGCTGCCTCCCCTCTCTCTGCATCACTGTTTAGGTTCAAAATGAGGGTTTCATCTCATATCAATGTTTTTGTGTTCGTTGTGACTTATCAATTTATCTGTAATTTAGGTATTATTTCAACTACTTTTGCTCAGTATAGATGTATACTTTTGGTGGTGGGAGTGTCAAAGTCGGGGCCTGCGTGACTGCCTCCGGCACTGGGGAGCTACAGTTCATTGAGGGAACCATGAATGCAAACATGTACTGTGACATACTGAAGCAGAACATGATCCCCTCCCTTGGGAGACTGGGCTGCAGGGCAACATAACATAATGACCCTAAGCACACCGCCAAGACGACACTGCCTTGCTAAAGAAGGTAAAGGTGATGGACTGGCCAAGCTTGTCGCCAGACCTAAACCATATTGAGCATCTGTGGGGCATCCTCAAACTGACGGTGGGGGAGTGCAAGGTCTCTAGCATCAACCAGCTCTGATGTATCATTAAGGAGTGGAAGAGGACTCCAGTGGCAACCTGGGAAGCTCAGGTGAACTCCCTGGCCATGAGGGTTTAGGCAGTTCTGGCAAATAATGGTGGCCACACATAATTGACTTTTAGTGTCAATTTGGACATTTCAAATTAGGGGTGTACTCACTTTTGTTGCCAATGGTTTAGACATTAATGGCTGTGTATTGAGTTATTGATGGGTCAGCAAACTTACTTTACATTGTAGCAGAGTGTCATTTCTTCAGTGTTGTCACATGAAAAGATATACTAAATTATTAACAATGTGACGAGTCTACTCACTTCTGTTAGATACTGTGGCCCTCATTCAATTGCAATTTGGCCAATTGAATAGGGCTCGAAATAAGCACATAACATATATTCTTGGAAAAATGTTTTAGTTAGTAAACATCTATCCAAAAGCAAGGTTTTCACTAACTAAAAACTTTTTAAAAAAATATATGTTATGTGCTTATTTTGAGCCCTATTCAATTGGCCAAATCGCAATTGAATGAGGCCCTGTATGTTCACTATTAGGATGTGAACCACTTACGGACACCTGTCTCATTTGTCTGTTTCTGTGTCATATAGATTGTTAATACCAACCTTCCCTCATGGTTGAAATCAGTAATGCAAACACACTGTGAGAATTCTATTGACACCCCTAACTGATGGTGCAGAGCACAGATGTGGAGTCTGAAGGTCCTTTCATTGATGTTACAGAAATGATATGGTATCAACATTGACGAGGCAGACACAAACAACATCTCGGATAAATCATATTTACTATTTACAGAAATTAACAAAGCAAGCTTGACACAAAGCCACAGGTTGACTAATCAACACAGGTATGCAAAGGATCATGGTGGAGGGGGGTAGGATACAAAATCCAAGTAACACAGGGAAATAGGGATATGAGAGCAGAATGCAGGCAAGGTAAATTACATTGATATAGATGATCATGGGATTTACAGTGTATCACCCAACATTAGGCAATATAATAGATCTCATTATTGTTACTACATATATATAACAGTCAATAAGGAAAGCCCACAATAATCCAGAATAAGGTGATATACATATGGGGAGTGCAAAATGTATGCTTGTGTGTTAAACGGACACTCTGATGCAACATCAGAAGTATAAGTGCTCAATCAGTGAATGCTATGAGCCCATGAGGTAAGTTCTCACGCAACAACAAGCAGCACATAGATAACCTTGGTCAAAAAGATGGTGACCTGACCAGGACCATATCAGTCAGATGTTACTTATTGCAGAGAACTCACAACAAACCAGGCAATATCAAGGATAGTTTGTTCTCTGATTGAGCATCTATACTCACTGTTGTTGCATATGCATAACTGTAGATTAACGTAACCTCATTAACTGTTAAGTCCCAAGCCTGGATTTACTCTTCCCCATATGCACAGGGAGGGTCACATCAGCACTGAAGAAAAGATCTGGAAGGGTTTGTGCTGCAGGCTTCACAACAGTCCAAGTAGAGGAGAGGATAGAATGTCTAAACCAATAGGTACATATGAATCGAGGTAGACTATATGAGCATACACATGCTGTGGATATACCAGGAACATCAGCTGACAGATGTCACATCACATCTGCATTGTATAGTGAAATTGTCTCGTGACACATATCGGCTATTCAGTCAAGGTAATCAGATATCAAACTGGATCCAACAAAGCAATGAAACAGACACATGCACATACATGAGGACATTGACATGGCCATGGCATGTCATGATGTTTATCGTCATGCCTTGTTCTGACCGTGATCTGGAATACAAACACACAAATAATATATTAGTGGAAACCTTACATATGCCATATGAGCAGCCACCAACAGATGCAGGTATGTCGCACACATGTTATGCATTGGGATTTCGTACAAGCTAACCATCTGTCAGATGATAATGATGGCCCAGACTAATTTGTCCTGATGTGGGAATATTATGATTAGTCTAATTATCATTTATTTGTATTGTGCAAACATATTCCGTGGCGCTGTACAGGGGAGAAGAACACGAAAATATACAGTATGTAATATTGCCAACGCCATAAAATGGAGGGCCCTGTTTTGAGCGTAAAGTCTGTTGATAACTGATTTCTTCCCAAAGGCCCCCACAAGATTCGAAAATCAACACTTCCAAGCTAAAGGTAATGGACATGGGGAAGAGTAGATAAGGAATAGCAAGGTTAATAAGTAAGTGAGAGATACATAGGAAGGAAGTTGTGTCAAGTAGAAAGATATGCATTAGACGGAGAGGAAAGGGATCAGATGTAAAGTGTGATGCACTATTATGTAATAAGGTATCTGCCCCATGTGGACAGATAATGTAATCTGCAGATGGGACAGTCAGGAGACACATAGTTTAACCACCGCTTGAGTAAGATTAGCTGATGGGCGAATAAAAGGAGAGAGGTGGGCATGAGAGTGGAAATGAAAATGTTGGAGACAAAAAGGGGAGAAGTAAAGAAGAGTCTGAGGAAAAGGCAGGGGATGTGAGGAAGAAGACAAGAGAAAACATAGTGTAAAGGGTTAATTGGGATAGTTAGCAGAAGTTGATAATTGTTCATGTGTCGAAGACTTGTGTGACTCAATAAATTAAGGGTAAACAGGGGTGGGTGGGATGAGGAGAGAGACAGACAGACAGACAGAGAGAGAGAGAGAGAGAGACCAGTGCAGCCTGTAATTGAAAAGGAAGATCCCAACTATCACATATTGATACATGTTCGGACATCCACATGTGGTTCTCTACCTTGGATAGATCAAGTGGAGTATTCAACGAATAGATCTGTTCCCCCAGGACACGTCTGCATGGTCCGATAAACGTTTCTGACCGCTTCAGCAATACATAGGGGATGTCTTGGGGAAAAGAAAAGTAGGCCTACATTAATGGAGTTATTAGTCATTTCCTCTCATGCATACATGCACATGTTTCCCGCAAATACTCACTTACAATGTAGACGACATTGATGTAGCTGATGTTCTGTTGCTGTACAGGTCGTTTCCCATGTCTGTGTGGGTAAACAATGTGTTGACACATGGCAACAGTTCTGTAATGGCAATATGATGATATGAGTCACACAATCCATATGATATATTGCACAATGATTCCTAGTTCACACATCCTTGAGACTATTCCTGTTATCTGACTGAGAATGCTTTTACCAGCATTCGCTGACAAAGAACTGGAGAGATCCCCTCTTTGCATCACATGAGGTACATTTATTATGGTTTACAATATGCTGGTATGTTCATATATCCAGATTGCTATGAATTGCATTGACCTCCATGGGATGTGGAATAGCATGATCAGACAATGGAAACATTACTGTTCTGTGAAGATGTTTTCAAATACGATTGTGAGGTCTATATCCATTGACATTGTGTAATACATCAGACCATCCATTTAGCTTAGCTACTGGAGGTTGGCAGATATCAATATATATGATGTGTATGGGACATACGTTACAAGACATATACGTTATAAGACATATGTTACATCACAAAGCTATCCTCTACTGTGGACTGTTGGATATTCTGTATGACAATGTGGAAGGAGAAAAGAGATGTATTAGTAACCATAATCAAGGTACATTATAGTTGGTTGTTATTAGTTTCAGACTTACATGGGAAGTACTCCCGAATGAGGTGGTCACGTAGTTGTGACCCCTGAACGTTATCCTCACCAGGGGGATGTACTGGACGCTCCGCCGGTTCAAGCGGAGCATCATCAATGTTCCCCAGACAGTTTGCCTGTACTGCTATATTGTGCAGACAACAGCAGGCAATGATGATGTGACAAACCTTCCCTGGTGTATACTGTAGCACCCCGCCAGTGGAATGTAAACATCTGAAGCACATCTTCAGGAGGCCAAAGGTGCGCTCTATTACATTCCGGGTTCTGGCATGGGCCGCATTGTACCTCTCCTCACCCTCTGTGCGTGGATTGTTCACAGGTGTCAACAACCACGGCAAACACCTATATCCTGCATCACCTAAAGGAAACAAAAATGGGAGATGTAGATATGAATGTGAGGTTGTGCTGCTCGTTAAAGCATCTGTAAATATACACAATGATTAATGTGACGTTAGTTTAGGGATCTCTGGCTTGGAACTTCCAACTCCTATGACCAGGTCACATCGAGTTAGGCACAGCAACAAGCTACGATGCAATGGCTCAGTCTGCACACCTTCTTTAGGGCGCACGTCAAATGAGTGCGGACAATACGGCGCTGACAGAAGCCGGTGACAGTAGTGCACTGTTTAAAATTATGTGGCAAAATGTGCGTCGATCAAAGAGCGCAAGTTGTAGAATCTATTGCCTAATGGGCCAAAACCCTAACATCCGTGTCATGCCTGGGATGGCTCTATTGGTCCGTGAGGAAGGCTCCATGTCCTCCCTCAGGACCGCATAGAGCTCCTCCAGGCTGGCACGGGTTAGCCTAAAACGCTCATACACTTTCACATGAGTTAACCCCTCTAATGTGACTCTCTCCCTGTACACCCTGAGTGCACAAAGCCTCCTGGCAGGCTCCTGGGCCTGCTCACCCCCCTGTGGGTCTGGCTGTGCAGGAGCCCCACTTCATGGGCCACACCCTCTAGGGGTCTCTCATCTGCCCCCCCCCCATCAGCTGATCACCCACATCAAGGTCCTCCTCCCTGTCTGCAGGTGCCCTCATATCCCCCTGTCCCTGTGCCACTGGAGCTCTCTCCCCTAACTGACCCCCCACCATGACCCTAGGCATATCCTGTGATGAGCCACTTGCCTGGCTTGGTTCCGGACCACCATGGATTGCATCAGCACGCTCACCGACATTCACTCCCAGCCGCCCCTCTCTGTCACGCCTCAGCCACTCCTCAGTCGCACGACTGACAGCCCGGTTTCTACTCTGCAACATTCGAAACAAATATCCATTCCTACGACGCTGCGCTCTACTCACATACATATACACCGCACTCAGGTTGCTGCTATCCATGATGGTTCAGACTTGCTAATTCATGGATGATGATGTGGTTTTATAGCTTGCTAATTACCACAGCTGTGATTATCCGGGTGGATTTCACAAATGGAAAAGCTTACTGGTGTATCTAAGCTTCATCATGTTATGAAGTTCCCTGATTATGGATTGGTTTAGTCATTTTAATTAGTAACCCCTAATATTCTGGCCCACATTTGAATTTGGGCCCATGCTACATGATCTATGTAATGTGGCGTTGAAATATAGCCAATATTTGTGTTCCAAAAAGTAGATGTGATAAGAGAGATGTAAATCTGCCTTTCTGAGTGCTAAAGGGTTAATATGGCCGCCATATTGAGGATGTACATGACAATAAAAATATATCTTTTATTAACATATTTGATCATTGGGGATTGTTTTTCCAGTAATTTGAATGCCTTTTATTGCTTCATTTATACTTTTAGGGCCCTTTCAGCCCGGTTTCATTTCAATGCCGTAAGTGCATCGTGTGGACTTCAACGGATGCGGCCGTAAATGTAATCTAGCCAGACGCGAATCGCGGCCTTCAGAATGTAGGAAGGCCGTGACGTTTAGGCGCGCACGCAAGCTGGATAAGGGACTGACTAGCCGCGCAAGGCACGAACCATCCAATAGCGGAATCACGCATCGCGCCACAGGTCTCACAGCCAATCACTTACGGGATAGACCATTTGATTGACAGTGGGAGTGAATAAATAGGAATGACACGCGCCCACGCCTCGACTGTGTTGCGATTTCAGACGAAGTAGCACGCGGTTCCCAGAGCTTGGTGGGTGAGAGGAGGTAAGTTGCTTTATTATCAAGTCGCGTTTTAAGTTCTTTTTACGGGAATACGTTATATGGATTACGATGTAAAGAATTACAATTGTGTTTTTTTCTTGTTTATAGGTTTCTGGAGTGTTTGTGATTTTTTGCCGGCACAAAGGAGTTTGGAGGGAGGTAAGTTGCATTGTACATGCTTTTCATCCTATCAAGGTGTATTTTATTTGTATGTTTTGCCAATTTCTATACTTACTGAATACACTGGCGAGAAGTACAATTGTGTTTTTTTCTTGTTTATAGGTTTCTGGAGTGTTTGTGATTTTTTTCCGGCACAAAGGAGTTTGGAGGGAGGTAAGTTGCATTGTACATGCTTTTCATCCTATCAAGCTATATATTTTTTTTCGGTTTTGACAATTTCTATATTTACTGAATACACTGGCGAGAAGAACAATTGTGTTTTTTTTTGGGTTGGCTTATAGGTTTGGAGAGTTTTTTGGTGTGGGGAGAGGAGTTTGGTGGAGGGAGGTAAGTTATTTTGTTTTTTATGTTTCGTATTATATCTGGATATCTCTCTGTCTCTCTCTATATATATTTTGTTTTTTATGTTTCGTATTATATCTGGATATCTCTCTCTATCTCTCTCTCTCTCAGGTGAGTCAATCGCTTCTTTAGTCATCCTGATTGACTCACCAGTGCACAGAAAGGATATCTTCCAATCCAGGAAAGAGTTTGGACACCCCTGTAATAGAGAGTTACAGACAGCAGCCGTAATACAGATAGCGTTGTGAGCCGAGAACCATCAAGAACAGAAACCTAAGAATAGATAACAGCTAGTATAAGATAGCTAATCAGAGTTGCAAAGAGGAGAATCAGCCATATTCAAGGCTAGATGTCAGATAATTAGAAATGAACACATATCAATGCGCTAATCAACATACTAATGACATGTACCTTTCTTCTCTATCTCTCAGCATCCAGGAGGAGCTCTGGGTCCTGTGACCAGGCAGAGGAGGCGGGACCATCGGCCCCGTACCAGGATCTTCCAGCACAGGGGGAGGATGAAGGAAGATCGGAGGGCCCTGGGTCAGAGGATGGGCTGGTCATTGAGCTCACCAGCTCAACTGCCACAAGCCCTGGGACTATGCCCATCCTCCAAAGACTTGCTCTGGGGCCCTCCCACGCCCTTGGGACAGCACCTCCTTCCCCACACAGTGTGCTGGCCTGGTCACCACCGGGCGCATTGTCACCCCAGGCTCCAGCTGTGGACCTCCCCACTAAACCTCACCAGGCCCACCCATCGGTTTCGTCGCCGCAGAGCCAGGGTGTGCTGGTGGAGATGCTGGCCGTCATGAAGGAGCAGCTGGAAAGCTCCCAGCGGATCGAGGCCACCGTGCAGAGGATTGATGCCAGCATCTCTGGCCTCCGGTCGCATATGACCCACAGCCTGGCTAGGCTGTCCAGGGAGGTGAGGAGGCACCACATGACAACAGAACACCTTCAGGTCAGGCTGCTCAGACAGGAGATGGTCCCAAGCCCAACATGAACGGGGATCTCCAAATCCCCCAGTCAAGAGCAGCCTGGCCCCGCCTCTCATGTGTCCGCCACCGGCCAGACCACCGCTGCCTGGCACCGCCCCCTCCCCCCCCCACCATCACCACCAGAGGGGAGACGGAGGATGGGCACAGGTAATGTGGGTCCTGGGCCCAAGCGGAGGAGGACATAGGGCCTCATTCAATTGCAATGTGGCCGATTGCAAAGGGCTCAATTTTAGCACAGAGCATATTTTTTACAGATGTTTGTAGTTAGTGAACTTCTATCCAAAAGCAAAGTCTTCACTAACTACAAACGTCTGTAACTAAATATATGCTCTGTGCTTATATAGAGCCCTTTTCAATTGGCCAAATCGCAATTGAATGACGCCCATAGGGTCTGCAGACATGTTTTTGCCTTCTCAACAGCACTCCTCAGTGACCATCAGTTGGTGACAGGTTAAACAGAACACAAAGGGCCTCATTAAAATGAGATGTGGTCAATTGAATAGGGCTCTATATAAGCACATTGGATATTTTTTTTACAGAAGTTTTTAGTTAGTGAAGACCTGGCTTTTGCATAGAAGTTCCCTAACTAAAAACTTCTTTAAAAAAATATGCTGCGTGCTTATATAGAGCCCTATTCAATTTGTTACATAGCAATTTAATAAGGCTGTTAATTAGTAGTGTGACCAATAAATTGTCACTAAGGAGTGCTGTTGAGAAGAGATGCTGCAGGCCCTATGATGTTTTCACGCCTTATTTCTTAGGTTTTGTCTTTTTTTGCTTCTTTCTTTTTGTTTTTTTTAGGTCCATGAAGGCATCTCCTGCATCTGCAAGCATTGTGGAGGAATTATGAGGTGTAAGGTTTTCCCAGTGCCTCTCAGGTAGACATGCCTTCAATGGCAGCCCCCTTAACATGTAGCTCCCACAATCTTACAGCTATCATATAGCCAGATATCTCTGACACGATTGTTGTTAGCTTAAACGTAGACTAATACTGCTATGGCGGTGGACTTGCAAAGTCTCACAATGGCATGTTAATGACAGCCAGCAATAATATATGCAGTAGTGAAGCATGTGATCCTTACCTCAATATCAGTCTGAGAACAGATCTTTGGGGCTGATGTAAGTAACATTGAATCTGACTGCTGACCTTTGTGTCCTCTCCATAATAATAGCTATTTGCCCATATTTCTGATTATCCACAGACCTAGCTAAAGGTTAGTAATGTTTGCAGATGGGAATCAGGTGAGTTGGTATATTGGTACAGTATTTAGAACTTTACTGTACATACATCGTGATTCTAAAATTTTTGGGGATCCTCCTCCGCCTTTTTTTATTTGAACACTTATTTCAGATTTTTGTTTGGTCAACACACTGTATGTGTGAAACTGGATTGGATTACACAGTCCAAAGGTTGAATCATCTGTTTCATTGAGCAGATCTAGTTACAAGTTGTAAGTGCTATGCACATAAATGGTTTCTTCAGTTAAATGGAGAGATTTCTGGGTCCAGTTGCAGCATGTGACCCTGGTAGGTGCTATGCATCATGCTTATTCTAGACTATTATATTGACCCCTGTAGGTTTCCCATTTTTTCCAGCCTCTTGCTCTTCAAGGACCCGCCCACACCACACCCATGATATTAATGCAGTTTTAACCACTGCTGATTGTGGTCTGTCTAGCAAATAAAGCTTTGTTATACTGTTATGTGAATGCACAATCTTGACCACTGCTGATTGTGGTCTGTGTAAAAAATAAAGCTTTGTTAGACCTTTCTGACTGCGTCCATGTGTTATGAATATGTTTGGTTCTGTAAAATCCACATGCATTACATTAGTGTCACATTCCTATAAATGTAAACTGATGAGCCATAGTTAACATGCAATAGATCAATACATCTAAAACTGTTGAGGAGTCAGAATAGCTTTAGATATCATATGATCCCAAATATCATATCTACTACTAATATAGGGTTAATACCCATGACAAGTCTGATTAGCGATACTGTGGAGTAGGAACATTCCCCTGAGGGCCTACAATGAATAGGACAGGTGACACTGGAGTGGTTTTCCAGTTCCTTCTCTAGTTGATTGGGATTAGTCTGACCTCTCTGATAAGACGTACCCCCCTACACTGGCCCTATGTAGTCTAGCTCATAGCTTCATTAAAGTACACAAACCCCTTCACCAACATCACTTAGCATATGTGTGAATACAGTTAGTTGCCCAATAATGAACATGCATTGGCTAAATATCCTTTGGTTATCATATGTTGTAATGGCCATGCACATGCCAATATGACAAACCATGCTGCAACATGCATAATATGATTAAAGCCACACTACCCAATTCAATAGCAAGAGTAAAACATGAGTCAGGTCATATGAACCCTTTGCCACGCACATGAGCTCTATTGGGATCCCTTAAATCTCTATCTAATTGCATATACATCTCGCTCATCACATCTACATTTGGTAACACAATTATTTTGCAAATAAACATTGTAATGTATGTTGTTCAGTTCTTCAGTTGTGTCTGACACTCTGTGACCCTATGAGCTGCAGCACATTCAGCTAGGTCTCTGCCTGTGCTGTTATCCACGGTTTGCATGCTAAATATACTGGTGTGGTTTATCAGTTCCTTCTCAAGTGGATTGGACCTTGTCTGATCTCTCTGCTATGATGTGCCCAAATACAGTGGCCCTACATGTTATAGCTCACAGCTTCATTCAGGTACACAAGCCCCTTCACACCACTTAGCAATGCTGAAGGGGACCAGGGGAACATACACCACACATATCTACTCTGACCCATCAGGAAAGGCCGCAAGCTCTGGGATCGACAGCAAACTCACTGCCATCAGGCATAATCTCTGCTACGCCCATCCTGGTGGGAGCCATGTGCCAGGTGTCTAGTTATTACCATTTGGTGAACTTCCAAACTGTTCTGCTATTTATCAATTTACATGGGTGAGGGTTGCTAAGTGGTGGTGGTGGTGGTGAAGCAGCTTGTGTACCTGAATGAAGCTGTGAGCTACTGTAAGTGGGCAGGTCATAGCAGAGAGATCAGACAAATCCCAAACCACTAGAGGAGGAACTGACAACCCACTCCAATCTCTTTGGCCTTCAAACTTTGGAGAACAGCACAGGCAGAGACCTAGCTGAATGTGCTGCAGTCCATAGGGTCACAGAGAGTCGGACACAACTGAAGAACTTAACCCCATATAATGAAATATTCCCCTGGTACTTGATATATGCCAAGTGGCTGTCTGATTTGGCCACTATTTGTATTCTCTAATATAGATGTGATGAGCGAGATGTGTATTCTATCGTTGATCAACTATATAGCGTGCATCGAATGTGCGCTGTCATCTGCGCACCGACACATGCGCGCATCAACAACAGCAGGCCCGATAGGAGGCTAGCGGATCTAATGATTAGGATTAGGCTGTGGGGTGTAAGGGTTAGGATTAGGCTGCGGCTACAAGGGTTAGAAGGGTTTATGGCATTAGGTCATATCACTTACGCCTTTTCATCGACGCGCAGTAGTCAAAAACATTAGAACTGCGCAATAATGTGGGACCGCTCATGTCAGCTACATGTTGTCAAAACACATTTGCTGTGCGCGCCAATGTTGGGGTGACATATTCTATTATAGGGCTGTTTTAGAGGCTGCAATAGAACCTGTATGTGTGTTGAACAATCAAACATATGAGAAATATTAAACTAATTTGAACAATTGTTAATTTGGAGGCTGTAATGCTTGGGCCTCCATTTTAGGGTTTCAGGCTTAAACCATGCAGACGGCAAAAACCGTAACAAAATGGATACCTTCAACCTCCAAGCAAGTACGGGCTTTAAGAACGAGCTACGGGCTTGGAGGACATGCGCTCTCCAAGCCCGCACGGGCTTGAATAAGGAGCTACGGGCTTGATCATTGAAGTCCGTGGGACTTGTACGGATTTTAAAATCAAAGTACAATTTGGCGATGTGCAAGCTTGAGAATGCTTTGCTATTAATCCTCATGCCCCCCCATTATGTTCCCCATCATTTACAGTGCTTTGCAGTGCTGTATTGAATATATATTGGTTTCTACAATGCTTTGTTTGCGGCCCTCCATCTCCGAACCCGTACGGGTTTTAACAAGGACGAGCCCGCGGGACTACGGACAGAAAGTAAACCGTAAATGATATATCGGATTTAGGCTGATGTGCAAGCTTGAGAGGGTGTTGCTATTAATCCTCTTGTCCCCAATTATGATGCCTAGCATTTACGGAGCTTTACAATGCCATCTCGAATTTATATTTGCATTTACAGTTTTCTGACTTTGCAGCCGGAAAACAAGATTTACGGGCGCTGGCAAAACGCTTCCGGCCGTTTGCATGATATGCGGCTGGCCGTAAGGGGATATCCTTGCGGCGCCGTCTATTTGAATTGCAAGGTAAAGGTAGCTCTACACGGGGCCGTAAGACGGCCGCAAGGAATCGCAGCTTTGCGGCCGTTTTACGGCCGATAATAGAATGAGGGCCTGTGTTTGTATTATATTCCATTTGTCTACATACCATAGAATTACTACATTCTTATTATTTTTCTTTAACAATTAAAAAGCATAAATAAAGTTTACTTAAAATCATATGTATGCTTGCTGTACTGTTAAAATGTATTTTTTAAATAAAACCAAGTTTCTTAATTTCAATAAAACATCCTTAACTGAATTAATAATTTGTTATATTACAATATCTTTATCCTTAAAAGAAATCTTAAAAGAACCATATAAAATGTTATCATAAGACAAATCTGATTCCCAAATTTGTGATAAAAGAAAGTACATTTTCCTCCATATTTCGTTAGCAAAATAACAATTCCAAAACAGATGATAATTTGTTTCACTATTTTTACAGTTTTCTCTTGGACACTTATCTAATCCTCTACGATGCTAAAACCATCTTGTCTGTATACAAATATGAACTTCTGCCCATACCAAGGGCCTCATTCTATTAACGGCCGTAAAACGGCCGCAAAGCTGCGATTCCTTGCGGGGGTTCCATTATCTTGCAATTCAATTATACGGCCCCGCAAGGATCTCCTCTTACGGCCGGCCGTATATCTTGCAACCGGCCGTAAGCTCAGAAAACTTAAAACGCAAAAATAAATTCAAGACGGCACTGTACAGCTCTTTAAATGCTAGGGATCATATTGGGGGACATGAGGATTAATAGCAACCCCCTCTCAAGCTTGCACATCAGCCCAAATCCGAGTTTACATTAACTGTTTATTTTTCGGCCGCAGCGTGGGCGGGTCTGAGGTGCTCCAAGCCCTCGGGACGTTTTCCATGGATTTTTGACATAAATTAAAAAATAATTTATTTACTGATTTGAGTGTAGGGGAATGTTGTGCTATTTTTGCTAACACCTACAATCACTTTATAGTCTCCTCAGAGTGCAGGATGGCTTTATTTAGGCTATATAATGTGCTTAATTGGTGCTAACGGGACCTTTTTCCTGCAAGTAAGCTGCGGCTCGGTTTTAGCCTTGCAGAGAGGGTTCCCGGAGCAATTGAATAGCAACCGGGCTTTTCTTGCGGCCGAAACTCTTGCGGCCGTTTTAGATCAAAGGCTTTCCTCCGGCGCGAGCGGCCGCAAGGGATAGCAAGGCGCCGGCCGCAAGCCTGCCGGAATCCCTGGCCGGAGGGGAATAGAATAGCCGAATAGCTTGCGGCCGGTCCTTGCGGCCCCGCATCTCCAACGGCCGATAATAGAATGAGGCCCCTAGTCTTTGTGCGTTTTAAACAGTCTTTTGTGTGACACTTGTTTCCATATATATTTGCATTTATCTTCAAAAAAACATTCAATTGGTAAGCGCAATACTTTCTTAAATTTTAAGAGTTAATTTTTGTTTTTCTTTAATAATTTCCAAACTTCAGACATTAATATTTTGTTTTTGTATAAAATTGTTAATATCGACATAACATTTTGGTGGGTTAAAAGCATATGGGTGGGGTGAAAACAGTGGCATCCATTTATACTTATTAAAATATCTTCCTCCATAAAATTTTATAATACATTTTTTAAATTTTAATATAAGCGGCTGTTAAATCATTTTGGTCAAATTTCTTCCTAAAATACGATACTATTTTAACAAATAAAGATCTATCAACTTTTCTCACCATTTTTTACCTTTTGGTTCTATTTCTGAGCTTTTAAAACTTGTTTTAAAATGTTATGGACTGATATAATATTAGGAATATTGTATGTAGCTTTTACCAATATAATTCTACCAGGTTAGATTTTATTAAAATATTCAATATCCCATCCCTGCCTAAAGAGGACAGCAACAACTAATTATTTGTTATCTGCCCCTCCAGACCAGACTGATTTACCGGACCAATCTTTTTCCCACTTATCATAATTTAATTAATTTTCAATAGCACACTCTTGCAAACCATATACGTCACAATTAAACATTTTTAAATAGTCTAAACAGGCCACTCTCCATGGCCTTGGATTTTATACTTCTCACATTAAGGGAAATGCACTTAAAGGAAGACATTTAGTCATGGTCATCAGGGGATAAAATGGCAAACCTGTTAGCCTCAGTTAGCCTCAGTACTGAAGCATCCATTTCATCCCCTTCAGATTCTCTAGAAACCGAAGGTGTATATGTCAAGACTAAAGAGGGTGTCCCAGACAGGTGTTCAGGGGTCCTTCTCTTTTCTCGCACACCCTCGACTAGTGTACTTTCAGTATCCATTTCTTCAATCTCATCTTTTTTTGCTTTTTTTGGACCTGTGCTGTACTTCTTTCCATGCTTTTTTAGAGCATCTCCGCTGGATGCCTTCATCAGAATCCTCAGACGACCCTGCCTTTGTTGCGGACTCTGTCACAGAGATTGCACTTTGGCTGTGCAGTAGTTCTTCAAAGGAAAAGGGGTCTGTGCCAATCTGGGAGAGAAACAGAGTAGATATTGAGGCTTATCTAGCTCTACTGGCACAAAATCTACAATCCTATATGGGCTTGAAGAAGCCACTTGTCTCACCATCAGTGCTCATTTACAAAGTGCCTGTTTGTAACCTAGTTTACCAATCGCTCTAACTTCTATGGCCCATGCTGAATGTCTAGGGTCTACTTGAGTTGGCATCACACTAGCACCTTTCTTACTTTTGCCATTATCTGCTGCCACACTCGTTTGCCCTTGAGTCTGGAAGCCACTATTATAGCACCCTTTGTCCTCTACTCTGGTCCTTGCTGGAGCATCTTGGGACTTCCCAGACATGACCCTTGAAAGCCTGCCACCGGGTTTTCCCTTTTCCTTTGGATCATGTCTAGTACTACTATTCACTGGACCAGAAGACCCCACAGGTGCTTCCGATCCATGTGGCAATACAAAGCCGTCATTTCCTTCACTCTTCCTCATGGCCCCAGAATATAGGACCATACTACCCCCAGCCTTGGACTTATTCCCGGCAACACCTTTTCCTACTAAGTCCAAGGCTGCATCACCGAAAACTACAGATTGCAATGGTCTCAATGGGCCTCCCTCACCGCTCTGAGACCCTTCCTCCCCGGGAACATGGACAGCATAATTCTGATCTTCATCTTTGCTTGTTTGAGCTTCACTGCTGGAATCCTCAGAACAGGACTGCTGCTGTTGTGTCTGGTGTCCTCTTGAGTGGTACCAGTATCTCCTGTGGCACTTTCTAAAAAGATGACACTCCTCGCCACATGAGTCGCAGGTCCTGGTCTTGCAATCAAAATGCCTGGTGTTCCGGGCTTTCACAGTACCGGCACCTGAGTCCTGGACAGTCATCATATATGTGGCGATACGTATAACACTTGCTGCAAAAAACAGGCTGGCCAGGGAAACGTAAGTATCTCCTATCACTCCCAATTGTAAAGGATGCAGGGGGGGTCTTCCCCTGGAACTGTCTGGGTTCCCTTTGAAGTACTGCCATTTTATCTAGCCTGCAAACCAGGTGAATTGTCTTGCAGTACCTACTCAAGAAGACTTCAATGATATGTCATTCACAAAGGGATTATACATGTGTAGGATTAGATACACCTCCTCCCTGGTATACAATAAATGTAGCTCTACTCCAGATATTATTGGGTTACCTGCATTCTCCTATGGCACTGATAGAAGTTATAGCAAGCACTGCTGCTATAGAATGCCAGGTTGTATAATCCCTGATACTGTGAATCTTTCAGACACAACAGCGACTGTGGTCGGAAATCCAAAAGTTCCTGTAGAATCTCCTCAACGACATAACATAACGATACTTCCAATCTCTGTTCCTCCTCCACGTGAAGCCTGATGCTTTCCTTTAAATGTGCCGTACCGGCCATCTCTAATCTCTCAATCCTGCCTCTTCTTGACTTATATACTTCACAATTGAAAAAATCAACAAGGATTATAGCCTTGTGTACCTGGCTATGTTCACAGAGGCTCCCCCAAAAGCAGCAAGGGGCTTAAGGTCTCCCCACAAGGAGGAGAACGATGCCCCAAGGCCAAGGGAACATGGGTTCACAAAATCCTCCAACTAAACCTCTAGGATTTGGCAAAAAGGTTGAGGCACAGCCCCAGTCACTGTTTCTAATTCTTTTATTGAAAAGTTTAAAATATATAAAACAAATAAATAAATTTACAGTCATCATATTACAACTTTTCATACATAATACAATTCATTTTTATAAAACACTAGGAAATTGCCCGTTGCGGACTCTGTCACGAAGATTACACTTTGGCTGTGCAGTAGTTCTTCAAAGGAAAAGGGGTCTGTGCCAATCTGGGACAGAAACAGAGTAGATATTGAGGCTTATCTAGCTCTAATTCTAGGATCTACTGGCACAAAATCTACAATACTATATGGGCTTGAAGAAGCTACTTGTCTCACCATCAGTGCTCATTTACAAAGTGCCTGTTTGTAACTTAGTTTACCAATCACTCTAACTTCTATGGCCCATGCTGAATGTCTAGGGTCTACTTGAGTTGGCATAGGCATCACACTAGCACCTTTCTTACTTTTGCCATTATCTGCTGCCACACTCGTTTGCCCTTGATTCTGGAAGCCACTATTATCGCACCCTTTGTCCTCTACTGTGGTCCTTGCTGGAGCATCTTGGGACTTCCCAGACATGACCCTTGAAAGCCCGCCACTGGGTTTTCCCTTTTCCTTTGGATCATGTCTAGTACTACTATTCACTGGACCAGAAGACCCCACAGGTGCTTCCGATCCATGTGGCAATACAAAGCTGTCAGTTCATTCACTCTTCCTCATGGCCCCAGAATATAGGACCATACTACCCACAGCCTTGGACTTATTCCCGGCAACACCTTTTCCTACTGAGTCCAAGGCTGCATCACCGAAAACTACAGATTGCAATGGTCTCAATGGGCCTCCCTCACCGCTCTGAGACCCTTCCTCCCCGGGAACATGGACAGCATAATTCTGATCTTCATCTTTGCTTGTTTGAGCTTCACTGCTGGAATCCTCAGAACAGGACTGCTGCTGTTGTGTCTGGTGTCCTCTTGAGTGGTACCAGTATCTCCTGTGTCGCAGGTCCTGGTCTTGCAACCAAATGCCTGGTGTTCCGGGCTTTCACAGTACCGGCACCTGGGTCCTGGACAGTCATCATATATGTGGATATACGTATAACACTTGCTGCAAAAAACAGGCTGGCCAGGGAAACGTAAGTATCTCCTATCACTCCCAATTGTAAAGGATGCAGGGGGGTCTTCCCCTGGAACTGTCTGGGTTCTCTTTGAAGTACTGCCATTTTATCTAGCCTGCAAACCAGGTGAATTGTCTTGCAGTACCTACTGAAGAAGACTTCAATGATATGTCATTCACAAATGGATTATACATGTGTAGGATTAGATACACCTCCTCCCTGGTATACAATAAATGTAGCTCTACTCCAGATATTATTGGGTTACCTGCATTCTCCTATGGCACTGATAGAAGTTATAGCAAGCACTGCTGCTATAGAATGTCAAGTTGTATATTCCCTAATACTGTGAATCTTTCAGACACAACAGCGACTGTGGCCAAGGGAACATGGGTTCACAAAATCCTCCAACTAAACCTCTAGGATTTGGCAAAAAGGTTGAGGCACAGCCCCAGTCACTGTTTCTAATTCTTTTATTGAAAAGTTTAAAATATATACAACAAATAAATAAATTTACAGTCATCATATTACAACTTTTCATACATAATACAATTCATTTTTATAAAACACTAGGAAATTGCCTGTCAAAAATTACTGGAGTAAAATTATAAGGCTTGCAATGCTGTTTGACACACAATGCGAGGCTTAGGGCCCTCTGATCACCTTCGGCGCTCAACGCTTGGCTCGCAATGAGTGTCTTTTGCGCTCATTGCGAGCCTCTCCCCCGTCTACTTTACAAGGCCTGTGATGATTGCCTTAGGCAATCATCGCGATTCTCTCTCCCCCCTTTATTTCAGGGGCCTCGCCATGAGTGTTACTGGCTTGGGTTAAGTGTTACTGGCTTGGGTTAAGAGTTTCTGTTTTTGGTAAAGTGTTCGTGCGTTGGTGTAAATGTTACTGTTGCAGGGGAAGGGTTACTGGTTTTCTTTAAGTGTTACTGTTTTGGGGCTATTTTTTGCCAGCTTAAGCCATGTTTTCATCCTTTAATGATATATTAAAGGCATATTTGTTGTTTTTTTCAGCTTTTTACTGTTCAGTGATTTGACCGTTAAAGTCATATTTTTGTGAGGCCCACAGTCCAAAAACGTGCCTCTGGTCCTAAGTCCTACAGGCCGTAATTTTGCATCCCTCGCTAAGTGCTGCAATGAGCGCCTTCGCGAGTCTCGCAGTGCAATGAGAGCCTGCGGCGCTCATTACAGCCTAAGTCCTGCAAGCCTCCTAGTGTAGTTCCTCAACTGCTCGCCTCGCTTCGCGACCAACTTCCTTGAACTGACAACTATATATGTGATATAATTTTGTTTTACAATCAGAAAATGTATCATGAATTATAATAATCATATTTATAGGGTTTACAATAAAAAAAATGGAAGGCAGATCATAGAATACAAGCAAGTCACATTAAAATAAATAATTTACATGGAAATTTAAAATATAATTCTTGTTTATTTTACAGGCATATTTAAAACGTCAAATTCTTATTTACATATTCATAAAATACATGCAACAGTTTAAAACACACATTTTCCCTAACTTTTCTCTTTATCTGTCCCTTCACGCTAAGCTATCCTTTCCCTTCACCCACCGCTGTCCCAGAAATAAGCTTCCACTCTCCCTTCATCTTCTATCCCTCATTTTGTCCCTGGTGTCATCTTTGAAAAGGATTATTTTAAAAAACAGATAAGAAAAGTTAAAATGTATATAAAATTGCTGTGCAAGTATTTTGTTCCATTTCTATTGCTGCCATAAACCTTTGCATTATTATCTTTTTTCTTGTCTAATAAGAAATATAAATATGTTTGACTTAAAATCATACCTATGCCTTGATTAACGAGTAAAATTTCTCTTTTGAATAAAACAAGATTAATTTCCATAAAACGTCTTTAACAGTATTAATGATTTGCCATGCATTCTTATTTTCTTAAAATCTGCTGCCTTAACTATACCATATAAAATGAATTCATAAATTACATTAATATCACAGAATTTAGTTAAAATTTGCTTCATCGATTTCCATATATCTTTAGCAAAGGAACAACCCCAAAACAAATGATATACATTTTCATCTGCTCCACAGTTTTCTCTCTGGCACCTTTTACATTGGATTAAACCTCTTCTGTATTGAAAGGCCCATGTAGGAATACAATTATGTACTGCTGCCCAAGCCAAATCTTATTGTGTATTAAATAAAATGTTATTTGAAATTTGTCTCCATATTTTTTTACATAAACGTTCTATAGATAAAACCTCCTTTCTTTTTTTCTATTAAAATTGCACATTTTCTCAGATTTTTTATGATATTGGGTGGGTTAAAAACATAAGTTTTTTTAAAGACAATAGCATCCAAAATTCTCCCTCCATAAAATGTAATAATATCAGTGGTTTTGTCAGTATGCTCAGTTTTTCTTATGCAATAAGATAAAATCTTAAGCCATAAAAATGTATCAATATCCGGCATGTTTTTCCTAGTTCACACTTCCTGCTTATTTTATTTCTCGACAGCTTTTCAATTCTTGAAGCCCATAAAAAATAGAAAAAAAATATATATATATATATTTTTTTAAACCATAAAACACTTGGTGGAAATATAAAATAATTAAATAGTAAGATAGGCAATAAAACCGCTTTGATTATTAAAAAAAAATCTTCTAAAGTTACATTTCATACATTCCAAAAACATATTTTCTCTTGTATTTTTTTCAGAACTAAAAATTTCCATTTTTAAATGAGTTCTTGTGATTTCTAATGGAATTGTTACCTCCTCTTTCCAATTATTTAAAAGCATACATTTACTTTTGTTTATATTTAAAATGTAATATGAGGCTTGTGAATAAATCTTTGCCCAGAAAATAATTCTACTTATAGAGGCGTTAGACGTACGTACAGATTACGCTTACATCCATGTAAG
This sequence comes from Discoglossus pictus, assembly GCA_027410445.1. NCBI lineage: Eukaryota > Metazoa > Chordata > Amphibia > Anura > Alytidae > Discoglossus > Discoglossus pictus. The sequence continues at coordinate 112,108,884 of CM050164.1, forward strand.
TTATCCATTTAGCCACTTTCCCTCCTCCCCCCAGAACTTTTATTCCCTTGATCACCATATCTGCCCTATTTTTTTCTAAAAAAGGTTTGATTGTCATCTGGGGAAAGAGCAACATACTTGTACTATCCTCCAGATCCTATACTGTGGCCTGCATTTCTTCCTCCTTGGAGTCTCCAGGGCCCGTAGGTGTCTCTGATATGCCTAAAAAGGGTGTCCCAAAAAGAGAACTTCTTTTTTTAGTTTTGTCAATGTCCATTTGTTCCACATTTTCCTTTTTTCCTTTTTTGGTTATATGATGCACCTCTTTCCACGTATCCCTGGATTGTCTAAGTGGGCTATCGTACTTGGAGTCTTTTGGAGATCCTGCGTCTGTATCTGACTCCGAGATGAATAGCCCACTCTGGCTGGGCAGCAGTTCCTCATTGGCCTGGGGTTGATCCTCACAAGGAATAAGGGTAACAACAGACGCCGATCTTGACCTGAGACGTGGGTCCACAGGTACAAAATCGACGGTCCTGTACGGATTTGATGAGGCTACTTGGAGCATCACAGGCATACTCTTACAAATTATCTGTTTGAAAGTTGGCTTGATGCTTGGACTCGCTCCAGCCGGTGATCCCTGAGAACTGTGCATGTTTCCGGAACCTTCAGGATCTACCCCGGCTGGAACAGCCACCAGACCATAACCCACACTCTGCCTTCGAGGCTGGAGACTACTTCTGCCTATTCCCGCTGAACCGGTACCTGCCGGTACATCTTGGGGATAGCTAGGTACCACACACACTGTGCTGGGAGGCCCACCAGCAGGCCTACCTTTTACAGCAGGCTTACATCCAGCACCACAATCCCCTGGACCAGAGGACCCAGTAGGTCCCCTGGATCCCTGAGGTACAACAAAACTGCCAATTGCTTTTCCAATCCTTCCCATGCTCCCAGTGACTGCGGGCATACTGTCATCAGCCTTGGGCTTCACCTGCACCCTTTCTGTACCATCTGAGTCCAAGGCTGAGACACCAGAGACCACCTTTTCTGAGGTTAGTCTTGAAAGGCCCCTCTCACTGCTCTAAGACTCTTTATTGCTTGGACCAGGAACTGGCTCTTCTTGGTCATCCTTCTTTTTTGGTGGCTCTCCAGCCACTTTAGGATGGGTCCTTGAGTACTGTGCATGCAGTCTCTCTGGGAGATACGTATACTTTCTGGGGCACTTTTGGAATAGATGTGATACGTCCCCACAAATATCACAGCTCAGGTTCCTACATTTAAAGTCTTGGTGATCCGGGCATACACAATAGTGGCACCTGGGCTTTGGGCACTCATCTGTAGGATTTCCATACGTGTAGCATCTTCAGCAAAATATTGGTTGTCTTAGAAACCGAAGATACCCACGATTGCTGCCCAGAGTAAAAGATGCAGGGGGTGTTTTCATCCCTCCAGGGCTGCCCGGATCCATCTTTCCATTTCAAATGCCATACGCATTCTGTAGTTTACTAACCATCCTCACTTACGGTACCTACTCAGGAAACACTTAATGGTATGATCTTCAAGAAAGGGGTTATAAATATGCATGATAACAGAGACTTGCTCTCTTGCGTACAACAGCTTGAGCTTTATCCCCTCCAGGATGGGGTTATCTGCATTAGCCTGGTACAGATGGTGAAAGTTGTAGCAGTTGCTCGAGCTGTAGAAGGTCAGATCATATAAAATCCCTGTACTGTGAATCTTGCATGCACAGCACTGACGAAGGGTAGATTTCCAGGAGCTCCTACAAAATTCTCTCCCCTACATAGCTAATCGTTACTTGAGGTCACCTTCCTTCTTCCACCACCAAACGAACATTGTCTTTCAGATGCGCTGCACTGGCCATCCCCTCTCTCTCTCTCCAACGCTGTACTCTTTCCCACAAGGGATTAACAGCTCTGCAAAGTTGACTGAGATTGAAACAGGATTGCTCGCAGCAGTCCCCCAAAAGCAGCAAGGGGCTTAAGGCCCCCCCACAAGGAGGAGGCCGATGCCTCAAGGCAGAGGGATCGTGTGCTCACAAAAACCTCCAACCAAATCTCTAGGATTTGGCCAAAAGGTTGAGGAAAAGCCCCATTCACTGTTTCCCTGTTACTGCCAATCCTCAGTGGGGTGTGAGTGTCTGGTTTGTGTGGTGGATTTTTGTATATAGTCGTTCACTACAGCAATCGTTTCACATATGGTGAGCTAAGAGTGATAGAAGCCCTCCACCGTACAAAGTACAGTAGTACAAACAATGAATGGTATATTTGTGATTGTATTTGAATGTCTAAAAAAGTTTATGCATTGCACTCTGGGAAAAGTGGATGGAGACATGCAAATGAGACTCACTCTGTAAATCCATAGCATTTTATACATGCTCCTTTTAAGCACATGCTTACCGTATTTCACAGTTTTAGGCATAGCAACAGATGGATTATTCACAAACCAGCAGCCCTATTAAATTCCCCCAACGTGAAAACCCGTAGCCCGTAACAGAGCCTGCTAGACTTACGGCTATTAAATTGGCCTTGTACAGCTACCCGCAAACGATCTGTGGGTTACATGCGGAAAAACCCTACGGGCTGTCAAAATCAGATCTCCGTAACCGCAAAACCGTTGATCTGTCAAGCCTGTAAATATTACATTTGTAAATCGCTATTAAATTGCTACGAATCCACTGGAGTTCAAACCCGTAACCCGCAATTGGAGCCAAAAAGCCTACGGGTACTAGAGAGGACCCTCAAGGGGGTTAAAGTCCTATCCATAGCACTGTAAATGCCAATATCAACACACTACTGTACTTACTATAAAAGGTAAAGTGATGTTAGCTATTAAAATTAAATCTGCAATATAAAATATTTTTTAATCAATTTGTTAATACATATAATGGAATTTGCATGGACTACAATATCATATTTACTGATTTATTAATATTGGATTATTTCTGGTATGCGAGTCCAATCGTAATTCTTAATTCAAACCCGTAAGGGATTGAAATCAAACCTCCAATTTACAGTGACATAATGATGACAATCTCTTTTACTATTGGCTCCGTCTAAACCCGTAACTATGGATTTGACTAATTGATCATGTTCACGGCCGCACATGCAACGTGCGTAAGAACGGTTTACGGGTTTGGAGTTCGGCCACGTCTGTTGCAGGCTTGGCAAATTTAATAGCTCTGAATTTGAAGCCCCCAGTTTTTGCAGTACTGGTGCCACTACGGGCTTGGAATTTAATTTGGCCCCAGGTCACTTAACCACATACAGCACTGTTTCATGGTCACTGCCAATCCTCAGTGTGGTGTGAGTGCCTGGTTTGTGTGGTGTTTTTTTAGTAGAGATTAGTTCACTACAGCAACTGTGTCACATATGGTGAGCTATGAGTGATAGAAGCCCTTCACTGTACAAAGTACAGTATTACAAACAATGAATAGTACGTTTGTGATTCTATTTGAATGTCTAAAAAAGTTTGTGTACTGCACTCTGGGAAAAGTGGATGGGGACATGCAAATGAGACCACAATGCACGCTCACTCTGTACCATTTTATACATGGCTAATTTTAAGTACATGGATATTGTATTTCACAGTTGCAGGCATAGTCATAGGCAAAGCCAATCCTCAATGTGGTGTGTGTGTGTGTGTATATATTGTAACAGGGCGCCCCCTTCTGGCGGGGTTTGCGTCCTGCACTTTCTTATCTTTTTCTTTACAGGGAGGAAGACACAGCAGGCTTGACAGAGTTTTACTGCTATTTATTGGTCAGCACAAAAACAGAACAAAAACAGTGCTTGTATTCAGCAACAAAATAAAACCCTACATAAACGTGCTTACTATACTCAGGAACGCCCTGACTATATCCGGCCAGCTTCTCTGGCTCCGGAGAGTGCCACCTTGTGGCCAGGATGCAAACAGTCTCTTGTTTGATATATCGCCACCTTGTGGCCAGGAAACAAACAGTCTCTTAACTTTGTTATATCGCCACCTTGTGGCCAGGAAACATACAGTCTCTTATTTGCCTTTTATCGCCACCTTGTGGCCAGGAAACAAAACAGTCTTTTAATGTCTTTTCCTCTACGGCTTCTGCCAACAGTGGGTGAAGCATAGGGCCCACCCTTTCTCTCCCTTGCTTCACCCCAGGGACCCTTGTCACCCTCTTGGGATGAGGGACTATTACTTTCTCTGCACGCACTCTTTTCCCTGGGGCCTTTGTACTTCCTTTCCTCATATGGTGTAAACGTGTATTTGTCACCAACCTTTTTATCCCTTTTTGCGTTCGGCTTCCCAGGGATGGGGTCTTTAGATAATCCTCTCTCAGTGGAGTATCTCTGATACCACAGGCGTCTTCTCTGTGAACAAACTCTGGAGTATAATAGTCTTCCTGACTGTCTCGCTCCAGCACAAATCCCAGCTCTCTGGATCCCAGAGGCAGCTGAGCTGTTCAGGGCTTCCTCCTGCAATACACACAGCCCACGGCTCTTAGGCCCCAGCCTAAGTGAGAGAGACTCCACCCATCTCTCTGCTGCTTTTAAAGGCAGTATCCAGCTGGGTTTCCATTTAGCCACTGATAACTGAATGGAATTAACCCCTTTCATTCTCTTACAGAGCTCTCTTGTGACCCCTAGTGGCACTCCATCACATATCCTCCCCCTCAGCTCAACACCATGTAGTTGAGCTACATGAGCCGAGAGGCCGTAAACGCTCACTTGTAACCTTATCTTCCTCTTGTCTTCTCGTTTAAGGGGCTCATCTTCATAGGGCATAATATTCTCTGGTGCAACTATGCAGTATGGGCTTGGGTCTTGCTCTATTCTCTTGAGCTCAACAGCACGCGTACTTCCATGCGCCAGGAGAACTTTCCCTTCTTCAATTGATCCATCAATTTTAACGAAGCAAGGCTTGAGATACCCCTCGAATAGACTACCTTGGATTTCGTCCACCACATCATCTATGGGGAACACACTGTTTTGTTCGCCACATGGCACCTCTGGACCTGGTTGGATACTGACAGTATCTCCAAACCACACCTTTAGGTTGTTACACACAACTCTGTTCCTCCTGATCTTCTCATCTAGGTAAGTATCATCTGTACGACCTTTGTACGCAGTTTTCTGTCTCTTCTTTCTTTTCAGAAGAACAGGTTTTCCTTGGTACAACAGAAGCTCGTCCTTCTGGACCGGAGTCATCGACATCACTTTCTCTTCATTGCTTTGTTTTTCTTTAATTTCTTTTTCTGCTTTCTGGGCAGTAGGTTTGTCCTCCTCAATGGGTTTCTTTTCAGGTTTACGCTCTTTGACTTCAACGGCCTTGACAGAGGGACGTGAAATTCTCGGCGACCGTCTTAATGTCCGGCCTATGCTTTCCTCTGCTTCAGGCTCCTCCGCTTCTGCCACTGCGGAAACCACAAATAATGCGTCTCCTCTCTTCCTCTTGTTGGAGACCCTGATTGTCAACTTGAGACCATCTTTCTGCCTCTCCGATGTCATTTCCTTCCCTTCTGTTCCACTGTTTTCATCTTCAGGCACTAACTTAGATCTATGTTTACTTTTTAAACCTGGAGCTTGCTTCTCTGATTTTGAAGATTTCTCTACTTCTGGAGTTGCAGCTCCATCCTCTGTCAATTGAGACTCAACCACTGAGTTTGCTCTGTCAGTCTGCTTGCTCTTGTTGGGAGGTAATTTGTCTTTATGTTTATTTTTTGAAGTACTTGTTTTCTTCTCAGTTTCAGAAGATTTTTCAGTGTCAAGTGATTTTGTCTCCTTTTCTGTTGATGTTTCAGGTTGCTGCTCTGTATCACACTGATCCGCTAGGGTTGGTGAAACCTTTGGTTCCCTGCTTTCTTCTGGCTGATCTATCACAGCTGACTCCTTAGTTTGCTTTGCACCACTCTCAACTTTATTAGAGACAGAAATAATGTCTTTCCTTTTCTCGGTCTCTTCATCCTTGGAACTGGTTTTGTTTGAATCGGTCTTACGCAGCTCTTCTTTTGAAAGTACTTTTTGGTTTGATTTTTCAAGAGATGAAGTAATGTGATCATTTCCAAGATCTGGGGATTTTTCTAAATTCTCTGAGCTTGAAAGCTTACTGTTCTCTTTGAGGTTATGTAGACTTTGGTTTACGTCACTCTCTAAGAGATCTTTCAGATTTTTCAGTCTCTTCCATAGCAAGCAATTGTTCTTTTAGGTGAAGGATTTCTTCTGTCATTACCTCCTTCCCAGAGATTCTCTGTTCATAAAGTCGTAACTGGTTGTCCTTCTCAATTAATTGCGTCTTTAGAGACTCCATTGTGGCTGCGTGAGTCTTACTTTGCGCTTCATTCTCAGTGTCCAGATTCTGGCATTTGGCAATTAGATCAAGGATGGTTGCATCCCGTTCTTGCACTTTAACTGCCAACTCTGATTTTTCCTTTTTTAGCTCCTCAGATGTGGCCAAACTTGATTGAAGACCTTTCTCCAGAATCTCAACAGCTTGGTTTAAAGAGTTTAATTCTTGTTCATTTGTGGATTTATACTCATTAAACACATTAAGAGTTGACTCTCTCTCACTAATCACCTTATTGTGCTCTTCCGTTAACTGAACCATCTGCTGGGCCTTGCTCTCCAGTTTTCTGGTGAACTTTGCTAGCTTGTCCTCAGTTTGCTTCAATATACTGCTTAGATTGTCCACTTGGTGGTTGAATCCAGCTATATTTTGTCTTGATGACTCTTCATTTATTTGCATGTCTTCAATCACCTGCTCCTTCTGCCTCTTCTCATCTTCCACCCGATATTGGAGTCCCTCAAGCTCCTTGTCCTTTTGCATTAATACTGTTTTCAGCTTGGAGATTTCCAGTTTCAACGTGGTTATTTGACAAATCAGCTGCTCCTCTTGAGTTTGAGCCGCTTGGTCTTGTCTCTCCTTCTGTACAGTGTTCTCTGAAAGGGATGTCTGCAGATTGGTAATTATTCCCTCTAGCTGCAGTTTCTCAGAATCAAACCGGGCTCTCTGGGTTTCTAGTTCTGCATTGGTGGAGCTCTTCTCTTGTTCTAGCTTGGTGATCTGTACTTGGAGGGCTGTACACCTAGCAGTGATTTCAGCTACTTCCTGGGTCAATCCTTCCATCTTCAGGATGTCCCCCATGTTTTCCAGCTTAGACTTGGGAGTATTCTTCCTCTGCTCCCAAATTGGCATCAGTTTCTCATTCCTGTAGGACACTCTGTAGTCCTCAAATGCAGGCATCCTCCGCCATTCAGGAATATAGTCTGGCATCATCTTTACCTCTCGCTGGTCTGGTTTGGTATGACACATCTCCATGCTCTGCGTCATATGTCCTGTCTGGGACAGTGTGTACTCCTTGAGTTTTTCCGCATTGCGGTCAGCCCGTTTCTTTTCTCTGTGATAAGCAGCTTCCACTTCTCTGAACTGGTTTTTTATCATCTCTAAGTCGGATGCACTTTGCGAGTAGCTGGCCTTTTCCACTTGAAGTGAAGACTCAAGGTCCAGGATCCGCAACTGGATAACTTCAGAGTTAACCTTAGACTCCCGATGGGCTGCTCTTTCCGATTCTATATCTTCTTCCAGTCTTTTTACTGTTTGTGCTGCTGTCTCCAGTTTCAGAATCAGTCTTTCCTCTCTCTCACGACTGTATTCCAGCTCATTCTTCTGACGTGAGAAGTTATCCATGCAGACATTTTTCTCTGCTTCCATTTCATGTAGCTGCTTATGCAACTCTTGAACCTTCCTGTTTTGGGACTGGATAACAGATTCCATTTCTTTCTTCATTTCCTGCTCTCTCATCTGAAGCTCCTCAATCTGGACTTTAAATTGTCCTTGGAGCCTTAAAGAATGCCGTTTCTCTTCCTCTAAGGCCATTCTGTCTGCACTAGCAGGCTCTTTTGCTTTCTCAGCAATATCTGTCACTGTCTCTGCAGTTTCTTTTGTACACTCTGCATTCTCATCAGCACCTCCTGCCGTCTCTGTGGCGGCTCCTGCCGTCTCTGTGGCGGCTCCTGCCGTCTCTGTGGCGGCTCCTGCCGTCTCTGTGGCGGCTCCTGCCGTCTCTGTGGCGGCTCCTGCCGTCTCTGTGGCGGCTCCTGCCGTCTCTGTGGCGGCTCCTGCCGTCTCTGTGGCGGCTCCTCTGTCAGCCCGCCAGTTCCTTGCTTGTCTATCTTGGACAATATCACCAAATGACTTCTCAACGCCAAGCTCCAATGGGGTGTCCATAATATTTGGATGGAAATCTCCCCTTGTCAAGCCAGTCGCACCTTTCTCGTGTGGTTGAAGTATAGGAGCACTTCTCCGGTTAGCTTGTTGCACCCCCAGCGCCTTTATGCTGGCTGTAAAGTACGCCTTCTGTTCATTCTGGGAGTCTTTCCTCATCCTCTCATCAGGGAACTCGTACACTGGCCTGTGGTAGAGATGGGCATGCTCTTCTTTGGTATTCCATCTTCTATCATCAGATTTTTCCCATAGACAGGTAGGGGCCTGTCCAAATTGTGAGACTTCCCCTCTGTACTGTAACTTCTCCTTATTACAACTCAGGTTCTCTTTGTTCTTATATTTCTGGGTACTGATTCTCTGTGCTCTGACATCCCGGGTAACTCCAACTCTGGCAAGGATCTCAGCTTTGAGGTCATCATAATTTTCTTTCTTTTCTTCATTCAAGCTCAGATAAGCTTTCTGAGCTTCGCCCGTCAAATACGGGGCAATGAGGCTGGCCCAGTACCGTTTGTGCCACGCCTCCCTAATGGCTGTTCGCTCAAAAATAGTGAGGTATATGATAACATCATCATCCTCTGTCAGCTCCCAAAGAATTTCATTGGCTCTAGCTCTGGCCGAATCTTTTCTATATTTGTCCAGTGTAGCTTCATTCTGGGCTAGCTGGATGGCCCACTTTCTAGTGAACTCCTGATGAGCAGCTGTGGCCTCTCTCATGCGGATTGTTTCCTCCTCTGCTTGTCGCTGCTGTTCCTGCTGTTGCTGCTGGTGCTGCAGTTGCTGCTGTTGCAGCAAGGCCTTCAGTATATCCTCCATCACTGTACTGTACTGTGGGCGGTCTTCTTGCACTCAGACCCTTCACAATCCCACCACTGCCACCAGTGTAACAGGGCGCCCCCTTCTGGCGGGGTTTGCGTCCTGCACTTTCTTATCTTTTTCTTTACAGGGAGGAAGACACAGCAGGCTTGACAGAGTTTTACTGCTATTTATTGGTCAGCACAAAAACAGTGCTTGTATTCAGCAACAAAATAAAACCCTACATAAACGTGCTTACTATACTCAGGAACGCCCTGACTATATCCGGCCAGCTTCTCTGGCTCCGGAGAGTGCCACCTTGTGGCCAGGATGCAAACAGTCTCTTGTTTGATATATCGCCTCCTTGTGGCCAGGAAACAAACAGTCTCTTAACTTTGTTATATCGCCACCTTGTGGCCAGGAAACATACAGTCTCTTATTTGCCTTTTATCGCCACCTTGTGGCCAGGAAACAAAACAGTCTTTTAATGTCTTTTCCTCTACGGCTTCTGCCAACAGTGGGTGAAGCATAGGGCCCACCCTTTCTCTCCCTTGCTTCACCCCAGGGACCCTTGTCACCCTCTTGGGATGAGGGACTATTACTTTCTCTGCACGCACTCTTTTCCCTGGGGCCTTTGTACTTCCTTTCCTCATATGGTGTAAACGTGTATTTGTCACCAACCTTTTTATCCCTTGTTGCGTTCGGCTTCCCAGGGATGGGGTCTTTAGATAATCCTCTCTCAGTGGAGTATCTCTGATACCACAGGCGTCTTCTCTGTGAACAAACTCTGGAGTATAATAGTCTTCCTGACTGTCTCGCTCCAGCACAAATCCCAGCTCTCTGGATCCCAGAGGCAGCTGAGCTGTTCAGGGCTTCCTCCTGCAATACACACAGCCCACGGCTCTTAGGCCCCAGCCTAAGTGAGAGAGACTCCACCCATCTCTCTGCTGCTTTTAAAGGCAGTATCCAGCTGGGTTTCCATTTAGCCACTGATAACTGAATGGAATTAACCCCTTTCATTCTCTTACAGAGCTCTCTTGTGACCCCTAGTGGCACTCCATCACAATATATATATATATATATATATATATATATATATTTATATATATATATATATAATATATATATAATGAAAAATGGATCATTACAGTGGCTTTTAAGCAATAGCAAATGCATAAAAAATAGAGCTTATTCAATGTCAGATTGGGGCTAATTCAGCGTATATGTCATCGTCAATAATACAGATTGCTGTGGTAGTGACACAACGGTCTATGGGACACCTGTGAAAAACAATTTGATTAAGCCTTCCATAACCAATCAGTATACCAATGGCCAAAAAGAACTTAGAGTATTGTATGTCTTGGTCCAGAACAGTCAGTGTTTTTTATAGGCTATTAAATAACTAAACATGATAATGGGCAAGCATGTTTTAGAAAGCAAATAAAGGCAACCCTTTACATTTTGTAACTTTTATATGCAATTATACTTTACTGTGTTGTTCCATTTAGTATGGTGGTTTCCTGTTTTCTCTACCTAGACAAGGAATCATATTTTGTATCACAGACATGAAAATGTTTATGCTTTCAGAAGAAAGGATAGAAAATTATGTAGAGGGGTTGTATACATGGGTGGGTTACAACACTTACCATATGCATGTATGTAGCATAACACAGTGATGGCAGCCAGCATGTTCATGTCATAATACTATTTTTCTTGCAGTTGTGTATGCCATGGAGGGAGTTGACTGTTGTGGAATGTCTTACATAAATAAGGGAACAAAGATGTACCTTAACATTGACAAGAGGTGCTTTAATGATACCATCTCCCCAATGACTCAAATGCATGTGAGACTACCGCAGGAAAAGCTCCCCGGCTCCTTACACTACAGAAATAAAAATTATATAATATAAAACCATTAGACTGCACTGAGGCTCACCAGAGGAGAGCCCGGGTGCATTGTACCCTCTGCACCTGTGGTAGCTTCGCCTGTGGGTATAATGCACAAATTGCAAAGTGGATATCCAGCATGAAATGTCCAACTTGTAGCAAGCACCTCGGTGGATGTTCAGACAGCTCCATGAGATAAGTATAGTGTAGTAGCAATGCCTAATATAATTCTGTGATAATACACTAATATAATTTTATAAGTACAACTGAGAAATTGTATATAGCATTGGATATATGCTACATGTGATATACTGTAGCATTGATGTTGTGAAATTGGTTGTGAAACAGTAACAAAATATGATATAAAAAGTTATTATAAAAATACTGTATGCACTAAAATATTATAGAGACTAGCGACTTGCCCGTCAAAAATGACGGGACAATAAAATTGTAAGGCAGGTAATGCTGTTTGCCACAGACATAATTTTTTTGGGTGGTGTGAGATCCTTCGGCGCTCATTGCGAGCCTCGCGCTGAGCGCCTTCAGCGCTCATTGCAAGGCTGTTGGTTGTTGTATTTTGTTTTGTGAGAGGCGCTTTTGCTATTATTGTTTGGTTGGCGCTGATGAGCTTTTTGCGCTTATTGCAAGTCTTTGTGTGCTATGAGCAGCCTTGGCGCTCGTTATGAGGCGAGCAGTGAATGGCTTTTGTGTTTATTGCGATAGTGTTTTTTTTTTGTGTATATGTGTTTTTGCATTCTAATTAAATTATTAATAAATTAATAAATTAATATACTTTACCTATTTTGAAGTAATATATGCAGGAAGCATTGTGCTGAAGAGCTGACAATCTGTTTCAATGTCCCTGCAGCATATAATGTAGGTTTGCAGTGTTGTTGAGCTGAGGTGGAAGTGTCAGCAATGTGTGCAGTGTGTAGTGTAAATAGGCTGCGTACGCGAGGGAAAGCCGTTAGTGTAGCTGTGTACTTCCGCATTGTGTAAGTTAGTGTTGTAAAATGGCGGTGAATGTGTATGTGGTACACGTATGTGGATGATTTAGTGACCTTGCTAAAAGTCTTTACCTTGTACAGCATTTTTGAAAATCCGTCTGTGCTTGCTGTTGTTTTTTGGCTTTGGGGTTGTGTAGACTCCTTTTCGTTTTTTTTCGGTGGTCATTTTTTCTCTTGTTTAGGGGATTTTTGTGTGTCTAAACTCAGGAATTTGGCCTTAAATTGAGGTGTAACTTCACTTACAGAGGTCCTGGGTGCCCCCCCCCCCCCCTTGCTGTGGGTAAGCTTTTTTATGTCTTCTTTGTGTGTATTTATTGTGTTTTTAATGTTTTCAGGTGCGCGCGGTTTGTCCGTTAAGGTCATACTTTTGCAAGGTCGTAATGTCGTTTTTTATTCTAAGTCCCGCGTTTCTTTTTTTTTTTTTTTTTAAGTCCGTAAATTTTGCGTTGTAAGAACCGCGGTATTTTTTTGTGTAAGTTCATATGTATTGATTGCGTGTTAGATGTACAGTATTTTGTGAAAGTGGAGCTTCTGTGTGTTTGTATCTGCTTGCGAGGCGCCGTAGAGCCTCCACCTCAGCAGATGCGTCCCCTCACTTTGCGAGGGTCCAGATTTGCGAGGGTCATTGCAGCCAACGTGGGAGCCTCCACTTCATAAAAATACGAGGGTTCACATTTGCCTCGCTTTACGAGGGTTCACATTTGCAGCCGACGTTGGAGCTTCCACCTTCTGCAAATGCAGGTCCCTCGCTTCCCGAGGGTCCGCATTTGCGGACCAAACTGCAACCCTCGTAGTTTGCCAACTATTATATGTGATATAGAGATACAATATGAATCTATATTAAGATTAGTATGTATTTCAAAATCATATTTTCTATTATATTAATTTGTCAAAATAAAAGTGAAGTTTTAATATTTTATTGACTGCATAAACAAATATATATATATATATATATTATATATATATATATATATATTATATATATATATATATATATATATATATATATTTTTTTTTTTTCAGTCAGTTTAATAAGCATGTATATGCTTAATGAGGTCATCTGTCTTTCCACCCACAAGGAGACGTGAAGGACAACTAGTTTAACAACATTTCTTCAGGTTATTTAAATGAATAACAAACCAATAACAGCAGCAGCTGTGTATGCCAAGAGCATGGAAGCATTTTAGTGAAAATGTAAATTTTTTACTCGGCTAGGGTATAGAAGCTGGCATTACATAAATCCTTCCTGTCCTGTCTGGTGGGTACAAGCAGGGAAAGCAGGATTTTCAGCTTGAAATGTTATATCCATCTTAAATCTTATAATCTTCATTAATACTGTATTATTCACAAAACTTTTAGATTAATTGTGGAAACAATAATATGGCAGTGGTTAAGTGATTCTGCATGATAAAGAAAATTAAGAAGCTAAAACAAAAAAAAAAAGTGTTTCTTTAGATCATATGGGAATATGTTTCAGCTATTTTACTGTCTCCAAGACTGCGTATTTTGGGTATTTTTAAGTACTTTTAATTCTTGTTTTTGTATCCTTTATTCTCCATTCTTGTGACCTGTCAGGAAGTGTGTATTGTTTTTGTGGGGGGGGGCTTATCAAGTTTTTCAATTCCCTAATTCTGCAAGTGTGAACACCAGAAGCAAAGAAATGTAAAATGTATATATGTACTGTATGTATGTATATATATATATATATACTAGCGACTTGCCCGTCAAAAAATGACGGCAATGTGATGTATATGTTTGTCAAGTTGTTTAGTTATTAACATATATTTTTGACCCTTGTAAGTATTTTAATATAAACGTGTATTTTAGTAAAATGTTGATGTAATGTTTTTTTAAAATGTAATTAGTATCTGAAGAATTGTTAACTTTAATATACATTGAATGAATAGGAAAGCAAAAAGTAAAAACCCTTCTTTAAACGTCGCGAATTTTAACATGAAGTTTAAACTATATGTAAGCAATAACCATCAAAGTATATATTTTTAAACTTGAACTTTATTTTTTATGTAAGTTTAGAAGTTGACAAAACATTGGTATAATTTTGAACATTATAAACAGGAACATAGTGAATACATTTTGTAACCTAATTTTTTATTAAAAGTATTAACATTTGAATGTAAAAACAATTGACATTTAAATTAATCAGTATTAAAATTCAATTTCTATCACAATAATTGTTAACTTGAATATACATTGAATGTAGAGGAAGGCATACAGTAAAACTCTTCTTAAAACGTACGTAATTAAAGTAATTTATTACTGATCACATAAACTGGCGATAAACATTAATGTAGGTAGTAATCTTAAGATAACAGACAATATTTACATTGTGACTTAAAAGGTGCTTGACCTCTTAACATCCACTTTGTAATCTGTTGAATGAAATAACTTGAAAATATATTTTTTAAACTTGTAACATTAGAAACATTAACATAGTGACTTAAAATTTTAACATAACTTTTACTAACAATGCAAGGCAAGTATTTTGTGAGGCAAATCATTCATAAACATGACTTACATTAATTATGACTGAATTAAACAACCAATTGTTATGTATATTGCAATGCTTTAAAAAAATGTTGGCATCTTTAATTTGTATGTTTCAAAGTTATAGTACTTCATAGTAGACAATGTTTTTAGTAAAAATACGTCCATCTTCTAATAAATCACCTTGACTTTCATTGTTTTCAATGTAAACTTTAATAGCCTGTGGATTTTTGCAGCGTGACAACGCAACGTACAATTGACCATGTGCAAAAACAGGTTCTTCCAAGCAAATACCCACAGATTTGAAAGTTTGACCTTGTGATTTATTAATGGTCATGGCAAATGCCATAATAATGGGAAATTGTCTTCTTTGAAGTATAAAAGGGAGACTACTTTCACTTGGTGCTAAATCTATTCTTGGTATGAAAACTCTCTCTCCTTTATGGGTCCCAGTTAAAATTTCAGCATCTATAAAATGGTCCTTTAATTGTTGAACAATTAATCTTGTGCCATTGCATAGGCCTTTTTTGGGGTTCATATTTCGCAGTAACATGATAATTGCACCTTTCTTTAGCTGCAAAATATGTGGTGGCATTCCTGAAGGAGTTAAAGAGTTAATGAATTCAGTTGAAAAGTTTGCCTGACTTTCATTGTCATCAGCAAGTACGGAATCAGCACTGTGATAATTTCTTTGTGGTGCATTAATTTTTTTTAAGATTTCATTATTGAGTATTAATGCATCTTTATTTTTACACGTCAGTATAACTTGGTTGGCAAGCTCGGAATATTCTTCGTTATTTATGCTCCCTTCAAATATAGCCGATATAATATCTTGTTGACAAATCATATGAGGTGGGATCTCTACAGTGTCGTCAGGTAAATGTAGTATTTTTTCTGTTCTGCCTTCTCCAATTTTAATAAGCCAATTATTGAAATCAGTTTGGCCTTCTGATCTCATATTTTGTTGCAGTTGAAGATGGGTAAAATGTTTCCATACTGTACTTGACTTTATACATGTTTCAATAATGTCTGTTCTATTTCCATGTACAACGACAGGTAATGTTTGTCTAAAATCGCCACCCAACAACATTACCTTTCCACCAAATGGAAAAATATTATCCATGACTTCACGAAGCAAACGGTCAATACATTGGAGGGCATAGCATGACATCATTGTGGCCTCATCTATTATAATTAATTTACATTTCTTCAATTTCTTTGCTTGTAAGGATGTCATGCGAATATCTGACACAGAATTTTCCAAAATAGGCACTGGCAGTTTAAATCCACTATGAACAGTTCTTCCACCTTCTAATAAAAGTGCAGCAATTCCAGTAGTGGCAAACGCCATTGCTATTTTTCCTTGTGCTCGTACTGAACTCATTAATAAATTGTACAAATATGTTTTCCCTGATCCGCCAGGTCCATCAAGATAGAAATAACGCTCTGTCACCATGTCATCATCTATAGCATTTTTAATGGCATGAAATGCTTGCAATTGTAGTGTATTTAAAGTTGCAAGTCTTTCTTCTGTTCTTTCTGCTTGTAGTTGAATGTCATAGTCTTCAAAGTTAATGTCATCTATGAGACCTGGATCAGGCAAATTAAAACTTGCACAACTTAATCCATGAGTTAAAAAGACTTCTTGAATTTCCATTAAGGCTTTTAAGTGTGCAATGGGTTCATTGTATCGTCGCATAAAGTCTTCAGCCATATTACTTTTAAAAGTCTCCCACAAAGCTAATGCATTTGGAGCATTTGAGAAGATACAAATAAAAGCAAATTGTTCTCTCATCTGTCGTGGCATTTGACATTGTGCTGCTTCTTCTAAACATCTTTCCCACTCTGTATCATCAGCGAGTAAGTTTCTATGTCTTGCAGCTAAATGGAAGGATTCATATACAATGTCATTAACAGTTCTTAATTGTTCAAAACTTTGTGCTCCTGGAACATTTAAAAGTAATATCCGTAAGCAAAATCGTTCAACATCTCTTGGACTGACTGTGTAAATTCGTGGAATTATTTTATTGCCTCTGGTTTTTCTTGCTCTCCATAATCCATTCACAAAAACATAGTGATATGGAATTTCAATATATAAGTATTGTGTTGCTTGAGCATCAGTGGAATTTAATGCAAACCATGCAGTTAGTGTAGTGTGACGATCTTCACTTTGGGCCAATGCATTCATTTCATTTCCAGCATGGAAATAGACTAAATGTCGTTGTGGCAAATGTACTGCTAACCTATATACTGCATGTGATCTATCATGCATTTCAAATTTTAAAAGCCGCCACATAGCTTCTGGCGCACTGACATAGCGAGCATCGACATGAGATGCAAGTTCATCATGTACTAACTCACTACTTTCAGGGTTGTCTGCACTTTTGACGACTACAGTAGCTGCATCGTAACCTTTGTAAATATATTTGTAGACATACTTAATGGATTTGATGGAAGTGCAGGCTTCTACGTTGATGTGGGCGTTGTACTTCATGAGTAAATGTGCATTGTAGGGTACTACATATCTATTGTCTACTTTTTTTCCACGAATAATGGCACTATCTCCTTCTCTTCTTTTATAAAGTGGATATCCATCACAATTTGCATATGTTTTGTCTCTATAATCTTTTGGAAAATCTTTTGAACATTGATTATTTTCCATACATGGTGATTGTGGATTAAGGTCTCCACAGGGTCCATGAATCATGCGATGAGTAACAATCTCATATAGTCTACCATATAGTTCTGGATCTGGTAGTTCCGCAACTATGACTGCATCCACTTTGTCCGAAGTATCTAATTTATCTTTCTCTTGAAGTATTATGAGAAGATGTGCATGTGGAAGGCCTCTTTTTTGAAATTCAATGGTATATACATAAGCAAGACATTTGCCAAATAACTGATTTATAGTGAAGTCACGTATTAATTCATTTAATTTGATCTTAAAAACTCTGGCTACTAAATCTGGTCGATCTGAAGCACTTTGTCCAAGAAGTAGATTTTGATTAATTTCTGGCCATTGTGGATTACATGTAAATGTCACAAATAAATCTGGTTTTCCAAATTTTGTCACAATAGCCATAGCATCATTGTATCTTTCTCTCATATTTCGAGGAGATCCTTGAAAGGAAGATGGTAAAATGATGGCTTTGCCAGCTGTCATGTCTCTGCTTGTAGCCACGTCAGCAACATAGTCCATGAGTCCACAATATTGTTCTACACGTAGTTTATCTTGTTGATATTTTATAAAGTTTAAATTATTTGCCTCAACTTGCAAATATGAATCAATAATCCATTGTTGTGTTAGTTTTCCACCACATAAAATTGGATTAAATTCATCTCTAATGGCAATTTGAGCAACTTTAAATTCAAGCATAGAAACATTATTTCGGATTCTGGCTTTAGCATTTGGGTAACTGGGAAGGGTTAATTTTGGTTGCCAACCGGCTTCTCCGTGTGGGAAAAAGATGGGATATGTCATTGGATCTAAATTTGGACTTAAGATATTAATATTAATAAATGGTTGGTCCTCATTTCTGGGATATACTCTAATGTCTCTTTGAAACGGTGGTTCTCCTTCATCATTCTGAAAGACCATTGCAACCTCATTTGATGTTGGCAAGTTATAACGACGTTTATCAGTATGTCTGTCTCTTTTAAGCACCATATTAACCTTTGGCATGGGTAATTGATGTCTTTGTGCATGAAGTAGTTGTTCATTTTCTACTTCTGCCAATTTTTTGTAAGCTTTACTGTAGGGATTGTTGTCCATAATGTTATTTAGCTCTATAAAAACACTGGGTAAGCATTTTTTATTTTCTTCCATCTGCATACGTTGGTCAACAGCTTCCATTGTATCTAGGACATATAGTTGAGCGAATTTTCTTTGCTCTCCTTCCTCTGGATGTAAATGTGAAGTCCGATGATAAATTTGTCCTTGGACTTTAAAACAGTAAGGACCATGTCCTGGTACATTAGCAGCCAATGTTGCCCCCATAGATGCAAATGATATGGCACTATTGTAGGATCTTATGTTTGTCTTAAAATTTTTGTAATTTGGAAAAGTAGGTTCAGTCATAATATTTTGTAAATAGGTTGGAAATTGTTTCCTTTCTGGAAGTTTGAACTTTCCTTTTTGACAACAACTAATAAATAGTCCATCTCGGGGTCTCTCCTGTTTAAAATAATAAGCCTCACAAAATTGACATTGAGTACTCATGTCCCCACAACTATGAACCTCTACTGCTAAAGACTTCAGTAAAGGACAATTTGCAGAGCATATTGGATGTTGACTTTCATATTCATCAGATGAAAAGTCATGAAATGTTTCAAGAACAGGTTCTAAATGTTTAGTTTTTTTTGTAGATTTTCTTGGTATATGTTGGACTTGTTTGGTTGAAATGTCCTGTAAGTTTTTAGTAAGAGTTTGTAAATGCTTTGTTTTTGTAGTTGTTTTTTTTGGTGTGTCTTGACTGGTATGTTGTAAAATGTCATCTGATGTTTTGGGAACAGTTTGTAAATGCTTTATAATTTTTTTATTTTTTTTGGTTGTATCTTTCATTTTTGCAGCTGATATTCTTTTATTTGCAAGTCTTTTGCGTTCTTTTTCTCGTCGAATTTCTTTCTCCTCCGGTGTCTGCTGGGCAGCCCATCTCTCTTGTCTTTCTCTAGTTTGACGTCTTTTCTTCTCTTCTTTGGTCTCGTTATCAGCCATATTAATCTGTAAAGGAAAAAAAATAAATGTAATTGTGTATATTTAAAATTGTAATTCCTGTTAAAGATTCTTGTGCACAATTGGTGAAATAAAAGGCAAATCATTAATGTATCATTTATATTTAGTTAAATTTATAATTCCTGTCCTCACTGGCTAATAATTTGGCCAATGGAATAGTGATGTAAATAAGCATGTTACATATTTTGTTAAAATAATTGTTTTATTTATTAAAAACGTTGTTTGTGGATAGATATTTAGCACTGCAAAACTTCTTTGCTAAAAAAAAAAGTGATGTGGTTATTGAGGTATGTATTGCATAGTAGCAATTTAAATAAAATAAGGGAGATAGTAAATTAATTATTTTATTTTTCTGTTGACACAGATACAACTGAAATCAGTTTCTTTAGTTTTATACTTTAGTACTTATTATACTTTACCTTGGTTGAAGTGTGATTTAAATCCGAATGTTTGTTGGTCCTCGGTTCAAAATCGTTGTCCAATGGTGTGGTCCTCTGTTGGAAGTCCTCGTCCGATGGTGTGGTCCTGTGGCGATAGCCCTCGTCCGATGTTGTGGTCCTGTGGCGATATCCCTCGTCCGATGTTGTGGTCCGTTGGTGAAAGTCCTCGTCCGATGGTCTGGTCCTGTGTTGAAATTCCTCGTCTGCTGGTCTGGTCCTGTGTTGAAATTCCTCGTCTGCTGGTCTGGTCCGAGTCCTCGTCCGATGGTCCGGTCCTGTGGAAAAAGTCCTGGTCCGATTGTCTTCACGCAGTATCTGTTGTAATATAAAATAGAAAATGTAGTTTGAGTGAAATGTCTTTTAAATAATTTAAATAAGAAGATAAATTTATTTTGCTATGTGTTTATGTTATTTTTTGTACAATCCTGTTTTATGCGCACCACTTGTGGTATACTTATTTAACCTTTATTGGGATGGTTATAGTTAGTGAAACATGAAATAATATAATTAATGTAGTTTGCTATGTGTTTGTGTTAGTTTTTGACAATCCTGTTTGGTGCGCAGCACTTGTGCAAAAGTTATTTCTTCTTGATTGTACTGGTTATAGGTTGTTAAACATTAAAGAAGAATGTTAAAGTAGTTTCCTATGAGTTTGTGTGATTTTTTGTACAATGCTATTAGGTACGCAACACTTTTGTTATTCTTATTTTTGCTTCTTTGTAAGGCTTATAGGTTGTTAAACATTGAATAAGAAATTCAGTTTTGTGTGTAGCAGTTTGTGTCTCATTCAATTGCGATTTGGCTAATTTAATCGTGCCCTAAATAAGCACATAGCATATTTTTTTAAATAAGTTTTTAGTCATTGAAAAACGTTATTTTGGATATATTTTTATTAACTAAAAACTTCTTTTAAAAAATTTGTTATGTTGTTATTTAGAGCCCTATTCAATTGGTCAAATTGCAATTGAATGAGGGCCTTTGTGTGTACCATATGTTGCATAGTTTGCCCCTCATTCAATTGCATTTTTTACAATGTAATAGTACTCTAAGGCCGTTATTGAATTGCAATGTAGAAAATTGAATAGGGTTGTAAATAAGCACATCACATATATTTGTTAAAATAGAATAAGGGCCTAAAAGTGCTTATTTATAGCCATATTTAATTGTCCAAAATAGCAATTGAATGAGGGCCTTTGGTTACTGCATTTGTTATATTGTGAGCTCCTCATTCAATTGTGTTTTGGCCAATGGAATAGAGCTCAATATCAGCACAGAGCATATTTTTTTACGGAATTTTGTATTTAGTGAACTTGTATCCAAAAGCAACGTGTTCACAAACGAAAAAGTTCCTTTAAAAAATATGCTATGTGCTTATATAGAGCCCTATTGAAATGGGCAAATCACATTTGAGTGAGGCCCTTGGCCATTAAAGATATATAGGTCCTCATTGAATTGCAATTTTGCCAATTGAAGAGGGCTCTATATAATCACATAATATATTTATTGAGCAAAGTTTTTAGTTATTGAAAACCTTGATTGTGGTTAGAAGTTCAGTAACTAAAATGTTCTGTATAAAAAATATGTAATGTGCTTATATAGAGCCCTATTCAATTGAGGAAGTCACAATTGAATAAGGCTCATGGTTCTTTCTTGTTTATACTTAATACTTTACCTTGCTTGAAGTTTTCAATGACAGACGGTCCCCTCCTGCCAATCTTAATGCGCCGGTCTTCTTGTAGTGTCTTTTTGAAAAAGAAAGTGAAATAGTTATTTGTATATTTATAATTGTTCATCTCGGAAAGCATGGGCTTTTGAGCATGTAATGTCTTGTTGTATCTTACCTCTTCTTCTTTGTTGGTGTTCTTTAAAAGGGATTGTGCTTCACAGTGCACGGTGCAAATTGTTGAGGGACGCTGTTGATGCAGAGTCTGTTTGAATTTTCAAAGAAAGAAAAAGATTCAGCTTTATATGATCTATTGAATTGCAGTAAATGAATGTCATTGAAATATAGTTGTGTAATTTTTTTCAATTAACCTTATTTTTTGTTGGGGGCTACACACATTTGTCACATACATGAAGCACATTCCATAGTTTAATGTAATTATTTTGTGTACGTGTGACATATCAGTATACATGACTCAAATTTAAATGGTTAAATTAACCTTATATTATTTTTTTCTAACACACATAAATGTGTGTGTGTGAGATGTAACTATAGATGATACACATATATGTGCGTGTGACATATCAGTATAGATGACATATAATGTCATTTAAATGTAGTTGTTTACTGATTTTGTTTTAAGCTAATTTTGTTGCAGTGGCAATACACATAAATGTGCGTATCACATGTCACTATACATTATACACATATATGTCCGTGTCAAATGTCACTATGAAGGGGCAGTACACATAAATGTGTGTGTCACATGTCAATATACATTATACACATATATGTCCGTGTCACATGTCACTATGAAGGGGCAATACACAGAAATGTGGGTGTCACATGTCAGTATACATTCTATACATATATGTGCGTGTCAGATGTCACTATACATTATAGACATATATGTGCGTGTCAGATGTCACTATACATTATAGACATATATGTGCGTGTCAGATGTCACTATACATTATAGACATATATGTGCGTGTCAGATGTCACTATACATTATAGACATATATGTGCGTGTCACATGTCACTATACATAAACCTCTGTTTAATATAGAATTATGTTTTTTTCTTTTTTTGTTAAATGAACCGTATTTTTTTTTTGAGCCTATACACATAAATGTGCCATACATGTCACTACATAAATGCTATATTTATTTTTTATTTGTTTGACCTGTCCTGATAATAAAATGTAATATATTATTGCTTACCTCTCAGTTGTAATTTGCACAATGCAAAGTAGTAAATTAGTAAAGAATTGTCTTCTCAAGTAAAAGCAGCAGTTATCTCAGAAGTCACTCCGTTCATCACCTGAGGAGAAATGTATTTTTTTGTTTGAAATAGGCAGTATTTATAAACTTGTAGAAACTTCTGGAAAGTGAGACCGTTAGAACGCAATACGCATGCGCTATTTGCGTTCCAGCTTAGAATTTGCTTTCCATCCGCCATTTTCTGCGTATTACTGTTCAAAATGGTGTTTAATATGATTGTGATACGTTCCGCATAGTATGTGTTTCATTATTGCGAGTAAGTGTAGTGTAGTTACGTCTGAAGCCTCGTTTTCGTTTTGTTCGTCGGCCATTTTTTCTCTCGCTTAGCGATGGTATTAGTGTCTAAAGTGTTTTATTTTGATTTAAATGTAGGTGTAAGTTGTTTTTTTGAGGTGCTGGCTGGTTCCTCTTGCTGTAGGTAAGCTTTTTATGTGTTTGTTGTGTGTCTTTCTTAAGTTTTAAATGTTTGTATGTCGGCGTGTTGCGTCCGATGTTTGCGAAGTCGTAATGTGTGGTAACGTGTCTCGTATGGTGTTTGCGTGTGTAGCCTCGTTTTCGTTTTATTCGTCGGCCATTTTTTGTGTCGCTTAACAAACTATTTATTGTCTAAACTCTTTTATTTTGAGTGCAATTAAGTTGTAAGTTGCATTTTTGAGGTCCTGGGTGCTTCGTGTTTGTGTAGGTAAGCTTTTTATATATGTGCTGTGTGTATTTATTGTGTTTGTAATTTTGTAATGTTCGCGAGTTGCGTCCGAGTGTTGCGAGGCCGTAATGTGTGTGAACGTGTGTCGTATGTTGTTTGCGAGTGTCGTAATGTGTTGCGACGTTAACTTTTTTTGAAATTTTGCAAGGGTCGCAGTTGCTGCAACTGAAGACCTCGCTTTGCGAGGTCCTCAGGTGCTGGCATGGAGCGCCTGCGGCGCTCCAAGCCAGCAACTGAGGCCCTCGCTTCGCGAGGGTCCTCAGTTGCTGGCAAGGAGCGCCTGCGGCGCTCCATGCCAGCAACTGAGAACCTGGCACAGTGCCCTTGCTCGCGAGGGCCACGGGCTCGCTACGCGAGCCGCGGCCCTCGCTTCGCGAGGCCCGCGACTCGCTACGCGAGGCCCGCGTCTCGCTACGCGAGCCCGCAGCGTTAGCAACAACTCGTACGCTCACAACTATATATGTGATATATATATATATATATATATATATATATATACTAGCGACTTGCCCGTCAAAAATGAGGGGGAAATAAAATGTGTTGTCTGTGAATGCTATTTTCCACTCAATGTGAGTCGAACCTTTTAGTTATTTACGAAGAAGTACACCAATTATAGTAAAATAGGTTATTTTTTTAACATGCAACTTGTAGTTCAACAACTGGTAAACCATCCTTTTTTAACAATATTAACAGTTTTAATTGTCATGTTGTCATGTATGCATGACTAATGTAACAATGGGTCAACTTAGTATGAATCAGTATTGTAAACCATTACATAATGCTTTTTAACATGCAATTTGTAGTTCAACTACTGATAAACCATTCTTTTTTACCAATATTAACATTTGAAATTGTTAGCTAAGCAGCAGTAATATAACAATGGGTCAACTTTGTATCAATGAGTATTTGAAACCATTACATAATGCAACTTGTAGTTCAACTACTGGTAAACCACATAGGTATTGAATCCAGAGGAAGGCAAACAGAAACCCCCCAGTGAAACTTATCCAGTTGTGACAAAGGGGAAAAAAATTAATTCCTTCCTGACCCCAGTAACTGGCAGTTGGATTACTCCCTGGATCAATGCTCTCTATTTAATTATACATTAAAATTTTCCAAGAAATTATCATCCTCCTACTGACACGAACCCTTAATTATCTTGAATGAAAGCTTGTAAAATACAATGTTAAAAGTGCAAACATTAACGTGTGATAACATTTAAACTTGATTTTTCTGAAAATGCAGTGATCCTCAATATTGAATCCAGAAGAAGGCAAACAGAAACCCCCCATTGCATCTTAACCAATAGTGTGAAAGGGGGGGGGGGGGGAATGTATTCCTTCCTTCCTTTTTTTTTATATTATGTAAACGAATATTAATGTTAGTATATTATCAAGTTTAAATGAGCTAAATGAGCCTAACATAACATAAAATCAGTTATACTCTAAAGAAATGCCTACTATAACACAGAGAGTTGATGTATATTTTTGAGTTCCTTAAAGAACCACTGCAGTGTAAGAAAAAAGACTGTATGTAGTATGTACTAAAGTAATAATACTAGCAGCTGTGTAAGTTATGGGAACAAAGCATGATTTGCTTTGAAAACTCTGTTTATGAGTACAGGAAACTATTTTATGTTTGTTAGATAATTTCCTCACAGCTGAATCATTAAGTTGCGTGTTTTGGTATCAGTGGGGAGAGGGGTGACGAAAGAGGGAACAAAGAGCCTTTTTTTAAAATAATGGAATAAGATTGAAATTGACACCACACCCCTTCCCTGTCACTGGTCCAGAAGCAGACTCTAGGTTAGGAAATCCAACCATATTTCTCCGTAAATGTAAATGCCCCTATCTCACACACAATTTATAGCTATATAAATTAATTCCCTAGGGTCCTGAAGAGGCATCAAAATGTATTTTTTCTAATAAAAGACTAACTGTATTACTTTTTTTCCAACTTAATTATACTCAGAGGCGGAGCTAATGCCGGTGCAGCCAGTGCAAACCTCCCGCAAGTACCCTGTGGCCCTGTGGCCCCCCTGTGGCCCCCACGGACCTCCCGTAGCCCTTGCAGATTTTATGTTGCCACTGTGGGGCCTCTGTGGCCCCTGCTGGTCCCCGTGGCTCCAGCAGATTTCTGTGGCCCCACAGATACTACGTGGCCCTCACAGGTCCCATTTGACCCCTCGTGCCCCCTGTAGCATGCGCGGACCTCCCGTGGGGCCCCTGTGGCCTCTTATTGTTTACTTTGGCCCCTCAAAGGTGCCACGGGCCCCCTGCCGGCCCAGTGACCTTCACATCCACTTATGGCCCTGCGGACCTCCCTTGGGTCCCCTGCAGCATTTTATGGCCCACTGTCGCCCCCACATGGTCCAGGGGATTCCTGTAACAGAACCTTACCTTTGCCTGGGAACATTTATTACTACACTGGCCCTTTAACGGTTTGGTACTTCGACACTGAACTTCGGATACAATCGAAGCGCCGAAGCCGTCGAAGTGCCGAGGTGCTGAAGCCGTCGAAGTGGCCGCCATTACAGTCGAACACGTGGCGGCGGCCATTTTATTGCAGTCGAACGCGGTCAGCGGTGACCTGTACCTTACCCTACCATTAGACACCACAGCTGGAGACTAAGTCCCGTTCAAACACCTGATCGAATGGGACTTTGTCATCTTTTTATGGGAAATAGTTCGCCACTCGAATAACGACCACCGCGGAAGTTTAACCACGTTTTACTTCGACACTTCGACAAAAGTCAAAGTGCGTCCGACTGTTCGAACGCCGCCTTCAGATGGGACTTTACCGGTTTTCAAGACAGAAAGAGACCGACCACACAGCCTGAATCTGTGGAACTGTTTTGGTTCCAATATTTCTGGAACCACTGGACGGATTCTCACGAATTTTGAATATGTTGTTCCACAAGTAATGTTGTTCATAAAAATGTTTTATTTATGTACTATGTAAAATCAGAAAGTTATAAAAATGTATAAAAATGTGTAAGTTTTAGCTGGGAGATAATTGAGTAGATACAGTAAGAAACTCAATGATCTCCCAAGCAGAGGGGAGGGAAACTGTGGACGTTACTATTATGTTATTGGTTGTTTTATACCTCCCCCTGGGTGTGTTCTGTTTGTACCTGACTGTAATAAAAACCAGGCTGGGTGTATCAGCAAGGGAGTTCTACTTGACCCTCCAAAACGTAGCCTAGTCTCGTTCTCGGAAGGAATTGCTATATCACACTGGGGATTGCTATGCGCTGCATACTCCCTTTAGCTTTAACTACTGAACTCTTGTTCCTGATGTACTGTCCTTGGAGGAGAGGTCTTCCCCACACGGTCCTGGATGCTGGAGATTCATACAGGGTGGAAGGAAGATGGCGCGGCTCCAGTTAAGCTACGGCGGTTGTGGCATCTGTGGTGGTTGTGGTGTACGGTGTGGTGCTTGTAGTCCTCGGCGCAAGCTAGGAAGCGTCCATCAACGGAGGTACCCAGTCGGGGTGCCAGGTGATCCGTTACACTCAGCTGAACCTGACTCTCCCGCTGGAACTCTTGGATGGGATTATACCAACTTCACTTTTACACAGCAGCTTGCCAGGGAAAAGGACGTCCCCAACGGCTGACACCCTCTCACTACCGGGGTCGCCGTTACAGGCCCCTTGTGAACCCTGCAGGCCCTGACGCTCCCTCAGCCTCTTATGGCCCATCTGGACCTCCCGTGGGTCCCAAGCAGCCTCATATGGCCTACTGTGGCCCCTCACTGTGCCCCCTGCAGGCCCTTTGGCCCCCAAAGTTCCTTATGGTCCCTGCAGACCACTCATGGTGCCTTGCTGACCTTTGCTGACTTTCTCAGCCCCCTGTGGCCCCTTGAGGACCTCTGCAGCCTCCCTTAGCCTCCTATGGCCCCCTCAGCGCCCTGTGGCTTCGCTCGGCCCCTTATAGCCCCCTCGGTCCCTGCTGGCCCCTGCAGCCCCCTCGGATCTCTGTGGCCCACCTCGGTCCTCTGGCCTGCAGTGGACCCTTCTCACCCCAGGAAGTGGAGTGCCGCATCGGGCAGTATTATAATATATATAGATGTATATGTAAATGCGTACGTTTATATATATATATATATATAGACACAGACCCACATATTTATATATTCACATATAATAGTTGTCAAACTGTGAGATGTTGTCGCAAAGCGAGGGCCGCAGTTCGGGCTGCAACTGCGGACCTTCGCAAAAATACCCCACACAACCGTTAACTTGCAGCACTTAGTCCTACGGCGCCTCACTTTGTAACAAAACCACCCCACAAAACCGTTAACTCGCAGCACTTAGTCCTCTCCTTCCCCTGTGTCTCTCTTCCCCTCCTCCTCTCCTTCCCCTGTGACTCTCCTCCCCTCCTCCTCTCCCCCCCCCCCCCCTGTGACTCTCTTCCCCTACTCCTCTGCCTCATTTCCTGCGAGCCAACATTACGAGCCAAGGTCACGAAACTACGCACTAACCCCCGGAACCGCGCAAACACAAAAACATGAAAAGCACACTAATAAACACAATTTAAAAAAAAAACACTCGCCCACAGCACGGGGGGGCAGCCAGGATGTCTGTAAGTGAGGTTACACACAAATTTAACCCGAAATTCAAACAAGGTTAAACGGCCCTGGACCGCGCAAAACACTGCCTGCCACATACAATTTAGCCAAGAGGTCCAAGGTAATCTCGAAACCCCACATTAACCCCTTGCAGAGATCCGAGATAAGCTTGGAAACCCATATTAACCCTTTGCTACAGGGGTTCCGATCGGACCCCCGATTTGTGCCCCCATTAAGCCCATGCTTGGGGTCCCCATGGGGGACCCCCGACATTGTCCCGACATTAACCCTTGCAGTGGGGGTCACTCATGAGGGTCATGCAGAACCCCATAAACCCTTCATTAACCCTGTCACTCGTGGTGGTCAATACAGACCCCCAATAGCGCTTCATTAACCCTGTCCCTCATTGGGGTCAATACAGACCCCCATAAGCCCTTCATTAACCCTGTCACTCAGGAGGGTCAATACAGACCCACATAATCCCTTAATTAAACCTGTCACTCATGGGGGTCAATACAGACCCCCCATAATCCCTTAATTCACCCTGTCATTCATGGGGGTCAATATAGACCCCCATCAGCTCTTAATTAACCCTTTCACTCATGGGGGTCAATACAGAACCCCATAAACCCTTCATTAACCCTGTCACTCGTGGTGGTCAATACAGACCCCCAATAGCGCTTCATTAACCCTGTCCCTCATTGGGGTCAATACAGACCCCCATAAGCCCTTCATTAACCCTGTCACTCAGGAGGGTCAATACAGACCCACATAATCCCTTAATTAAACCTGTCACTCATGGGGGTCAATACAGACCCCCATAATCCATAAATTACCCCTGTCACTCTTGGGGGTCAATACAGACCCACAATCATCACTTAATTCACCCTGTCATTCCTGGGGGTCAACATAGACCCCCATCAGCCCTTAATTAACCCTGTCACTCATGGGGGTCAATACAGACCTTCATAATCCATTAATTAACCCTTTCACTCATAGGGGTCAATACAGACCCCCATAAACCCTTAATTAACCCTGACACTCATGGGGGTTAATACAGACCCCTGAAATCCATTAATTAACACTGTCACTCATACAGGTGAATACAAACCCCCATAAACTCTTAATAACCCTGTCACTCATGGGGTTCAATGAAAACCCCCATAAGTCCTTAATTAACCCTGTCACTCATGGGGGTCAATACAGACCCCCATAAGCCAATAATTAACTCTATCACTCCAATAGGGGTCTATAAAGACCCCTATAGGACACTAATTAACCCATGTAATAACACTATGTGCTATGAGGGTCATCCAGTAAAAGTGTAAGCACTACACTAAAAACCCTAATTATACCCCATTAACCCAAACCTGGGCCTATTTAATTATGTTATTGGTTGTTTTATACCTCCCCCTGGGTGTGTTCTGTTTGTACCTGACTGTAATAAAAACCAGGCTGGGTGTATCAGCAAGGGAGTTCTACTTGACCCTCCAAAACGTAGCCTAGTCTCGTTCTCGGAAGGAATTGCTATATCACACTGGGGATTGCTATGCGCTGCATACTCCCTTTAGCTTTAACTACTGAACTCTTGTTCCTGATGTACTGTCCTTGGAGGAGAGGTCTTCCCCAAACGGTCCTGGATGCTGGAGATTCATACAGGGTGGAAGGAAGATGGCGCGGCTCCAGTTAAGCTACGGCGGTTGTGGCATCTGTGGTGGTTGTGGTGTACGGTGTGGTGCTTGTAGTCCTCGGCGCAAGCTAGGAAGCGTCCATCAACGGAGGTACCCAGTCGGGGTGCCAGGTGATCCGTTACACTCAGCTGAACCTGACTCTCCCGCTGGAACTCTTGGATGGGATTATACCAACTTCACTTTTACACAGCAGCTTGCCAGGGAAAAGGACGTCCCCAACGGCTGACACCCTCTCACTACCGGGGTAGCCGTTACAGGCCCCTTGTGAACCCTGCAGGCCCTGACGCTCCCTCAGCCTCTTATGGCCCATCTGGACCTCCCGTGGGTCCCAAGCAGCCTCATATGGCCTACTGTGGCCCCTCACTGTGCCCCCTGCAGGCCCTTTGGCCCCCAAAGTTCCTTATGGTCCCTGCAGACCACTCATGGTGCCTTGCTGACCTTTGCTGACTTTCTCAGCCCCCTGTGGCCCCTTGAGGACCTCTGCAGCCTCCCTTAGCCTCCTATGGCCCCCTCAGCGCCCTGTGGCTTCGCTCGGCCCCTTATAGCCCCCTCGGTCCCTGCTGGCCCCTGCAGCCCCCTCGGATCTCTGTGGCCCACCTCGGTCCTCTGGCCTGCAGTGGACCCTTCTCACCCCAGGAAGTGGAGTGCCGCATCGGGCAGTATTATAATATATATAGATGTATATGTAAATGCGTACGTTTATATATATACTAGCGAATTGCCCGTCAAAAAAATGACGGCAATGGAATTGTAAGGTAACTAATGCTGTTTTGTGTGTACTACGGCCCTCGCTATGCGAGGGCTGCGGCTCGCTTTGCGAGGGCCTCAGTTGCTTTGTGAGCATACGGGCCATTGCTCACGCTTGCGGACCCGCAAGCGTGAGCAACGGCCCGTACGCTCACAACTATATATGTGATAATATGTGATGTGATACTTAGGAAAACTATGTAGGATCCAGCCAGGCTTCCAGGATGGATAGATAGATAGATTATATGTATATGTGTGTAGATAGATAGATCATATGTATATATATGTGTGTGGATAGATAGAGTGACGAAAGTCTTACATCATGGTCTTTTCTGACCTCAGTGTTACAGTGCACGTCTGACATCACAGTGTTACATTACATTCTATGTATATCATTGTTTGTATGGAGTACTAGAGCTATAGTGGGTAAGCCTCATATCCCTGCCACACAATGCACAGGCCTGATGTGATAGACCATGCTGAGATACGTCACAGTGTATATATGGTGTGTGAGTGCATGACGTCACTGTGCTGTTTGACGTCACCTTGGTTAGGTAAAGCTCTGGGTTGAAGTGCACCCCATCTATATCTGTGGGCTCTAGGTTCCTATCGCCGACTTTCCCTTCCTCCGTGATCTCATAGTACAGTTTGAGCATGCCGTGGGCCTTCCTCCTCTTGTTGGCCTCTTCCTCCTCTGTACCAGCGGCCGCAGCCATCTTCCTGTATCCCACTAGACAGCCAACCAACAGAACGCATGCGCAGCGCTTTCCAGCGCAAATGGTCATGCGCAGAGTTTGACAGCTCTGAGTCAGTGTCCTACGCATGCGCAGTGGACTCAAGCGGCGTTTCCTAGAGCTCTGTTCTAATGTCAATTACATTGACGTCAGAAGAGCTTCATGTCTACACACAGAGTTAGGGCAAAGCAGTCACTGGCCGCCAGGGTCACTGAGAGTACAGGACAGTCGCGGGCCTCATAGTTGCTTTGTGAGCATACGGGCCATTGCTCACGCTTGCGGACCCGCAAGGGTGAGCAACGGCCCGTACGCTTACAACTATATATGTGATATATATATAGACACAGACCCACATATTTATATATTCACATATAATAGTGGTCAAACTGTGAGATGTTGTCGCAAAGCGAGGGCCGCAGTTCGGGCTGCAACTGCGGACCTTCG
Source organism: Discoglossus pictus (assembly GCA_027410445.1). Classification (NCBI taxonomy): domain Eukaryota; kingdom Metazoa; phylum Chordata; class Amphibia; order Anura; family Alytidae; genus Discoglossus; species Discoglossus pictus. Next base: position 112,140,280 of record CM050164.1, read on the forward strand.
CAAAAATACCCCACACAACCGTTAACTTGCAGCACTTAGTCCTACGGCGCCTCACTTTGTAACAAAACCACCCCACAAAACCGTTAACTCGCAGCACTTAGTCCTCTCCTTCCCCTGTGTCTCTCTTCCCCTCCTCCTCTCCTTCCCCTGTGACTCTCCTCCCCTCCTCCTCTCCCCCCCCCCCTGTGACTCTCTTCCCCTACTCCTCTGCCTCATTTCCTGCGAGCCAACATTACGAGCCAAGGTCACGAAACTACGCACTAACCCCCGGAACCGCGCAAACACAAAAACATGAAAAGCACACTAATAAACACAATTTAAAAAAAAAACACTCGCCCACAGCACGGGGGGGCAGCCAGGATGTCTGTAAGTGAGGTTACACACAAATTTAACCCGAAATTCAAACAAGGTTAAACGGCCCTGGACCGCGCAAAACACTGCCTGCCACATACAATTTAGCCAAGAGGTCCAAGGTAATCTCGAAACCCCACATTAACCCCTTGCAGAGATCCGAGATAAGCTTGGAAACCCATATTAACCCTTTGCTACAGGGGTTCCGATCGGACCCCCGATTTGTGCCCCCATTAAGCCCATGCTTGGGGTCCCCATGGGGGACCCCCGACATTGTCCCGACATTAACCCTTGCAGTCGGGGTCACTCATGAGGGTCAATACAGAACCCCATAAACCCTTCATTAACCCTGTCACTCGTGGTGGTCAATACAGACCCCCAATAGCGCTTCATTAACCCTGTCCCTCATTGGGGTCAATACAGACCCCCATAAGCCCTTCATTAACCCTGTCACTCAGGAGGGTCAATACAGACCCACATAATCCCTTAATTAAACCTGTCACTCATGGGGGTCAATACAGACCCCCCATAATCCCTTAATTCACCCTGTCATTCATGGGGGTCAATATAGACCCCCATCAGCTCTTAATTAACCCTTTCACTCATGGGGGTCAATACAGAACCCCATAAACCCTTCATTAACCCTGTCACTCGTGGTGGTCAATACAGACCCCCAATAGCGCTTCATTAACCCTGTCCCTCATTGGGGTCAATACAGACCCCCATAAGCCCTTCATTAACCCTGTCACTCAGGAGGGTCAATACAGACCCACATAATCCCTTAATTAAACCTGTCACTCATGGGGGTCAATACAGACCCCCATAATCCATAAATTACCCCTGTCACTCTTGGGGGTCAATACAGACCCACAATCATCACTTAATTCACCCTGTCATTCCTGGGGGTCAACATAGACCCCCATCAGCCCTTAATTAACCCTGTCACTCATGGGGGTCAATACAGACCTTCATAATCCATTAATTAACCCTTTCACTCATAGGGGTCAATACAGACCCCCATAAACCCTTAATTAACCCTGACACTCATGGGGGTTAATACAGACCCCTGAAATCCATTAATTAACACTGTCACTCATACAGGTGAATACAAACCCCCATAAACTCTTAATAACCCTGTCACTCATGGGGTTCAATGAAAACCCCCATAAGTCCTTAATTAACCCTGTCACTCATGGGGGTCAATACAGACCCCCATAAGCCAATAATTAACTCTATCACTCCAATAGGGGTCTATAAAGACCCCTATAGGACACTAATTAACCCATGTAATAACACTATGTGCTATGAGGGTCATCCAGTAAAAGTGTAAGCACTACACTAAAAACCCTAATTATACCCCATTAACCCAAACCTGGGCCTATTTAATTATGTTATTGGTTGTTTTATACCTCCCCCTGGGTGTGTTCTGTTTGTACCTGACTGTAATAAAAACCAGGCTGGGTGTATCAGCAAGGGAGTTCTACTTGACCCTCCAAAACGTAGCCTAGTCTCGTTCTCGGAAGGAATTGCTATATCACACTGGGGATTGCTATGCGCTGCATACTCCCTTTAGCTTTAACTACTGAACTCTTGTTCCTGATGTACTGTCCTTGGAGGAGAGGTCTTCCCCAAACGGTCCTGGATGCTGGAGATTCATACAGGGTGGAAGGAAGATGGCGCGGCTCCAGTTAAGCTACGGCGGTTGTGGCATCTGTGGTGGTTGTGGTGTACGGTGTGGTGCTTGTAGTCCTCGGCGCAAGCTAGGAAGCGTCCATCAACGGAGGTACCCAGTCGGGGTGCCAGGTGATCCGTTACACTCAGCTGAACCTGACTCTCCCGCTGGAACTCTTGGATGGGATTATACCAACTTCACTTTTACACAGCAGCTTGCCAGGGAAAAGGACGTCCCCAACGGCTGACACCCTCTCACTACCGGGGTCGCCGTTACAGGCCCCTTGTGAACCCTGCAGGCCCTGACGCTCCCTCAGCCTCTTATGGCCCATCTGGACCTCCCGTGGGTCCCAAGCAGCCTCATATGGCCTACTGTGGCCCCTCACTGTGCCCCCTGCAGGCCCTTTGGCCCCCAAAGTTCCTTATGGTCCCTGCAGACCACTCATGGTGCCTTGCTGACCTTTGCTGACTTTCTCAGCCCCCTGTGGCCCCTTGAGGACCTCTGCAGCCTCCCTTAGCCTCCTATGGCCCCCTCAGCGCCCTGTGGCTTCGCTCGGCCCCTTATAGCCCCCTCGGTCCCTGCTGGCCCCTGCAGCCCCCTCGGATCTCTGTGGCCCACCTCGGTCCTCTGGCCTGCAGTGGACCCTTCTCACCCCAGGAAGTGGAGTGCCGCATCGGGCAGTATTATAATATATATAGATGTATATGTAAATGCGTACGTTTATATATATATATATATATAGACACAGACCCACATATTTATATATTCACATATAATAGTTGTCAAACTGTGAGATGTTGTCGCAAAGCGAGGGCCGCAGTTCGGGCTGCAACTGCGGACCTTCGCAAAAATACCCCACACAACCGTTAACTTGCAGCACTTAGTCCTACGGCGCCTCACTTTGTAACAAAACCACCCCACAAAACCGTTAACTCGCAGCACTTAGTCCTCTCCTTCCCCTGTGTCTCTCTTCCCCTCCTCCTCTCCTTCCCCTGTGACTCTCCTCCCCTCCTCCTCTCCCCCCCCCCCCTGTGACTCTCTTCCCCTACTCCTCTGCCTCATTTCCTGCGAGCCAACATTACGAGCCAAGGTCACGAAACTACGCACTAACCCCCGGAACCGCGCAAACACAAAAACATGAAAAGCACACTAATAAACACAATTTAAAAAAAAAACACTCGCCCACAGCACGGGGGGGCAGCCAGGATGTCTGTAAGTGAGGTTACACACAAATTTAACCCGAAATTCAAACAAGGTTAAACGGCCCTGGACCGCGCAAAACACTGCCTGCCACATACAATTTAGCCAAGAGGTCCAAGGTAATCTCGAAACCCCACATTAACCCCTTGCAGAGATCCGAGATAAGCTTGGAAACCCATATTAACCCTTTGCTACAGGGGTTCCGATCGGACCCCCGATTTGTGCCCCCATTAAGCCCATGCTTGGGGTCCCCATGGGGGACCCCCGACATTGTCCCGACATTAACCCTTGCAGTGGGGGTCACTCATGAGGGTCAATACAGAACCCCATAAACCCTTCATTAACCCTGTCACTCGTGGTGGTCAATACAGACCCCCAATAGCGCTTCATTAACCCTGTCCCTCATTGGGGTCAATACAGACCCCCATAAGCCCTTCATTAACCCTGTCACTCAGGAGGGTCAATACAGACCCACATAATCCCTTAATTAAACCTGTCACTCATGGGGGTCAATACAGACCCCCCATAATCCCTTAATTCACCCTGTCATTCATGGGGGTCAATATAGACCCCCATCAGCTCTTAATTAACCCTTTCACTCATGGGGGTCAATACAGAACCCCATAAACCCTTCATTAACCCTGTCACTCGTGGTGGTCAATACAGACCCCCAATAGCGCTTCATTAACCCTGTCCCTCATTGGGGTCAATACAGACCCCCATAAGCCCTTCATTAACCCTGTCACTCAGGAGGGTCAATACAGACCCACATAATCCCTTAATTAAACCTGTCACTCATGGGGGTCAATACAGACCCCCATAATCCATAAATTACCCCTGTCACTCTTGGGGGTCAATACAGACCCACAATCATCACTTAATTCACCCTGTCATTCCTGGGGGTCAACATAGACCCCCATCAGCCCTTAATTAACCCTGTCACTCATGGGGGTCAATACAGACCTTCATAATCCATTAATTAACCCTTTCACTCATAGGGGTCAATACAGACCCCCATAAACCCTTAATTAACCCTGACACTCATGGGGGTTAATACAGACCCCTGATATCCATTAATTAACACTGTCACTCATACAGGTGAATACAAACCCCCATAAACTCTTAATAACCCTGTCACTCATGGGGTTCAATGAAAACCCCCATAAGTCCTTAATTAACCCTGTCACTCATGGGGGTCAATACAGACCCCCATAAGCCAATAATTAACTCTATCACTCCAATAGGGGTCTATAAAGACCCCTATAGGACACTAATTAACCCATGTAATAACACTATGTGCTATGAGGGTCATCCAGTAAAAGTGTAAGCACTACACTAAAAACCCTAATTATACCCCATTAACCCAAACCTGGGCCTATTTAATCCTAACAGTACACATTTTATCCCTAATAGTACCTATGCAACCCTAACTGGGCCTATTTAACCCCATCAAAGCCTATTTAACACTGCCTCTTATGGGGGTCTATACAGACCCTCATAAACCTCTATTTAACTTTAGTCCCATTGGGGTATATAAAGACCCTTTTGGGGCAGTTACAACCCTAACATTAACAACATAGGTGCCATGACGGTCCTCAAGGATCCTCATGACACTAAGCACAAACACCACACTGCACTATACCCCCAATAAACCATTAAATCTAAAATAACCCCCCTCTACATTAACCTATTAACACCTACACTACCTACCTACACTACCTACCTACCCCCTAATAAACGCCCCACCCCACTAATTACAGAAAATAATAAAACCTAACTCACAAAAAATAATAAAACCTGTCACAGAAAATAAAAAAATCTACATTACAACCCCTCCCCCCACTACAGAAAATAAAAAAAAATTACTCACCTGAAAAGGAAATACATACAGAATATATACATTACAAATAAAATAAAATATAATACCCCCGATCTAAAATACATTAAATCCTATCTAAAATACACACATACCCCACTATCTAAAATATATTAAATCCTATCTAACATACATACATACCCCACTATCTAGAGGCTTTATTGTATTTTAGATAGATAGGGGGGTATGTATGTATTTTAGATAGGATTTATTGTATTTTAGATAGTGGGTTATGTATGTATGTTAGATAGGATTTCATTTATTTTAGATAGTGTGGTATGTGTGTATTTTAGATAAGATTTCATGTATTTTCGATAGTGGGGTATATATGTATGTTAGATAGGATTTAATGTATTTTAGATAGTGGGGTATGTGTGTATTTTAGATAGGATTTAATGTATTTTAGATAGTGGGGTATGTACGTATGTTAGGACTTCATGTATTTTAGATAGGGGGTATGTATGTATTTTAGATAGGATTTAATGTATTTTAGATAGAAGGGTATTGTATTTCATTTGTATTGTATTGTAATGTATATATTTTGAATGTATTTCCTTTTCAGGTGTGTAAATTTTTTTTTGATTTTCTGTAGGGCGGGGGTAATGTAGTTTTATTTTGTGTAATGTTGATTTTTTAATTTTTGTAACTTTTTTTTTCTGTCACTTTTTATTGTTTATTAGCGGGGAGGTATATGTAGTGTAGGTGTTAATAGGTTTGTGTACAGGGGGTTAGTTTAGATTTAATGGTTTGTTAGAGGGTATAGTGCAGTGTAGTGTTTGTACTTAGTGTCATGAGGGTCCTGGAGAATCCTCATAGCACTTATGGGGTAATGTCCCATGAGGATCTTTAGATACCCTTATGGGATTAATGGGGTTAAATAGAGGCTTATGAGTGTCTGTAAGACACCCATAAGAGACCGGGTTAAAATGGTATAGTGATTACACTTTGTGTCATGAGGGTCCTGGATGACCCTCATGGCACTTAAAGTGTTATTACATGGGTTCATTAGTGTGCTATAGATATATATACACTTTTTTTATTGCCCCGTCATTTTTGACAGGCAAGTTACTAGTCACATATATAGTTTTGAGCAATACGGGTTGTTGCTATAGCTTGCAGGCTCACATAGCGAGCCCTCCGCAAAGCGAGGGCTGCAGTTGTTGGCAAAGAGCGCCGAAGGCACTTCTTGGGCTGGTGGAGATGAGCGCCATAGGTGCTCACCCCTAAGACGCCATACGACTTAGGCAGGGAGCACGGAAGGAGCTCACTGCTCTGGTGAAGATGAGCACCATAGGCACTCATCCATGCGACCCATGGAACTACACATCAACAAAAATCTCAATTACACCATTCACAATGCGAGACCCGTAGCAGTTTGAAAAAAAATGCGTGGAAAAATTACGGCCCGTAACACCTTCAAAAAGAAAAGGGGCACTTCCGAAAAAAGTAATACTATCCGCGGCACTTAGAAAAAAAATACAAGGTCCAAAAAATGCGAAGTTAACGGCCGAACTGTGCACATACAAAAACAACAATAACACCACCAAAATTAACAAAAATACAAAAAACAACACTCACAGCACGGGGGGATAGGCACGACGTCTGGGAGTCAGGTTACACAACAATTAAACAACAATTTGCCGAGTTTCCACACACGAAAATCACCTAAGCGAGAAAAAAACGACCCATAAAAATGCATAGCACCACCAAGCACATAAGACTTTTACACAAAAAACTATGAGCCGCGGCACTTAGAAAAAAACATAATAAGAGGTAAAAAAAATACGAACTTAGCGGCCGAACCGCACACAAACTAAAACAACAACACCACCAAAATTAACAAAAATACAAAACAAACACCACTCACAGCACGGGGAGACAGGCACAATGTCTGGGAGTCAGGTTGCATGACAATTTTACCACAATTTGCAAAGTTTCCACACACGAAAATCGCTTAAGCAATAAAAAAATGGCGGCTGAAAAAAACGAAATTGAGGCTACATGACCCCTACACGTATAACACCACCAAGCACATAAGACTTTTACACAGTCACGTACGAGGTACAAAATACACTATTAGGAAGGACGGAAAATGCTCAAGACCGAAGTAACACATACACATTCACCACCATTTTACAACACAACTTAAAACTAATAAAATTACCATTCTGAAATAATGCATTACAGGACAAAAAAAACGGTTTGGCCTCGCGCACGCAGCCTATTTACACTGCATACTTGCCACATTGCTGACACTTTCTCTTCAGATCGCCAACAGTCCAAATGTACATTGTATGCTGCAGGTAAAACAACACCAATTGTTAGCTCTTCAGCATATTAATTCCTGGATATATTCTTTACAAATAGGTAAAGTATATTAAATTATTATTTAATTAATTCATTAATTAATTACTATAAAAAATATATTTATATTTAAAAAAACAGAGCAGGGGAGACATTCCCTTTGCCAAAGGTGCTCAGCGCTGGGCTCGCAATGAGCACCGAAGGTACTCAGAGGACTAAAAGACTTACATTGTGTGGCAAACAGCATTACCTGCCTTACAATTTTATTGCTGTAATTTCTTGACAAACAAGTCGCTAGTTTTATATATTATTGTGTTGAGGTTGGAGGCGGTTCGGGAAGTGCAAAAAAAAAAATGGTGCCCTCCCCCTCCTCCATTTTGCAGTGGTCCTTTAATTACAATGTCCCTTTAAACAGTTACATTTCTATAAACCAGTAATGTAATATGTATTTACATTTTAAACCTAATAGAAAAGGGGAGGATAGAACAGATCTCATTGGTACTGGGGCACATTCTGTTCTGATCTCAATTAAATGGGCAAAAACATTTTAAAATATAACTTATAAAAAATAAAGAGAGATACAGTCGGACCTACTAATGGAATATAATATGAATCTCTATTGGTATAAAAAAATGATCAGCATATATTTTAAACACCTAAAAGTATTGGTGCAGACCAAATAGAGAGTGAGTAAAACAAAAATATATATGTACCAGTAAAAAGGGACTGGTGCAAAAGTGAAGGTGCTATGTGCTAAAAGTGCTGCAGTAAGGTGCTGCAGTGAAATATTGCACTATCATGCGATATAAAGTCCAATTAATAAGGTTCTGAAGAGTTGCTCTTAATTGGCAACATACAGTGTTACAAAGATCTATACCAATACTAATGTCAGCATTGGTATAAATATGAGCTTTATTGCTTATATTTAAATGCTGTATAAAAAGTTGTCTCGATATAGAATAATTCCTCTGTTAAATTCCTCCCATTACCAAAACCCTTCCTAAATTATTTTAGAAGCTTCACCATTCCGCTATTTGGCATATTTAGCAGTTGAGGGATAGGGGCATTAAGCTATGGGCTTAGGTCCATGTGGAATGCTGACTAGATGCTAGCTAGTGACATCATCAGATAGCGTCCAGCATACTGCATCACGCTGGACGCTATCTGATGATGTCACTAGCTATCCTCCCCTTTTCTATTACATTCATTATTATCTCAGGGAGCACCCCTGTAATCTTTCAATAAGGTCAAAACTTTGAGACACTGCAACTTCTTTTTTAAAAATGTTTTTTAATTTTAAACCTACAGAAAGCCGGCATTATCAATTCCCATTTTCCAAATTATACATATTTTCTCAAGGGCCTCACAGCCTCAACAAGTTTTAATTAACTGCTCAAACATTTTTGAATAGAGACCATTTGTCAATATGCAGTTTAAGGGTCAAGCAGTATGAAGAGGCAATCTAGAGCTCCACACATTTAATTAATCACATATATAATTCTCAGCAATATGGGTTGTTGCTAATGCTTGCGGGCTAAGCGAGGGCCGCAGTTGCTGGCAAGGAGCACCAAAGGCGCTCCTTGCGCTGGTGGAGATGACCCCCTTAGGCGCTCATGCCTACGACCCCGCACTACTTAGGCATGGAGCGCCAAAGGCGCTCACTGCGCTGGTGGAGATGAGCGCCATAGGCGCTCTTCCCTACGACCCGCGGAACTACACATCAACACAAAACTCAATTACACAATTCAGAATGCAAGACATGCGAGACCCGTAGCATTTTTTAAAATTTGATTACAACAAGGAAAGCGAGACTTACAAGAAATAAATATGACCCACAGCACTTTGAATAAAGTAAAATAAATACAAGGTCCAAAAAATACAAAGTTAACCGCTGAACCGCGCATATCCAAAAATAACAATAACACCACCAAAATTAACAAAAATGCAAAAAGAAAACATCACTCACAGCACGGGGGGACAGCCACAACGTCTGGGAGTCAGGTTGCATGACAATTGAACCACAATTTGCAGAGTTTCCACATACGAAAATAGCTTAAGCGACAAAAAAAAATGGCAGACGAAAAAAAGGAAAACGGGGCTACACGACCAACTAACAGGCAAAAACATGTCAGACACATAAGACTTCTACACAAGACTGTACAAGGTATAAAATACACTATTAGGGAGGATGCAAAATGGTCCACACCCGCTTAAAACGTACACAATCGCTGCCATTTTACAACACTAATTTGCAACTAACAACATTACCATTACAAACTGCAGAATTACACACCTAAACAAACGGTTTGGGCCCGCACACGCAGCCTACATATACTACACACTTCACACATTGCTGTCACTTACACCTCAGTTTAACAAGAGTGCAAATGTACATTGTATGCTGCAGGAACATCAAAAAAGATTGTAAGCTCTTCAGCATATTGCTTGATGCATATATTAATTACAAATAGGTAAAGTATATTCATTTATGATTTTATTAATTCATTAATTATCATTAAAAGGCTCGAGGGTGCTCAGAGGAGCAAAAGTACACCAGGGGAGAGGCTCGCAATGAGCGTCAAAGGCGCTCACCGCGGCCCTTTCAATGAGCGCCGAAGGTACTCAGACGACCAAAAGACTTACTTTGTGTGGCAAACAGCATTACCTGCCTTACAATTTTATGACCGTCATTTTTTGACGGGCAATCCGCTAGTCACATATATAGTTATGAGCAGCAAAAAAGGTTGCTAACGCTGATGTCGTCAAGGGGGCATGGCTATGACGTCTGTGGGGGTGGAGCCTAAAACCTGATCTTGACAGAAGCTGGCGGCCATTTCAGAGAAAGACAGCAAAGTGAGTAAGAGAGGGAGGGAGAGAGGTACAGAGTTGAGAGACAGATACAGATAGAGACAGGTGCAGAGAGGGAGGGAGGTACAGAGAGGGAGGGGTACAGAGAGAGAAAATTAAAGAGCAAGAGCGCACACAGACAGAGAGGGCGGGCAAAGACAGCGCACAGAGAGAGAGTGCACAGAGAGAGAGAGTGCACAGAGCACACAGAGTTAGAGTGCACAGAGAGAGTGCACAGAGAGAGAGAGAGTGCACAGATAGAAAGCAGAGAGTGCACACAGACAGCAGTGCACACCAAGCGCAGATAGAGAGAGCACACACACAGAGAGCGCACAGAGATTAACAGAGAGAGTACACACATACAGCGCACACAAAGAGCGAGAGAGTGAACAGAGAGTGCACAGATAGAGAGCAGAGACAGAAAGAGCACAGAGAGGGAGGGGGACACACAGAAAGTGCACAGATAGAGAGAGAGCACAGAGATCGACACAGAGAGGGAGGGGTACAGAGAGAGAGCACACAGATAGAGTGCACAGAAAGAGAGAGAGTGCACATAAAAAGAGAGAGCACAGAGAGAGTGCAATGACAGAGAGCAGAAAGAGTACACAGACAGAGAGATCACACACGGACAGAACAGACACATACAGCACACACAGAGAGCAAGAGAGAGCGCACAGACAGAGAGAGCGCACAGATAGAGAGCGCACAGAGAGAGAGTGAACAGACAGAGAGCAGAGATAGAGAGCACACAGAGGCAGAGAGCCACAGAGACAGTGCACAGAGAGAGAGAGCGCACACACAGAGAGCATACAGAGATCAACACAGAGAGGGAGGGGTACAAAGAGAAAGTGAACACAGACAGCACCCACACAGCAAGAGGGAGAGATTGCAGACAGAGAGAAAGAGAGAGCACAGAGAGAGAGGGAAACACGGAAAGTGCACAGATAGAGAGAGTGCCCACACAGAGAGCGCACAGAGATCGACAAAGAGAGGGAGGGTGTCATGCCCAGGGCATGACTGGACTGTTTTGGGCTATGGCTAGGGCCTGGACTGGGAATAAGTTATCCTGTTTATGGTTATGTATTTTTTATTGCTTATGGTTAAAATATGATTACTCTGTTATACTGTATGTATCTTGTATTATGCTCTGCATAACATTTTAGCTTTTCTGCAGGCTATTGTATCAGCCCTCACCTAAATAAGATTAAGGCCTTTACAGTGTTGTTATCTGGTGAAGACTTCCCCGGCCTCACAGGGGCCTTGAGCAGATAAACAGATAGTCTGTGTGGTTAGAACAATTGTCTAAAGTTAATATAATTACCGGATGAGATTAAAAGATCTGATTTCATCAGAGGTACAGGATTTTCCCAGTAAACAAAGGGCAACCTATTATTTAGGAATGGGGCTTACTGATTGGTCAGCCTGTGTGCCAGAAACTTGTATAAAATGCACCAAATAATAAAGGTATACAGTGGTATCTGAACGTACATAGACAAGGTGTAAGTGTCATTTTGTGCATTAATCCTAATATCTAAGGGATTATATGGCGTTCCTGATATCCTGAGGCCATCTTAGGTTCCAGAGGTAGTAAGAACTACACGGTCCTGCTGGGGAAGGCTTGAACTAGGTTCTTGACAAGCCCCGTTGAAGAAGCAGGTGCAGATGGGTACAGAGAGAGAGCACACACAGACAGCTCACACAGAGAGTGAGAGAGAGCACACAGACAGAGTGCACAGAAAGAAAGAGAGTGCACAGAAAGAGAGCACATTGAGCGAGAGTGCAATGACATCACACACAGACAGAACACACAGAGAGTAAGAGAGAGCACACAGACAGAGAGAGCGCACAGACAGAGAGTGCAGAGAGAGAGAGTGCACAGACAGAGCGCAGAGACAGAGAGCGCACAGAGAGAGAGAGACACAAAGACAGTGCACAGAGAGAGGTAGCGCACAAACCGAGAGTGTACAGAGATCAACACAGAGAGGGTGGGTACAAAGAGAGAGAGTGCACATAGACAGTGCCCACACAAACAGTCAGAGAGAGAGATTGCAGACAGAGAGAGCGCACAGTGAGAGATTGCGCACAGTGAGAGAGAACACACAGAGATCAACAGAGAGAGAGATGGGTACAGAGTGAGAGTGCACACAGAAAGAGAGCACACACAGACAGCGCACACAGAGAGCAAGAGAGAGCACAGAGACAGCGCACAGAGAAAGAGAGAGAGAGTGCACAGACAGAAAGCGCACAGAGAGAGTGCACAGACAGCACACAGAGAGTATGCAGAGAACACACAGAAAAAGAAAGAGCACATAGAGAGAGAGTGCACAAAAAGAGCTCACAGAGAAAGAGAGCGCACAGAGAGAGAAAGTGCAGAGAGAGCGAGAGCATACAGAGAGAGAAAGCACACCAGGAGCGAGAGAGACAGGTCAGAGAGAAAGAAATGAGAGGGAGACACACAAGATAGAGAAAGAGAGAGAGAGACGAGGCCCGTACATGAGGGCTGTACGTGACTGGGTTGACGGGGCTGCAATGAGCTCCAAAGGTACTCATTGTGGGGCTCATCACAAGGCCCGTTGCTTTTTAACATGCACCGTGTAGTTCAACAAAGTGGTAAACTTTTTTTAACAATATTAAGATTTGTAAATTGATAACTATGGAGAAGTAATATAAAAACTGGTCAACTTGGTATGAATGAGTATAGTAAACCAGTACATAATGCTTTGTAACCTGCAGCTTGTAGTTCAACTACTGGTAAACCACATAGGTATTGAATCCAGAGGAAGGCAAACAGAAAAAACCCCAGTGAAACGTATTCAATTGTGTGGAAGAGGGAAAAACATGAATTCCTTCCTGACCCTATTAACTGGCGACTGGATTAGTCCCTGGATAAATACTCTCTATTTAATTATACATTTCAATCTAGCAAAAAATAATCATCATCCTACTGACATGAAGCCTTAACTTACAATAAAACATGTTTCCAAACCTTGCAAAATAGAAATTTAACAGTGCAAACATTAACGTAATGTAATAACATTTGAAGTTGATTTTGATGAAAATGCATTGATCTTGAATATTGAATCCAGAGGAAGGCAAACCAAAAAAAAAAAAACCCTATTGCAACTTATCCAATTGTGTCAAAGGGGAAAAAAGTAATTCCTTCCTGACCCCATTAACTGGCGATCAGATTACTCCCTGGATCAATAGTATGTATTTAATTATACATTTACATTTTTTATACCAACAGGGAATACATTTAAAAGTAATTCAACTTTAGTATTCTTATAGATCACAACGGCGATAATAAAAACTGATAACTTACCATTAAAAAATCCAGGATTGGAGACAAAATTCAATAAAATTAGGTTAAAATATATGGAAAAGGATTACCTCCTTGAATAAACATCTTAAGCTCCCATTGGAGGGTTAATCATAATCCCATCATACAGATAGTTGTCTCTCTTAGAAGGATTCTTCAATTATTAGTGTGCACTAAACCACTATTAGCCTGTATATACACCCATATGCTCTCTATGCTGAGAAAACAAGGAGATGAAATTTAAAAATAAATGAGGGTAATACAGTAATGATACTCTGGCTATAATAAAACTTGCCAGGATTAGGAGAGGTAAAATCTTTCCCCTTTTTCTCCTGCATATATAGTAGGATTGTAATTGTTACTGACGTTATCTCTATTAGTCTTTCACATATCTTTTACTTTGCAATGGTCAATAGTGTCTATTTTTCTGTTTTCTGATTTATTTAGTTAGTATCATCTTTAAATGTATATCTCTCCACTCCTCTTATTGTGGGTATGCTTAGTGGTGGGAATTGCAGTGTTATACCTTGTATATAAATACGGGACTTATACTTACTATCATCCTCATATGGATGACTTTGTCCCATTAGCTATCAGTAGCTTTATCAATTGTTATTATGTTTCACATACAGTGTCATCTTCCAATATATGATACACGCAACCATGGGATTTTACTTATCATTATCCTTATTTAGCATTACATGTGGCTGTTCTCCAGGCTCTAATATACCCACGTGCGTCTTATTAGGTTTCCATGGATATGGGAACCATTTAAATAGGTGGATCCTTCGGCAACCCTTGTTTGCCTTTGAGGAAGACGTCCAGTGACGTTGAAACGTGTCAGGCGTAAACTACGCTGCGTGCGTCCCCCGCGTTGGAGCACATAGGCGTTCGTGCATTATGCAGTGTGAGAGTGTCTGTGTACCCTAAACCCATCCTTACCCAATATTATGCCTGATTATTTTGCTTGCTGATTGTGAATGTGGATATCTACTGACGTATGCTATAAGTAGGCCAGTTACTCTACAAGATTTTTTCATTATATGTGCTACCACACTGGAATTAGTTGGAGCCAGACCCACATCAGTAACAATCCCACTATATAGGCAGGAGGAAGGGGGAAAGATTTTACATCTACTAATCCTGGCAAGTTTTATGATAGCCAGAGTATCATTACTGGAGTACCCTCATTTATTTTTAAATTTCATCTCCTGGTTTTCTCAGCATGGAGATCATATCGGTGTATATACAGGCTAATAGTGGTTTAGTGCACACTAATAATTGAAGAATCCTTGTAAGAGAGACACCTATCTGCATGATGGGATTATGATTACCCCTCCAATGGGAGCTTAAGATGTTTATTATAAATATCAAGGAGGTAATCATTTTCCATATATTTTGACCTCATTTTATTGAATTTTGTCTCCAATCCTGGATTTTTTAAGGGTTAGTTATCAGTTTGTATTATCGCCGTTGTGATCTATAAGAATATTAAAGTTGAATTACTTTTAAGTTTATTCCCTGTTGGTATAAATGATTTCATTATAGGTGGTAGACACCTTGGGACATTGGCAATCCTTGATACATTGCCTTTCATTTAAATTTGTCAACAAATATTGATTGTTCTACTAACATGAAACCTTAATTACATGAATTAACTATTCACACCTTGTAAAATTCAAATTTAACATTAAAAACAGTAACTTAATGTAATAACATTGAAGCTGGAATTTTCAGAAAATGCATCAAAAATGTTTTGTGGGGCCAATCCTGCCAAATGCCCACTTCCTACACATTCCAATTTTTTTTTTTTTTGTATGTTCATGTCGTTCCCTTAAAAATGGCCCATCAGACTTGTAAGTTTGTCTATGGTATATAACCACTGTTTATTGTTTTTTTTTTTGTTTTTTTATTCACTTTTTTTTTATTCCTGTAGTTCTTGAAAATGGCACATAGAGTTTCCTATGTGAAATAGTGGTCCTCTAAAAAGAGACCGCCAGACATTAAAGTTTGTCCGCAGGGTATAACTACTGTTCTCTATGTTTTTTTGCCATTTTATAGAGTTTCTTATCGAAATAGTGGTCCTCTAAAAAGAGTCCAAGTGACATCAACTTTAGTCTTTGAAATAAAACCACTGTTCTCTATGTTTACAGAACCTCATAGTAGACAATGTTTTTTGTACAAATTCAGCCATCATCTAATAAATCACCCTGACTTTGGTTTTCTTCAATATGAACTGAAAAAAGCAACATACAGTTGTCCATGTGCAAATACAGGTTCCTGTAAAACCATGTCATCATATCTTGCATTTGTGATGGTGTTAAATGCTTGCAATTGTAATGTATTTAAAGTTGCAAGTTTTTCTTATGTTTTTTGGTTTTGAAACTCAGTGTCATAGTCGTCAAAGTGTATTTCATCTATAAGTCCTGGATCAGGCAAATTAAAACTTGCACAATTTAATCCATGAGCAAGAAATATTTCTTGAATTTCTATTAATGCTCTTAACAGCACAATGGTCTCATTGTATCGTTTCAAAAAGTCTTCACACATATTTAATTTAAATGTTTCCCAAAAAGCTAATGCATCAGGTACATTGCATGTTCTCTCATTTGCTTTGGCATTTGACATAGTGCTGCTTCTTCTAGACACCTATCCCATTCTGTATCATCTATCATCTGCTATGAAGTTTTGATGTTTTGCAGCTAATTGGAAAATATCATAAACTATGTCATAAATGTTTATAACTTTGTGCACCAGGAACAGTTGTCTTAAATTGAAACGTTTAATGTCTCTTGGACTGACAGTATAAATTCTCATTTGAAATTAATTTTATTAGTATGTTTTTTTCGTTGTTGCCATTGGCAATTCACGAATACATAGTGATATGGAATCTCAATGTATAAATGTTTTCTGGGCTCAGTGTCCATACAATTTAATTGAAACCAAGCAGCAAGTGTTGTTGCTCTATGTTCATTTTGTGCTAGAGCATTTCTTTAATTCCCTGCAGTAAATCAAGCATATTTACTTTGTGGCAAATGTACAGCTAACCGATACACAGCATGTGACCGATCATGCATCTAAAATTTCAGAAGACACCACATTGCTAATGGAGCACTTACATAGTGAGCATCTAAATACCATGAAAGTTAATCATGTAAAATTGGACTTTCTTATTCATTTTGTGCACCTTGCACAACAACAGTTGCAGCATCCGTTGTGTGTGTATATATATATATATATATATATATATATATATATATACATATTTCATGGATTTGATAGAAGTGCAAGCTTCCACAGAACTACATATCTATTATCGACCTTCTGGCCACAAATATTAGCAATTTGTCCTTCTCTTTTTTTATTCAAAGGGTATACATCACAATTAGCATAAGTATTCATTTCAAATAGTTTGGGGAACTCTTTTGTGCATTTTTTATTTTCCATACATGGACCATGTATCATTCTATGGATTACAATGTCATAACGTTTTGAATTTTTTTCTGGATGTGGCAGTTCAGCAGTTAGTACTGAATCCACTCTGTCTGCCATATTCAATTAATCTTTTTCTTGCAGGATTAAAAGTATATGTGCATGTGGCAGGCCTCTTTTTTGAACTTCAATTGTACTGTATAAACAAAAGCCACACATTTCCCAAATAAGTGTCCTTTAGTTATATCATGTATTAATTAATTTATGTTTATTTTAAATACTCTAGCCACTAAATCTGGGCAGTCAGGAGTAGTTTGGCCAAGGTGCAAATTTTCCTTGATCTCTGGCCATTGTGGATTACATGTGAATGTAATGAATAAATCTGATTTTCCAAATTTAGTCACAATAGCCATGGAATCATTGTATCTTTCTCGCATATTGCGAGGAGATCCTTGGAAAGAGGATGGCAAAATTATTGCTCTTCCAGCTGGAATGTCTCTGTTTGCAGCCCATTCACCAACATAATCAATTCACAGTATTGTTCTATTCTATGCTTGTTTTGTTGAAATTTTACAAAGTTTAGATTATTTTCTTTTGACTTGTAGATACGAAGCAATAATCCTTTGTTGTGTGAATTTTCCCCCGCATAAAATAGAATTAATAGCAGTTTGTGCCACTTTATATTCCAGCATAGAAATATTGTTTCTAACATGAACTTTACTATTGGGATACCTTTGCAATTGTAATTTTGGTTGTCATCCTGGCTCACTATTTGGAAAGAAAATAGGATATGTCATTGGATCCAAATTACTAATATATTTATATTTATAAACTTTTGGTCATGATTGCGTGGATATATCCTAATATCCCGCTCAAATGGTGGTTCACCATCATCATTTTTAAAGACCATGACAACCTCAATTGCTGTTAAAAATTATAACGTCTTTGATCAGTATGGCGATCTCTTTTGAGAACATGATTTACTCTAGGCATTGGCAATTGATTTATTTGCGCATGTGACTGTTTTTCTTTTTCAACCTCTGCAATTTCTTTGTATGCTTAACTATATGGGTTGTTGGCCACAATTTTATCAAGCTCTTCAAAGACTATGAGTAAACATTGTTTATTTTCAGGAAGCGTCATCCGTTGTTCAACAGCTTCCATTGTATCAAGTACATATAACTGTGCAAATTTCCTTTGCTCTCCTTCTCGTGGGTGTAAATGTGAAGTCCGGTGGTAAATTTGTCCTTGTGCTTTAAAACACTAAGGACCATGTCCTGGGACATTTTCAGCTAATGTTGCACCCATTGAAGCAAATTAAATTGCACTGGTATAAGACCTGATGTTTTTTTTTAATTGCTATAATTTGGAAATGTTGGATCACTCATTATACTTTGTAAATATTCTGGAAATGTGTGTCTTTCTGGAAGTCTTACCTTTCATTTCTGACAGCAACTAATAAACTCTCCATCAGAAAAAGACAAACCTGACAAACCACATTCATTAATCCACAATAATGAGTGTCTACTGTTAGTGATGTAAATAAAGGACTATCTTGAGCTTCCTGAACATAGCTATCACTACCACTGTGTATATCAACATTGGTGTCATGTGTATGAACATTGGTGTCTTGAGGCAATATTGGGTCATTCAACAATGTTTCACAGCCAAGTTTTTGTTTACTTTTTCTTTTCTTTGAGCTCCATCAGACTCAGATTGTCCTTTTTTACTCATTTTTCTTTTATTTAGAAGTCTCTGTGGGTCTTCTTCTCTTAATCATTGCAAAGTCTCGGGGGACTGTGCATCTCTCCATCTTTGCTTCCGTTCCCTTGTCATTCTTCTTTGACGTTCATTCTTGTCTTCTGCGTTATCCGCCATTGTAATCTGTAATTGTAAATTCAGGTGTAAGATCTAATGTTTGTTTTTTATTGTATATATTGTTTTTAGCTGTCATCAATGCAAAATAAAAAGAGCAGTAATGAAACAGTAAAATTACTTGAAATGCATTAGTATTTTTTTCATTAAATTAATTAATTCATTAATCAATATGTTATTTTTAATTGGCATACATGAAAACCTTAAAGAGCTAAGCATCTATATAGTGATAAATAAGTTAAGATTTTTTTTATTTTATTAATTATTAGGGAATTAATAAATGAATATACGTTAATTAATGAATTAATCAATAATTGTCATCAATGCAAAACATAAAGAGGTAATCATGTTTTACTAAAGAAGGGCAAACTTAAAGAGCTATGAGCAAACCATAGATGAAAAGGATGAAAAGGATTTGTAATGTTTTGATTAAATCAATTAATTAACCTGCCTGGTGGTATGATTATGTCAGTATATAGAATGTTAAAGCAGTAGATTAAAAACATATTGACATAATCATACCCTTATCCTTCTCCTCCTCCCTTTCCCCCTTCTCTCCTCCTCCTCCTCCCGATCCTCCTCCTTTGCCCCCTCTCCAATCACCTCCCTTTACACCTTCCCCTCCTCCTTTTCCTCCTCCCTCCATATCATCCTCCTCCTCCCTCCTTCCCCCTTTATCATCCTACCTATCCCCCCTTATCATCCTGCCTTGCCCACCTTCCCCCATTATCATCCTCCCTTGCCCCCCTTATCATCCTCCTCTTCCTCCTTCTTCCCCCTAACCTCCTCCTCACTTCCCCCTCTCCAGTTCTTGTCCCCCTCCCTCCTTGTTATTGTAATCAGATGAGCTGCCTGCTCATCTCTTCCCCAGCAGCATGTCTTCTGGCAGTGAAGTGATCTGCATATGCTAATGATGTGACGTCACAAGCGCGTCATGTCATTAGCATATTCTGGTCAGTCCACTGCTGAGGACATGCTGTGTGGGGAGAGATGAGCAGGTAGCTCATCTGATTACAATAACAAGTAAGGAGAGAGGGGGATAGGGACTGGAGAGGGGGGAGTAAGGAGGAGGTTAGGGGGAAGAAGGAGGATGATCAGGGGGGAGGAGGATGATAATGGGGGAAGGAAGAGTTGGATGGAGGAGGAGGAATGGTGGGCTGAGTGTAAAATTACTAATTAATAATTAATTAATAAATGAATATACATTAATTCATTAATTAATCAATAATTGTCATCAATCCAAAACAAAAAATACTTAATCCTTTTTTTCCTAAAGAAGAGGATCATTAAATCATATACCTGTAAAGCTGATCTTATTGCAGATCAAATGCTGCAGAGCTCACTCTCTGTGTTCAGTCAGCTGCACAGATGAAGAAACTGTAAAATTACATGAAAAGCATTTGCAATGTTTGGATTCAATTAATTCATGAATCATAAATTATTACATGAATCATTTAAACTATCATGTTTAATTAGCATACATTCAAAACGTAAAGGACTAAGTATGGATGTATCCATAAATAAATGCAGTATAAAATATTAAATGTAGCAGGTGTCAGAATATAATAAAGTGATGTAAATATTTAACTGCTTTGCGGGTCCTATCCCTGTCAGGCAATGAACAGGGCAGTATGAAATCTACATTTGTTTTTAGTGCAGTGTAAAATATACAATATTTTTTTTTAAATAATGATTACTAATTAATAATTAATAAATTAATGTACATATTTAATGAATCAAAGAATACATCTATTATAAAGAACTAAGCATTAATGTATTCACACAGTAAAGGCAGTGGAAAAAATAAGATTGCGCATATTTTTTTATAGTAATTAAAAACATTTTTTTACTAATAATTGATTTATTTATAAATTAATGTACTTTACCCATTTGTAATTAATAGGCAGCAATCAATATCCTGAAGAGCTAAGAATCTCTTTGGATTTTCCAACAGCAGAAAATGTCCACTCAGACTGTTCATTACCTGAGGCGAAAGTGTCAGCAATGTGCCAAATGTGCAGTATATATAGGCTGCGTGCGCGAGACAAAACCGTTGGTTTAGGCGGGAAAGCCGCCATTTCAGATTCATAATGTTTTTATTTGCAAGTGTTGTAAAATGGAGGCCGAAGTCTTTTCCGTCCTTCCTAACAGTGTACTTTTGTACCTCGTACGTCTCTGGCAAATGCGTACGTACATTGCTGTGTTTTGTGCACATCTGGGTCGTGTAGCCTCATTTTCATTTTTTTCTGCCGCCATTTTTTTTTCTGCTTAGCTGATTTTTCAATGCTGAAACTCAGCAAATTCGCGTACAACCTCTCTCCCAGTCATCCTGGTTGTCCCCCTGTCCTGTGTGTGAGTTTTTTTTTTTTTTTTTATTGTTTGTTTTTTTTTGTGTGTTTTTCGATTTGAGCGGTTCGGTCATTAACTTCATATTTTTTTTACTTCAAATTTTGTTGCAAAGGGATTCCGACCTTGCAATTTGTATTTTCGAAGTCCTGCGTTCCTCAACTGCTTGCAGCCTAAGGCAATGGCGCTTTTCCTAACTGCTTGGAGGCTAAGTCCCATGTGCTTCAATGCCTCAACTGCTTGCCTCGCTTCACGAGTCTCGCAGGAGGTCCTTGGGTGCTAATTTCTGCCTAAGTCCTGCGTGTTTCAATGCCTCAAATGCTCGCCTCGCTACGCGTGGCTCGCTGGACCTAGATAAGTAGCAGATGAGAGTGTATGAAGTTGGCACTATCACTGCCCAGCTGCAGCAGGATTTCATGGGAGGGGGCATGGAGGATGGTGGAGCTCCCCAGTGACAGATTGGATGTGGATACCAGCTTTCCACAGTGACAGTGGCCTAGGTATGTAAGGCACTGTCCAACAGGAGCAGGATTATTAATAAGTGTATACAGGGGTTAAGTACAAGTCAAAATGGTTTAGATCATTGCAAAATATTGGGGGCCCTGTCTTTGAGTTTAAAAACATAAATTGTGCTTTCCATATACCACCAATCAAGAGCGGGAAATGGAAGGATGATAGATACATTGTGCACATTAAGACTGAAGGTGATACTTTTCTTTAAACAGATGCATTTCTTGTGAGGTTTTGAATGATTTGAGGCACGAGGATAGGCTAGTGAAATGAAGCATAGAGTTTCATAGATTTGGAGCAGCACTTGAAAAGTCCTGAAGGCGGGAGTTAGTGGAGGTTATAAGAGAGGAGGACATAAGAATGTTGTTAACAGAGCAAAGAGGGCTGTTGGGGAGTATTTTGAGATGGGAGCAGAGATATAAGAGGGAAAACTATTGTTGGGGGCTTTATACATTAGGGTAAAGATTTTACATTTTATTATGGAAGGTACTGTATGGGAAGCCAGTGGAATGACTGACAGAGTCTAGCAGATGTGTTCAATATGGATTGGAGTACAGACAGGTGGGTAAGGCCAGCAAGGGCAGAGTTGCAGTAGTTGAGGCAAGATATGATAAGAGAGTGAATAGGGAATTTAGTTGTGGCTTGTGTAATATAGTGACATATTTTGGAGATACTTTTTTGGTGAAACTGAAACGATTTAGTTATTGATTGTATGTGCAGAATGTAAGAGAAGGCAGGGTTTAATAGCACCTTAAGACAACAGGCTAGCGGGGTGGGAGTTATGATGCATTGTCAACAGTGAGAGCTATTTGGTGAGTGGAAGCTGTGGTAGAGGGTGGGAAGGTAAGAAGCTCAGTCTTTGAAATATTGAGTTTGAGCTAATGGGTGGACTTACAGGAAGATATGCTAGAGAGACAGTTGGCAACGAGCTCGAAGAGAGGTGGATAATTTTGGTTTTGAGAGGTAAATCTGAGTATTATCTGCATATAGATGATACTGAAATCCAAATGATTTAATTAAGGTACAAGGAATGATGTATAGATGGAGGATAGGAGGGGCCTAGGGCGGAACCTTGGAGTACACCAACAATCAGAGGGTGAGGCAGAGAAGAGGTGCCAGAGAAGGAGACACTACATTTTCGATCTTGTAGGTATGAAGTGAACCATGAGGGAGCAGTGTCACAGATGCCAAAAGAGCAGAGAATTGGATAAGAAGAGGGTTGTCAACTGTGTCATAAGAAGCAGGGAGATCCAGGAGAATTAGAATAAAGAAGTGACAATTCGACCATTCTTGTGTGAGAGCTGTTTCTGTGGAGCGTTGTGGCCAAAAACCAGATTGGAAGGAGTCAAGGAGGGAACTGGAGGAAATACATTGGGTTTGGCAATTATAAACTATAGCTCAAGCAGTTTAGAAACCAGGAGAAGTAGAGAAAGACTGCGGTAGGTAGAGGCGTGTTTTTTAAGAATTGGTGAAAATAGGGAAAGGTTGAACAGATGTGTAAGCTAAGTGTAGTAGAGAGGGGGAGATCAGCTGTGATGGAATAGGATCATATGGACAAGAGTTTGATATAAGACGAGAGGTTGATGGAAGATAAGAGTCTTCATCTTCAGTTACAGGGTCAAAAGAGTCCATAAAGGTTTCATGGGAGGTGGCATTGAGGATTCTGGCACTTCTCCATGGCAGATGGGAGGGAGGATGTAGAATGTTGGAGCTCCCCAGCGACAGATAGGAAGTGCCATAGAGGATGCCAGCTTTCCACAGCGACAATGGCCTAGGTGAGTCATGCACTCTCAAACAGCAGCAGGATTTCATGGGAGGAGGCATGGAGGATGTCAGCATTCCCCCATAGCAAATGTGAGAATTCAGAACAGATGTCAACACTCTTCAAAAGCATATGGGTGGTTGCCTAGGTGAGCCAGGCACTTCCTAGAGGCAACAGGAATGTGTGGAAAGTGACATGGAGGATCCTGTCCCTCCCCAGCAGCAGAAGGAAGTGTGGTGGAGGAAAGGAGTTTTAGCTCTTTATCAGTGATCACATAAAATAAGTAGAATTACCACAGCAGAAGCACAACCATATTATATTATTTTTATATTTTTTCTTCCCACTACCTAAAAGATTTCAGTTTGTTTTTCAATTGAGTTGTACAGTTTATAGGTCACATTAAAGGTGAAAAAAGTTCTGAAATGATTTATCTTTGTCTCATCTTTTTACAGCACAGAAACCTGACATTTTAACAGGGGTGTGTAAACTTTTTTATCCACTGTATATATATATATATATATATATATATATATATATATATATATATATATAGCCATTCTTTGAATTGAAGCAGTGATTACTAATGTTATCTCATGAGTTTCATTCAATGCCCTAGTGAAACTGTTCAGTTTAACCAGCTGGTCTTAGATCAGAACGAACAATGGTTGGTGAACATAGATGTTTGAGCATTTGTGATTTCAATTTGGTTTGGATCAAGTTTTGACTTCAAACAATGATGAGACAAGCATTGTATTTCCTGAACTCAAATGTATTTATCTAAAAATATACTCATGTATCTTTTATAACCTTTCTAGATACAACTGTGTCATCATAGCCATTGTATAAAAAAATGATAGTGACTAAGAAATTAATTTAGTGTGTTTCCCACTGTAGCTAGTGACATTTTTAAGACTCTACCTTTTTAATCTGGGAGGAACACAGCAGACATAGGAAGGATAATTCAAGACAAGTGAATTGGCAGAGATATTAAAATATAAAAAAATGTATACTCCAGAAGCTACAAAGAGACTCTCACAGCTCACTCACAAACAAATTTACACACTTACATACAAGGTGCAGGAAATTATTTTGAAACAAAAGAAAAGGTTCAGACTTGTCATTTGATGGAACCAAGCAGAAGACATTGAATTTGTGTATTGTATTAATTTTATTTTCCCAATATTTATTTTATTGCAATGATGGAAATATTTTGTTAATTTACTATAAAATGGATTGCTATATCAATATTAATCTGAGCATAACCATATCATCATAATCTTGTAACTTGTAAGCCGACATAAAATTTACATATTCATTTTATAAATATCATATCAGATGTTGTAACAATGCAATATATGTTTGATTTATACCTACTAATAATAAAAAAAACATTTTATTTTTGTATTTGAGAAATATTATAATTAGACTGCAGAACTTGTATAACTTTAATTTGGTATGAGGTCTTAGTGAATAGATATTTGGGAACATAGCAAAAGAAAAAAAAAAACATCTGATATCATTATTGCCACATCTTATGTATTAGGCATATTGGGGTTGTCTTGTATATGATTATGTGGACTATGTTAATAACCGATTATTTATTATTTGATATACCTTGATATTATATGTCAAAATTATTATACCATATTGATTGTTATATTAAAAGACACTGTTTTGATATCATTTTTATTCATTATATTAAATATATTTTCATATGATACAGTTCTGCTTAATTCATGTGGCGAAAGCTTATATATATTGTGTAGTAAGAATTCAGATAATAAAAAATTGGCAAATATAAAATATAAAAATATATATAATATTTAATGAATATTAATAAATGTTAATGATATAAATAATAACACTAAATAATTACCAAAACCCACAATATTTATAGTAATCTAAGCTATATAGTATGACCTGGTCTATATAGGTCTAATCAATGCATTGTTTGCAAAGACAGATCTAAGAGGTCCTTTGTGGAGCTAACACAATGTCTCAGCTCCTTATTTAAGAATGGGACAGCTTATCATTGAAGGCTTCCTGAGGAGAGAGGTAAACAGCCAGATATTAACCAGTCACATATTTTGCAACAGCTCTGAGTATTTAGTTTACTTGGCCTTCTGATCTAGTGATCCTTATTATGTTACCCAGTAATATTGTTTAAGTCACCCCTGTTTAATTACTATTTGTTAATGTGTTTAGTTACCATTGTACTTTCCAATAAATTAACTGCACCCTGTTAAATAAAGAGATCTTCAGATTAAGACATTGGTGGTAGAATTATGTTCTTTTCCTGAATGCTGGAATTCCCACACCATTTGTGGATGTTTGATCTGATGGAAGTCTACCAAGATTCTTCTGTGTACTCCGGCTGGTGAGGTGTGGAAGGAAAACTGGGCATGGATGGAGAAGTAACCCTGTGTAGTGACAGGTTACTTCTATGGATTGGTCTTGAGTTAACTGAACTCTCCTTTTTGCATGTAAATCACACCCTCCTGTGTCTGTGCCTGTGCCCGTGACCATGTGATTTAGAAGCAGTAAAGCAAAGTCAACTGATTGTGTGAGTGACATGCAGCTCTGGAGTAATTGAGGGTATCACATGCATTCACCCATCTTGAATTGGTAAAGATCTACACCTTATACAAATAAAATTCCCCTAAGTTAAAAAAAAAAAAAAAAAGCAGGTGTTACTCTAAATCCGTCATATTTAACATATATTACAAACAAGGAGATAGATGGAGCAAATAGCTTGTCCTGCAATAAACTAAACTGTACCACAAATTAATATTTATTTTTAAGAACAATAGCTCATTTATTTGTATGGATCAGGTTAAGCAAGTATTGGCATATTCTGTTAATTGCTGATGGTAAAGCAGCAACAATTAAAAAAGTTGATGAGCAGGAGTGCCTACTACCTGGAGACATAATGCTGACAAATCCTCACACTGCTAACTGTACTGATTTTGAGTTTGACATTTTAAGCTGAAAACATCTTGCTGAGCCAACTGTGTATAAGCCTCATGAGTGGTGATGCAATACACAAACCTCACCTTTAAAATGAGTGTGCCCAGACATTGTTGGCCTCCTGGGTAGATGCTCAGACACCGTGACTCCAGGATTGTGACAGACCGCCTCACTCCTATTTGGAGATCAGGTCTCACGTTGGACAATCTGATACAGCTCATGATAAGTTCAATAAAATAGCCCTCTTATTGGTTTATAACTTACCCAACTCTGACTTGGTCATTGTTTTGAGTCCCAAATTAGTCTTAGATATATCACCTGGATTGATTATCCACCACAGAATGTCGATCACTGAAACTAAAATGGTTGATTCCACAGCAGCATAATTGCACATAAAAGTAACATATTAAAGGCTGTGTTATTTTTTTACATTTTAAGCATGTTGCTCATTTTTTAAGTGTAGTTTTTCAAAAAGGGGCTATTTTAATTTTTTTACCACAGTGGTCCTTTAATTATTAACTCACAAGCACAAAATGGTAGCCTGCGCCTTTTCTAAACAATTATATTAACTAACTTGAATTCTCATATTACTTATAAAAATCCAAATCTAAAAATCCAAACCACTCTATCATTATTTTAATAAATAATCAATTATATATTTATTATTTATTACAGTAAAAAACATTTTTATATGGAATAAGCAGCTGATTGGAATCATATACCATATATTGATTGTTTTTCCTAATGATAATACTTTTATAATAATTAATTTATATAGTGCTTTCCTACTAAAAGGTTTTTGTTTGTGATTGGTTTGGCATACATGCATTATATATGGGCATTTTTAAATATTTCAATCAGAGCTCATTCTTATCATTCCTCTCATTCCACTAAACAGTAGTCATTTCCAGCTGGAAATGTTGACTTAAGCAACAAATAATATAGTATCAGCAATTATATAGTTATAGGCTGCAGTACTGCCCCATTACTGAAAATAATGTATGTACAAACTCAAATAACAAAACTGGGAAATGTGTGCAAAAAGTGGTGAAAACCCTGCTGTTTACAGAGAATTGAATGTAGACAAGACAGGCTACAGGTGAGAGGTTTACAGCTTAGGCAAGCTATGCAACCAGTGCTCTTAGTATAATAAATGCCATTAGTATCTAATTTTTTAAAATGTAATTATTGTTTTTTGAGGACACAAGAAGATATACATATATTTGTGCATTGACAATTCAAAAATGAAAGCTATTGTGGAGCCTGCCAGGTACTCTGGGCCTCATTCTATTAGCGGCCGCAGCCGTTGCGGGGCCGCAAGGACCGGCCGCAAGCTATTCGGCTATTCTATTCGCTTACGGCCGGAGGCTCCGGCAGGCTTGCGGCCGGTGCCTTGCTATCTCTTGCGGCCGCTCGCGCCAGAGGAAAGCCTTTGATCTAAAACGGCCGCAAGAGTTTCGGCCGTAAGAAATTCCTATTTGCAATTCAATTGCTCCGGGAAACCTCTCTGCAAGGCTAAAAGCGAGCCGCTGCTTACTTGCAGGAAAGAGGTCCCGCTAGCACCAATTAAGCACATAAAATAGCTCAAATAAAGCCATCCTGCACTTTGAGAAGACTATAAAGGGATTTTAGGTGTTAGAAAAAATAGCACATAATTATCCTATACTCAAATCCGTAAAATATTTGATTTTTAATATCCGTAAAATATCCATGTAAAAAGTCCAGAGTGCTTGGAGCACCTCAGACATGCCCACGCCGCAGCCGGAAAATAAACAGTTAATTTGAACTCGGGTTTGGGCAGATGTGCAAGCTTGAGAGTGGGTTCCTTTTAATCCTCATGTCCCCCAATATGATCCCTAGCATTTACAGAGCTGTACAGTGCAGGCTTGAATTTATTTTTGAGTTTTTATATTTCACAGCTTACGGTCGGTTCCAAGATATGCGGCCGGCCGTAAAAGGAGATCCTTGCGGGGCCGTATAATAGAATCGCGAGTTAACTGAACCCTCGCAAGGAATCGCAGCCTTACGGCCGATTTACGGCCGCTAATAGAATGAGGCCATCTGTGTTTAAATTTAATTTTTTTGTTAAAAACGTAGAAGCAAGGCCATGGTTGGAAAGCAATAAGAAAGAAAGGCATGGTTTTGCTAGTGAAGGCTTGGTATAATAAAAGTGCTGTGAATGCAGGAGAGGAATTATTGAAGTTGGTGAACAATGTGACTTTCTACGTAGTTACATAGTTACATAGGGCCCTCATTCAATTGCGATTTGGCCAATTGAATAGGGCTCTAAATAAGCACATGGCATATATTTTTTAAAGAAGTTTTTAGTTAGTGAAAACCTTGCTTTTGCATAGATGCTTACTAACTAAAAACTTCTTTAAAAAAATATGTTATGTGCCTATTTAGAGCCCTATTCAATTGGACAAATTGCAATTGAATGAGGGCAATAGTAATTAAGGTTGAAAAAAGACTTTCAGTCCATCAAGTGCAGCCTGTTAAGATCTCCTCTGATCTGCAATATGCGGATTAGTTATTAATTAATTTGTTGATTAAATAATTATTAATAGTATAGTATTGGAGGGTGAATAAAGAGTTAGTCCATCAAATTCAACCATTTTAGATCTCGATTGATCTTTTTAATGTGGACTATTAATTATTAATTGTTAATTGATCCAGAGGAAGGCAAACAGAAAAAAAAAAACATTGAAACTTTGCCTATTGTCTCATAAGAGGAAAAAAAAGCAAAATTCCTTCCTGACCCCAGAAACTGGCGATCAAATTTCTCCCTGGTTCAATATTCCTTCGCTAGCTATCTAGGATAGCCTTGAATGCCCTCTTTAGTCAAAAATATATCTAACCCTTTTTTGAAGTTGTCTATCGAATTCGCTGTTACCACCTCCTTTGGTAGAGAATTCCACAGTTTAACCACCCTAACTGTGAAGAACCCTTTTCTTTGCTTAAGGAGAAAACTTTTTTCCTCTAACCTCAAAGGGTTGTCCTTTTGTCAGTTGAAAATCTCTTGCTACAGAAAGTTCACTTGACAAAGCCTTATATTGACCCTGGATGTATTTAAATAAGGTAATCATATCCCCTCGTAGACACCTTTTTTCTAGCGAAAATAAGTTTAATTTGGTTAGTCTTTCTTCATAACTTAGCCCCTCCATTCCCCTTATTAGTTTTGTAGCCCTTCTCTGTACTTTTTCCAGCTCTAAAATGTCTTTTTTATGAAGTGGTGCCCAAAATTGTACTCCATATTCCAAATGAGGGCTTTGTATAGTGGCAGAATTATATTTGCTTCCCTTGCTTCTATACCCTTCCTAATACATGCTAATATTTTACTTGCCTTTGCAGCTGCTGCTTGGCTTTGAGCGCTGTTACCTCCCAAATCCCTTTCAATATCTGACACCCCTAGATTTACTCCATTAAGATCATAGATTGCATGGCTATTTTTCCTTCCCAAATGCATAAACTTGCATTTATTTGTATTAAATCTCATCTGCCATTTAGCCGCCCATTTCTCTAATTTATGTAAATCCCTTTGTAGGGAAAGTACATCATTATCTGATTTTATTACCTTGCACAACTTAGTGTCATCAGCAAAAATGGAGACACTACTTTTGAGTCCTACTTCTATGTCGTTAATAAATATGTTAAAAAGGAGAGGACCTAATACTGAACCTTGAGGAACCCCACTTATCACATTAGACCAATCGGAGTATGTTCCATTCACAACAACCCTTTGCTTCCTGTCTTTTAGCCAGCTCTTGATCCATGAGCAGATATTTACTGCAATTCCTGTATCCCTTAGTTTGCTCACTAGTCTTCCATGTGGCACTGTATCAAATGCCTTTGAAAAATCTAAGTGGACTACATCCACTGAGTTGCCCTGATCCAAGTTCCTAGTAACCTCCTCATAAAAACTAATTAGATTGGTCTGGCACGACCTATCCTTCATAAATCCATGTTGACTGCTACCTGTGATCTTGTTCAAATAGACATATTCTTGTATTCTGTCCCTTATTAACCCTTCTAAAAGCTTCCCAACTACCGATGTGAGGCTCACTGGTCTATAATTCCCCGGATTTGCTCTAGATCCCTTCTTAAATATAGGTATCACCTCTGCTTTTCTCCAGTCATCCGGTAGAGACCCTGTAGTGAGTGAGTCTTGAAAGATTAGATATAATGGTTTGGCTATTACAGAACCCAGCTCCCTCAGTACCCTTGGATGTATTCCATCAGAACCTAGGGCTTTATTAACATTTATTTCAATCTCTTTTGGATTTCTTCCTGCATTAACCAATTATTTAGTGATGGTAGTGTAGCCCCATTATGTTGCGGTGTCCCAACCACTGGTACTTCCCTTGTGTATACTGACAAAAATAACCTATTTAGCTCATCTGCCTTTTTCCTGGTCACTAATTATCAGATGGCCTGTGTCACATTGAAATGTTCCTATAGCTTCCTTTCTGGCCTTCTTCCCATTAACATATTTAAAAAATATTTTAGGGTTAGTCTTACTTTCCATTGCAACTGACTTCTCATTTTCTATTTTAGCCAGTCTAATAGCCCTTTTGCAAGCCTTGTTGATTTCCTTATAGTCACATAAAGCTGCCTCTGTTCCCTCCTTCTTGTATAATTTAAATGCATGTTTCTTTTTCCTCATCATGATCTTTAAGTCATTGTTAAGCCACATGGGATGTGATTTACTCCTATTCATTTAATTTCCACATGGTACATGCCGATGAGTATGCTTATTTAGTAAGGATTTGAATGTTCATTTATTTTCAGTATTTTTCCCTGCAAGTACTTTCTCTGTCTATATGTAGTATTGCTGCCCGTAGCCCATTAAAGTTAGCCCTTTTAAAATTTAGAGTTTTTGTTGGCCCCTTACAACTCTGTTTTTTGTATTCAATCTCAAATGATACTGTATTGTGATCACTGTTCATCAAGGATTCCCCTATTTTAACATTTGATATTATATCAATATTACTTGTGATGACTAAATCCAAGATGGCCCCATTTCTAGTAGGTTCTTGTATTACCTGGGCCAGATAATGATCCCCGAGTGTACTCAAGAACCTGCTCCCCTTAGCTGAGCTGCTGGTCTCATTTATCCAGTTTATTTTAGGGTAATTAAAGTCTCCCAATTTTAGAACTTGCCCATGCTTAGCTGCATTTCCATTCTGTAACAATAATTGTATTTCCTCACTTTCAGCTATATTTGGGGGTTTATAGCATACTCCCACCAATATGCGTTTAGAATTAGCTCCTCCACTATTTAGCTCAACCCACAAAGATTCAATGATGCCGTTAGTGCCAGCATAAATATCTTCTCTGACTATAGGCTTAAATTCAGGCTTAACATACAGACAGATCCCGCCTCCTCTTTTACCATTCCCCCTATCTTTCCTAAATAGGTTATAACCATCCAGATTAACAGGCCAGTCATGAGATTCATCCCACCATGTTTCAGTAATGCCTATTAAGCCCCATTTTTCTTGTACTGCTAATATTTCTAGCTCGTCGATTTTCCCAGGCAAACTTCTTGCGTTAGCAAGCATACACTTTATGACAAGGCCCATAGTCTTTCTAGAGACTTCAATAATCTTGTGGTGCCTGCAGTGACATCTATAATGGAATATAGTATTTTCATATTGTGAGCCTACCAGATAGCATGTTCAATCTGATGAATTGTGGGATCAAGACCCTTTCAAAATGTAGCAATTATGCATTTGGTGGCTAAAAATATTTGAAACATTAGATGGACATTGGATGGAAATAGATTGGTGTGGAACTGGAAGTCAAAGTAGGCTTTAGGCCAGTGACAGATAACCTATTTTATTTCAAGAGCCTCATATGCAGCCCCAGAATCATTGTAGGCAAGGAATTAATTAGTAATAGAGTTATACATAATGAGGAGACGTATTTAAAATTACCAATGGGCTAATATTTGCTAGTATTAGAGAGATATAAAACAATTGTGTATTCTTGAAGAGGGGCAAACCAACCTACGCAAGCAGCCAGTTGCCCAACAGTATCTAAGACCAAACCTTTAGCAATTGTATAACTTGTCACATCAAAGATTGTGGAGTAGATGCTGTTCCAGAGAAAGTAAAGGTCAGGGCAATCATAGAGAGAATATATGAAAATGCTGACATTGTTGCAGCTTGCTTAGCAACTGTTAGTGAGTCCAGAGAATACATGAGAAATTCTGTCTGATCTGAGGTACTATGTGGAGATGTGGTCTAGTTACAATTTCCATTACATCTTCTATGAATATTTAGTTGTAAGATTGTAGTCAACCAAGTGCACATAGAGTGTGGAAATTGAATCACATTAAGATATGTATACATCCATTGCTCCAGGTAATGATGTTCCTATGGTCATGTGGTTACAGAATAGCTCATTAATGAATATATGCTTTCATGAAAAATCTGAAAATCATGATGAGTGTTTAGTCTTCAGTTACAATCTCGATTTGTGTATTGATAGGAGTCACTTCATTTGGACCAGCAACAGATTTCTGCATTAAAAAACAAAAATGCATTTTAGGGAAGAATGATTCAAAGAAATAAGAACAACAGGTTAGGCTTATGTAATTGGACTACTTTATTTAAATTCTCCTGGTACATTAAATTAGCTTACAACAGACATAAAAAGTGATTCCATTTAAAAAAAAGTTTTTCTATACCTCTCATATTGTGTTCCTGGTTTAATCGGATGTGGTAAGTTTCATAAATTTGTGAATAGTCTAAGCAATACCTTTCAGAACAAAGCTATCTTGGCCAATATAAATATATATACATATATATATATATATATATATATATATATATATATATATATATATATATATATATATAGTATGTTC
Organism: Discoglossus pictus; assembly: GCA_027410445.1. Lineage (NCBI taxonomy): Eukaryota > Metazoa > Chordata > Amphibia > Anura > Alytidae > Discoglossus > Discoglossus pictus. Next base: position 112,173,612 of record CM050164.1, read on the forward strand.
CAGTGAACATGCTCCAGAAAATAATACAAAGAACCATACATAGAAGTAAATATCTTCCAAAAAGAGTGTGTTTAAATAGTTCTACTAGCAAATTCATGTGAATGCACTTTAAAGCAGGGGTGGGCAAGTTCGGTCTTGGAGGGCTGCATACATGCCTGTATTTGATGATATCCCTGCTGTGCACATGTGAGTCCATCATTTCTTTAGTCATCCTGATTGACTCACCTATGCACAGCAGGGATATCATCAAATCCTGGCAGGTATGAAGCTCTCCTTGCCCATACCTGACTTAAAGGCATCTTTTGGTGTTTCAAGTACCGTATATAAAACGGGTTGAACATTGTAAGTATGTATGAGTGGTGATACGTATAACACTAATCACAAAAATTCATTTTTTGTGAGAATTGTCAGTAGCAAAACTTCCAATTGTTTCTATTCAACATTAATAACTAACAATAATACAATTGCAATACATAAACAAACAAAGCATTTCTAATTATATATTGGAAGTGAGCTACACAACTCTGTGATGCTTCTTTTTAATTTCTTAGACTCAGGGTTTGTGTAAGCATGGGTATAGGAGCCAAAGTAAATTTTGGGGGGATACCGCATATAGTATAAAATTACCGCATAACTGCTTCCCTAGACATAAACAAATATTGAAAAAGTATGGAGGGGATTTGTCCCCCTCGACCACAGATGTTTTCATATAGGCTCTGTACCTTTAAATAGGAGTGGAAAGCATGTGGAAAATAATTTTCCTTCTTAAAATTGATGCTGAATGCATGGATTTATGATCTATAGAAGTCAGGCTATTTGAGAGTGTTGCTTCTGCCTGAATGAGCACTGAGTTCTGTTCTGTGCATAATATAACTAATTAGAACCAGGTGAAGAGGCTTTGAATCAAGCAGTGGTTTGTATCTACTTGAATATATTCTAGCAACTGGTATAGAAGCACAGTAGTTAAAGTTGTATACTGTGGTTGTCACGGACCCCATTTCACCGCCTGGATCCTGGTGCATTGAGCCACCATACAGGACATACCGCCCCATTGGAAAATGGGTAGGGGAATTATATTGCCACATGGGAAATGTTGGCAGGTGGGTGGTGGGGTGAATAGCCCCAAAACATAGGGCTATAGTGCACCACCATGTTTCATATGGTCTTATGACATATGTCTCTGTATTATCCTGTATACTATATGTAATTACCCATTTATATTAATGTGTTTTGTTTTATGTTTAACTTTAACTAAATGGTCATGAAACAGTTAAACAAAATAGAACATTGTAGACAACCAGGAACCAGTGATTGTATTGTAATCTGTTTTGTCCCATTGTTTACAGAAAAGCTAATTACATCTCTGATGTGCTAGACAGCTAGAGATGACATGTCTGTATTGGAGTTTGATCTATTGTTCACAGGTGCCAGACAGGATACCAGGATGCCAGACTATTAGACCCAATGTGGAGTCAATCTCCTGTGTTTGCCTGTCGCTCCCTGTCATTGTTGTATTGTATCTGTATCTAACTACCATAAATATTGCTGACTTTTTAAAAATAAAACAGTTGACTGCTGAGACATATAGCAATCGTATGCTCTCTTATTATATCCTGGTGGCTGTGATACTGATCCTATCTCCACCCTACAAGTAACTTCCTGGTCACTACCACAGGAAGTTTACTGAGAATCCTGGAAGTGCTGATTCCTGATGGAAACTCCCTGAAAGATACAGAAGCCTAGATGGGTGCTGGTGCTGAGATTTCCAATAACCCAATGGTCCTTGTGGGTAGTTAACCTGTAGTCTATAGAAGGTGACCTTGGGTAGTAATAGCCACTACCCCTGAATTGTGGTGATGAAGGTGCAGGGTTGAAATCCCCATATATTTTTTCTTAACAATTTTAAAATTAGAAATATGTAATTTTGCTTATATAGTATATTACTTTATTTTTTATAATTACTTCTTTATATAGTGTGTTGGTATAGTGGTAAGTGTGTTGTTTTATAAAAATGTTTTCATTGGCTCTAATTCAATGCCTTCCACTTGTTGTTTTTTTAAATTGACCAATGTATATATTATAACACACACCCACACACATACACATATATATATATATATATATATATATATATATATATATATATATATATATATATGTACATTAGTTAAACAAAAAAAAATAAGTGGAAGGCAGGGGAATCATACTAATGACTTACCAATGAAAAAATCTTTCAAACAGAACACTTGCCACTAAAAATCTATAATAGACTGTGTGACAGTTACAGACTTCTTATTTATGCAAATTGTTTGGGGGGGGGCTAAAAACATTAAAATAAAATGACAATATCTAAGTCAATTCTTCTCCATATGATTTCTACCCTCTAACTGATTCTGCAGAGTACATATGGTGACTTTTGTGATGCTTTAAAAGATTACATTTTTAATGGTTTTGATTATTTGTGAGTTATTAGATTATTAATAAACTAAAAGATAATGTGAGTGTATTTGTTTTTCAAAAATCCTAAATTAAATCAGCCACATAATAGACACACAAAAGATGAAAGTTTCTCGGTCTCTTTTAGATCTGGGTACTTATTTTATTGAAAGTCGTAAGGCTTACCTACATTAATCAATTGATTCAGTTAACCATATTGATAAAATATCTAGAAAAATAACCGCTATAATATGAATACAATATCTCAAAAAAGTGAGTACACCCCTTTTGAAAATATTTTTTTATATCTTTTCATGTGACAACACTGAATAAATGACACTCTGCTACAATGTAAAGTAGTAAGTGTACATCCTGTATAACAGTGTAAATTTGCTGTTCCCTCAAAATAACTCAACACATTAATGTCTAAACCAGTGGCAACAAAAGTAAGTACACCCCTAAGTGAAAATGTCCAAATTGGGCCCAAAGTGTCAATATTTTCTGTGGCCACCATTATTTTCCAGCACTGCCTTAACCATCATGGGCATGGAGTTCACCAGAGGTTTACAGGTTGCCACTGGAGTCCTCTTCCACTCCTCCATGAGTTGGTGGACGTTTTTTATTTGAGGATGCCCCACAGATGCCCAATAGGTTTTAGGTCTGGAGAAAAGCTTGGCCAGTCCATCACCTTTACCTCAGTTTCTTTAACAAGGCAGTGGTAGTCTTGAAGGTGTGTTAGGGGTCGTTATCATCTTGGAATTCTGCCCTGCGTCCCAGTCTCCGAAGGGAGGGGAACATGCTCTGCTTCAGTGTGTCACAGTACATGTTGGCATTCATGGTTCCCTCAATGAACTGTAGCTCCCCAGTGCCGGCAGCACTCATGCAGGCCCAGACCATGACACTCCCACCACCATGCTTGATTGTAGGCAAGACACACTTGTCTTTGTACTCCTCACCTGGTTGCTGCCACACATGCTTGACAACATCTGAACCAAATAAGTTTATCTTGGTCTCATCGAACCACAGACATGGTTCCAATGATCCATGTGCTTAGTCTGCTTGTCTTCAGCAAATTGTTTGCAGGCTTTCTTGTGCATCATCTTGCAGACCATGCAGACCAATTTGATGCAATGTGTGGAGTATGGTCCGAGTACTGACAGGCTGACCCCCCATCCCTTCAACCTCTACAGCTATGCTGGCAGCACTCATACATCTATTTCCCAAAGACAACCTCTGGATATGACTCTGAGCATGTGCACTCAACTTCTTTGGTTGAATATGGCAAGGCCTGTTTGGGGAGCCGCTGTATGGTCTTGCCCACCGTGCTGCAGCTCAGTTTCAGGGTTTTGGCATTCTTCTTATAGCCTAGGCCATCTTTATGTAGAGCAACAATTTTCAGATCCTCAGAGAGTTCTTGAGGTGCCATGTTGCCATGAGGTGCCATGTTGAACTTCCAGTGACCAATATGAGAGAGTGTGAAACTAATAACACCAAACTTAACACACCTGCTCCCTTTCACACCTGAGATCTTCTATTACTAATGAGTAACATGACACTGGGGAGGAGGGAAAATGGCTAATTAGGCCCAATTTGTACATTTCCACTTAGGGGTGTACTCACTTTTATTGCCAGCGGTTTAGACATTAATGGCTGTGTGTTGAGTTATTTTGAGGGAACAGCATTATAGTTATACAGGCCGTACACTTACTACTTTACATTGTAGCAGAGTGTCATTTCTTCAGTGTAGTCACATGAAAAGATATGATAAAATATTTACAGAAATGTGAGGGGTGTACTCACTTTTGTGAGATACTGTACATATTAAAAGGTCTGCAGTGTATGAGAGTAACAAAGGTAGTAAATGGAGGCCCAAGTGTAAAATAACTTGTGTCCCAATCTTACAACTTCTCTGTACAAGGTAGGTGCCTGTAGAGATCCATTAGAAAAGCTAGAAATAGGTGTACAGTAGGTGATCAGATCACCTATTTATAAAAATAATTATCTGTTCCTCCCATAATAAATTAAGAGACTTTTACTTCAGGTAGCAGAAGGTCTCTACTCCATTGTGGGTCCTGGTGTCTTGCACCATCTATACCAGCAGTAACACAGCCACTGGTTTATACAATATAAAGCCACATAGTTAAGGAAGCATTTACAAACAACAATTGAGATATTCATCATCTATGTGAAAAAGCTGTGTTATAACTGCAGGTATATGCTATAGTTAGGTATGTTAAAAAAGTGAAACATATTGTGAGCTTATTTGCATGTACCCTCCTAGTTTCCCAAAAAGCAGTTCGAACTTTGGGATTCTGAGGTGGAAACAGGACATGCAAATGTACACACAAATGTATAATTTTGCATAATATGCATATATATATTTTGACATCCAAATGCTGTTCTATGTGTTAGAAGTTTTAAAAAATAGAAAAAAGGTTAATGTGTTAATGAACTAAAATTATCCATCGTAAGCTACTGTTCATGTAAATATCTGTAACAAAACAGAGCCGGAATCACTATGTTTAGGGGTTTAATAGGAATATGTGACATTCTGGTGTGGTGATTATACTTACATATTTTTTCTAGTGTTGTGGGTTTGCCAAGGAACAAAACAAGAAACTCTGAAGGAAATGTTTAAACCACTTTTTGAGCAAGGTGGTCTACTAATACAGGAAATGAGTAAAAGAGGAACTTTTATTAAATGTTTCCGTTGGATCATTTCCTGATACCAGCAATGAAGCAATACTATTACTGTCAGTCTTTCAGTGGGAAAGAAGACCTCATGATGAAATGTCAGAAAATATTTGATATAGTTATGCTTTTTTAAAACTCACCTAATATTATGTAATTCTATAAAGCTGTTTTAAACATTTCTACAATACTATTTCCTTATTAAAGCAAGTATACATGTATTTATTATTGCTAATTTATTAACTTAATGTGTAAATATGAATTCTCTATTTGGTAGTATTTTGTGATTGTTTAATATTTCTAAAATGGTATATATATATATATATATATATATATATATATTTCCATGCCAAATACATTAACAATTAACAACTATGGTAAGTGATATATATGTATTTTTAATGGGGCAAACAATAGTAAAAGTAGTATAAAGAAAATTGAGACAAATAAACTGAGTTTTCGGAGTACTATGGCACCTTCATCAGACTTATGTTCACATAATAATGAAGGCTGCCGAGTGCTCTGAAAGTTCATTGTACTCTCTCGCGCTACAAAAAAAAGGGCAGTCAGAAGTTAGTCGTTGTTTTATGTTTGTTATAACATTTTATGCAAAGGAACACTTTAAATAATGGCTGAGATTCATTGTTGTATCAAGGGTCACTGGCCTACAGAAAAAAGCATCAGTTGTTATATTTGGTGCTTCATGCAGTTTGTTACGACATTTTTTAACTGCTCATAACAATTAAATTACTATTTAAAATAATTCACAGATCTAGTTATCAGCATGTCACTGTAATATTCAAGCTCTCTATAGTGTGCTTTATTCTATGGTAATATAAACAACTTTCAGCCTCATTAAATTGCTACGTTTTTTTTCGTAGCGTAGCTCACAATGACTTTGAGCGATTCAATTGGGCTCTTAAACCTCCTTCAGATGACTTGCGGGGTAAGCCCCAGGACCGCCGAAAAATGCCTATGGGATGTGAACGTAAACGTGGAACTTTGCATCCCGCAAATCCTTTGATCTGTCAAGCCTGTAACAGCTACTTGTTTAATTCAGCTATTAAATTGCAACAAACCCGCGAGCAAGGACGTAACACGCAAATGGAGCCCAAAGCCCTACGAGTGCTCGAGAGGACCTGCAAGGGGGGTAAAGTCCAATACGTAGCACTTGTAAAGCTAATAAAAACACACTACTATACATTTATTTAAAGGGAAAGTGATGTTAGGTCTTATAATTAATAGCACAACATTCTCAAGCCTGCAAATCGACCCAAGAAAATACTTTATTTCATGTTTATATTTTGTGTTATATCGATCCCTGCAATTAATGTGTTAATACGTATTACATGGTTACATAGTTACATAGTAATTAAGGTTGAAAAAAGACTTTAAGTCCATCAAGTTAAACATTTTAAGATCTCCTCTAATCTGCAATATGCAGATTAAATATTAATTAATTAGATGTTAATTAATTATTAATCAATTATTTAATATTTTTTTTATTATTATTAATCCAGAGGAAGGCAAACAGAAAAAAAAAAAAAAGTAAGACTTAGCCAATCGTCTCAATGGGAAAAAAATAAAAAAATCCTTCCTGACCCCAGATACTAGCGATAAGATTTCTCCCTGGATCAATACTGTCTCTCTAACTATCCATGATAACCCTGAATCCACTTTTTAATTAGAAATAAATCCAGTCCCCTTTTAAAGTTATCTATGGAATCCACTGTCACCACCTCCTCTGGTAGAGAATTCCACAGATTAACCACCCTTACTGTGAAGAATACTTTTCTTTCTTTAAGGTGGAATCTTTTTACTTCTAATCTCAAGGGATGTCCTCTTGTAAGTTGAAAACCTCTTGGCACAAAAAGCTTCCTTGACAAATCTTTATACTGACCCTGGATGTATTTATATAATGTAATCATATCTCCTCTTAGATGCCTTTTTTCTAGAGAAAATAAGTTTAATTTGGTTAGTCTTTCTTCATAACTTAGCACCTCCATTCTCCTTATTCGTTTTTATTTCATTTAAATCTCATCTGCCATTTAGATGCCCATTCCTCAATTTTATATAAATCCCTTTGGAGGGAAAGCACATCATTATCTGATTTAATTACCTTGCACAACTTCGTGTCATCAGCGAAAATGGAGACACCACACTCCAATCCTACCTCTAAGTCATTAATAAATATGTTAAAAAACATATACTGTAACTCACATGTGTTAGAATATCATATTTACAGCTTTATCAATATTGCATTACATCTTGAATGTGGGTCCGATCGCAAACTGTAATTTTAGCCCGTAGGACTTTAAAAAATAAACTCCCCTTTTTCAGTGATGTAACGCTGACGATATCTTCCTCTATTGGCTCCGTCTTAACCCGTAACTATGGTCTACGCTAATTGATCGCCTGCACGGCCAAAAATGCAATGTTCTCAGAACTTAAATCCAATGTTCTATTCTAACTTAATAGCAATGTAACCAAATTTCAAGCCCGCAGCCTTTACGTGCTTCACGTTGGACTTACGGTCCTCTAATTTGATGAGGCTGCATATCAGCAATTTTTTTTACACTTTTCCATTTGTTCCTTGCTAGTATACCAGCTTTTATAGCTTGTGTCATTATTGCCACAGTGTGATAAAATGTCATGTCAGCCAAGGCCACAATTTATTCAATTGTACTGACTAGTTTTTATATTCCTTCAGCCCCATTAAATTTGAAGCCCATAGTAGCATCGGCACACCCGCAGAGGCTGCGGGTTCAAATTTCGGCTGCGTTACAGAGCTATTAAATTGAACCATGCCGTGAGTTGTGGGCCGTAGATGCAAACCCGTAAACCATTCTTGCGCACTTTAGATGTGCGGCCGTGAACATGATCAATTAGTCAAAATCGTAGTTACGGTTTATATGGAGCCAATGGCAAATGAGATTGTCATCATTAAATCACTGAAAAATGGAGGTTAGATTTCAAAGTCTTCCGGGTTTCAATTACGAGGTTCGATCAGACCTGCATTCCAGATATAATGCAATATTAATAAATCAGTAAATAGGATATTCTAGACTATGCAAATTCCATTATATGTATTAACACATTGATTGCCAGGATCGATATATCACGGAAATCGGAAATAAAAGTATTTTATATTGCAGATTTGGGAGCTGGAGAATGTTTTGCTATTCATTTTAATACCTAACATCACTTTCCATTTAATTGAAAATATAGTAGTGTGTGTATATTTGCATTTACAGTGATACGGATAGGATTTTAACCCCTTGCGGGTCCTCTCTAGTACCCGTTGCCTTTTTGGCTCCATTTGCGGGTTACGGGTTTGAACTCCAGTGGATTTGTAGCAATTAAATAGCGATTTTTGAATGTAAAATTTACAGGCTTAACAGATCAAAGGATTTGCGACTGCAGAGTTCAAATATCGACTTTCCGTAGGGTTTTTTCCGCCTATAAACCGCAGATCGTTAGCCGTAAGTCTTGCAGGCTACGGTTTTACACGTTAATGGAATTTAATAGGGCTGCTTGTCAAAATGCTATTGAAGTGTTAATTTACAATGGTCAGCTTAAATAGTAATGCTATTAGACTCTCCTTTGATTTTAGGTGAAATATGTATTTGTATAAGGATTCCTTACAGTGGGTGGGGGGGGGGGGATAAGCAGGAAGATCATGCCCAGATATCCCAATGATAATGGCAGATATTTTAGGACTTCTAAGCATCTGCGGTTACACCAAATAAATTAGATCTTCCTGTTAGTCACCTTAGATGATGTTAGCAGAAGAGTGGGAGTATAGTTATTTTGCAAAAGTATTTAATTTTCGTATTCAGCTATCTAACACTTACACTCAAGAAATGTAATAATCACTGCCAACTAGATTTATTTACATGTGTACTTTTCATGTCTGCAATAGCTGTAACAATTTTTTTGTGTCCCTTTAAGTTTGGGTACTTCCCTGTATAGCTGTTCTCCTGAAGAAACAAATAAAGAAAATGATGCATAAAACCATTGCAACTTCCTACAGATTCCTAGCCCATATACCAGTACTGCATGGGGGTGGCTTAGTTAACTAGTCAACATATGCTGTGTTAAAATTTGTGCTATAAATGGCCATGGCCATAACATAGAGGTGTTTTGCTGTCTCATTTGCATATCTCCACCCAGAATATTGTGAATACAGTGGAAACTATTATTTGGGGGATTTTTAGCTGGATACATATTCCTCTGACCTGTCCGAGTCATGCAGATATAATTACACATGATTATATGTCAAACGGTCTCTCTGATATGAATAAGGAGAACTTGTCATATGTTGCTAAAATAATGGTGAATAGAAAAATCCATTGTAAAGGCATTGTTATGTGTATTATAATTAAGGATATACTAAATCAATTTTTGTTTCATCACACTACACTTGCTTTCTTTTTATTTCATTTTTTTTTTAAACTGCCCATTTTTGCTTAACAATCATCTGAACATTCTAACAAATATTATTAAAAAGGCTTGTTACTGTATGGTCCATTTTACTAATCTTAAAATGTTGATTACAAATGTGGTATAATTTTAGAGTAGAGGTTACATAGTTACATAGTTACATAGTAATTGAGGTTGAAAAAAGACTTTCAGTCCATCAAGTTCAACCTTTTAAGATCTCCTCTGATCTGCAATATGCATATTAGTTGGTAATTGATCCAGAGGAAGGCAAACAGAAAAAAACCCAAGGGAAACTTTGCTAATTGTCTCAAAGGGAAAAAAATTAATTCCTTCCTGACCCCAGATTCCTCCCTGAATCAATACTCTCTCTCTAATTATCCAGGATAACCATGAATGTCCTTTTTGATTAGAAATAAATCCAGTCCCCTTTTAAAGTTATCTATCAAATCTTTTGGTAGAGAATTCAACAGCTTATCTTTAAAGGATGTCCTTGTGTCAGGTGAAAATGTGTGTTAATAAGAGATCTTTGCATTTAATTATTGATAAGCCCATTCATTAGTTTTTGTGCAGTTGCCTGGGTCTGGACATGCCTAATCTCCTTTTGCACAGCCAGCTGTGCTGAAACAATACCTGATGGGCTTATCATTAATTACATTCAATAATCTTTCCTTGTTGGATCACAAGGCTGACTGACACATCAATTGGCAAATGCTTATCTTACTTTACTGTAGGAAAATGCTTTTTTTCTTAATAGCATTTCATTAATAAAGTACTTTTTATTACCTATAGTTGAAAATTATACCATATGTGTCGCCTTCCCTTTGTCATTTTAATGCACATCTATTTACAGCACAATTTTACCTGAACATTTATTTCACTTGATGACATCCAATATTTTATTTTCTTAGATGGATCTGGAATAGTTGTAGTGAAGAGCTTTCCAGGATATCTAAAACATAATAAGATAATCTTTTCAATAAAATGTAAGATAATAATATGTCACAATCCAGTACATACATTTAACCATTTACAGTATAAAATAAAATACTCTAACACAAATAATTGTTAATGTGGTGCATATACAGTTTATTGGAGAACTCTGTTGGAGTTGGAGAACTCAGTGAGAACCATTGAATTTGTTTGTTACCATATGAGCATTATGTACTGATATAACCTAGTGTATTCTATCACTTTACCCTTTAGTACTTATGGTCCAAAGTTTTCCAGAATTTCATAAACCATCAGTGGTGAAGCTAGCAAATGGTGGTCCCGGTTAATTACTTTTATAGAAAGGAGATCTGGTCACTCTGTCAGTGCTTTAATCTTGTATATAGAAATTGCAAAGAGGAACAAAATTATTTTTATCTCACCTTCTCCACTAATATATAAAGAAGCCCCATTTACTAAAGGTCCTTAACCTATTTCCTGCACCACTGTAAGCATTCAAGATGTTGTTCAATTATTCTGTCGGGTCCAACTCTTCATGACCTTGTGATTTTCAGCAAACCAGTTCTGCCCTCGACAACTGTTTCTCTGAGCTCTTTTAGGTTCATGTTTGTTGCTTCCATATTGCTATATATCTATCCTGTTCTCTACTGCCCCTTCTTCCTTTTGCATTAAATTTGTCTTAGCATCAGAGTCTTCTGTAGTGTATTCTGTCTTCTCATCATGTGGCCAAAGTATCTAAGTTTTAGCTTGCCACTGGGCAGTCTGGATTTATATTTATTTCCCTAAATATGGATTGGTTTGACTATCTTGCAGTCTAAGGAACTCTTAACCCACAATTCAAAAGTGTCTATCCTCTGACACTCAGCCTTTCTTTTGGTCCAGTCCTCATAGCTGTTTGTTAGCCACAGTACTGACTATATTTGCATTTGTTGACAATGTAATGTCTTTGCTCTTAAATATCTTGTTTTTTTATGTCCTGGCTGCAGTTAACAGTATTTTTTTATTTTTCAGATTGGTCTGATGCATATCCCAGCTATGCTTAAAATGTTTTACTTTGAATGACTTTCAAGGTACCTATCCTTTTTTTTCTGAAGTGGAATATTTACAAATTAACCCTGAATCTGGTGATTTCCAAAATCAATACCTAGTCCACTGTACCTTTTAAAAATGTATACTTATAATAAATCTAGTTTAAAAATAATTGCGCTATTTGATTGCAATACAAATACTTTCATCAGCTCTTTGATACCACAAAAAAAAGATAGAGAAAATGCTCCCCCCCCCCCCCCCCCCCCCCCATGTGGATTGGGAATTTGAGGAAACTGGAGTAAAAGTCTGTGGTATATTAGTTAAACCACAGCAGGAATGTCACCACAACTATATAAAGATATTATAAAAATGATTACTAGTCATCCACAAATGTCAGATTAATATTTTGCCTTTTGTTCCAGTGTATAGAGTTGCTACATTTCCGTAGTGAGTCACACGATAATCATCCTAGAGAGGATTGCAACAGGCCGTATCCAGAACCAAAAATAGCTAGCCATACACCAATGGCGGAGCTAGAGAATGGAGGGCCCTGGTACCAAAGAAATGTGGGGGGGGGGGGGTTGTAAAAAATGTTTTGCTCTGTGCCCGCCAGGACCAAATCACTAAGTGCTCCTCCCCCAGACTCCTTCCCATAACTGCTCCCCACCCGAAGAACCCTTCGCATAATAGCAAACTTTCCCAAGACGATTACCCATTGCTTCTCCACTCCCAAGACCCCATTCTATAGCTGCTCCCTTGCCCTTGCCTTCTGCCTCTGCGAAGCTCCGCTGCCTGCAACACAGCTCCAGGATGCATGCGCTCCACTTTCATGTGACATCCTCTATGGACATTTATACATTACCCCTACACAGCACCCAGCACTCTCAACATCCATCCCCTTATAGCATCCAAACCTCACATAGCACCCATCCCTATCTCATTTTCTCCTCCCTAATATAAATCATCCACCCTGTAATTTGGCACCCAGGGGGTACCAGGGGACAGTGGCAGGTTGGCCTGGGATTAGGGGGCAGGTGGCCCCTACATTACAGAAAAAAATGCAAAAGAAATCTTAAAAAATTACACTGCACCAGCCCCCCCCTTGCCTGCACCACGTGTAGATCCGCCCCTATACATTAACCTAAGACGTTCCATATCCATAAACCTCTTAAAACTCACTTACAGTGCACACTTTAGTCATAGGGTCTGTTGTTACATTAAAGTTCACATATGCTCAATAACAGAAGAATAATCATTAAAAATGATAAAATACACAGTTCTGTTATTATTGCAAATGGGGTTTGATCCTCTGAGCACTTTTGGTGCTCTTTGTGGGCCTCTCCCCCCGTGTACTTCAACTTTCCTGTTTTGCAATGATCACGTTTCAGAAATTTTACGTTTTACGTCCACTATTTTTCTCCTCGTTTGCCGATTTTCGAGTGTTGAAAAAAGCCAAATATGGGTCTAATTCGTTTGCAACCTCACTCCCAGGCTTCTTGTCTCTCCCCCTGTGCTGTGTGTGAGTGTGCTATAATGTTTTGTACATGATTTCCTTATATTTTTTTTTATATATAGTTACGAGCTTGAACAACTGCTGCGCCGCGAGGCTTGCCTAAGTACTGCGCCGCTGGCTGCAATGAGCACCATCAGCGCTCATTGCAGCCTAAGCACTGCGCCGCTGGGGTGCCTTGCGAAGTGAGGCTCGCAGTTCGACTCTGCCACTGGCTCGCCTCGCAAAGCTAGGCTTTCGGTTGCGTCCTTCGCTTTGCGAGGGACGCAACTGCCTGACCAACATCGCAAACGTTACATACACTGACAACTATATATGTGATGCGTTAACATCATCCTGTTCCCATTGAGTGTACTGCTGTCATGTATAACACATTACTAGTAATGTATATAGTTTGACTTGACCCAGCAAGATCCATTTGGTGCCAATCAGAACAGAATAACAAGAGAAGACACCTGACGGGCCACAGCATTTATTCAGTATAACAAATTTCAAACAGTAACAATCAAAAAGGGGAAGGAGCCCAGCAAACAGCAGCAACCTCATGCCCAGAGCACGCGCCCAGGGCCCCAGTACTTGTCACTGAAACATGGCCATGAGGTAAGGACCACCCCGTTTTTACCACTGGCTCGGGCAACTCCCCTACCCACAACAGAGCAGGCAAGCGACTGCAGTCCCCCTCCCCCACAGGGTCCGCTGCACACCCTTTTTAAACTCAAACCACCTAAGCTCCAGGCCAATTTCTGTTAAATGTACACCACCAGACCGAAAAAAAGGGTCGACATCCTTATCCTCCAACTAGTGATGGTGAAGCTCCACAAACCCCAATTTCCACATTTATGACCAAACTATGAACACCCCTGAAAGCTTCTCCTTACACTGGCAAATGTCCTTCTTCATATCTCTCACCAACCTTTTATCAGATCCACTCCAGATTGTTATCCCCAGTGTGAATCAGCATAATACTTGGGCATCCAACGCAGTGGGCATATGCCTTTATTAAAAGACGGGTGGGGAGAAAAGGCGCACCAAATCCTATTGCCGATAACCAAATATTTATAATATTCCCAACCCCTTATTTATAGAGATTAGAAGATACAATCCTCACCTTTTAAAACCTCAGTTTATCAGGTATATTATAGGTTTCCCAACATGTGTTGGCTTGTAGGTTTGTACTTTTTTCTTCGTGAGAGTCTAACTCATATGGCTATATGGGTAATATGTATATATGGAAGTTTGCCAGAATCAAAGGCATAATGTCAATACTTAATTGTATACTAGTATAGCAGGGATCAAGATAATCAGTATGGGCCTGCAGGTATTTATTCAAATTACCATCTCAAACTAGGTTGGGGATATAAAAATCCAATTTATTCAATATCTTATGTAAGATTCAACAGACAGTTGAAATACATTAAAGTTCACATATGCTCAATAACAGAAGAATAAATGATGAATTAAAAATGATAAAATACACAGTTCTGTTATTATTGCTAATGGGTAATTATTTAAAAGAAAAAAAAAGTAGTACTGACCAGACGCTGGTTGCCTCTATTTTCCCATTCTGTTTTAGCTGAGCTAAAGGAACCACAAATTCCTTGACCAATTTTGTATATGTATCTAATATGAATGCTCAGGTATCCTGCAATCATTTGGGTAATGGACGAGACATGGAACAACCCATCGGCAGACAGAGATCCACATAGTGCATATTATTGAAGCTACGTAAAGTGAGTAATGGCCCCTTGGGTTAACCGGCAATAAACGGAAGGCTGATTCCATATCTACTTTTTGCCATCAACACGTCGCAACACACCATTCCATCCATCTCAGTTGCTGAAACAAAAGATGTATATGATACAGAAGGTAATTATTTATCAATACCATCATTAACGGAATTGCCTTTCGTATTTAAGTGATGGATTAGCCTAAACTTACCCTCCTTCTCCTTAGGAACTACACATAATGGTTAAATTCTCCGGTTAGTAACAGGAGGGTAAACGAAAGGATGCGCCATTCTGTCTAATTGAACCTCTTTGAGCAGTTTTCCCTGAACCACTCCAGGAAATTCCACTACTGGTTAAGGTTCGAAACATGTGTACTGGAATAACCGATCTCAGATGGGATTCCAAAACCATCTCAAAAACCTTCAATCAGTAACTTAGCTGCTGCTTTACTTCCTATCTTACCGTATCATTTTTAGCCATGGTAGCATTGTGTCCAGTAAGACTGGAGTCCTGATCTTTTGCAGTGGACTCACTGACCATACTGCTCTCTTTTGATTTATTACATCTTGCCAATGGATGCTCTCCATTGCAACTGAAACAGACACGCCCAAACTGACAGTTAGGGACCATTTGCATATGCCTTTGCATAGCAAATACTTCTTGATGCCCCCGGAGATGTGCAGAAAGTCTACTTCTGTCCATCCCCTCCAAAAGGGCAGCAGAGCGTGCATAGGATCAAAACATTCAGCCAATAAGTGACAGCTTTATCGTTCCATGACACGGACAGCCGAGATGCCATGCACTGGCAGAAATTCCTCTCATATTACCACCAGGCTATGCCACCATAAGTGTTATAAGCACTTCTAATTTCCTCTAAGTACTCAAAAAGCGAGTATTTTACCCGATCACACAGGCCATGATAGGAAAAGCCTCCAGCATTGAAGGATGCACCCAATAGCCCGCCGTACGTCCACAACCCCTTCACAAGAACGTATATTTTGTTATTCAAAAACAATTGGACAATGGAAGAGGCATTAAAAGTTCAATAAACACCCTACATCATATACACTCTTTTACCTTTTATGAGAAATGCGCACCCAAAGAGCATACCACCATTGCACGTAAAGACACGTCTGAGAACGTAATCACCTCCTGGCCCCAAGGTGTCTCTGGGGGTTAGGGGATGGGTAAACTTGTCAATTTAGGTGCCACCGAAGGGGCATTAAGCTTCGTTGAGGAAACTCTGATTGCCACAAACCTACAGGGACAACATTTTGTCTCCAAGCCTTGCTTGCTAGTCTGCCATCCATTTACTGAACTCCTTATCACAAATGGCTACCTTATGATTGTCTTAAAATCCCTAAGCTTAGATAGGAATAGATTGCTACCCTGTTCCTGCTGACCCACATTAGTTACACTAAATGCGTGTGCTTCTTGGCTACCCGCCATCCCCCTGAATCACAGATGGTGGGTGTTTTCAGCAAGCCTTGTCCTCCATCCCAGTGATCTTGACAGGATTTTTCCTGTTTGGATCTCTCACTCCTTGGTCAAAGATACAGCCTTTATTAACAAGACATTTGTCTACGGGATCTTGACCAATCCATTGTTCTCCTGGGAAAGGCAAGAGGAACTATTACTAGTGCATCTCTGCCTGTGTGCAGGAGTCATGTATATGTGACCGTTATCCTGGGAAGGATCACTCTCCTCCACTACCGACTCCATGAGGTTGTGCAAGTCCACTAGACCCAAACCCCCAAGATCAAGGTCTGCCGTGATAGCACTCACAACCGTTGTCAGTTCTGTTTGTACTGTACACCCAGTCTTGGTGACATAATACCTTTTATATTTATTTATTTATGTTCACCTAGATCATTGAAGCAAAATAGAGTAGGTATGAATGGAGTAACAACATTATTAGAATATCAGTAAATTTGACTAAAACCTTTTGTAACAAAGGTTAAATTCAACTGTTTTTTATTTATATGATATATTTAATCAAAATGTGTTAATATACAACATGTAGTAGAGGAGTCCAATTCGTTCATTACGATAGTGCGATAAATCAGTCCAGGACGAGAATTCATTCAGTTGTTGATAAATACTGTTCTGTGACTAAAACTTATTTACCAAATAAAAAAGATAATTTTATATTATTTATAACTATTTTATTTCTTAAGTTACATTAAAGTATATGTTATTTTGATTTTTTATTGTGAAAACTTGTCCATTGCATAAGTAAATCTGAGTTGCCACTTCATATAACATTGAATGTTCCGTACATTGTAAGTTTTCTTTGTGCCAATGACAGTTGATTTAATGTATTCAGTTGTAAATCTACTGCTTTTGCATAAGGTTGCCTTGAAGATAAGCACATATGTATTATACAATGTATGTGTCTTTACCTAATGTGTACTTTTTCTTTATGATGTTAAGTATTCACATATATATTTATTCATAGACATTATGAGCAATAACCTTAAGCACTGGTTTGAGTTATACAGTATAGTACTGCACATCATTTCCTTCTGCAATTAGTCTTTTTCTTCCTTTCATTTGCTAAAATTTCAAACTTAAACATAGAAATGTCACATCTACTAAGTGATCCATCACTTTATTTGTATTACATGTGTTTGTAGGTGTTAACTGAAAGTGGGTGCTTCCACCAGAATCATTTACCTAACATGTGGTTTATCATCAGCTGCCCCACTCTCCAATTGACATACTTTTCTCTGACAATGACATATAGCACTCTATTAACACATAGTACCATTCACACATAGAGGATTTTTTTAGAGTTGCACCCAATCTGGAATGTCCTATCTTTCTTTGGGATACTGGTTCCCAATTTTCACAACTTTAAACACTAAAACACTTTTATGAGAAACCTACTAAATAAGCATTCAAGATCCCATCTGTTCTTGCTCAGACTTTTATCAGATGCATTGTAATCTCTTTCACTAATGATTCTTGTCTATTTACACTATCATTTATCAAACAGTTGCAATCTATACTAGCTCCCAGACAGTAGGCTCTTAAGTAGGCCCTGTACTCTATCTAATAATGTACTGCATACTAATGTTTTTTATGTATGTATTCCTTTTATCATACTATATAAACATTGTGTCCTTATAAAATAATAATAATAATACTTATTATTATTATTATTATCTTTCACATTTTTCTATTTGACTTTATAATTAAAGTCCATACCCAACAGACATAAGGTTTATTATTTCTTGACCTCCTTTTTCCCAAATCAGTTGTCTGAACTACAGTACTAAAAATTGATGCCTGTTCCATGGTAGAGAAAGCATTTAAACTATTAATCAATTATCTGACTTAATTATTTGATGATAAACTATAAGTAGACTGAGAATTATGACGCAGAATGTAAAAATATTTTTTACAGGCACAATCATTCTCATTATATGGTCACTCCAATAGGAAGTTTCTTCCATCTTAAAGAATATTATATATAGTACTTGCCATTTTTCTCCACACTAAATCATTCTTGACATAAGGCCCAATCACAATATTTTGCACAGGCAGTTATGACGCAAATTGCACCATAGCTTAGTAACCTATCAATCAAATTCCCTACATTTTTCAGTGAAAGCACCACTGAATAGGCAATAATAGGCTGATTTAGCAATTTAACTGGGACCTGTCACCTTCAATTTCCCCTCTAAGCCATTCCAATCACGTTAACAGTGCTTCACTCAAATAACATACTATGCTTAAGTAATTTTTCCTCCCAAAATGTACATGCACTCCAGACCAGCCATGGAGGCAGAAAAATGCCTCTAAAAATGATTCAAGCATCAGATCTGATGTTAAAAACACTATGAAACCACAATTGAGTCATACATAAGGCTTGATTTTTTATATCCCACACAATTGAGGGGTTAATAAGTGCACCTAAACACTCTAACACTGCAAATACTTGGGTGATTTATTGATTCCCTCCCATACCCGTACTTCCTATGAGCCCAGGGAACCCCAGGAGTGCCCCATTTTCAGTACAGTAAATGGGGAGCCCAGAGAATTATCCTCTCCCACACACCACAGGGATTTCATCTTCTCACGCACAGAATGGAACCCCCGGGGATTACCTCCCTCAATAACCCCTGATCACACTAATCCCAATAACACCTAAATATTAACCCTGTGCCACTGATGCACTTATATTACCTCCCCACTCCTGGCATCTTACTTCTCAATCTTTTATTCCCCATTCACCAATCCACTTCTATTTTATCCCAACTCACCTTTCTCATTCCTTATCCATATTTTTAGCCTCCTCCTCTCAACATCTACATTGTCTTCTCCATATTGCTCTCTCTCCCTTCCTCCCTTCATTGCTCTCCTATTTTCATCCATGCATCCTCTTTTTTCTTATATGACAGATCTCATCTATGTCTACTCTTCCTCTCACTTCTCCCAGTTATCTAATCCTTTTACAAAGACATAATGTCTGTCATCATCAAATTAAAATTGAATACAATTGTTACAAAATAAAGGCTGTAAGTGTTTTAAAAATGTGTGTCTATTATCAAGTCAAGTTCCTTAAAATAGCATACTATAAATATGCCACTACAGTGGTACTTTATTATTAGGTACTTTGCCCCCCAACATTTTCAAAACCTTTTTAATAGCACCATACCATATACCATTCTCCTCAATTCCTCTTCTCAATTTCCTATCTCTAGGAACACACAGTAGACAAAAACCTTACAGGAGCTTTATTCAAGCAAGTTAATGGAACTATTACATGGTCCCACAAAAGAACTCCCATAATATCTAATGCCCCTTCTGTATTGTTACCTTGTCTTGGTGAAGAGGCTTGTGTACATCAATGAAGCTGTGAGCTATACCATGTAGGGTCACTCAAGATGGTCTAGTCATAGCAGAGAAGTCAGACAAATTCTGGTACACCGGAGAAGGAACTGGTAACCCACTCTAGTATCTCTGCAAGAAAACCCTATGGATAAGCACAACCAGAGACTTGACGATTGTGTCTGGCATGCTGCAGTCCATAGAGTCACAGAGAGTCATACATGACTAAACAACAACAGCATTTAATTGCTCATACCCAGGAACTCTCGAGCTCTAACATGTGCTCACAACCTGACTAATATATACCCATAGGATACTCAGAGTCTGAAACTCAGCAATCTACAGAGCAACTTACATACGCTACATAATACCCAACAAACTACATTAGCCTAACATCCTCCCATATCCTACCCATATGGATCCATCAAGATATATACATTACCTATGCCCCACTAGCCCTCTATCATAAAGGGAGCCTGTTGTCCCCTGAGACCCCCTCAACTTCCAGGGGGTCAGTGGGCCAAATACATTCATCCCATATTGTGCTTTAGGGAGGAGAGATCATTAACACCTAAAATTCCTCCATCTATCCTACATAAATGCTAAATACCCTATAAGGGTCCCTGTTGGACCCCTATAGTCCCTATCCCATGTGGGATCCATATGGACCTCCAAGGGCCCTATCACTAACTTCCATGGTCTTTACTATAGTCCCTCATGTCCCCTATATATGATCTACCCCTACATTAACCTAACACCATAAGGGTTACTGAGAAACCAATCAGAATTAGGCAATTCAAACAGACGATGATACATATTTCAGCCAAGCTAAAGTCCAGAAAGCACTATGAAAAACCAAGGACACGACCAAAAGCAGTTATTCTGCACAAGGGCTGTTTGGAGGAGGAGCTCAGTTAGTCAAGTACATTTTTATAGGCATCGTTTGCTTTTATTCATGGATGACCTTTGCCATGGAGGGAAGAGAGAAGACATGGGCCCCTATTCAATTGCAAGACAGAAGTTGCCTTTATATTGGCTGGAAGTCTGCAGGCTTGAAATTTGCAACATTTACAGAGCGATTCAATTGATCAAGCCCGCAGCTACCCAGTCAAAAGCCTAAACGATAAGCCATGCACCCATAAGTAGCATTTTAGAGCATGATCATGATCAGTAAGGTCGTAACTACAGATTTAGAAACAGTCAATAGTAAATGAGACTGTCATCATGACATCAGTAAAACATGGAGGTTAAACGTCAATCAATTAGTGTTTAGAAGTCCGATCAGACTCACAATCTGGCAATGTATAAAATAATAAAAATGAATGAAGGAAATGTTCTAGCCCAGGTGGGTGGCCTGATATGTATTAACTCCTTGGTTACCGAGATTGATATAACACGAGAATGAAACGTAAAAAGAAAAAAAATGTTATTGCAGATTTGCGAACTTGAGACTGTTCTGCTATTAATTCTTTCCCCATCTTTTAAAGTGCAGTATTGATGTTCTATTTGCATTTACCGTGCTACAAACATGTGTTTAACCCCCTTGCAAGTCCTATCTGGTACTCATAGGATTTTCTTCTATGTTTGCCATTTACGGGTGTTGGAAACACTTGTGGACTTAAGGAATTGTAGCAATTAAATAGCAATTTGCGATTGTAACATTTACGGGCTTGAAAGATCAAAGGCTTAGGTGGGTCGGAGTTACGATTTTGACAACCTAAGGGATTTTCAGCATGTAACCTACAGATAATTTGCGGCTCGCTAAAAGACACCAATTGAATAGTAATTAGTTTACGGGCTACATTACAGGCTCCAGTAACTTACAATTGCTCAATTGAATAGGGGCCATGGTCTTTAATCAAGACAGAAGAGGCATTTTTCCAGGAGGAACAGAAGATAAGGACCCCTATGGTGTTAGGTTAGTATACCATGCATATTTTCAAGTGCTATGCACATACAAATACATGATTTGTCATAGGCTGTTCTGTTGGACAGAAAATATCAACTAGCTCTTCAAATGTATGCAATGCTTCCTTTTTTATGATCATTTTGTATTACATTTGTTTTTGTTAATTTCAGTCATTTTTCATAAATGTACAAGTTTCACATTGTAATTTTAAACTGTAAAAGTAAATACAAAAGTTCAAAACTAAGTAAATCATTCACAGTTATGCATATGCTCCTTAGAAAGTGTATACTTTCTATATATTTTCCATTGTACTTTCTATATATTTTTATTTACCAAGCACCATCAATGTGCACAGTGCTTTACAGGGGACAGGAATAATAATAAAAAAATAATGTTACTGCAATATAAGTGCATTTAACATAAAGGCAACCAATGGATTACTTAGTCCCTGCCCAAAAGATTTTATAATCTATTTGAATGGGGGAAGATACATATAGAAACAGAATTATGATAGTGCAAATAGAAGGGAGGAAGCTAAGTGCCTAGAAGAGAATTTGGTGAGAGAGGTTGGAAAACATATTAAAGAACCACTACAGTTTAAGAAAAAAAAAGATGATTCTTTGTCAAGTACGTACCAAACTAGCAATATTAGCAGCTGAGTAAGCCATGAACATAAACATTTATTTATATTGTTTGCAGACACTCTTCATCAGTACATTACATATTTTTTTATTTGTTACAACACATCCCGTGGGTGTATATTTGTAGTTATCAGTGAAGAGATGGGTTATTGAGGAATGAACATGAGCTAAGAGTCTTTATTTGATGCCTGTATAAGACTGAAATTGAAACCACACCTCTTCTTCCTCATTGGCCCAAGAGATTGCATTAAACAATGCCACCATAGCTCTCAAGAAATGTAAATGCTCTGCTTACACAAACAACTTCCACCAATGTATCATGGATTGCCATTTTTTTGATTACA
Organism: Discoglossus pictus; assembly: GCA_027410445.1. Lineage (NCBI taxonomy): Eukaryota > Metazoa > Chordata > Amphibia > Anura > Alytidae > Discoglossus > Discoglossus pictus. The sequence continues at coordinate 112,196,126 of CM050164.1, forward strand.
ACTAGCTGTATGACTTTATTCCTGCTTAATAATGCTCACCAGACTCCATTTTCAAACATTTTCTTCCTTTGTCCCTTTAAAGGGGTGATTTTAGAGCAGTGAGGTTAGGGATACCGTATATACTTGAGTATAAGCCGAGTTTTCAGCCCTTTTTTTAAGGCTAAAAAGGGCCCCCTCGGCTTATACTCGAGTCACTCCCCCCCCCCCCCCCCCCATGTGTCTCTATCCCCCCCCTTGTGTCTCTCTATCCCCCGTGTGTCTCTCTTTCCCCCCCCGTGTGTCTCTCTACCCCTCCGTGTCTCTCTACCCCCCCGTGTCTCCATCCCTCCCCCCCTCTCTCCCCTCATTTACCTGCTCCGGCCTCCGCTCCTTCCAGGGTCTTGATGTGGCGCGCATGTGACGTCACATGCGCGCCACGTCATTAGCAAAATACCGGGTGCCGGTATATGCTAATGCCCCATCCTCAACCTCCCCATCCTCAACCTCAACCCCCACCATCCTCAACCCCCCCCTCCTCATCCTCCCTTCTCATCCTCCCTCCTCAACCTCCCTGAGGATGGGGGGGTTGAGGTTGAGGAGGGAGGTTGAGGATGGGGAGGTTGAGGATGGGGCATTAGCATATACCGGCACCCGGTATATGCTAATGACGTGGCGCGCATGTGACGTCATGCACGCCACATCAAGACCAGGAAGGAGCGGAGGCCGAAGCAGGTAAGTGAGGGGAGAGGGGGGGGGGGTTAGAATCAGGAGGGGGGGAGTTTAGAATGAGGAGGGGGGGTTTAGAATGAGGGGGGGTTGAGGTTGAGGAGGGAGGCTGAGGAGGGAGGATTAGGAGGGGGTTGAAGATGGGGGAGTTGAGGTTGAGGAGAGGGCCTGAGGATGAGGAGGGGGGCTGAGGATGAGGAGGGAGGTTGAGGATGAGGAGGGGGGTTGAGGAGGGAGGTTGAGGAGGGAGGTTGAGGTTGAGGAGGGAGGATGAGGAGGGAAGATGAGGAGGGGGGTTGAGGATGGGGGGTTGAGGATGAGGGGGTTGAGGTTGAGGAGGGAGGTTGAGGTTGAGGAGGGAGGTTGAGGATGGGGGGTTGAGGTTGAGGAGGGAGGTTGAGGATGGGGAGGTTGAGGATGGGGGGTTGAGGTTGAGGAGGGAGGTTGGGGATGGGGGATGGAGGATGAGGAGGGGGTTGAGGATGAGGAGGGAGGTTGAGGTTGAGGGGGGAGGTTGAGGAGGGGGTTGAGGATGAGGAGGGGGGTTGAGGTTGAGGAGGCAGGTTGAGGAGGGGGTTGCGGATGAGGGGGGGTTGAGGTTGAGGAGGGAGGTTGAGGTTGAGGAGGGGGGTTGAGGAGGGGGTTGAGGATTAGGATGAAGGTTGAGGATGGGGGTTGAGGATGGGGGGTTGAGGACGGGGGGTTGAGGATGGGGGTTGAGGATGGGGGGTTGAGGATGGGGGTTGAGAAGGAGGGGGTTGAGGATGAGAAGGGTTGAGGAGGGAGGTTGAGGATGAGGAGGGAGGTTGAGGATGAGGAGTGGGGTTGAGAAAGGAAGTTGAGAATGAGGAGGGGGGGAAGAGACACAGGGAAGGGAGAGGGGGGAAAAGACACAGGGAAGGGAGAGGGGGGAAGAGACACAGGAGAGAGAGGGGGACAAAGAAGGCACAAAAGGGACACAGGGGCAGCACATTTCACACCCTCGGCTTATACTCGAGTCACTCATTTTTCCCAGTATTTTGTGGTAAAATAGGTGCCTCGGCTTATACTCGGGTCGGCTTATACTCGAGTATATACAGTACCTCTAATGTTGTACAACAACGTGTTTCAGAGTTATGGGGCTAATAATAAGAAAAGTTATAGTCAAGAATGAACCCTGGTACCGTATGAAATGGTGAAGACCCATTGCTGATCAGAGCAAAGATAATGAGCTGAGGTAAAGTGAGCAGTGAAAAGGACAAGCTGAGGAGTGAATAGCCTAGAAGCACAAGTAGAGTGATTTATGGGCTACCATTAATATATTATTGATGATGCTGTAAAATCTTCTTACCTTTTACATAAGTATATCAACAAAGATCCTGTGAAAACTGTACAGATGACAATTATCAGAAGTAGTATCCATGTCTGAATGCCTTCATTTTCTAAAAAGAAAAATAAATTGTTGTATTATATGTAATTATGCTAAAATAATGGAGACATAAAACTTTAAACCAAGCTTAAATATAGTAATTAAGGTTGAAAAAAAGACTTTAAGTCCATCACGTTTACCCTTTTAAGATCTCCTCTGATCTGCAATATGCAGATTAGTTATTAATTAATTAGTTGTTAATTAATTGTTAATTAAATATTATTCAACTATTTATTTATTTATTTTGAATGATTAATTAATCCAGAGGAAGGCAAACAGAAAAGAACCCAAGTGAAACTTAGCCAATCGTCTCAAAGGGAAAAAATAATAATTCCTTCCTGACCCCAGATACTGGCGATCAGATTTCTCCCTCGGTCAATACACTCTCTAATTATCCAGGATAACCCTGAATTCCCTTTTTAATTAGACATAAATCCAGCCCCCTTTTAAAGTTATCTATTGAATCCGCTGTCACCACCTCCTCTGGTAGAGAATTCCACTTGATTAACCACCCTTACTGTGAAGAACCCTTTCCTTTCTTTAAGGTGGAATCTTTTTACTTCTAACCTCAAATGATATCCTCTTGTCAGTTGAAAACCTCTTGGCACAAAAGCTCCCTTGACAAATCTTTATATTGACCCTGGATGTATTTATTTAATGTACTCATATCTCCTCTAAGACACCTTTTTTTCTAGAGAAAATAAGCTTAATTTGGTTAGTCTTTCTTTATAACTTAGCCCCTCCATTCCCCTTATTACTTTTGCTGCCCTCCTCTGTATCTTTTTCAGCTCTAAAATGTATTTTTTATGAAGTGGTGCCCAAAATTGTACTTATTCCAAATGAGGGCATACTAGAGGTTTGTAAAGTGGCAGAATTATATTTGCTTCCCTTGCTTCTATACCCTTCTTAATACATGCTAATATTTTACAATAAGGTTAATGTTTTTTTGAGAAGTGAGCTTTTTTATACTGACTTCTCCGTATAATAAGGCATTGAGACCACATCACCAACCCAGCTACCTATTTATTTGTTTCTTTTTTTTAATTCAACATAATTTTCTCTCTCTAATTAATTTTTACTGGTTACTCATTCTTTAAAAAAGTCTAAGTTGATATACAGTCTATTGATTCTCCATCTTCCACATCACATTAACATAAATGTGTTCCTAGAACTTAAAATAAATTATGTCTGTTCTCGATTTACTTTGTTATTCTAGAGAATCAACTTTACTGAGAAATTCTCATTTGGTAATCAATATTGTAATCATAAAAGTATACAGCCACACATATATATGTGTGTATATTTTTGTAATATTGCAATGATGGCAGCTCCTCTTATATACCTCACTAAGCCAAGTGCTCCAGACACTATAAAATGGAATGAAGACACATTCAAAGCCTTTTAAGAATAAAGTTGACAATGTGTCAGGAACCGATACTAGTGGCTCTTGATTTCAGTAAGTGGCCATGTTCCATTAAAATGGATGCAGCTAAATAAAGAAAAAGATGCTAAAAAGACAAGGGGTTTCTCTAGTTGCAACAATATTAGTTTGTTATTGAACACCGAGCTGGAAAAACATACAAAAGCCGTGTGGGCAAAGTCGTTAAACTCCATTCTTTTCAGCTGAGGGGGAGGACTTGTGACAAAGTGTCCCAACTTATTATGGTATGTGTCAGTTGTTTTTAAACATCTGCGAATGAGTTTGAGCAATACATTTTCACTTTTCCTACACAAATATAAAAAAAAAGTTAATTAAAAAACATAATATTTTGCATCCAAACAGAATAAAGTTACATCTTACCTTTACCTATGTATACTGCGTTGCTCCATTCACCCCAAAATTTGCTGCCTGCACAGTTTCTTCCTTGTATTTGAACTGAGTATTTACTTTTCTTATCCAAGTCAGAAAACAAATATTCTGCTTTTGAGCAGGGTATAACCTTAGATAAAACAATTTTAGTAAACACTTTGATAATATGTTTTGCTTAATGTTTTTTTTTTTCATATTATGGGATGTGTCAAAGAGATCAATTTTATCAGATACATTTGTTTCCAAAAAAATAACATTACAATGTATCTACTATTCATTAATACTTAACAGCAGCTTAGCAAAAATGTAACTGCCATCAAAGGCTGTTTCTTTGCTTAACCTCCACAATCCAGATTTACAGTCAAGTTTTAATTTAACACTTTCAAGCAGTGGTATTGCAGAGAGAATGCTGGATATATGCTGGTATATAAGGGGGGGGGGCAGATGAAAATATGGGAGAGAAAGATCAGAAGGAAAAGGGAAAAGAGAAAGAATAACATTTAAGGGTCTTTGAATAAAAATGTATTGTATTGCAATCTGAAAAGACAAGAAGGGTAATCAGATGGGTAGAAATATGTAATTGAGTGATAGAATAAGAGAATAAAGGGGGAAAGGAAGGAACAGAGATAGAGTGGATAGAGAAGAAATGGAAGAGGAAGAGAAGAGAGAAAGAAAGGTAAAAAAGGATAGGGGAAACATAGCTAGAAAATAAGTAAAGAAAGAGAAGCGTAAAAGGGGAAATGTGAGAGACAATAAATGGTTAAAGGAAATGATAAAGAGGCTGAGGAGAAAGGCATCCAAGAGAAACACCCATTTGATGGCAGATAAGAATCAAAAATGCCGAAGATATGCCCCTCCTTAAATCTATTTCATCTTCTGATATATTTGAAGATCTCTTATCTGCCTCACCATGGTTTTTGGCCATGGTATTGTTACTCAATGGAATGACACAATTTCTAACAGTTCTAACGTATGGGTCCTAATATAAGCCACACCCGCATATAAGCAACACCAGTAAAGTTCAAGGGGAAAAAATAGAAAAAAGATAGTACTCAAATATAAGCCGCACCCGTAAAATTGGGGAGAAAAATACTCTCAAAGTGATCAGCCATTGCAAGAAACAGGCTTTCTAATTAGCACTATAGCTGTTTTTGCAGGTTACAGGCTTTACAGGATGTTCGAATCACTAAAACCGTAAATCGCTATTCAATACCGCCGTCTAAAGCACGAAAAACGGCACCCTTTACTTGCAATCGCGCAAATCGGCAGTTATTTTGCATTGGCGAATAGAAGCCGCACACGTAACAAGCAAAGTTCGCAAATCGGCAATGATTTTTTTACCGTCGCGAATATAAGCCGCACCCGTAACTCGCAAGCTCAAAAATCGGAAAAAATGTGCGGCTTATATTCGGACCAATACGGTATATACCCAGCTGTTATAGGAAGACACACAATTATAAGATCTAGTTGCTTAAATTGACAAGCAGTGAACATTAAGAGCAAACAGTATCTCATGTGCAAATTTGCTACATAGTTGAAAAAGATGATATTGGTCAGGTTACCCTAGTAAGCGGATCCTTCTTCATTTCTTCAAGTTTAATTTGGTATTTAAAACAATCCTTATTCGATGTCACTGTACTTATTGGTGGTTGCCATTTGATTTTTGTATTTCCCTTTTCAGACAGAGATAGAGAAATGTTGATTGGAGGAGTTAACATTTCTAAGTGAAAAAGAGTTATTATTAATGTGCACACAGTCATGTAATTGCTAAAAGTGAAATTTTTAAAATATAGTTGAGACACCAATTAAAAGGGTTATATCTTGTATACATTTGAACTACATCTTACTCCATGCAATGGCTTCTCACAGCTCATATGCACTAAAAGTCCCTGTTCATCAGGGAGTGGTTTAAGCAAGGTATTTTTGACACCTTATAGCAGGGGTGTACAAATGTGGTCCTGCTGGGCTGCACACAAGCCTGGATTTGTGGATATCCTTGCAGCACCCAGGTGAGATTATTGCTTCTTCATTCATCCAGATCGACTAACCTGTTCACAAAAAGGAAATCCTCAAATCCAGGCCTGTGTGCAGCCCAGCAGGACCACATTTTTACACTCCTGCCTTAGAGAGAGAATCTCCCCAACACTGAAAGTAGCACTACTGTCCATTGAAATCTGTGTCAGGATCTAAGTGCAGGAGTAGATTTCTGGTGAAAGACGTGAGTGTGGTAAAGCTGCTGTGATTTGGGACTTATTCTGAACTCATTACATTAACATGCTTATGAGGTTTGATGCCCCTTTATAATCTCTTTATAATAAGAAAATCCTAGTGCACATAGCAAGCCTCTCTAAAGCACAGAGCAATGAAACCAGCAATCTCAGCTCTTTCTTCATATTCTTATATATTCTCCTTACATTGTTACATAACTCTCAAATCACCTTTACTAACTGAAGCATTTTACATATCTGCAGTTCACATAGATTCTGAGAAAGAGAAACAGTGGACTGCAGACTTGATTAAACTTACCAATACTTGCAGATAGAAAGGATTTTAGGAAAGTGACTTCACCATTAGAAAATTTGATATTAATTCTTCGTTTCATCTCTCCTTCTAAAAACACATCTTTCATATGACACCCAATGTTTTTCTTCCTTTTAGTTGTTATGCAATGTTTACAAGTCAACCAATCAGAGTTGTGTCTGTAACAACCAAAACAGAGGCATTAATATATTCTTTGTAATACACAAATGTAATATATAGCTTGTTCTTAGACATACCTTACCTTAATGAAAAAGAATACTGAGTACTGCTGGGTATATTGTTCTTTAAGGCCCAGGAGCAGTTCAAACTTGTCACATTGTATATTACACATGACACATTGTTGATGTATACTAAAAAAAAATGCAAGAAAAGAGATGAGGTTTGTTTTAAAGTCGATCCAAGTGTTGGATATGTACATATGATCCATATAATAGCATAGGATTGGAGAAATATTGCCTTAACAAGATATTCATTCTACATCCTTACTACTGAACATATATTTATATGCTTGAAGTGTGCTTCTGAACTGTATAAATAAATATCATGTGACCAGCGATGGGACCATTTGGTTTAGTGTTTGGTGATTGTCCTAAAGTTACACAATATTAATTATATGACAGCTCATGAACTTTTGGGATAGCTGCAAGCATTTTACAATAGAGCTGTTACCTCTGTGTAGGCAGTTGCATCAAGGCTAATGATTCATGGGGCCAGTAACATCACCACAGCCTTCTTTCAGGCTCCATGATACACCCATGAGAGACACAATTAGGAGTAGATATGCAGCTCTGCTTGGAGAAAACTTATATCTAAGAAACAAAATATTAACTTTTATTTATTTTAAGCTGCATCTGCATTAATAGACTACTTGCGAATACACTACAGTGGTCCTTTAAATGTAACCCCTTCTCAGCCACAGCCACATCAAGGTAAAAAAATACAAGTGTCAGTAGTCAGCAGCACTTATTTTGCAACAGAGGATTTTTTGTACTCCCTCCCACCCAATAATAATAATAATACTTCTGATGTGATGGAAGCACTCTGCCATACAACTTAGAGCCAGCAGAAAATATACTTTTGTTAATGAGGGTACTTTATTTTAGCATCAGTTTCACATAGGTAGATTTGTGACTTATTATATTGACATGTTGTTTGCAAGTATCCTTGACTTTTTGAATTGTTTACTTTTTTGGTTAACACTTACCATGTGATACCATGTGATTCTATTGGGATAGAGGGGATTTTAAATGGGCTAATGTAATTACATTCAATTTCTTGTCTTGGCCTGATGTTAATACAAAATGTGTGAAATATATAAAGAAAATATAAATATATTACCATGTTTCAGCTACAGAAACTGACCTGTTGGAGCATAGTAAATATATTCTGTCCAGTTGCTTGCTGCTAAAATATTGTTTTTGCTGTTATGATCAAAAATTACTGCTTGTACTCTAGCTATAAAGCCAGGATGTAGCCAAAGTTTTATAGTTTTCTTATTTTCAGTTATCTTCTCCTAAAAAAATAATTATTTTGAAGTACAATTATGACAACACAGTGCATTAACATTATTTGTATAGCAATAAATCAAGTATAAATCAAGAAAAAGAATAATAGCATTTAGGATCTCAATATTCAGCAATCAACATGTTATTTCTACCTGGACACAGCCATATATGAAACGTACTTGTGATGTTATAAAGAATGCATATTGTGTATAACTTCTTAATATATATTATTAATATATCATTGTGGTCAAAGTTTTCTATGTGGTATTTTCAATAACTAAATAATTATTATGGGCAAATATAAAAAAGCAATACAATAAATGAAAAAAACAGACCATTAATTTTGCAATTTTTATATGCCCATAATGTTTACTACTTCTATTTTGTTTTCCTGTCTGCTGCTGTTTTGTGGGTGTGTCCTTATAAACAAATAAGCTATAATCATGCTGGCTATTTTCGAATGTAGTTCTTCAATGCACATTTTAAAAATATATGAATGCAGTGGTCCTTTAAAACGTAAAAACATTATTATTGCTGAAAGTAACTGTAATTATGTATTATGCAATACGTTTAAAAAACAAAAAATCTTTTAGTCCTTAAAGGCATCCTTCTGTGCTCTGCACCATCAGTTAGATAGTAGAAAAGCATACTTAAAAAGTGTCTTCTCTCTTAAAATTGCTGCTAGTTAATGTGAAGTGGCAGACCTGGGGTTGGGTCCCACTAAAATCTTTTCTTGTTAGTTTTCAGACAATTATTTTAAGTAAATAAAAAATATTAATGTAAACAAGAAAAAAGGGATGAAGAAGATTTCACACTGAAAACCTATAGTTGTAAAAACAGAGGCTTCTCCATGTCAAGGAGTATAGAAAACAATAAAATAGAAATACTATGTGTGACAGTCAAAGCCTGAACATTATTCTCTATGCAAATTCTTGTGGGAAGGCTTCAGTATATATACAAGCAGTAATTAAAGCATACAATATAAAAGTCATTTCTTTTATCAATTTAAAATATTAAACAACTTTTCCACCCTGGTGCAAAGTACATACAGTGATTTCAGTATCCCTTTAGGAGCCATTGCATTCTCCAATATGACACACAAAGGAAGAAAACAAGGGAGGAGGAGACAAAAACCCTTGTCTAATGTAGTAAATTCCAGATAAAAAAAATGTTCAGAGTCGATTTGTAAGTGCACTTACACTTATATGAAATTTCCCCAGTTCTATGAATAATCATGTAATATTAACAAATAACAAACCAAATATGATGGAAACAAAATTGTTAATTATTTCAGTAAAATAAATATCTGTATTTATAATGGCATCATATATTGTCCTTTTGAGTACATACCTCTATCCAGATTTCTTTATCCAGGTATCGATAATCAAATTTGTACACAACATCAAAATCCTTCACATGTTGTTCAGGCCAGGACAGAGTAACAGCGTGGAAGCCAAATTGAGAATGAGTTACATTGGGCTGTTTTAGAATAACTGTAAATAGGTTACCTTTTAGTAGAAGTAAACAGTAACTAAAATGCATGTGTATACAGTATAAATCTACAATGTATATTTATTCATATACTGTATATATATATATATATATATATATATATATATATATATATATATATATATATACATATAATTTGCTTTATTTGTAATATGCCAAAATATTCCATGGCGCTATACAGGGGTAAGTCAAAACAATATTAACACAATGCAAAAAGAAAAAAATTGAGTTTGAAAACTTGCAAACTTACAAACTAAAGTGTATGGGAGAGGTATTGAAGGATAACTGATGTGATGTGTATATTAAGGCTAAAGGTGATAAGCTTCATTAAAACAGTGTTTTTAGTGACATTTTGAAGGCTATGAGGCCAGAGTATAGGCTAGTGGAACGAGGCAAGGAGTTCCATAGAATAGGGGCAGCATGAGAAAAGTCCTGAAGACAGAAGTGAGAGGAGTTGATGAGAGGAGAAGAAAAGAAGGTCATTAGCAGAGCCAAGAGGGCAGTTGGGGATGTATTTAGAGATGAGAGCAGAGATATAAGAGGGTGCATTATTGTTGAGGACATGTAGGTAAGGGTCATGATTTTATATGTTTTTCTGGAGGCTATTGGAAGCCAGTGGAGTGGCTGACGGAGAGGTGGTGCAGACGTTGAGCGCTGAGATTCTGTAGATGAGTCTAGCGGATGCGTTTAATATGGATTGGAGTGGATAGAGATGGGGAGGCCAGCAAGGAGAGATTTGCACTAGTCAAGGCGAGATATGATGAGAGAATGAATTAAGATTTTAGTTGTGTCTTGTGTAAGAGAGTGATGTATTTTGGCAATGTTTTTCAGGTGAAAAAGACAAGATATTGTTATGGATTGTATGTGAGGAGTGAAAGAGAGGGCAGGGTCCAACAAAACCCCAAGACAACGGACCTTGGAGGTGGTAGTAAAGATGGTATTGTCAACTGTGAGAGATATATATCAAGTGGAAGCTGTGGTAGAGGGTGGGAAGATTAGGAGCTTAGTGTTTGACATGTTGAGTTTGAGTTGAGTGGCAGACATCCGGGAGGATAAACTAGAGAGGTAGTTGGCCACTTGTAGTAGGATAGAGAGGGATAGATCGAGTGCTAAGTGGTAGATTAAAGTATCATATGCATATAGATGATATTGAAATCCAAAATATTTAATTAGGGTACAAAGAGAGGATGTATGGATGGAGAAAAGGAAGAGTGAACCCTTCAAAAAACACAAAAAACACAAAGAAAATACAAATAAATACAACAATCACATCACCCACACCACAGGGGAACAGCCAGGACGTCTGAGAGTGAGGTGTAACGCAATTTTAAGGCAATTTCGATGACTTTCACCTCAAGAAAATCGCCTAAGCGGAAAAAAAATGGCCACCGAAAAAAAATGAAAACGAGGCTACACGACCTCAGACCGCGCAAAACACTGCCGAACGCGTAGCACTTTCACACAGGTAGGAACGAATTACAAAATACACTTCTACAAATGACGGAAAAAGCTTGTGAGCCGCGTAACACTTATAACACTTAATAGCATTTCAAATCTACAATGGTGCTTTACACAACTACACCAACGGATTTCCCTTGTGCACACACACAATTTCTAATGCACAGTTGGGACATTAATTACACTTTATCATCAGAGCAACAACACTCACTGTACATTGTATGCTGCCGGAAAATAATAACAGATTGTTAGTTCTTCAGGCTATTGATTGATGTATATATTAATTACAAATAAGTAAAGAATATTAATGTATTCAAAAACGAATTAATTAATTAGTGATTAAGTAAATATAGATAACTATATATCTCTCTTTATAATGAGCGCCGAAGGTCCTCAGAGTACAAAAATGTTTACATTGTGTGTCAAACAGCATTCCCATGACTTCAAATTTTATTGCCCCGTCATTTTTGATGGGCAAGTCGCTTTTGTATATATATATATATATATATATATATATATATATATATATATATATATATATATATATATATATATATATATATATAGTATATAAATAGTACATTTGTGTTCACATTTAATTGTCTAAAACAAGTTAAAAAACGTTCTTCCTGCTCAGAATTCAGAGAAATATGGTTATTACACTTCACTCTGGGAAGCTAAGCAGGGAAATGCAAATGTGCCCACAAATGCTTTGTTCTTCTATCCTTTAATCTTATGCCCGCTGCATTACACAGCTTTTATGCAAAGCCAAGGTTGGATTATACACAAGCTAGGAATCCTACCCACAGGCAGCTGTTTCATCATCGGAAATATGCTTCAATCATACTAGTGTAACCCAGTACTATATTTCGATATCAGCAGCACAGGGCTGGTACTGGAACCAAAGGAGAAGTTATAGGTGAAGTTGAGCCTTGAGGTTCCCTTAACAGTCAGTGTTGGTGGGGATGATGTAGTGCCTGAAAAGCAAACACTATAGGAATTATTAAAGAAATGATGAGGATAAGATTGGAAGCATGAGAGAACAGTGTCACTACAACCATGGTAGCTGTGGGTAGACAGAAAAAGGGATTGGCTACAAAAACATTTTTATGGTTTAGAATTATAAGGAGAAAAAAAGGTTTTCCTGTTTGGCTGTGAGAAAGTTATTTTCCACTTTAGCAGCTGTTGTTTCATTAAGTTGTTGCTCAAGAAGCTCATAGGGTTGAGCACATAATTGAATGTCAAGAAGTAATTGTAGGACATCTTCTAGTAGTTAGAGAATATAACAGGCTTAAAGAGGATCTTGATTAGGATGGAAGTAATCAGTGTTTGTATGAAGGAAATGCTCAAAGAGGAAAGGTGTGCTATAGAAAGGTTTGTCAGGGTTGGAAATTAAAAATTACAGACCCATATCCCTCCTTAATGGGGACATCAAACTGTTAGCAAAAATTATAGCAGACAGGTTTGCAAGCTTCTTACCCCGACTGATATATAAAGATCAGGTGGGGTTTATTGCTTATCGACAGGCTAGAGATAATTTAAGGAAAGTCATCAAGCTAACTACCAAAACCCTGCAATGTCTTTTATCCTTAGATGTCAAAAAAGCGTTCAACATAGTGGATTGGAATTCATTTAAGGCAGTCCTGATTAAATTTGGCGTACAGGGGCATTTTATTTATTGAACATCTATTATAGTAATCCAATAGAAAGCGGATTCAGCAAGGGCCCAGCCGTGACAGAAGAGAAGAAGGCCGGGGACATCGGGGTAAATTTTCAATGTCTAATGTTAATATTTATTTATTTTTTGTGTTTGATGTGTTGTGATGTGGTGTATGTTTTATACTAATGGTATGTATCTTTTTTCCAGGGGCCGAGCCGGAGAACAGATAAAGATGGACAGGGACATGCTGGAAAAGTAAGTTTAATACTTTATTTGTAATTTTTATTTATTATATGTAATGTTTATTGTTTGAATAATCTGATGTTTCTTTTTTTCCTAGGGGGTGCAATCAGAAGGGACATCTGCAAAGGTAAGTGGTTTTATTTATTCTATTTTAGCTTAGATTTAGGGGGTTAGGTATAAATAGGGGGTATTTGGATTGGGGTTTAGGTAAAGATAGGGGGGTGTTTTGATTGGGGTTATTGTATAGATAGGGGGTGTTTAGATTGGGGGTTAGGTATAGATAGGAGGGTGTTTAGATTGGGGCTTAGGTATAGATAGGGGGTGTTGAGATTGGGGGTTAGGTATAGATAGGGGGGTTAGATTGGGGGTTAGGTATAGATAGCGGGAAATGTATTGTAGTTAGGTGTATATTTATAATGTATTTATGACTGTTATGTTATGTGTATTTGTGTATGGCTTTTCCTTTGCAGGTGTGTAATTCTTTTTTATTTTATGTAGTGAGGGGGGGAGTTGTGATTTCTTTTTATTTTATGTACCCTGGGATTTTTTTTTATGTAGTCGTGGGGAGGTTTGTGATGCTTTTTTATTTTATGTAGTGAGGGGGTGGGTTGTGATGTTTTATTTTTTTATGTACCTTAGGTTTTTTATTTTATGTAATTAGTAGGGTGGGTGGTTTAATAGGGGGTTAGGTAGTTAGTGTTAGGTAGGTAGGGGTTAATAGGTTAGGGTAGAGGGGGTTAGTTTAGATTTAGTGGTTTATTGGGGGGGAAAGTGTAGTGTAGTGTTTGTACTTAGTGTCATCATGGTCCTGGATGACCCTCATGGCACTTATGGGGTTAATAATAGTCTTTTTCATTGTCCTATGAGGGTCTTCATAGACCCTTATGGGACTTATTGGGTTAACTAGAGGTTTACAGGGGTCTGTATAGACCCTCATAAGGGAGGGGATTAAATAGGGCTAGATGGGGTTAGATTGGCCCAGTTAGGGTTAGATAGGGTTTGGTATAGGTGAATGGGTAATAGTTAGGGTTAATAGTGTAGTGTAGTGCTTAGACTTTGTCATGAGGGTCCTGGAGGACCCTCATGGCACTTGTAGGGTTAACCTAGGGGTTAATAGTGTCCTATAGGGGTCTATATAGAGCCATATTGGACTGAGGAGGGTAAATATAGTCTCATGGGGCTCTGTATAGAGCCCCATGAGTTATAGAGTTAATTAAGTGCTCATGGGGGTTTGTATTGACCCCCATGAGTGACAGTGTTAATTAAGGGCTTATCGAGGTCTGTATTGACCCCCATGAGTGACAGGGTTAATTAAGGGCTTATGGGGATCTGTATTGACCCCCATGAGTTACAGGGTTAATTAAGTGCTCATGGGAGTCTGTATTGACCACCATGAGTGACAGGGTTAATTAAGGGCTTATGGTGGTGTGTATTGATCCCCATTAATGACAGGGTTAATTATGGGCATATGGGGGTCTGTTTAGAGCCCCATGAGTGATAGGGTTAATTTTAGTTGCCTGGGGGGTACTTATAGTACCCCCATGGCAGGGGTTAATATTTGTTAGCGCAGGTCCTTTCAGGACCTTTACGTTCCTTTAAGGACCCGTGAGGCGGGAAAATTTTAAATGCAGTGGGGTCAAGATCGGTGCCGATCCGGGACCCCCGCTGCAAGGGGTAAATGTGGGGGGCTGCGTGGGTCCCGATAGGGGGCCGCTCGCATAGAGGGGGGTTAATTTTAGGTGCCGTGGGCGAAATTGGATAATTGTGTGCCGTGGGCCCTTTAAGGAGCCGCGGCGGGGAATTTAAAAGTTTTAAATGCAGCGGGCCTGATCTATGCCGACCGGGGACCCCCGCTTATATGTGGGACTGCCACAGAGGTCCTGTTCAGGACCCCCGCAGCAATTGATGAGGTGTGGGAACCTGCGAAATCATCTCTTAGGCTGTCACTCCTCATGTAGATTTTCTCCGTGTTGATACGGACAGCCCTGCTGCGTAGCTCACACGTTGCTCGCAGCAGGGCTAATTTAATAGCGTTGTAACTTTTATAAATTTGCAGCACGTAGGGTTTAAGTAGAAGCCTCGTATCTACGAGGCTGGAATTTAATAAGGCTGATAATGTTTAAAAATAAATCTAGAGGGGGGTTATCACTACCTGATTTAAGAAAATACTACAGGGCTGCCCAGTTCTCATTCATTCCAATTACCAACTCTGCTAATCATCAGCCGGCATGGGTTTTTATGGAGGATCATTTACTAAACCCATTGATATGGGACACCCTCGTTTGGCTGGATAAAATCCCTGATTGGGTTTACAAGCTGAGACATCCCGTTATAAACCATACATTACAATGCTGGAAGTAGGTGAGAAACCATGCCTGTTTTTAAATCCTTCCCCCATGACCCTATAATTAATCATCCTGGGGCCCTGAAAGGTCTTAGTTTAACATCAACATATTGGTAGAAATCAAAAGGCCTAAGTATGCTGGGAATTGGATAAAAGATAGTAAACTTTTGGACAATAAACAAATCATTGACACATTCCAGCTCCCCTTACAGGAACATTACACAATGTGTAGACTTAGATATTTTATTGAGACATTGATTAGAAAACAGTGTCTTCCTAAGGGTTGTCTCGGATATGCATTAGCAACCCACAGAAAAAGGGAATAATTAGTGGGATCTATGATATCTTCAACTCGCCAAAGTTATCAATTTAATATAATTATATATCAAAAATTGGGAGGCAGATATGGGAAAATGCTAGAGGAGGAAAAATGGGGGCTTTCCTGGAAGAATTTCTATAGAGGCTCTCTAAATCATAGCATACTGGAAACCGCAATTAAAGTATTACAATACACCTATTTCCCCCCGGAAAGAATAGCAAAATGGACGCGCTATGTAGACCCAAATTGTTTCAGGGGTTGTAAGATCCTCGGCTCATTTATCCATATATGGTGGGAATGTCCTAGGGTTAGACAGATCTGGACATGGATCTCTCAAGTGGCTTCTGAGTTGTTCAAGGTTCCAGTACAGGAAACTATAGAAACCTGTTTGATGGGGATACCGGTGACATCACTCTTTCAAGCAAAAAATAGACTCCTTTAATTCTTATATTTAGCTTCCAAATCTCAAATTAGCTAAACAGTGGAAACAGAGCGATCTGAATTTTTAATCCATCATGGATAAATTGGATTATATTGCTAAAAATGAACACATTTTTACATTTTATGCAGTGTGGTGTGTGTGGTTGAAATTTAGGAAACGGCCAACTAGATAGATACCGGTGTTATACCCCAAGATGGTGTAAAGGGGAAAGGGGGGACCGGCTACTTCAGAAAGAGCGGTAATACGGTAAAGGAGAAAGGATTGGCGGGAATGTCTAATCTTGTAAAGTAGGTAACTATGGTGAACAATTTTGTTTTATAGTTATATGTTTAAAATGTTGGAAGATGATAAAATAAAATATGAACGGAGGTGGTTCCCATGCAGACTACGTAATATCTTAAAGCACTAACAACGCTGTCTCCAATAGGGGATAATAACACCAGATAATGGGGATAGTCTGTAGGGAATCATATCTGTTTATAGATGGAACAGTTGTATATACTTTAATGAAGCTAATGTTTTATTGTATATGGAAGTATATTTATACTCAATGCATGTACATAAATATATTATAGATGTAAATAAGACTTATGGTATATATTATCTGTAACTTTATGTGATTTCCATCTAATAAAAATTTGATGAATAAAAAAAAAGAAAGGTTTGTCAGGGAATTAATTTTGAGAGGATACTTTAAAATGAATTGAGTATACACTGATTGGAGTTTGGACACCTCCGCTCAGTTGAGCAGACAGTACTGAAAGGAGTGCAGACAACTCATGGGGATGAAGTTGACAGAGACTGACAGAAGTGCAGACACCTCATCTGTGGTGACTACATCAAAGTAGCTGAATAAGGATGTTGTAGACTTAGAGATTGTTTGTGGTATGGTGTAGGGTGTAATCATATTGCATTGATGTTGCTCTTAAATGATCAGCAGTGTCTTGGTTTGAATGGTCGGAAGTGACATGGCATTACGGACATTCATTTTGCAAAAAGGTGTTTTGTATTTTGGTAGATGTAGTAAAAAAAGTGAGCTTTATATTGAATGAATACATTAATGATGAAGGAAGTCAGCTTTAGTATGTTAATTTTTCCAGAGGCTTCCAGCTGTATAGCAGAATTGTTGAAGTTAAAGTTTTTGCTTTGAGTAATATGGCTCAAGCCAAAAAAGGCCCCCATGCTAATTGAGTGGTATAATTTGTGGTATACCCCAAAACCAGCTGCCGGAGATTTTTTCCCTACCTTTAACGTTTATGTTAATCTTTTCATCCGCTATATTATGGCACTCAGGCAACATCCGATCCTGTCCTCAAGAATTAGCATGGGGCTTTTTGCATCTGATTTACTCAGCATGTAAAGTGTATTTATTTTCTGTGTGCAGTGATTCGGTACAGGTGAGAGGAGTGTGTTTTGCATGGGTTAAACTTGAATATAAGTTTGGGCCTTTTGTGTGACTGTTTGCAGGCGGAGTTCAAAGAAAAGCATCAAATTGTAGTACTTTTCCCACTGATTTATTGTCATTTGTAATTATCAGTCAGATCAGTGGCAACCTCACTGAGTGTACATCCTGCCACATGTATGAACTATTGGAACAACTGTTCAAGGGTCAATACCTATGTGAGAGGTGTGAGCATGTTGCCTCTCTGGAAGCTCAAATTGGAGAACTGGAGAGGAGAATTGCAGCACTTAGTGATGTTGCTCCACTGGAAAGGGAGTTGGTGCTCACTGAGCACAGTTTAAATGGGCCTAGCATGGAGGGTGGAGCTTGGGCTAGTGAGAATGTCCAGGGAGGTATCTTGGTAATAGTTACAAGGGAAAGCAGTGGCAAGACAGTACCCAGTTGGCAAGCACCAACAGATTTGCCAGATTGAGTGAAACAGTTTGGAATGTCCATTCGGGTAGATAAGTTATTGGGAGGGGCTGAAAATGAACCAGCAGTCTTGGTACATATTGGTACTAATGACAAAGTTAGTGGAAGATGGAGTGTCCTAAATAATGATTTTAGAGGACTAGGAAATAAGTTTAAGGCAAGGACCTCCAAGGTAGTATTTTCTGAGATACTATCAGTGCATGGCTAAAAAAGTGGTGCATTAAGAAAGAGTTTGTGTTTTTAGAGAACTGGGCTGACTTCTCACTTGGGTACTATCAGTACAACAAGGATAGATTGCATCTTAATGAAGAGTGAGCTGCTGTGGTAGGGCAAAGGATGGTAAAATGGTGTGGGGAGGGCTAGTATAGTCAATAGGCAGGTACTGCTAAGTTACTCAAGTATAGTGACAGGCACTTCAGAACTACAGACTCATGACATAAATTGTATGCTTGCTAATGCCAGGAAAAATGGGAGGGTTAGAATTATTAGCAGTTAATGAGAAATGGGATTTAATAGGCATTACTGAAACATGGTGGGATTATTCCCATGACTAGACTGTTAATCTGGATGGTTATAACCTATTTAAGAAAGATAGGGGCAATGGTAAAAGGGGAAGAGGGATTTGTCTGTATGTTAAGCCGGAGTTTAAGCATATAGTCAGAGAATATGTTTATGCTGGAACTAGTGATAGTATTGATTGAATGTTTGTGTGTAGAGTTAAATAGGGTAGAAGCAAATTCCAAAAGGATATTAGTAGGAGTATGCTATAAACTACCAAATATAATTGAAAGTGAGGAAATGCAATCATTATTACAGATTAGAAATGCAGCTAAGCATGGGAAAGTTCTAATAATGGGAGATGTTAACTACCATGAAATAAACTGGATAGGTGAAACCAGCAGTAAGGGTAAAGGGAGCATAATCTTGAGTACACTCAGGGATTCTTATCTGTCCCAGGTGATACAAGGGCCTACTAGAACCTAAGCTATCTTGGATTTAGTCATCACAAATAATATTGATATGGTATCAAATTTTATCAAAGTTTTTGGCACCACTTTATAAAAAGGACATTATAGAACTAGAATAAGTACAGAGAAGGACACCAAAACTATTGAGGAGAATGGAGGGGTTAAGTTATGAAGAAAAACTAACCAAATTAAACGTATTTTCTCAAAAAAATAGACATCTAAGAGGGGATGTGATTACCCTATATAAATACATCCAGAGTCAGTATAAAGATTTGTCAAGGGATCTTTTTGTGCCAAGAGGTTTTCAACTGACAAGAGGACATCCCTTAAAGTTAGAAGTAAAAAGATTCCACCTTAAAGAAAGAAAAGGGTTCTTCACAGTATGGGTGGTTAATCTGTGGAATTATCTACCTAAGAGGTGGTGACAGCGGATTCAATAGATAACTTTAAAAGGGAACTGGATTTATTTCTAATTTAAAAGGGAATTCAGGGTTATCATGGATAATTAGAGAGACAGTATTGATCCAGGGATTTTTTTTCCCCTTTTGAGACAATTGGCAAATTTTCTGTTTTTTTTTCTGTTTGCCTTCCTCTGGATCAATTAACAATTATTCTGCATATTGCAGATCAGAGGAGATCTTGAAAGGTTAAACTTGATGGGCTAAAAGTCTTTTTTCATCCTCAATTACTATGTAACTATGTAGCTATGTAAGTTTCAGTGTAGGGAGTATTTGTTTACTCAGTATATTACACCAAAGCAAGCTTTACAGATGAGAAACGACTCTAAGAACCAATAGAAAATAAGAACATCCCAATTTTTGTAATGATTGAGAACAAGTGCTGTAACTGCAGTAAGAAACCATATATATTTATATATGCATATATATAATATATTTTAAATGTATTTAAATTAAATAGATGTGACAATTGTTTTTATAGATTACAGCACCATTAAATTCCAGACTCATAAATACGAGGTTTGAACTAAAGCCCTACGTGCTTCAGATTTTA
Source organism: Discoglossus pictus (assembly GCA_027410445.1). Taxonomy (NCBI): domain Eukaryota; kingdom Metazoa; phylum Chordata; class Amphibia; order Anura; family Alytidae; genus Discoglossus; species Discoglossus pictus. Next base: position 112,215,925 of record CM050164.1, read on the forward strand.
AAAAGTTACAACGCTATTAAATTAGCCCTGCTGCGAGCAACATGTGAGCTACGCAGCAGGGCCGTCCATGTCAAACACGGAGAAACAGTGCAGGAGGAGTGACAGCCTGCGAGATGATCTCGCAGACTTCACACCTAATGACTTGCCGCGGGAGTCCTGAACGGAACCTGGCACCTTAAATAAACCCCCCTCTATGCTGGAGGTCCTCATCTGACCCCCGGAAGTGACCCAACATTAACCCCTTGCTACAGGGGTCCATAGGGCCCCCCGCAGCACCCCCACATTAACCCCTTGCAGCGGGGGTCCGCGATCAGCATAGATCAGGCCCCCGCTGCATTTAAAAAATTCAAATTCCCAGCCGCTGCTCCTTTAAGTAATTCCTGTCAGTACCCCGCGGCACCTAACATTAACCCCCGTCTATGCTGTGGGTCCCCATGGGGACCCCCAAAGTGTCCCCATATTAACCCTTGGAGCGGGGGTCTCGATCGGCATTAATTTCCCACCTTGCGGGTCCTTAAAGGACCGTAAAGGTCCTGAAAGGACCCACGCTAAAAAAATATTAACCACTGCCGTGGGAGTACTATTAATTAACCCTGTCACTCATGGGGGTCAATACAGATCCCCATAAGTCCTTAAATAACCCTGTCACTTATGGGGGTTAATACAGAGCCACATAAGCCCTTAATTAACCCTGTCACTCATGAAGGTCAATACAGAGCACCATGAGACTAAAATGAACCCCCTCAGTCCAATAGGGGTCTATATAGAGCACTATAGGACACTATTAACCCCCTCCAGGACCCTCATGACAAAGTCTAAGCACTACACTATTAACCCTAACTATACCCCATTAAACCATACTAAACCCAATCTAACCCTAACTGGGCTTATCTAACCCTATCTGAACCTAATAACCCTATCTGGGCCTATTTAACCGCATCTAGCCCTATTTAATCCCATCCCTTATGTGGTCCATACAGACCCCCATAATCCTCTATTTAACCCAATCAGTCCCTGAAGGGTCTATGAAGACCCACATAAGACAATGAGAACCCTATTATTAACCCCATAAGTTCTATGAGGCTCCTCCAGGACCCTCATGACACTAAGTACAAACACTACACTACACTATTCTCCCACCCAATAAACCACTAAATCTACCCTAGCCTATTAACCCCTACCTACCTAACCCCCTATTAAACCCCCTCACCCCACTAAATACAAAAAATAAAAAAGGACATTACAAACCCCCCTCACTAAAAAAAAAAGAACACCACAACCTCCCCCTGCCACTACAAAACAAAATTACACAACTGCAAAGAAAAGGCATACACAAATATACATAACATTACAGTAATACAGATTTTATAAATATACCCCTAACTAATATACATTTCTAGGTATAACCACCTATCTATACATATCCCCATATCTATACATTACCCCCTATCTATACATAACCCCCTATCTAGACATCACCCCCTATCTATACAATACCTCCTAAATCTAAGCAAAAATAGAATAAATAAAACCACTTACCTTTGCAGATGTCCCTTCAGATCGCACCCCATAAGAAAAAAAGAAACATCAAATTAGTACATAAATAAACATTACATGTAAAAAAATAAACATTACAAATACAGTATTGAACTCACCTTTCCAGCATGTCCCCATCCATCTTATTCTGGGACCCTGGAAAAAAGATACATCGCATTAGTCACACATAAACACAAATACACAAAACATAGATAAACAATAAACATTGTAAATTTAAAACGTACCTGTCCGCGATGTCCCGACATTCTCCTCTTCTGCCCCACGCTCTAAAAAAAACTAAAAAAAAATGACGGAGGTCCACACTCGCAGAGTTTCCCGATGCTTATAAGGCCTCCAGAGCCTCATCCAGTAGAAAATTGGCAATGGCGCTTTCTGATTGGCTGAAAAGGCTGTCAATCAAGGTGTGAGCCAATCAGAATGGGATACACCCCTATATCCCATTCTGATTGGTTTCAAAAAGATTGACAGCCAATCAGGCACTATTGCTTTCAGCTAATCCCAATTGGATACACCCCCACGGGGTGGTTGGCTGAAGGCACCTTCTGATTGGCTGCAGTCTGATTGACAGTGACAACAGCCAATCAGATGGTGCAGATGCCTTTAGCCAATCACCCCGTGGGGTTGTATCCATTGTGATTGGCTGAAGGCAATATTGCCTTCTGATTGATATAAAAAAGAATGACAGGCCCTGCAGCCAATCAGAATGGGATATAGGGGTGTATGCCAATCTGATTGGCTCACACCTTGGCACCTTCTGATTGACAGCTTTTTCAGACAATCAGAAGGCGCCATTGCCAATTTTCTGCCGGAAGAGGCTCTGGAGACCTCATTAGCGCCAGGGAGCTTGTTAGTTTTTTTATTTTATTTTTTTAGAGCGCAGATTCTTCAAGGGCCCAGCCAGGGTAGAAGAGGTGAAGGCCGGGGACATCGCAGACAGGTAAGTTTTAAATGTATAATGTTTATTGTTTATTTATGTTTTGTGTATTTGTGTTTATGTGTGACTAATGTGATGTATCTTTTTTCCAGGGGCCGAGCTAAAGAACGGAAGAAGATGGATGAGGACATGCTGGAAAGGTAAGTTTAATACTGTATTTGTAATGTTTATTTATTATATGTAATGTTTAATTATGTACTAATTTGATGTTTCTTTTTTTCCTAGGGGGTGCGATCTGAAGGGACATCTGCAAAGGTAAATGGTTTTATTTATTCTATTTTAGTTTAGATTTAAGGGGTATTGTATAGATAGGGGGTAATGTCTAGATAAGGGCTTATGTATAGATAGGGGTTAATATCTAGATAGGGGGTAATGTCTAGATAGGGGTTTATGTATAGATAGGGGTTAATGTCTAGATAGAGGGTACTGTCTAGATAGGGGTTATGTATAGATAGGGGTTAATGTCTAGATAGGGGGTATTGTTTAGTTAGAGGGTAATGTATAGATAGGGGTAATGTCTAGATAGGGGGTAATGTATAGATAGGGGGTAATGTATTGATGGGGTCATGTAAGGATTGTGGTTTATGTATGAATAGGGGTAATGTCTAGATAGGGGGGCATGTATTGTAGTTAGGGGTATATTTGTAATGTATGTATTGATGTACTGTAATGTTATGTATATTTGTGAATGCAGGGGTGTAATTATTTTTTTATTTTTTGTAAGGGTGGGGGTGGGGTTGTGATGTTCTTTTGTCTTGTAGTGTAATAGGGGGTAATAGGGGGTAGGCAGTGTTAGGTAGGTAGGGATTATTAGGTTAGGGTAGAGGGTGGTTAGTTTAGATTTAGTGGTTTATTGTGGTTAGTGTAGTGCAGTGTAGTGTTTGTACTTACTGTCTTGAGGGTCCTGGAGGATCCTCATGGCACTTATGGGGTTAATAATAGGGTTCTCCTTGTTCTATGAGGGTCTTCATATACCTTTATGAGACTGCTTGGGTTAAATAGAGACTTATGGGGGTCTGTAGTGGGGTTAAATAGGTCCAGTTAGGGTTAGATTGGACCAGTTAGGGTTAGGTAGGCCCAGTAAGGGTTATTCTGTCCATATAGGGTTAGATAGGCCCAGTTAGGGTTTAGTATGGGTTAATGGGGTATAGTTAGGGTAAAGGGGTTAATGGGGTATATTGAGGGTTAATAGTGTAGTGTAGTGCTTAGTATTTTTCATGAGGGTCCTGGAGGAGAGTTAACCTAGGGGTTAATAGTGTCCTATAGGGCTCTATATAGACCCCTTTTAGACCGAGGGGGTTAATTTTAGTCTCATGGGGCTCAGTATAGAGCCCCATGAGTTATAGGGTTAATTAAGGGCTTATGGGGGTCTGTATTGGCCCCCATGTTATAGGGTTAATTAAGGGCTTTTGGGGTCTGTATTGATTCCCATGAGTGACGGGTTAATTAAGGGCTTATGGGGGTCTGTATTGATTTATTGATTTATTTATTTTTAGGTGCCTGGGGGGGGTACTAATAGTATTTTTTAGTGCGGGTCCTTTCAGGACCTTTACAGTCCTTTAAGGACCCGTGAGGCGGACATTTACATTTTTTAAATGCAGCGGGGTCCTGATCAATGTCAATCAGGGACCTCCGCTGCAAGGTGTTAATGTGGCGGAGCTGCGAGGACCGAGGGAACTATGAGTGCTAATTTAATGAGGCTGTTAATATATATGTAATTATTTTGTGTATATATATATATATATATATATATATATATATATATATATATATTATTTTTATATATGTAGACAATGCATTAGAGCGTTTCCTTATTGCCCATGTGGTTTCCTCATATGTATTAACCCCTTGAGTACTGGGTTGTGTGTTGCCCTTGATGTTGTATAATGAAATAGACATAATAATAAAATATCATATGTTTTAATTTCACATATTGGACTGTTAAGTGTCAAATAATGATGAACATTCATCATTGTCTATTGTTTTTTTGGTGCTATACTATCTCTTAAAATGATGCTGCGGCACTCTGCAATGGTTTTAAAAACATTTCTGAGTAGTGTTTGGTACCCATAATAATTTCTTCAGTTTTTAGTATTGACGGCACTGCCCTGATTTGCGAGTGATCCTTAAAGTTTTATTAGAATAGGGTTTCTGTGTAAAAGTCTAACGCAGTAACTCATAATCTTTTGACAGTGCAAAAATCAATAGAAATCTTTGCAGCAATTTTCGGCTCCAGCTTGCTGCAGTCACTTGCTGCAGTCACTTGTAGCAGTTCTCTCTTTCTCTTTTTCCAGGATGGGTGCTTAACATAGCTAGCGGAATATACTTTATTCTTAAACATGGTGTAATCAGCAATATAGGAGATTAGCATTGGAGCCTATGTAGGAGTCAGTGTAATGTAGAAACATTGAATTCAGAAGAAAATATGTGGTTGTATTGTATATTATAAAATTTATAGCAGTGACATGAGGTTGGAGAGGAGCCGATACGGCAAATATGTTTATCTGTAGGTTTACCTAAAATAATGTACACATACTTCAATGAACATCCTTCTTATACAGTTGGCAGTAATTTACTTTATATAATGTTTTTTAGATGTTATGTGGTGACATTTAAAAGAGATTTTCATTTGTTCCTAAGTGGTATTAGGTGATAAAAACTAATGCTGAGAACCTAACTTTTACAGTAAATTTAATTTTCACAGATATTCTTTGGCTTTATATAAATATCATAGTCCCAGCAATCACACTCCTGTGTATGCACTACCTTATATGCATAGTTTACTATAGTTTATATGTATATTAAAAATGACTATATTATGCAGGTTGTACAGCTCTACAATACCCAATACTGCTGTTATCGTCAATTCCAACTAGATGTGTGTTGTGTACTACAGTATAATCATGCATATTAAAAACAAAAGAAGTGAGACATTTTGATTTTCAGTCATAAAAGAGGAACTATGGAACAGCAGGAGAACATGGAAATCTGAGATATAGTTGGTATGAAATCAATACATTTCAAGAATATTTACTGTACTGTGAAGTGATTTCTCCAACTTGAAAAAGGCACCAACAAATAACACAGAATAATCCTAGTCAGCCTAGCCTATTATGAGTAACATGTTAGTGGTCTGTAGCATGTGGCTCTAAATCAGATGTGGCTCATTCAAGTTCAAGATTTGGTGATCACAAATGTGGGGAAGGGGCTACCAAGCAACACAGGAGCATGAGCAAGTGCGATTTCCAATGAGCAGTTTTCTTGATGGTGTTTATAATCATATTGCAGTTGTGCATTTAAATCAGTCTGTTTACTTTTATTCTCATATCCCTCTACCTTTAAAATCAAATTGTCTGGAGTAATAAAAGTCTAACAGCCTTATTAAATTGTGATTCAGTAAATTTAAAAGGGCTCTATTTAAGCACACAGCATATTTTTTTACAGAAGTTTTTAGTTAGTGAACTTCTATCCAAAAGCAAGGTCTTCACTAACTAAAAAATTCTGTAAAAAAATATGCTGTGTGCTTAAATAGAGCCCTTTTAAATTTACAGAATCGCAATTTAATAAGGCTGTAAGTGGCTAAATAATCTTTGTTTTATCATATTATTACACAGTATGTAAATTAATAATAGTATAAATTAGTATACATAAGTGATCCTTTCTTATTTTGTTGTGTTTTTGTTAATCCATTGCTTTAAATGTAAATTAGCTTGGTTCTTTATGTATAAAAAACATTTGCAGACCCCTTTACTATTTTTTTACAAACAGTACAGTAGTTTGTAAAATCACTGGTCTGTACATTTGTTCGTATTTCAAGGTCTCCTTTACTATTTTTTTATAGATAATATCCATCATAACAGAAAACAACCAGCCTATCATACCTGCATAATAGGAAAAATGAATTTATATAAGAAAACAAATCTACATTTAGTCACTATTATTCATACAGAAAACCTATTTAACAAATAAAAAATTAGAGCCAATAGTAATGTAAAATACTTACTGTTTATTCTATTTTCTGCAAAACTCTGTGTCACAAAAACCTCCATTATTGCAATGTGTATTATAAAAATCAGATTGTTAGTTTTGGGTAGCATCATCAACTGGAATTCCTACAAAGCAAAATATTAATATTTCCATTATGTGTATTACTTATTTCTGCATTTTATAGAACTGTCAAATCATTTTGCAGAAATGTTTAATAAATGTATAATAACCAACATTTTGCTAAATGATTGTAAAAATAAATATTTTTTACCTCCAATGTTCATGATTAAGTTATTTTTTAAACAGTTAAATAGTGAAAAATTACATATGTCCGAAATTTTTGAGCATAATTAAACAGAAATAAGTTATACAGCTAGTTTTTATTTAAAAAAAGGAATAATGCTGATGCATCTACTGCATCCAGGAAGGATCCATTATACATAAGTGAAAGTTTTGTGTGTGAGAGGGGGTTTACATTTCTGGAGATATGGTTGCATTTCCTGAAGCACAATGTCTGCTTCTGGGCCAGTGAGGAAGAAGGGGTGTGGTGTAAATTTGAATATTATCCAATTAAAAGAGAATGTGATGTAACAAACACAAAATGGATTCCTGTACTCAAAAATATAGTTTTCAAAAATTCAGATTTTCCCAAAGAAATGTGTATGTTCATGGCTTCCACAGCTACTAATATTATGAGGTACATAAGTGACATAAGTGACAAAACAACTTTGAAATCGGAAAAGCTGTAGTCCTTGAAATAATGGTACATTAGTTCCCCCGAATAGAGACGAGAACATGATAACTCATTTTCTGAGATATATGTGCTTTTATAATTTAACTAAATTACCGAAACTCACGTGTTGTTTTACATTTCACTTAAATAATGATTCGTTTAATTGTGGTATACAGGTAGAAAAGCAGTTTGTATAAAGTTAGACAGTATTGATGGATTATTATGAATAGACTCCGTTTGTGAATAGGTATGATTAAGTAGGAAATAAGTACAAGTATAGGGTTTGGGGGATATTCATAGCAAGTGCAAAATTAGACATAGTTTCATTGTAAGCTTTTGCTGTGTTAGTACATTTAGGACTGAGATGTTGCAAATAGGGTCATTAAAGGAACATGAATATTTCTGGAATTCACTAGGAATATAATATATATGACAATAGGATTAGGTAGGGAAGGAAAAGCATAATGTAAACATGAGCTCAAGTGAGGAAAATATCATATAATTCTACCTTAAAGATACAGTTTCATCTAAACATGAATTGCTATTACATGAAGTAATATTTTTTTTTCAAATGTAACAGGATTGCACTTTTATTGCTAGATGAGCTCTGTATATTAGGTGAAATGAGATGTTAAAAAACAATGAAAATAAATGTAACTTCCACAACTTAAAACTGCAACTGTAACAAGTTAAAGTTGCCTTTTTACAATCAGATCAATCAGCTCACAATTGTAAGTCTCAGTCAGAAATTGAGCTGATTTTTTTCTTCTAATGGTGAATTAAAGAAGGAATAGTAACTCGTGTACTAGGCAAGTACATATCTTTTATGTATAGATCAAACTTGCTATTAGCAGCCATTAATTAATTGAATTAAAAAGCAGTTAGAGATATATTGTGACAAGTTAATAGTCTCCTCTGGGTTTGTGTCCATGTTTTAGGCATTTTCATGTAGGAACAAAATACAAGAAAAGCTGTATATACTTTGCAAGTTTTACTAAAAAAATATCCAGTGATACAAGAATGACAAACAAATCAATGACAATAATATTCTTAACTTCCATTGAAGGATGACCTTAACCAATAAACACTTGTCCTCACTAAGTAGCTCTCATCCAGCCAAACTTAGGTGGAGCAGAATAAACAGTACAGTAGTTTGTAAAATCACTGGTCTGTATATTTTTTCGTATTTCAAGTTCTCCACTCTGCTCCAAGAGGTCATAAGCTACAAGCTACTGTCTCACTGTGTGTGTCTTTCTTCAGGTCAAACAAATTGCAATCAGGTCATAAACAGGAGCAGCCTTAAATCAGGGCTGTCCAGGTGCAATTATTAACTGAGCAGGAAAGTTAACCTCTGCAGTCCTACTGGAGGAAGAGAGCATTGCAAAGACTGTGCCTCACATAAACCATTTGGATAACTCGGTCACTATATAAATATATATGTGGTGTTAAGGTTATGTAGGTGTCATGGTTGCAGCCATAAAGACGCTCATGGTAACGGGTTAATGTTAGGTTAAAGATTAGATTTTCATGGTGGTCCTTAGGGACCTGCTTGGTATGGGGTTAATGTTATGGGGGCCCATAAGGACACTAATGGTTATACTTAGTGGATCCAAGCACATACCAATATGGTTAATATGCCCCCCACCGCAAAGCACAACGGGTAATGGGAAGGCCCAGGATTACCCAGGATTATGGTGGTATTCGTGTAATATAATATTTCATAGGAGCTATGTGTACTATGTTCATTTTAGTTAGATGTTTTATTAATATGTAGTGCAACTGACCATGTCCTGGTATGTTATCATGCTGCCGGTTTTCTTATTGTCATACGTCATTTTTTATTTATTGCCAACCATTGCCAACCAATATGGCACCGACAGATAGTGTTGTGTATGCCAACCCCTGTAATATGCATGCGCTGCAACAATTGACATTTGTAAAGGGATGAAAAGGGGGTGTATAAACAGTGCTGTATTGGGCATTACGGTGCCCCATTGCACACCTAATTATAATACCAGCAACCTATTCAATTTCATGGAGACCTGAGAAGCACTAATGTGCTCTGTTAGTAAATTCCACCCATTGTCTGTGCAGTTTTGCTAATATACAACTCAGTTTAAGATTTGGGCCTTAATATGTGGTATGGGATCTAACGCATTAATAATACTGTAGTGGATCAGAGAGAAGAAGATAACCATATTATGTCACTAACTAATACATCAAAGATACACATAGGGCTTCATTCAAATGCGATTTGGCCAATTGAATAGGGCTCTAAATAAGCACATAGCATATTTTTTTTACAGTTTTTAGTTAGTGAAGACCTTGCTTTTGGATAGAAGTTCACTAACTAAAAACTTCTGTAAAAAAAGATGCTCTGTGCTTATATAGAGCCCTATTCAATAGGCCAAATCGCATTTGAATGAGGCCCATAGTATGTAGAAGCCACCCATAACAGTAAGAGTGGTAATATTTAACTTGCTAACTATGCACAGGCAATGGCAAATATCTCAAAAAATATTCAGATTAGAAAAACTGACTACTACAATATATTGGCAATACTCTTTAGAGAATATAAAAATGATTTTGTTCTGACATGGTCCCTTCAAACCTGTATAATACATTGTTCCTTAAATACAACACTATTGCATATCACGTGTCTAAGGGAAAAACAACCATTGAGAAATATTTTCAGTTCCTTATTGTTGGAATTAGTTTCATTACATTAGCCACAGTTTGTTTCAACATCACCAAATCTTTTGGGGGAGATTCACTAAACATAACCTGGGTAGAGAGGTGCTTTAATATGCTTTGATTTCTGATGTTTTCTTTTGGAAAAACGTCCATCTCAGACCAGGAGATAATTCAGTTGATCTTACCCATTATGAGATTTACAAGCAGAATAAAATTAAATTTTATATTTATTAATAATATTACAAATGTATTATTTACATTAAAAATAGTATTTTCCATTTCTGCTCTGCATGTATTACATGGTCCTTAAAGGATCACTGACATTTCATATTTATAATATGAAAAACTAAAATTTATGAATGTGATGAAAATGTATCTAAAAAGTAATATTTTTATTTATTTATTGCAATTATGCAGCATTTTGTATTCTGATCCTGCTTCTACATGTTCAGGGAGACCTTGAATGCAAAAAGGGCATTCAGCTGCTTCCGTTGACATTTTGCAATCCCTAATGCTAATGCTTTCAAAAAGACCAATGGAAAATGGGTTAGTTTAAAATGCCTCTATCCCCACCTCCTATTTAGAAAACGACAATGTCTGGCCGCAATAAGGAATAACTGGATGCAGAACTTAATAAAGGTTTTATATAAATGTTGTACTTTTTAAGTATGAAACAAACTTTACTAACCTTTTTGTGGTGGCAAACTTTCATATTCATCACAGAGGTAAGCTGAAGATATTTACCACTGAACTAGCCATACTGTTGTAGACAGGTTGGCGCTCTAACCATGTCTCCTTTTTCTTTGGTTTTGTTTTTTTATTCACTGTTCCATGAACAAATTTCATTGAAGAGCAGTAACAAATATCTGTAGCTCTTCAATGTTAGTCTGCACAGTCCTAACTGCAATCAGTTACACATCACATGGGGAAGCAGAGAGAAAAGGAAATGCAACCGCCTAAAGAATTCTCCCATGATGTGACAATAGTATCACAAAAATTTATGATGCAAAATTTTGCAATCAAAACAGTAGAATGCCAAAAAAATAACCACTAAAAACTAAGCAAATATTAATCATCGTCTATAATGTCAACATGGTCCTGTAAAATAATGCCAATGTATTAGGTTAAACATAAGGTGTACTTAATACCTAATTTGCTCTTACATGCCTAGTAATATATTAACACCAGCTTTTGTATGAATCATGATTTGAGTTGCTGTACCTGTGGTTTCAGGTTGATCAGTGGGTATCTTGGTACTAGCTTTAGACTCCGCAGCATCTCCTACACTTACAGCCCTATTAAATTCCCCCAAGGTGAAATCCCGTAGCCCGTAACTGAGCCGGCTAGACTTACGGCTATTAAATTGGCCTCGTACAGCTAGCCGCAAACGATCTGCGGGTTACAGGCGGAAAAACCCTACGGGCTGTCGAAATCGGAACTCCGTTGGTGCAAAGCCTTTGATCTGTCAAGCCCGTAAATGAAAGGTTTGCAGATCGCTATTAAATTGCTACGAATCCACTGGCGTTCAAAACCGTGACGGGCAAATGGAGGCAAAAATATTACGGCCTCCAAATAGGACCCACAAAGGGTCTACAAGTTCTCAACACTAACAGACTATATAAACACACCACTAGACTTTAAAATATGGAGAAAGCATTGAAAAGCATCACAAGTACTTGCACAACAATCCCCAAATACAAAATAGTCATTTAAAATAATTATTATTTAATAATATGTGGGAAAGGTCATGCATATGCCAATATGAAAAGCCATGCTGCAACATGCATACATCAATTAAAGACACACTACCTGAAAAAATAGCAAAACCAAAACATGAAACTGCTTGTCACATTAACCCTTTCTCATTCACAGAGGCACTAATGTGGACCCTGGAATATATATCTGACTAGCGACTTGCCCGTCAAAAAATTACGGCAATAAGATTTTAAGGCAGGTAATGTTGCTTGATTGCAACATTTATTTTATTGTTTTTTTAAGATCCTTCGGCGCTCATTGCGAGGCTGTTGGTTGTTTGTGAGCTATGAGCAGCGTTGGTGTTTTTTTTTTTGGTATGGCAATGAATAATTAATAAAATAAGAAACTAATATATTTTACCTATTGTGAAGTAATATATGCAGGAAGCATTGTGTTGAAGAGCTGGCAAATCCGTTAGGGTAGCTGTGTACCTCCGGATTGTATAAGTTAGTGTTCTAAAATGGCGCCTAATGTATGGTATGCGGCTGTGGCTGATTTAGCGTCCTTGTTTTCGGATGTCGTCCGACTTTTTCGGAAAATCCATAGGTGTTTGGTGGTGTTTTGCGTGTTTAGGGTCCTTTAGCCTCGTTTTCGTTTTGTTCTGCTGCCATTTTTTCTCTCGCTTAGGTGATTTTGGGGTGTCTAAATTCCGAAATTTGTACTTAAATCGAGGTGTAACTTCACTTGCAGAGGTCCTGGGTGCCCCCCCCCCCTTGCTGTGGGTAAGCTTTTTATGTGTTTGTTGTGTGTATTTATTGTGTTTCTATTGTTTTTGGGGTCCAGCGGGTTGCGTCCTTGTTTAAGGATCTCGTACGTATTTTTCGAAAAATCCGTAGGTGTTTGGTGGTGTTTTGCGTCTTTAGAGTGCTGTAGCCTCGTTTTCGTTTTTTTCGGCGGCCAGTTTTTCTCTCGCTTAGGGGATTTTCGGGTGTCTACACTCTTTAATTTCAAGTTAAATTGAGGTGTAACTTCAGTTTTGAGGTCCTGGGTGCCCCCTCCCCCTTGAGGTAGGTAAGCTTTTTATGTATTTGTTGTGCGTATTTATTGTGTTTTTCATGTTTTCATGTGCGCGGGTTTCGGGCAGTTTTTGCAAGGTCATAATGGGTCGTAACGCATCTCGTATTTTTGTTTTTTTAACTCTTTTAGCGCCACGCTCCATGCCAGCAACTGCGGCCCTCGCTTCGCGCTACATGAGCCCACAGCGTTAGCAACGGCCCGCATGCTCACAACTATATATGTTATTGCATATAAATCTCGCTAATCACATCAACATTGGGAAAAGAAAAATAAATAGTGGCCAAAGTACACTGCCACATTTCATATATTAAGAACCCGGGGAACATTTTATTATTTGCTGTTCAGTCCTTCAGTCGCGTCTGACTCTCTGTGACCCTATGGACTGTAGCACATTTAACTAGATCTCTGCCAATGCTGTTCCACAAGGTTTGCATGCTAAAGATACTGGAGTGGGTTGCCAGTTCCTTCTCTATTGAAATGTGATTTGTCTGACCTCTCTGCTATTGCCTGCCCACCTACAGTGGCCCTACATGGTATAGCTCACAGCTTCATTCAGGTACACAAGCCCCTTCGCCACCACCAGGGGCCCAGGGAAACATACACCACACTAATGTAAATGGATAAATAGCAAAACATAATGGGCTGTCACAAGTTGGGAATGGGTATACATCTTGGCATATGGCCACCAACAATGGCATTTAATGGCATGCAATTCCAGGATGGGCGTAATGGAGATTATACCTAATGGAGGTGAGTTGGCTGTTGATACACATGCCTCTGCTCAGCCTACATGTGTTTTTGCGCCCCCTCCTGATGATTTAGAGTAGATTAGGGTGGTGAAGGGGCTTGGGTACTTTAATGAAGCTGTGAGCTATACCATGTAGGGTCATTCTAGGGGGACAGGTCATAGCAGAGAAGTCAGACTAATCACAGTCCAATAGAGAAGGAACTGGCAACCCTCTTCAGTAACACCTGTTGTATTGTTATCAGGCCCTCAGGGGAATGTTGATACTCCACAGTATCACAAATTGGACTTAGCATGCATATTAACCCTTTATTATTATTATATATGATATATATTATTATATGATCTCTAATGTTATTATTACTATTATTATATGTATTGATCTATTGCATAGTAACTAGGGCTCATTAGTTTACATATATAGGTATTTGACAAATATGTGGATGTTCCATAACCATGACTATTGAAAACACCCTGGCATGATGAGAACGGTATAACAAAGCTTTATTTCATGCACAGAGCACAATCAGAAATGGACAAGACTGTGCATGGGTGGGGTGTGGGCGGATCCCAGGAGAGCAAGAGGCATGTGGGAAAAAGGGGATACTTAAAGGGGGTAATGTCATAGTCTAGAATAAGCATGATGCATAGCACCTACAAGGGTCACATGTGGTCACTACACCACTGCAACCGGTATCTGATGAAAAAAAGGATCATCAGAAATCAATCCATTTAATTGAAGAAACCATTAATGTGCATAGCACTTACAACTTGTCTAGATCTGTTCAATGAAACAGAGGAATAAACCTCTGGACTGTGTAATCCAATGCAGTTTCACACATACAGCGTGGTGACAAAACAAAAATCTGAAAACAAGTGGTAAACTAAAAAATGGCAGAGGAGGCAAAAAAATCAATATGCATGTACAGTACAGTGCTAAATACTGTAACAATATACAAACTCCCATCTGCAAGCATTACTAACTATTAGCTAGGCCTCTGGATAACTCATTAATAATGATGTGTCATCTCACAATAAATGCTTAGCTGTGACCAGCGTCAGTGGTCAAGGTGTACTATCACCTTCTCCATATTATATTGTTCATCAAAATTGATATCACATCCACCAGCTATACAGCTGTTAGCACATATTTACATAGTTACATAGTAATTAAGGTTGAAAAAAGACTTTCAGTCCATCAAGTTCAACCTTTTAAGATCTCCTCTGATCTGCAATATGCAGATTTGTTATTAATTAGTTGTTAATTAATTATTAATCAACTATTTAATTACTTATTTATGTATTAATTATTAATTAATCCAGAGGAAGGCAAACAGAAAAAAAAACAAGTGAAACTTAGCCAATCGTCTCAAAGAAAAAAAAATTCCTTCATGACCCCAGATACTGGCGATTGGATTTCTCCCTGGATCAATTTAATTATCCAGGATAACCCTTCATTCCCTTTTTAATTAGAAATAAATCAAGTCTCCTTTTAAAGTTATCTATCGAATCCGCTGCCACCACCTCCTCTGGTAGAGAATTCCACAGATTAACCACCCTTACTGTGAAGAACCATTTTCTTTCTTTAAGGTGGAATATTTTTACTTCTAACCTCAAGGGATGTCCTCTTGTCAGTTGAAAACCTCTTAGCACAAAAAGCTCCCTTGACAAATCTTTATACTGACCCTGGATGTATTTATATAAGGTAATCATATCTCCTCTTAGACTCCTTTTTTCTAGAGAAAATACGTTTAATTTGGTTAGTCTTTCTTCATAACTTAGCCCTTCCATTCCCCTAATTAGTTTTGTTGCCCTCCTCTGTACCTTTTCCAACTCTAAAATGTCCTACTATGAAGTTGTGCCCAAAATTGTACTCCACATTCCAAATGAAGGCGTACTAGAGATTTGTATAGTGGCAGAATTATATTTGCTTCACTTGCTTCTATAACCTTCTTAATTAATACATGCTAATATTTTATTTGCCTTTGCAGCTGCTGCTTGGCTTTGACTACTGTTACCTAGGTGGTTGTCCACAAGCACTCCCAAATCCCTTTCAATAACGGATACCCTTAGATTTGCTCCATTAAGATTATAAATTGCATGGCTACTTTTCCTTCCCAGATGCATAACTTTACATTTATTCATATTAAATCTCATCTGCCATTTAGATGCTCATTCCTCGATTTTATGTAAATCCCTTTGGAGAGAAAGCTCATAATTATCTGATTTAATTACCTTGCACAACTTTGTGTCATCAGTGAATGGAGACACTACTTTTCAGTCCCACCTCTAAGTCATTAATAAATATGTTAAAAAGGAGAGGACCTAATACTGAACGCTGAGGAACCCCACTTACCACATTAGTCCAATCAGAGTATATTCCATTTAACCTTTTGCTTTCTGTCTTTTAGCCAGCTCTCAATCCATGAGCAGATATTTACAGCAATTCCTGTATCCATTAGTTTGCACAATAGTCTCCCATTTGGCACTGTATCAAAAGCCTTTGCAAAATCCAAAAAGACTACATCCACTGAGTTGCCTTGATCCAGGTTCCT
Organism: Discoglossus pictus; assembly: GCA_027410445.1. Classification (NCBI taxonomy): domain Eukaryota; kingdom Metazoa; phylum Chordata; class Amphibia; order Anura; family Alytidae; genus Discoglossus; species Discoglossus pictus. The sequence continues at coordinate 112,231,902 of CM050164.1, forward strand.
ACTAACCTCCTCATAGAAACTAATTAGATTTGTTTGACATGACCTATCCCTCATAAATCCATGTTGTCTCCTACTTATAATCCTGTTCAAATAGACATATTCTTGTATATTATCCCTTATTAGCCCTTCTAAAAGTTTCCCCACTACAGAAGTGAGGCTCACTGGTCTATAATTCCCCGGATTTGCTCTTGCCCCCTAAGAAGTATCACATCTGCTTTTCTCCAGTCATCTGGTAGAGCCCCTGCGTTCAGTGAATTTTGAAAAATTAAATATAATGGTTTGGCTATTACAGACCCCAGTTCCCTCAGTACCCGTGGATGTATTTTATCAGGACCCGGGGCATTATTAACATTTATTTTTTCCAATCTCTTTTGGATTACTTCCTACGTTAACCAATTATTCGGCAAAGGTAGTATAGCACCATTATGTTGCAGTGTCCCAACCACTGGTACCTCCCTTGTATATACCGAAGAAAAGAACCAATTTAGCTCATCTGCCTTTTCCTGGTCACTAATTTTTAGATGGCCTGTGTCACATTGTAATGTTCCTATAGCTTAATTCATCGTCTTCTTCGCATTATTATACTTAAGAAATATTTTAGGGTTAGTCTTACTCTTTTTTGCAATTAATTTTTAATTTTCTATTTTAGCCAGTCTAATAGCCCATTTGCAAGGCTTGTTGAATTCCTTGTACTTCCGTAAAACAGTCTCTGTCCCTTCTTCTTTGTATAATTTAAATGCCTGTTTTTTACTCCGTATCTTGATCTTTAAATCATTGTTAAGCCACATTGGATGTGATTTACTCCATTTACTATCAGTTCTCTGTCCCAGTCTATACTTTGTATTGCTGCCCTTAGACCGTTAAAATCTGCCCTTTTAAAATTAAGAGTTTTTGTTGGCCCTTTAAAATGTTGTTTCTTTTAATTCAATCTCAAATAAGACTGTGTTGTGATCACTGTTTCCCAAAGGTTGCCCTATTTCAACATTTGATACTATATGAATATTATTTGTGATGACTAAATCTAAGATAGCTTTATTTCTAGTAGGCCCTTGTATAACCTGGGCCAGATAATGATCCCTGAGTGTACTCCAGAACCTGCTCCCCTTAGCTGAACTGCTGATCTCATTTATCCAGTTAATTTCAGGGTAATTAAAATCTCCCATTATTAGAACTTGCCCCTGTTATGCTGCATTTAATAATTGTATTTCCTCACTTTCAGCTATATTTGGGGGTTTATAGCATACTCCTACTAATATTGTTTTGGAATTTGCTGCTCCGCTATTTAACCCACGAACATTCAACTTTATCACTAGTTCCTCCATAAATATCTTCTCTGACTATAGGCTTAAATTCATGCTTAACATACAGACAAATCCCTCCTCCTCTTTTACCATTACCCCTATCTTTCCTAAATAGGTTATAACCATCCAGATTAAGAGTCCAGTCATGAGATTCATCCCACCATGTTTTGGTAATGCCTATTAAATCACATTTTTCATTAATTGCTAATAATTCTAACTCTCCCATTTTTCCTGGCAAGCTTCTGGCATTAGTAAGCATACACCTTATGTTATGAGTCTGTCATTCTTAAGTGCCTGCCACTGTACTTGAGTGAGTTAGTAGTACATCTCTATTGACTATACTGCCCCCCATTTCCTCCCCTATGAGTTGTTAATTCATCCCTTATACCATCTATACTTTCTACCCCATTACTTATATCTAGTCCCTCCCCCCCACCTACTAGTTTAAAAACTCCCCCAGCCTTTCTAACATCCTATCCCCAGCACAAAAGCTCACTCATCATTAAGGTGCAATCCATCCCTGCATAGAGATTGTGCTGAAGAGAGAAGTCAGCCCAGTGCTCTAAAAACCCAAACCTTTCCTTAGTGCACCACATCTTTAGCCATGCATTAACCTCCCTAAGCTTCTTCTGCCTTCCTGGACTAGCACGTGGTACTGGTAGTATCTCAGAAAATATTACCTTGGAGGTCCTTGCCTTCAGCTTATTACCTAATTCTCTAAAATAATTCTTTAGCGCACTCCATCTTCCACTAACTTTGTCATTGGTACCAATATGTACCAAGACCGCTGGTTCATTTTCAGACCCTCCTAATAATTTTTCTACCCGATCTACAGCATGACGAACCCGAGCACCCGGGAGACAGCAAACGGATTGCTGAGATCTGGGTGACAAATCACCCTGTTTACCTTACTAATAATAGAGTCCCCTACCCCCAAAACCTGTCTCTTGCTCTGCCTATTCTGCCCTCCCACTCCTCCAGTAGAACTGTTCTCCTGACTGTTAGAGGGAACAGCTCTATCTGGCATTGCCAATCCTGAATGAACATCCCCAACAGTTTCACTCAATCTGGCAAATCTGTTGGTGTTTGTCAACTCAAAACTGACCTGCCTCCTGCTGTTCTCCCTGATTCCCCTTCTAACTGTAACCCAGCTACCTCTCTGGACATCCTCACCAGCCCCAGCTCCACTCTCCATGCTAGGCCCAGATAAACTGTGCTCAGTGAGCACCAACTCCCTTTCCAGTGGAGCAATATCACTAAGTGTTGCAATTCTCTTCTCCAGTTCTCCAATTTGTGCTTCCAGAGAGGCAACATGCTCACACCTGCCACAAAGGTATGGACCATGGATCAGCTGTTCCAGTATTGCATACATATGACAGGATGTACACTGAGTGAGGTTGCACCTGGACTGACTCATAATTATTAATTTTGTCAATAATAATGTTAAAGGATAATTAATAAGGCCTTATTAATTATCTTTTAACATTATTATTGACAATATTAATAATTATGAGTCAGTCCAGTGGCGACCTCACTCAGAGGACACAAAGATCAGCACCTAGATTCAATGCTACTTACATCAAACCCAAGGATCTGTTCTCTGATTGATATTGAGGTCAGGATCACATGCTTCACTAGTGCATATATCAATGCTGGCTGTCATTATCATGCAATTGTGAGACTCTGCAAGCCCACCGCCATAGCGGCATTAGTCTAAATTTAAGCTAACAACAATCATATCTTAGATATCTGGCTATATGATAGGTTTAATACTGTGGAGCTACATGTTAAGGGGAGCTGTCATTGATGGAATGTCTACCTGAGAGGCACTGTGAAAAAAATACACAACATACATTTCCTTCACAATGCTTGCAGATGCAGAAGATGCATTCATGGACCTGAGTTGTACCTAAAACAAAAAAACAAAACAAAAACATAACACCTAAAATAAGGCCTTAAAAAATATAGGGACTGCAGCATGTCTTCTCACCAGCATTCCTCTGTGACCATCAATTGGAGAATTGTTAAACAGATCCCCACGTGTCCACAAAGAAGAGGATCATGGACCATGTGATGGGAGGTCTGCATACAGAATATCACCATCACATAGGCCAAGATCAAAGACTCTGTAGCCAGGCTAGATTAGGTTATCATTGTGACCAGTAGATTGTCACTGAGGAGTGCTATTGAGGAGGCACAAACATCTGCACAGGTCCTCCTCCACTTAGGCAGGGGCTGGGGACCAGAGCGAGTCGCATTGCTTCTGCGGTTACCCTCTGGTCTGCCCCAATTCTGAGCAGCCGGACCAGGTAGGATTCAGTCATTAGATGCGCCTATTGCGCCTGGCCAGGCTGCGCATGACCTCCGCATGATTGTCAGAGATGCTGGCCTTGATCACCCGAAGACACTCCACTTGCTGTTGCATGAGGAACAGCATCTCCACTTGCGCAGCCTTGCCCGATGTTGGGGATGGAGGCCCGGTGGTGGTGTCTGAGTGGGGAGGGTCTGGGGCCCGGTGAAGTATGGGAGCCTGGTGAAGTAATGGCGGTGGTGTTGGTGGGCCCGGTGATGATGGTGGTGGCCAGTTCAGCGCACTGCTGTGGGGGGATGAGATGGTAGCTGGCTGGTATGGTCACTCCAGTCGGAGGGTCCTGACGATAGGCTCAGTTGCTGGAGGAGGGGGATAGTGGGGTCGAATCATGGCTGTGTGGCCGGTGGTTCTGATGCAGACCCCATTAGCCATATTACATCCTCCTCCTCCAAACCAGGGCCCCCGGCTCCACTTTTCTTCTCCTTCTGCACCAGTTCCTGCTGAGCGTGGGTTTGCTCCTCCACTTCCTGCTCTGATGGAGCCGTTGCCCCCACCTCTGACTCACCATTAAACCCAGACCTCCTTGATGCTGAAAAAGAGAAAAGAAAGGTATATGTTATTAGTATGATGAAGAATACATTGTTTTGTGTGCCTCCATAACTATCTGACATATAGGCTTGAACCTGGATGATTCTCCTAATTGCAACTCCCATTAGCTGTCATTTGCTAGATATGATCTATTCTTTGGATCTTGGTCTTGATCGTTCTTGGCTCTTAACGCTATAGTGATTCTAGCTGTGGTCTGTAACTGCATAGGCTGCAGTGGGCACACCAATAACTGGACTCTCTATTGCTTGATTACTGTTGTTGTCAGCTTCATGGATTTAATGACGCATCCAACTATCCCTTGTTAATTCCATGGAGCTGACGTGTCAGTGTCCTTGTTGGTCATCATGTACATGTGTAATGTGTGTGATGTACATGTGGTGGCATGTTGGTGTATGTGATATTCACCTGACATGGAGGCTGGGTCCTGCTGGGCCATCAGGCCTGATGCTCCAGTGGCGGGGACCTGGCTGAGAGATCCTTGGCGATCCTCTCCCACTCATTATAGCACACAGTCACGTTCTTCTCCTCCTTGGCCATCATCCTCCTCACCTTGGCCCTGATGTCGTCAAAACGCTGCTTGATGGACCTCACATCCCTTGGTACTATGCCCACTGTTGTAACCTCAGCCGCTACCTCCTTCCATGCCTGAGCCCTAGGCCCTAGCCTAACTTCCCTCCCCCCTGCAAGGATCAGATACGCCACATATAGCAGCAAGAGGACCACATTCTCCTGGTGCGTGAAATTGTGGGCCCTGTGCTTGCCCTTAGCCTCTTGCCAACCTGACTGTGGATGGGGATCCTTACCTCTCTGATCTGTCTCTAAGGCCTGTCCCTCCCCTAAACTACCACTCCTCCAGGATAACACCCCTCCCCCTCTGTCCCTCTTCTATGTGTGTCTAGTGCTAGGGCCAACTTGCCACCACCGACCTCCTCCTCTCCACTCTCCTCCACTTCCTCCTCCTCATGCTCCTCATGCTCCTCCTCCTGCTTCTCTGACACCTCTTCACCTCCGCCACTCCCAACCTTCTCCTCCTCTCCTCCACTCCTCTCCTCTCCTCCACCCCTCCACTACTGCCCAGGGACACTTCTAATTCCTCTCTCTCTCCTCCTCGCCTCTCCTCTTCTCCTCCTCCCCACCTCTCCACTCCTCTCCCCTCCTCTCTCCTCCCTGAATTATAATCCCAAAAATAAAATAAGGATAAATCAATCAAAGTTTGGGCGGGTTGAACTCAACTTTATAATCTCCATCTGTCAATCATCTGCGGCTAGATCTCTATTGGCTGAGAGGCTTGTGTCGCACTGCGTTATACCTTGATTGCATTGTAATGACCGATCACATCTCTGCCAGACCCTTAACAGCACGGAAAGGGTTTACACGCTTGCAGCTTCACCCAATTGGTTGTGGCATGTATAAATGTAATAGCTCTGTAACTCAGCAGAATTTCAAGCCCGCAGGCTTTGCGGGTGTACCGGTGCCTCTACGGGCTTGGAATTTAATAAGGCCCTTTGACGGCTTGACAATAGACTAACATTTTAACATTTTGTTATTCAGATTCTACTTGTAATTATTGTATACACTATGCCTTTTATTAGTCCACTATAGCTTAGTCTAGCAACTCTTGTGGAATAAGAACCCTTCCCACTTTCATGATATTGTATTGCAAGTTGTCACACACTACCATGTGCCAGTCAGTGCAGTGGGAAGTACTTTCTTTGCACTTTTCCTCTAGGCTAAGTGATTCAAAGTAATATGTAATATGTTTAACTCTGGGTATATTCACTGTCCTATTACGGTGGTTGTTTTACAATACTGTAATACAGTTTGCTACAGTGATTATATTCATGATAACAAGCCTGATATTTGTTTCTATTGTTTTCTAAGTACTTTTGTATTAAATAAATGTATACTGTGCAACCTTTCATACGTAGGCGTAATCAAATTATTGTTTGCAAAGGCTGATCTAAGAGATCCTTTATGGAGCTGCCGCAAATGCTTCAAATGCAACAGTTTACCACTGAAGGCCTCCCATGGAGAGATACAAACAACCAGCTACTAACCAGTCACATATTATGCAACAGCTCTGAGTAATTCGGTTAACTTGACCTTCTGATTTAGTCTACATAATTATGTTACCAAGTAATAGTGTTTAATTGCACCGCTGTTTAATTACTTTTTGTTAATGTGTTTAGTTACCATTGCATTTTTCCTTCTATTAGTTTTATAGCTCTGTATTTTGAATTTGGGATTTGGTGATATTTCAAATGATCTTCAATAGATTTGTTTGTGGTTGGAACCAATATATCCAAGTGGCAAACTGGAGGACATCATCCTTCTGTTTACTTCAAACATCTCAACAGAAGTAATGTAAAATGGAGATAACAATTAGAACAGGAATACCTTATCAAAGTACTTTTAAAGTGACTATCTAGAATAAATGTATTGGTATGAGAAAAGGTAAAACAGACAGTTTTAAAAACAGAGTGGCCTCGTGTCTAGGGAATTGAGGTTTGTTAGAGAGGTTGGACCATTGCAATTCAAGAAAATACACTTGTTTGTCAAGTTAACAACATTAGCTGTTGTATAAGCCATAGATGTACATTTTTGAACAACTTTGTATGAGGAATCCATTTTCAGTTTCTTATATCACATCCTGAGAGCAGAATGATGTGCCTGTTTGTAGTTCTAGGTGTAGAGAGGGCTGTGTGAGCAGGGAACAGGCCAGTCCAGAGCCATTGATTACTGGATACGATTGAAATTGACATCACACCCCTTTCCTCTCACTGGCCAAGACTCAGACAACTTGCATCAAAGAATGGATCCAAAGCTTTCAAGAAATGTAACAACCCTCTGAGACGCCATCTTTGGTAGTTCAGTGTGAGAGACGGAGGCCTGCATTGGAGGACGCACCCTGAAGTCGTTTACCCAGAGGGACCCTTGCAGGACCTGGAGATACTCCCGGTGATAGCTGGTTCCGTCCGATGAGGCCCAGTATCACCCAGGACAGCACCATCAAGACAGGAGGGTGAGGTAGGTGAGGGGAAGAAAGCCGGCGAATGGGCGGCCGCCTTTTTAAGTCTACAGCTATCATTCGAACCATGCACCTAGGGGCACCTGATCAAGAGGAATAAGACACCCAGCGAGGCCCTGGCGGAGGCTGGCCTACTGAAAGTACCAGGGTCTGTGGGAGTGCCAGCGGGCCAGCAGGGAAGGAGGCTATATATCCAGTGGCAGACATTCTCCCCAATATACTGGGTGGGGTAAAGAGACCCAGGATAAAAGACTTACACTTAGGGGCACTGCATAATTACTACCACCCAGCCCCACTGACTCTCAGCACTGCTTTAAGTGTCCCACACAGCCACAGACCTGCGCTGGGGACCCCAGCACACCCTACTCAGCTGCACGCAGCAGCCACTAGAGATGAGCCCTGGGTACTGGATCTGGGTGCTAGCTCCATCAGATATCCAACTAACAACAAATTATTTTTATTGTCAATTCAGCAACAGCCCTAGTGGCTGCCTCTACAGCCTTAAATACAATAGCAACTTATAAACTGAATTAAGCAATCCTAACTGGCACCAACTGTACCCCACTGGAGTGATTCCGGAAACTCTGGCCACACTCGGCAACTGAAACTCTCTTTACAAGTCCCAAAAACTATCATTACTATCCTTTTATAAACGTAGTCATATGGCTTAATTTTTTGCTATAATTTGAGATCCTCTTATAAGCGAACAGCTAGTTTAAAGCTACAGGCTCATGGACTGTGCCAAACTGTGTGATCACTTTCTCTATATTGTTGCCTGGTGGGCATTCAGAGCAAATATAAAACAGACCTGCTAAACTAACAACTAAACACCAGATGCAATACAATTACAGCACTGTTGGATAATTGTGTATAACTAAGTTTCAGAATACCTGCTATTTGTACTATCAAGTGGCACTTGAAGCATTGGATTTGCTGACAATTTTTAATGCAGGATCTGATCTTGCCAATGGGACTTTTTAATGACCTTGCAACACCAAAGTACAGTACGAAATTCAAACAAGGGCTGGACTTTCTAATCACCTGCTAAAATTAGAATCACCCCAATTCTCTCACCCGCATAGCAGGGCTTGAACAATACGGAATAAGACTTTATTTGTAGGCTTAGACTGGCAACACAATTTTCTAGGATCTGCACTTTACTATCCTATTATACTCTTCTCTATATGATTCAGTAACTTACTAAACCTGCCTTTTTGTGTGCCGTCCCTCCACAAGCCCCTTCTGCCTTTAACCACGGGAAAGCAAAAACGTGGTGCCCGCACAAAAGGTATACAAGACAATTTTGGACCAAGGGCTTCCTCACATTCCCCTCCAGCGGGTTTGCCATCTGAACACACTGACTCTTCTGACCAGAAGGAATATCCCAGCAACTCACATCATTCTATGGATCTCTCTGCAAGGTCCATCGCTCAGACTGAACTTCTTACGAATGCTATTGAGCCACTGAGGAAGGACTTGAAAGACCTAGGACATCGAACCCAATTACTGGAGGAGATAACTGACCAGATAGCAGAGGCTCAAGAACGTGACAGAACATCAATCACCCAAAATGCCTGCCATATTACTGAACTATCAGACAAAGTTGAGGACCTAAAGAGCCGGTCCCGCAGGCAGAATGTGGGAATTCGGGGTATACCAAAGGCAATCACCGATCTCATGAGAGATACCATTACCTCGATAATCCTCGACCAAGCTGAGAATATATGGGAAATAGAACGGTCCCACTGAGCCTTAAGAGGTACAAGAAACCCTGAGGTACCCAAGGACGTCATACTATGATTCCTGAGACAACAAGCCCGGGACCTCCTGCTCTCGACGACCAGAAAATCTCAAATAATCAAAGGCCCTGATAACTCAGTTCCCCAATTTTAGGCCGACCTATCTCGCAACACTCGACAGGAGGAGATCAATGAAACCAGCCTTGTATATTCTGCTGCATAACAAAATACAATATTGCTGGAATTTTCCTTTTGCTCTCACATTCACCTACCAGGGCAAATCATATACCACCCGTTCTCTTGAGGACTGTTTTTCTATAATGGAACACTTGCATCTAAGCCCAGAGGATACAATGGAGGGAACCCGGGAACAAATGCCTCCATGCATTCCCAAGAGACAATGGACGCTAGTTCCAGCGCAGATCCACAAGAAACCAAGTCAAAAGCCAAGAGACACTAGACACACCTGACCATTGAGTTTGCACCTACCTAACTTTTTTGCTTAGTCTTTGCAGTATATTATAGATTAAGCATAATAGACATAACACTCAAAAGGCAGTAGACTTTATTTACTCACCAAGATCTAGTTACTAAACTAATATCAGATATTTGCTGCTTGTTTCATCCTGCATACAATGTTGCTAAATTATAAGCCATCTTTAATTTATAGTTATAACTTTAAATTGCTGAAACCCGAATACATGGCAATTGTTTGAGTTAAACTTTGTTCACTTACTACCATTTTTGCTGAAAGAGAAATGTTATTACTGACACCTAAATATTCTTACATAAAATGTTATAATCTTTTTCGAGTTCCACCACTAATGCCTTTTTTCTTGATCTTTCTGCCTTTTCTGCCAATTTGAGCGTAAGTCTATAGATAAAGAGGGTAATTTCATAGCAGTAATGGGTATAATCTCAGGGTCCAGAATATCTTTAATTTCACTCTATTCACCAACTACTTTCCCCCATAAAACCTTAAATAATTACTGAAGGAGCTTGAAGGCCAGGATATGGGCAGAGTGATAATTGGATGCGACTTCAACCTTGCTTTTGATATAGCACTCGATAGATCAGGGAACCCCATCAGTAACAAATTCTCAAACAAACTAAAGCAAATGAAATCTCTATTATCTAGCCTGGGACTGGTTGACGTCTGCAGGAGCCTTGTCCCGGGACCGAGAGAATACACATATTACGTCCCTAAGCATGCAATTTACTTCAGGATTGACACTTTATTGGTTAGTTCGCCTCTATTTGACTCCCTTCATGAATCTGAGACTGCCCCCTGCCCCTGGTCGGACCATGCTGCGGCCCTTGTTAGATTGGATGTGGGACTGATCTTAAACCCACCCTATACCTGGAAAATCAACAAGTTCCTGCTTTCCAATACCAGTATGTTAGAACAGTTTACCAGAGATATAAACCTGGTTTTTGAGACCAACTTAAAACCTGAGACAGGGTTGGGCTGGTTATGGGTGATCCAAAAGGCTTTTGTAAGGGGAGCCTGTATTAAATTGGCCTCTAGCTATAAGGGCGAGCTTACCACAACCCTTTGGAAGTTGGAAAGGATAAACCAACAAAACAGCTCTAGAAAGATACGCAATCAGATGGATAACATAAGAGTTGAGCTAGAAGCTATTCTTTCGCATTGCACCGAAAAAGTGATGAGAAAGACTAAACATCTTTATTACTGGAAGGCCAATAAGCCTGACACCCTGCTAGCGAAAATATTAAAATCCAAGTTCTCTCAATCCAGAGTTACCCAGAGTAGACAGCGGCTTGACTTAATTTAGCCCAAATGAGATTCAAAAGGCTTTTCAAACATTTATAGACAAATGTATTCATCCCAACCTAAAAGCAGGGAGGTAGACTTGGACTCCTTCTTGACCGCGTATGACCTCCCCTCGGTAACGGAACAACATTTATGTGGTTTAAACTTGAACATAACCCAGGAGGAAGTAAAAACAACTTTACAGAATCTTAAATTAGGTAAATCCCCGGGGCCAGATGGTTTCACAAATTTGTACTATAAAAAGTTTGAGGCTATACTCCCCCCACATCTCATTCTACTATTTAATGCAATTTTGAACAGATTTAATGGTCTTCCCGAAGGAAGGTAGGGACAGCCTTGATGTTAAAAATGACCGCCCAATCTCACTAATAAATGGGGACATCAAGATCTTAGCCAAGATCATGGCCTCTGGGATATCTAAGTTTCTCCCAGATCTTGTTCATAAGGACCAGACAGGATTTATACCATTCAGGAAGGCAGGGGACAATGTCAGGAGAATATTAAATGCTCAGTTCTTAGCTCAAAAGTCGGAAACACGAATGTGCCTATTATTCTTAGACATCGAAATGGCCTTTTATACGGTCAAGTAAATTTGAATAAATTTGGCTTCAAGGGAAGATTTCTTAACCTACTTTGGAGCTACTATGACTCCCTATCACCGAACTTAAGGCTACCAGGCAACCAAAACGCTAAAATATCTATACAGAGGGGTACCAGGTAGGGCTGCTCACTTTTGCCTCTGCTGTTTGCACTTGCGATGGAGCCGCTAGCCCAGGCGATCAGTTCTAGTGTCGATATACAGGGTGTGATAGTGGGTCATCAACACTTTAAATGCACATTGTTTGCTGATGACCTTCTATGTACACTGACAAACCCTTAAACCTCTATCCCGGCAATTAAACTTAGAAAAGACTTAGGACTGGGGATCCTAACAACAGAATTGGAACACTTAAAAGTTTCCTATAATTTTATCTGGCCTGAACACCATATAAAATATTAAGGGGTACATATTACTCCAAAAATCTTGGATCTCTATAAAGCAAACTAACCTCCCCCCTCCCTGAACAATGAAATGCAGACATGGGCTAGGTATCAAATCTCTTGGGCGGGGTGCATAGTGGAAGCTAAGATGAATATTCTGCCTAAAATCCTGTACCTCTTTAGAACTCTACCATCCCGATAAAATTAAAAGAACTAGATCATTTTCAAAATAGCATGTTTAGGTTTATATGGAGAAATAAGCGGCCCAGTATATCTAAAAAAGTAATGTATAGGCCCAAATTTGAGATTTTACCATAAAGCAGCCCAATTGTCTCATCTGCCTCAATCACACTCAGCTAAGCACCAGCCAGCTTGAGTCTTTATGGAAAATCAACAGATGAGACTGCATACTTGGGATAAGCTGATGTGGATTCCAACGGCACTAGCCCCCTTTACAACTCAAAATCAAAATCCAATGATCTATTTAACCATGTCCTCTTGGAGCTGGGCTAGGTGTCAACTTTGTCCCAACCTCTCCCCTTTGTTGTTGTTTTTCTCTTTACCCTATATTATGGCAGATGCTAGTACAATCTCTAAGCACTGGTGGAGCTCAAGTAAGTTGGATAGGATAGGCACTTGGTTTGATAACGATCGGCTTATGACTTACTATGACCCATAATATAACTCACTATGACCCATAATATACCCCACACAGAGATTTATAACTATTTGAAAATCAGAAATTGGGATAACAAAACATTTAGAGCACTGGGGCTCCCCGGGGCTTCGGGGATATCTACTATTTGCAAAAACCTTCCTCTTACAAAAGGAATACTGGGGTCCCTATACAATATATTTGTTAGCAGCAAATCTGGAGGAAAACCCAAATTTATGTTGAGATGGGAGGAGGATTTAGGATTGGAGTGGGATTGGGCAAAATGGACGGAAGCTTCTTCAAATTTAAGTAAAGGGTCGCTTAACTCAAGCCTACTGAAAACATCCATTAAGGTTCTTCAAATAACCTATTGCACGCCAGAGAAAATGCAAAAGAGTAACCCCCAGGAGAGTAATAAATTCTTCAGAGGCTGTCAGATAATAAGAGATCACATTCACAATTTGTGGTTATGCCCAAAAAGGTTTATGAGGGAAATTGACCCACCTTGCCACCAAACTTTTTAAGACAGTAATTCTAACTAAGACTTGCAAATTGCCCATCAAAAAATTGTGACAATAAAATTGTAAGCCAGGCAATGCTGTTTGCCACACAATGTGAACCTTTTGCTTATCTAAGCTCCTTCAGCGCTCATCGTGAGCCCCACGATAAACGCCTTTGGCGCTCATCGTGTGGCTCGCAAGGAGCGCATTCGTCGCTCATTGCCAACCTTTACTCCCGCCTACTGTACGGGCGCTCATTGCAGGGCTCATTAACCTGCAAGTTTTGTGCTTGGGAATGCCATGTGTCTCTTTTCAGCATCTACCCCCTGTCCCTTCCTTGTGTCTTTCTCTTCTGTGCTGAATGTTTGTGTGGTGCACGCTGACTGCCGTTTGTTTTATTTTCAAAGTCCTGCGTGCCTGGCATTGTTTGTGTCCCTGGCGTTGTTGGTGTAAGTGTTAGTGTCTATGCCGTTGTGTATTTTCTAAGTCCTGGGTGCCTGGCGTTGTTCACGTAAGTGTTACTGTCTTTGCCGTTGTGTGTTTTCTAAGTCCCACGTGCCTGGCTTTGCTCAGCCTCGTTTTCATCCAGTTTCAGAATTATTTATGTTTTTCGTCTGCCATTTTTTACTCGCTTAGCTGATTTGCGATTGGCGAAACATGGCAAATAAGGCTCAAAATCGCTTGCAACCTCACTCCCATGTTTCCTGGCTCTCCCCCTGTGCTGTGTGTGAATGTGCTCATTTCAGCCTAAGTCCCACGTGCTTTAATGCCTCAACTGCTTCCCGAAGTGAGCAGCTGAATTAGCTCTTCGGCACTCATTGACTTACTCCTGCAAGCTCGGAATGCTTTAATGCCTCAATGGCTCGCCTCGCTTCAAGAGGCTTGCAAGTGTGACAACAAATTACAGTTTGACAATTATAATATGTGATAGAGCCTTGCCTACTGGGGATACATATTGATAACCTAAATTCCTCTCAAAACAAATTGTTCCAGCTTATGGCTATTGCGGTCAAGTCTCACATAGCCAGTAGCTGGAAAACACAGACACTGATTTTTTAGGATGTAATCAGAAAAATAAATTATTTGTTCATATATGAGAGATAAACCCATAGCATTTTAGATAGAATCCACCAGTTCCCAAAAATCTGGGACTCTTGGCTGGACTCCTCATTCAGTACATCTTTGACTTGACTTTTAATTTACATTGCTTTGACAATGAGGGTGGGGCTTGAGACGGAGGAGAACTGGTTCTGGATCCACTGGGCAGGCCTGGGGACTGGATAAAAGGTACTTGCACTCTTAAGCTTTTTCTCTTTCTGTAAATTTCCACATGTTAGTTTTTTTTGCAGTAAGTGGTTAGTTTATTTCTTATTGTGTTATGTTGCTTGGTTTTGTTGTTTTTATTTTTTCTTCTGTTATGCCATTTTTATCCTTAACTATTTCTCCTGTATGGTTTTGTTTATATTTACAGTATAATTAAAAACTTAAAAAGAAAAGACATAGGGCCTCATTCTATTATCGGCCGTAAATCGGCCGTAAGGCTGCGATTCCTTGCGGGGGTTCAGTTAACTCGCTATTCTATTATACTGCCCCGCAAGGATCTCCTCTTACGGCCGGCCGCATATCTTGGAACCGGCCGTAAGCTCAGAAATATACAAACGCAAAAATAAATTCAAGCCTGCACTGTACAGCTCTGTAAATGCTAGGGATCATATTGGGGGACATGAGGATTAAAAGGAACCCACTCTCAAGCTTGCACATCAGCCCAAACCCGAGTTCAAATTAACTGTTTATTTTCCGGCTGCGGCGTGGGCGGGTCTGAGGTGCTCCAAGCACTCTGGACTTTTTACATGGATATTTTACGGATATTAAAAATAAAATATTTTACGGATTTGAGTATAGGATAATTATGTGCTATTTTTTCTAACACCTAGAATCCCTTTATAGTCTTCTCAAAGTGCAGGATGGCTTTATTTGGGCTATTTTATGTGCTTAATTGGTGCTAGCGGGACCTCTTTCCTGCAAGTAAGCAGCGGCTCGTTTTTAGCATTGCAGAGAGGTTTCCCGTAGCAATTGAATTGCAAATAGGAATTTCTTACGGCCGAAACTCTTGCGGCCGTTTTAGATCAAAAGCTTTCCTCCGGCGCGAGCGGCCGCAAGAGATAGCAAGGCGCCGGCCGCAAGCCTGCCGGAGCCCCCGGCCGTAAGGGAATAGAATAGCCGAATAGCTTGCGGCCGGTCCTTGCGGCCCCGCAACGGCTGCGGCCGCTAATAGAATGAGGCCCATAGTCAATAGTTATAACGGTAAGCTTTATTGTAATTTACCTGATGTTCTTATTGTTAATGCAATGTTGTGTTATCCAATGTCTTTAGCAAAAATCATTGGTTAAAAAAAAAAAATGTAACAACCTTCTCACACACAGCTTATGTATCATCCCTTCAGGGTCCTGCAGAGACATGTATTTTAATTTTCTAATTAAAAACTAGATGTATGATTCTTTTTCCTGATCAATTATGCTCTTAGTCAGACTCAATGTTTTCAAACATATTTGTTTTTTCATTAACTAATAAAAAATAATTAAAAAGACAAAAAGTTTAAAAATAAATTATAGCATTTGTTTCTCATCTTTTTTGCTTTCTTTTTGGTGATTTTAAATTATTTAGATTTTTGCCTTAAGTTAATTGGTTTAAATCTCTTTTTTTCCCTAGCCCAGTTAATTTTCCCCGTGACCTCCACCAGCCCCAGAGTATTGCCGCCCAGCCACAGAGAATTGCCCTGTGACCTCCCCCAGCCCCAGTGATTTGCCCCATGGCCTTCCCTAGCCGCAGTGAATTGCGCCCCAGCCTCAGAGAATTGCCCCATCAACTCCCCCAGCCCCAGAGAATTGCCCACAGAATTGTCCCATCATCCTCCCCAGCCCCAGAGAATTGTCTTGTGACCTCCCCCAGGCTGAGTGAATTGCTCCCCAGCCCCAGTTAATTGACCCTCAGCCCTAGATAATTGCCACCCAACACTAGATAATTGCCCGCCAACCCCAGAGAATTGCCCCGTGACCTCCACCAACCCCAGAGAATTGCCCCCCAGCCCCAGAGAATTGCCTCACAGCCCCACAGAATTGCCCCCAGCCCCAGAGAATTGCCCTGTGACCTCCCTCAGCCCCAGAGAATTGCCTTCCAACGCCAGAGACTTGGTCGCCAACACCAGAGAATTGCCCCGTGACCTCCACCAACACCAGAGAATTGCCCCTAGCCCCAGAGAATTGCCCCACAGCCCCAGAGAATTGCCCCACAAACACAGAGAATTGCCCCGTGACCTCCCCCAGCCCCAGAGAATTGCCCGCCAACCCCAGAGAATTGCCCCGTAACCTCCACCAACCTCAGATAATTGCCCCCAGTCCAAGAGAATTGCCCTGTGACCTCCCCCAGGCCCAGAGAATTGCTCCCCAACGCCAGAGAATTGCCCACCAACCCCAGAGAATTGCCCCAAGACATCCACCAACCCCAGAGAATTGCCCCACTGCCCCAGATAATTGCCCCCAGCCCCAGACAATTGCCCGTGACCTCCCTCAGCCCCAGAGAATTGCCTTCCAATGCCAGAGACTTGCCCGCCAACCCAAGAGAATTGACCCATGACCTCCACCAACCCCAGAGAATTGCCCCCAGCCCCAGAGAATTGCCCCACAGAGAATTTCCCCACAAACACAGAATTGCCCCGTGACCTCCCCCAGCCCCAGCCCCAGTGAATTGCCCGCCAGCCCCAGAGAATTGCCCCGTGACCCCCCCAGCCCCAGAGTATTGCCCCCCAGCCCCAGAGAATTGCCCTTTGACCTCACCAGCCCCAGTGAATTGCCCCATGGCCTTCCCTAGCCCCAGAGAATTGCCCCCAGCCCCAGAGAATTGCCCCATCAACTCCCCCAGCCCCAGAGTATTGCCCCACAGCCTCAGAGAATTGTCCCGTGACCTCCCCCAGCCCCAGTGAATTGCCCCCCAACCCTAGAGAATTGCCCGCCAACCCCAGAGAATTGCCCTATGACCTCCACCAAACCCAAAGAATTGCCCCCCAGCCCCAGAGAATTGTCCCCCAGCCCTAGAGAATTGCAATCAACCTCAGAGAATTGCCCCACAGCCACAGAGAATTGCACCACAGCCCCAGAGAATTGCCCCATCACCTCCCCCAGCCCCAGATATTTGCCTCACAGCCCCAAAGAATTACCCCATCATCTCCCCCAGCCCCAGAGAATTGCCCCACAGCCCAAAAATTGCCCAGTGACCTCCCCCAGCCCCAGTGAATTCCCCCCAGCCCCAAAGAAATGCCCCATCACCTCCAAAAGCGAAAGAGAATTACCCCCAGCCCCATAGAGTTGACCCATAACCTCCACCAGCCCCAGAGAATTTCCACCTAGCCCCAGAGAATTGCCCTGTGACCACTCCCAGCCCCAGTGAATTGCCCCGTGGCCTCCCCCAGCCCCAGTGAATTGCCTTCCAGCCCCAGAGAATTGCCCCACAGCCCCAGAGAATGTTCCCATGACCTTCCCCAGCCAGAGTGAATTGCCCCCAGACCAAGTAAATTGCCCCCAACCCTAGAGAATTGCCCGCCAACCCCAGAGAATTACCCTGTGACCTCCACCAAACCCAGAGAATTGCCCCCCAGCCCCAGAGAATTGCCCCACAGCCCCAGAGAATTGCCCTCAATCCCAGAGAATTGCCCCACAGCCACAGAGAATTGCACCACAGCCCAGAGAATTGTCCCATCACCTCCCCCAGCCCCAGATAATTGCCCCACAGCCCAAAAGAATTACCACATCACCTCCCACAGCCCCAGAGAATTGCCCCACACAGCCCAGGATTTGCCCAGTGACCTCCCCCTGCCCCAGTGAATTTCCCCCAACCCCAGAGAATTGCCCCGTGACCTCCACCAACCCCAGATAATTGCCCACCAGCCCCAGAGAATTGCCCCACCAGCCCCAGTAAATTGCCCCATCACCTCCACCAGCCCCAGAGAATTGCCCCACAGCCACAGAGCATTGCCCCATCACCTCCTCCAGTGCCAGAGAATTGTAACCAGCCCCATAGAATTGACCCATCACCTTCCCCAGCCCAAGAGAATTTCCCCACAGCCCCAGAGAATTGCCCCATGTCCTCCTCCAGCCCCAGTGAATTGCCACACAACCCCAGATAATTGCCCAACAGCTCCAAAGAATTGCCCAATTACCTCCACCAGCCCCAGAGAATTGCCCCACAGAATTGTCCCATCATCCCCCAGCCCCAGAGCATTGCCTCACAGCCCCACAGAATTGCCCCCAGCCCCAGAGAATTGCCCCGTGACCTCCCTCAGCCCCAGAGAATTGCCTTCTAACGCCAGAGACTTGCTCGCCAACCCCAGAGAATTGCCCCGTGACCTCCACCAACACCAGAGAATTGCCCCCAGCCCCAGAGAATTGCCCCACAGCCCCAGAGAATTGCCCCACAAACACAGAGAATTGCCCCGTGACCTCCCCCAGCCCCAGTAAATTGCCCCCCAACCATAGAGAATTGCCCACCAACCCCAGAGAATTGCCCCGTAACCTCCACCAACCCCAGATAATTGCCCCCAGTCCAAGAGAATTTCCCCGTGACCTCCCCCAGCCCCAGTAAATTGCCCCCCAACCATAGAGAATTGCCCACCAACCCCAGAGAATTGCCCCGTAACCTCCACCAACCCCAGATAATTGCCCCCAGTCCAAGAGAATTTCCCCGTGACCTCCCCCAGGCCCAGAGAATTGCTCCCCAACACCAGAGAATTGCCCACCAACCCCAGAGAATTGCCCCATGACATCCACCAACCCCAGAGAATTGCCCCACTGCCCCAGATAATTGCCCCCCAGCCCCAGACAATTGCCCGTGACCTCCCTCAGCCCCAGAGAATTGCCTTCCAATGCCAGAGACTTGCCCGCCAAACCCAGAGAATTTACCCATGACCTCCACCAACCCCAGAGAATTGCCCCCAGCCCCAGAGAATTTCCCCACAGAGAATTGCCCCACAAACACAGAATTGCCCCGTGACCTCCCTCAGCCCCAGAGAATTGCCTTCCAACGCCAGAGACTTGCTCGCCAACCCCAGAGAATTGCCCCGTGACCTCCACCAACACCAGAGAATTGCCCCCAGCCCCAGAGAATTGCCCCACAGCCCCAGAGAATTGCCCCACAAACACAGAGAATTGCCCCGTGACCTCCCCCAGCCCCAGTAAATTGCCCCCCAACCGTAGAGAATTGCCCGCCAACCCAAGAGAATTGCCCCGTAACCTCCACCAACCCCAGATAATTGCCCCCAGCCCCAGTAAATTGCCCCATCACCTCCCACAGCCCCAGAGAAGTGCCCCACAGCCACAGAGCATTGCCCCATCACTTCTTCCAGTGCCAGAGAATTGCCACCAGCCCCAGAGAATTGACCCATCACCTTCCCCAGCCCCAGAGAATTTCCCCACAGCCCTAGAATATTGCCCCATGACCTCCCCCAGCCCCAGTGAATTGCCACCCAACCCCAGATAATTGCCCAACAGCTCCAAAGAATTGCCTAATGACCTCCACCAGCCCCAGAGAAATCCCCCACAGAATTGTCCCATCATCCCCTAGCCCCAGAGAATTGTCCCGTGACCTCACCCAGGTCGAGTGAATTGCTCCCCAACCCCAGTTAATTGACCCTCAGCCCCAGATAATTGCCCACCAACCCCAGAGAATTGCCCAGTGACCTCCACCCAACACCAGAGAATTGCCCAGTGACCTCCACCAACCCCAGAGAATTGTCCCTCAATACCAGAGAATTGCCTGCCAACCCCAGAGAATTTCCCTGTGACCTCCACCAATTCCAAAGAATTGCCCCTCAGCCCCAGAGAATTGCCCCACAGCTTCAGAGAATTGCCCCCAGCCCCAGAGAATTGCCCCATGACCTCCGCCAGCCCCAGAGAATTGCCCCCATTGCCAGAGAATTGCCTGCCAACCCCAGATAATTGCCCTGTGACCTCCACCAATTCCAAAGAATTGCCCATCAGCCCCAGAGAATTGCCCCCCAGCCTCAGAGAATTGCCCCCAGCTCCAGAGAATTGCCCCATGACCTCCACCAACCCCAGAGAATTGCCCCCCAGCCCCCGAGAATTGCCCCACAGCCACAGAGAATTGCCCCACAGCCACAGAGCATTGCCCTATCACCTCCCCCAGCACCAGAGAATTGCCCCCAGCCCCAAAGAATTGACCCATCACCTCCCCCAGCCCCAGAGAATTTCCCCACAGCCCCAGAGAATTGCCCCGTGACCTCTCCCAGCCCCAGTGAATTGCCACCCAACCCCAGATAATTGCCCGACAGCGCCAAAGAATTGCCCAATGACCTCCACCAGCCCCAGAGAATTGCCCCACAGAATTGTCCCATCATCCTCCTCAGCCCCAGAGAATTGTCCTGTGACCTCCCCCAGGCAGAGTGAATTGCTCCCCAGCCCCAGTTAATTGACCCTCAGCCCTAGATAATTGCCAACCAACACCAGATAATTGCCCGCCAACCCCAGAGAATTGCCCCTGACCAGCACCAACCCCAGAGAATTGCCCCCCAGCCCCAGAGAATTGCCCCGTGACCTCCCTCAGTCCCAGAGAATTGCCTTCCAACACCAGAGACTTGCCCGCCAACCCCAGAGAATTGCCCCATGACCTGCACCAACCCCAGAGAATTGCCCCCAGCCCCAGAGAATTGCCCCACAACCCCAGAGAATTGCCCCACAAACACAGAGAATTGCCCCGTAACTCCCCCAGCCCCAGTGAATTGCCCGTCAGCCCCAGAGAATTGCCCCGTGACCTCCCCCAGCCCAAGAGTATTGCCCCCCAGCCCCAGAGAATTGCTCTGTGACCTCCCCCAGCCCCAGTGAATTGCCTCATGGCCTTCCCTAGCCCCAGTGAATTGCCCCCCAGCCCCAGAGAATTGCCCAATCAACTCCCCCAGCCCCAGATAATTGCCACACAGCCTCAGAGAATTGTGCCGTGACCTCCCCCAGCCCCAGTGAATTGCCCCCCAACTCTAGAGAATTGCCTGCCAACCCCAGACAATTGCCCCACAGCCCCAGAGAATTGCCCTCAACCCCAGAGAATTGCCCCACAGCCACAGAGAATTGCACCACAGCCCCAGAGAATTGCCCCATCACCTCCCCCAGCCCCAGATATTTGCCCCACAGCCCCAAAGAATTACCCCATCACCTCCCTCAGCCCCAGAGAATTGCCTGCCAACCCCAGAGAATTGCCCCGTAACCTCCACCAACCCCAGATAATTGCCCCCAGTCCAAGAGAATTGCCCCGTTACCTCCCCCAGGCCCAGAGAATTGCTCCCCAACGCCAGAGAATTGCCCACCAACCCCAGAGAATTGCCCCATGACATCCACCAACCCCAGAGAATTACCCCACTGCCCCAGATAATTGCCCCCAGCCCCAGACAATTGCCCGTGACCTCCCTCAGCCCCAGATAATTGCCTTCCAATGCCAGAGACTCTCCCGCCAAACCCCCAGAGAATTGACCCATCACCTTCCCCAGCCCCAGATAATTCCCTTACAGCCCCAGAGAATTTCCCCACAGCCCCAGAGAATTGCCCCGTGACCTCCCCCAGCCCCAGTGAATTGCCACCCAACCCCAGATAATTGCCCGACAGCGCCAATGAATTGCCCAATGACCTCCACCAGCCCCAGAGAATTGCCCCACAGAATTGTCCCATCATCCTCCTCAGCCCCAGAGAATTGTCCTGTGACCTCCCCCAGGCAGAGTAAATTGCTCCCCAGCCCCAGTTAATTGACCCTCTGCCCTAGATAATTGCCAACCAACACCAGATAATTGCCCGCCAACCCCAGAGAATTGCCCCTGACCTCCACCAACCCCAGAGAATTGCCCCCCAGCCCCAGAGAATTGCCCCGTGACCTCCCTCAGTCCAAGAGAATTGCCTTCCAACACCAGAGACTTGCCCGCCAACCCCAGAGAATTGCCCCATGACCTGCACCAACCCCAGAGAATTGCCCCCAGCCCCAGAGAATTGCCCCACAACCCCAGAGAATTGCCCTACAAACACAGAGAATTGCCCCGTAACTCCCCCAGCCCCAGTGAATTGCCCGTCAGCCCCAGAGAATTGCCCCGTGACCTCCCCCAGCCCAAGAGTATTGCCCCCCAGCCCCAGAGAATTGCTCTGTGACCTCCCCCAGCCCCAGTGAATTGCCTCATGGCCTTCCCTAGCCCCAGTGAATTGCCCCCCAGCCCCAGAGAATTGCCCCATCAACTCCCCCAGCCCCAGATATTTGCCACACAGCCTCAGAGAATTGTGCCGTGACCTCCCCCAGCCCCAGTGAATTGCCCCCCAACTCTAGAGAATTGCCCGCCAACCCCAGAGAATTGCCCCACAGCCCCAGAGAATTGCCCTCAACCCCAGAGAATTGCCCCACAGCCACAGAGAATTGCACCACAGCCCCAGAGAATTGCCCCATCACCTCCTTCAAGCCCCAGATATTTGCCCCACAGCCCCAAAGAATTACCCCATCATCTCCCCCAGCCCAGAGAATTGCCCCACAGCCCAAAAATTGCCCAGTGACCTCCCCCAGCACCAGTGAATTCCCCTCAGCCCCAGAGAAATGCCCCATCACCTCCCCTGGCCCGAGAGAATTGAACCACAGACACAGAGCATTGCCCCATCACCTCCCCAGCGCCAGAGAATTGCCCACAGCCCCAGAGAATTGACCCATAACCTCCCCCAGCCCCAGAGAATTTCCCCCCAGCCCCAAAGAATTGCCCTGTGACCACCCCCAGCCCCAGTGAATTGCCCCGTGGCCTCCCCCATCCCCAGTGAATTGCCTTCCAGCCCCAGAGAATTGCCCCACAGCCCCAGAGAATTGTCCTGTGACCTCCCACAGCCCCAGATAATTGCCCCATCACCTCCCCCAGCCCCAGATATTTGCCCCACAGCCCCAAAGACTTACCCCATCATCTCCCCCAGCCCCAGAGAATTGCCCCACAGACCAAAAATTGCCCAGTGACCTCCCCCAGCCCCAGTGAATTCCCCCCAGCCCCAAAGAAATGCCCCATCACCTCCCACAGCGCCAGAGAATTACCCCCAGCCCCATAGAATTGACCCATAACCTCCCCCAGCCACAGTGAATTGCCTTCCAGCCCCAGAGAATTGCCAGACAGCCCCAGAGAATTTTCCCATGACCTCCCCCAGCCAGAGTGAATTGCCCCCAGACCAAGTAAATTGCCCCCAACCCTAGAGAATTGCCCGCCAACCCCAGAGAATTACCCTGTGACCTCCACCAAACCCAGAGAATTGCCCCCCAGCCCCAGAGAATTGCCCCACAGCCCCAGAGAACTGCCCCACAGCCACAGAGAATTGCACCACAGCCCAGAGAATTGTCCCATCACCTCCCCCAGCCCCAGATAATTGCCCCACAGCCCAAAAGAATTACCACATCACCTCCCACATCCCCAGAGAATTGCCCCACACAGCCCAGGACTTGAACCAGTGACCTCCCCCTGCCCCAGTGAATTTCCCCCAACCCCAGAGAATTGC
This sequence comes from Discoglossus pictus, assembly GCA_027410445.1. Taxonomy (NCBI): domain Eukaryota; kingdom Metazoa; phylum Chordata; class Amphibia; order Anura; family Alytidae; genus Discoglossus; species Discoglossus pictus. The sequence continues at coordinate 112,255,377 of CM050164.1, forward strand.
CCCGTTACCTCCACCAACCCCAGAGAATTGCCCCCCAGCCCCAGAGAATTGCCCCACCAGCCCCAGTAAATTGCCCCATCACCTCCCCCAGCCCCAGAGAATTGCCCCACAGCCACAGAGCATTGTCCCATCACCTCCTCCAGTGCCAGAGAATTGCCCTCAGCACCAGAGAATTGACCCATCACCTTCCCCAGCCCCAGAGAATTTCCCCACAGCCCCAGAGAATTTCCCTGTGACCTCCACCAAACCCAGAGAATTGCCCCCCAGCCCCAGAGAATTGCGACACAGCCCCAGAGAATTGCCTTCAACCCCTGAGAATTGCCCCACAGTCCCAGAGAATTGCACCACAGCCCCAGAGAATTGCCCCATCACCTCCCCCAGCCTCAGATATTTGCCCCACAGCCCCAAAGAATTACCACATCATCTCCCCCAGCCCCAGAGAATTGCCCCACAGCCCAAAAATTGCCCAGTGACCTCCCCCAGCCCCAGTGAATTCCCCCCAGCCCCAAAGAAATGCCCCATCACCTCCCACAGCGCCAGAGAATTACCCCCAGCCCCATAAAATTGACCCATAACCTCCCCCAGCCCCAGAGAATTTCCACCCAGCCCCAGAGAATTGCCCTGTGACCACTCCCAGCCCCAGTGAATTGCCCCATGGCCTCCCCCAGCCACAGTGAATTGCCTTCCAGCCCCAGAGAATTGCCCCACAGCCCCAGAGAATTTTCCCATGACCTCCCCCAGCCAGAGTGAATTGCCCCCAGACCAAGTAAATTGCCCCCAACCCTAGAGAATTGCCCGCCAACCCCAGAGAATTACCCTGTGACCTCCACCAAACCCAGAGAATTGCCCCCCAGCCCCAGAGAATTGCCCCACAGCCCCAGAGAATTGCCCTCAATCCCAGAGAATTGCCCCACAGCCACAGAGAATTGCACCACAGCCCAGAGAATTGTCCCATCACCTCCCCCAGCCCCAGATAATTGCCCCACAGCCCAAAAGAATTACCACATCACCTCCCACAGCCCCAGAGAATTGCCCCACACAGCCCAGGATTTGCCCAGTGACCTCCCCCTGCCCCAGTGAATTTCCCCCAACCCCAGAGAATTGCCCCGTGACCTTCACCAACCCCAGAGAATTGCCCCCCAGCCCTAGAGAATTGCCCCACCAGCCCCAGTAAATTGCCCCATCACCTCCCCCAGCACCAGAGAATTGCCCCACAGCCACAGAGCATTGCCCCATCACCTCCTCCAGTGCCAGAGAATTGCCCCCAGCCCCAGAGAATTTACCCCTCACCTTCCCCAGCCCCAGAGAATTTCCCAACAGCTCCAAAGAATTGCCCAATGACCTCCACCAGTCCCAGAGAATTGCCCCACAGAATTGTCCCATCATCCCCTTGCCCCAGAGAATTGGACCGTGACCTCACCCAGGTCGAGTGAATTGCTCCCCAACCCCAGTTAATTGCTCCCCAGCCCCAGTTAATTGACCCTCAGCCCTAGATAATTGCCAACCAACACCTGATAATTGCCCCTGACCTCCACCAACCCCAGAGACTTGCCCGCCAACCCCAGAGAATTGCCCCATGTCCTTCACCAACCCCAGAGAATTGTCCACCAGCCCCAGAGAATTGCCCGTGGCCTCCCCCAGCCCCAGTGAATTGACCCTCAACCCCAGATAATTGCCACCCAACACCAGAGAATTGCCCGCCAACCCCAGAGAGATGCCCCGTGCCGTCCACCAATCCCAGAGAATTGCCCCCTAGCCCCAGAGAATTGCCCCGTTATCTCCCTCGGCCCCAGAGAATTGCCTTCCAACGGCAGAGACTTGCCCGCCAACCCCAGATAATTGCCCCATGTCCTCCACCAACACCAGAGAATTGCCCACCAGTCCCAGAGAATTGCCCCACAGCCCCAGAGAATTGCCCCACAAAGACAGAGAATTGCCCCGTGACCTCTCCCAGACCCAGTGAATTGCCCACCAGCCCCAGAGAATTGCCCCGTGACCTTTCCCAGCCCCAGAGTATTGCCCCCCAGCCCCAGAGAATTGCCCTGTGACCTCCCCCAGCCCCAGTGAATCATCCCGTGGCCTCCCCCAGCCCCAGTGAATTGCCCCACAGCCCCAGAGAATTGCCCCATCAATCTCCCCCAGCCCCAGAAAATTGCCCCACAGCCCCAGAGAATTGTCCCGTGACCTCCCCCAGCCCCAATGAATTCCCCCCCAGATCCAGTGAAATGCCCCCCAGCCCTAGAGAATTGCCCGCCAAACCCAGAGAACTGCCCTGTGACCTCGACCAAACCAAGAGAATTGCCCCCCAGCCCCAGAGAATTGCCCTCAACCCCAGAGAATTGCACCACAGCCCCAGATAATTGCCCATCACCTCCCCCAGCCCCAGATAATTGTCCCACAGCCCCAAAGAATTACCCCATAATCTCCCCCAGCCCCAGAGAATTGCCCCACACAGCAGGGACTGTGTACCCATAATGGCGGCTTACAGCAGCCGCTGAAGCAACTACATGAAGCTGCTGGGGGTTTAAACATCACCCCCGGCATATTTCTTTTTTTTTGCAAAAACTGTTTGCATGTTTTCATGCAAACCTTTTTGCTAGGTGGGTTATGTTGCATTCTACAGAATACATTCATAATTCACCTCAGTTTAATACACCTATAAGGACTGATGATTAATCTTTTATTAAACTAATCACAGTAGTGAAGTTATATGTAAATAATAATCATTTGTATTTTCTCTTGGCTTTTTTAAATACAGGTATACCTCGTTGAAATTTACCCTGTTTAGAGCTGATTCCCTATAGAGCTGTTTTTCCGGCAAGACCCCTTTTAATGCTAAACCCTGCCATAATGCTGTTTTTGCCTGCCAGGTCCCTTTTATCGCTCTGATAGGGTTAAACAAGGTATAGTTGCAAACACAATACTCTTACTCCTTAGCTCATTCATTCAGACTAAGCTTGTTTTTTGAGCACCATCTACTGCTGAATTTTTACAAATGCAGCATGAAGTAATATTTATTAAATCTTAAATGTTCATGTCATTAAAGGATCTTTAAATATATATGGAAATATATTTTATAAAACTAATTTCTAAATTTATAACGCAAACCTGTAATGACACTCAATATAAGTTTATAAAAATCATACTCCTGTCCATGTTGCAAACTCCTGTTGAATGTAAGAGTTCTCAAACTCTAAATACTGTCATCTATAATTAGGCCTGTAGAAATCCAGTAGCTTAAATAATAATCCTGTTTGTTTGGTATTGAGGGAGAAATTCAGCAAATTTGCCAAAACAGATATTTTACAAGTTGTATTTTTAATATATGCCTTAAAGATATGAGCACTATTGTCTTACCTCCATGTTTTTTATCTTAAGGAGTGAGAAGGAAGAGAGTGGAAAACAAGGCCAGCACCTAAAGACAGCATGTGTTTGTTTTGCTCAGTCATATCCGACTCTCCGTGACCTCATAGACAGCAACCCACCACGCTGATTCACTTGGAATCCATGGTAGAGATGCTGGGTTGTCAGTTCCTTCTCCAGTGGACCACAGCATACAACTCCTGGTATTCATAGGTGGTCTTCCATCCAAGTACTGACCAGGCCCAACCCTGCTTGTGTTCAGGGTGGTGTGACCTTGGTTGCATGACTGGAATCGAACCCAGTTTTCAATGGTGAAAGCATCAAATCCAAACCACTAGACCACCAAAGAACCACATCATAAATACAATCAAAACAATATGAATTAAATAACTTGTCCTGTCTTGTTATAGATCATATGTGCATGCTTTATCATATTGCTCAGTCCCTATCTTTTCAGCAAATTCCATTTACGGTTTAAGATGTCTCAATGGGCAGCATCTATTTTATTCAAGTCTCTGTAACGACAATGTTCTCTTATCTATATGACTTTTCCTATATTGACCAAATTTCCTGCTTTATCCTAATTAGCTTTTTGAAATATTTACCCTGCTTGAATTATCACATATATAGTTGTCAGCAGTGCGGCTTGCCAAAAGCCGTTGCTAACGCTGCGGGCTCGCGTAGCAAAGCGAAAGCCGCAGTTGCTTGCAAGGAGCGCCGGCGCTCCTTGCGCTGCTGATGAGCACCGTAGGTGCTCATGCCATGACCCTCATCCTCCCTTTCCCCCTCTCCAAATACCCCCCTCCCCATCCCCTCACCTGTATTGCGCTGCTCCTGCTGCTGGCCAGCGAGTCTTCTGTGTCGGGACCTGGTATATGCTAATGACGTGACGTCACATGCGCATCACGTCATTACCATATGCCGGGTCCCAAAAACCCGATGGGCAGCACCATGACTCCCATCACCCCCTCCTCCCTCCTCTCATCCTCATCCTCCCCCTCCACTCATCTTCTCCCTCCCCTCTCCCTCCCCTCATCCTCTCCCTCCACTCATTCTCCCCCTCCCCTCACCCTCCCCTCTCCCTCCCCTCACCCTCCCCTCTCCCTCCCCTCATCCTCTCCCTCTCCTCTCCTCCCCCTACCCTTATCCTCTCCCTCCCCTCTCCCTCCCCTCATCCTTTCCCTCTCCCTCCGCTTATCCTCTCCCTCCCCTCTCCTCCCCTCATCCTCTCCCTCCCCTCGCCCTCCCCTCATCCTCTCCTCTCCCTCCCCTCATCCTCTCCCTCCCCGCATCCTCTCCCTCTCCCTCCCCTCATCCTCCTTCCTCTCCAATTACTCCCCTCCCCTCACTTACCTGTATTGCGCTGCTCCTGCTGCTGTCCAGCGCTTCTTCTGTGTCGGGACCCGGTATATGCTAATGACGTGATGTCACATGCGCGTCACGTCATTACCATATGCCGGGTCCCAAAGACCCGATGGACAGAAGCAGGAGTCTCATGACTCCCATCAACCCCTCCTCCCTCCTCTCATCCCCATCCTCCCCCACCACTCATCCTCCCCCTCCACTCATCCTCCCCCTCCACTCATCCTCTCCCTCCCCTCTTCCTCCCCTCTCCCTCCCCTCATCCTCTCATTCCACTCATCCTTCCACTCCCCTCATCCTCCCCCTCCACTCATCCTCCCCCTCCACTCATCCTCTCATTTTTGACAAGCAAGTCGCTAGTCTGTATATATATTGCATATAGCAAATATGCAACATACAATTTGCTAGGCACAGATAATGGTAGTATTCTTACATACTGTGACATTTTATTTTATTTAGTAAGGCATGCTAGGATGTATAGAGAAATAATTAACTGTGCATTAAAATTGTACTAAATATGAAAAATATTTTGAATTACAAAATGTGTACCATAAAATCTTAATTGCTAAGGAAAATAATATTTCAGGTGGAAGTTTACAAAATCTGCAAAGATTTATAGAGCTGGTAACGAGAGAAGGTTGATTCAAAACAGAAGTCATTTTTTTTTCTTTCATGCATTTAAAAAAAAACATATTAAAAAGTACATATTTATTTTGGATAAGGAATGAGAAAATAATCTATAGTTTAAAAATTAGTTCTTGACATTACCCTTTTGTTTGTTTATCATCTTGTTCTGACTTGTTAAATGATACAAGTGGAGGAACACTATTTAAGAGTCACTGAAGTCATTTAAAAAGGCTGTCTGTAAACATTAATATCTCGTGTACATTAAACATGAGTGGTACATGATCTTTTACATGTACAAACCATTTTTACAGTAACACACAACCTCCTTGTGACTAAGCTAATTAGGGTCTGTCAGGACACTGCATAAACCAGTTACTGCCTCTAAGGACTGAGCGTAATACAGCTACAAAAAAAATTCAGGAGAATGTCCTCACTTTGCCCTCAATTACATGGCTTCTGTAAAAGTGCCCACAAGGGTGCTTTTGCCTTAAAGTGTTTTACAGGCAATTTTGCAGAGCTGGTACATGCCACTCTGAGGTTGTTTGCTCTAGGATGCCAACATTTATATAAGTGAGAGGCCATGACTTTGAAACTCAGAAATATCCATAGCAATAAGACCACTAACAAATTTAAACAAGCTACAATATCCCCATCATTCTCAACCCAAGTCTCTTATAAATAAAAAAAAACTCCCATTGCCGGCAAGGACTTAAATATGCAGAAAAATAATTTAGAAGGGTTTATGACAACCTCGACCTATGCCCTGACCCACCCTATTAAACTAAACGAGACCTGGTGTCTCAGGAGCCCCTCTAAACCTTGGGAGCAATGGACTCCACATTGGCTCACCCCATGGTAATTCGGAGTGGGGGACATATTATACTACAAAAATATACCTACTATAAAAATATATTATACTAGCGACCTGCCGTCAAAAAATGACGGTCAAGAAAATTGTAAGGCTGGGAATGCTGTTTGCCACACAATGTAAGGCTTTTGGTCGTCTGAGTCCTATGGGCTCATTGCAAGCCTCTCCGTTCGTGTACTTTTGGAGGTCTGAGCACCTTTGGCGCTTATTGCAAGGCCCGGGCTGATCGCCTTTGGCGCTCATTGCGAGCCTCTCCCCTGGTGTACTTTTGCTCCTCTGAGCACCCTCGGTGCTCATTGTGAGTCCCGCGCTGAACGCCTTTGGCGCTCATTGCGATCCTCTCCCCTGGTCCTTTTTTTTTTTAAATATATATTTTTTTTATGATAATTAATTAATTAATTAATTAATAAATTAATATACTTTACCTATTTGTAATTAATATTTGCAGGAAGCAATATCCTGAAGAGCTAACAATCTGTTTTGATTTTCCTGCAGCATACAATGTACATTTGCACTGTTGCTGACCTGAGGTGTAAGTGTCAGCTATGTGTGAAATGTGTAGCATAAAAAGGCTGCGTGCGCGAGAGTAAACCATTTGTTTAGTTATGTAATTCTGCATTTTTGTAATGGTAATGTTAAAGTTAGTGTTGTAAAATAATGGCGATTGTCTATGTGTTACGCGGGTGTGGAACATTTTGCGTTCTCCCCCATAGTGTATTTTATACCTCGTACGTTACTGTGTAAAAGTGTTATGTGCTTGGCGGTGTTTTGCGTGTTTAGGGGTCATGTAGCCTCGTATTCAATTTTTCTGCAGCCATTTTTTTTGTCGCTTTGGCAATTTTCGAGTGCCGAAACTCTGCAAATTGTGTTTAAATTGTCGTGCAACCTCACTCCCAGATGTCCTGGCTGTCCTCCCATGCTGTGTGTGAATTTTTTATTTTTATTATCTTTGTATTATTGTTGTGTTTGTATGTGTGTGGTTCGGCCGGTAACTTCGTATTTTTTGGACCTCGTGTTGTTTCCCGCTTTATTAAGTCCCACTTTCCTTTTTGCAAGTGATACGGGCCGTAATTTTTCCACGCAATTATTTTCAAACTGCTACGGGTCTTGCATTCTGAATTGAGTAATTGAGGTTTCTGTTGATGTGTAGTTCTACGGGTCATAGGGATGAGCGCCTATGGCGCTCATCTCCACCAGAGAAGTGAGCGCCTTCGGCTCTCACTGCCTAGGCCGTGCGGGGTCGTAGGGGTGAGCGCCTTTGGCGCTCATCTCTTCTTCAGTGCACTGCCTAAGTCGTACGGGGTCGTAGAAATGAGCACCTACTGCACTCATCTCCACCAGAACAAGGAGCGCCTTCGGCGCTCCTTGACAGCAATTGTGGCCCTCACTTTGCGAGGGCCGCAGTTGCAGCGGGGTCGCTACGAGCGCCCGCAAGCGCTATCAACAACTCGTATTGCTCACAACTATATATAAGCCCCAGCAGGAGCAACAACGTCAGAATGTGCTAACCGAGGGCCTTATTAAATTAGCCCTCTTAGTTCTCTCGGTCCTCGCAAAAGGCAGTTTTTTGCTGTTTGCGAGGACCGAATCCCCAAAATGTCCTTCGCAGCCTGCTTTTCGAGATGACTCCCAAAAATTGCAGAGTATATGCTCCGAGAGAGCTATGGAGTCACAAGCAGCCATAAATCTATGAGGTGAATCTCGCACCTCGGAAGAAGCCCTACGGGCACAAAAAGTGCTAGCAAGGGATCCAAAAACCTCTACGTGCTGCAAGAAGCCTCTACAGCCCCACATTAACCCCTTGCCGCTGGGGTCCCCGATCGGTATAGATCAGGCCCCCGCTACTTTTAAAAGTTTTAAATTCCCCGCCGCGGATCCTTAAAGGACCCGAGGCACACTATCACCAATCCCGGCCGTGGCACCTAAAATTAACCCCCCTCTATGCTGGAGGTCCCCATCGAGACCCCCGAAGTGTCCCCACATTAACCCATTGCAGCGGGGGTCCTTAGGGAACCTGGCAGCCCTCCCACATTAACACCTTGCAGCTGGGGTCCCCGATCGGCACCGATTGTGTCCCTGCTGCATTTAAAATTTTAAAATTCCTGACCCCCATAATCACTTAATTAACTCTATAACTCATGGGGGTCAATACAGAACACCATAAGCATTTAATTAACCCTATAACTCATAAGAATCAATACAGACCACCATAAGCACTTAATTAACCCCATAACTCATGGGGGTCAATACAGACCCCCATAATCACTTAATTAACCCTATAACTTATGGGGGTCAATAGAGATCCCCATAAGCACTTAATTAACCCTATAACTCATGGGGGTCAATCCAGACCCCCATAATCACTTAATTAACCCTATAACTCATGGGGGTCAATCCAGACCCCCATAATCATTTAATTAACCCTATAACTCATGGGGGTCAATACCGACCCCCATAAGCACTTAATTAACCCCATAACTCATGGGGGTCAATACAGACCCCCCATAATCACTTAATTAACCCTATAACTTATGGGGGTCAATAGAGACACCCATAAGCACTTAATAAACCCTATAACTCATGGGGGTCAATCCAGACCCCCATAATCACTTAACTGACCCTATAACTCATGGGGGTCAATACAGACCCCCATAATCACTTAATTGACCCTATAACTCATGGGGGTCAATCCAGACCCCCATAATCACTTAATTAACCCTATAACTCATGGGGGTCAATACAGACCACCATAAGCACTTAATTAACCCTATAACTCATGGGGGTCAATACAGACCCCCATAATCACTTAATTAACCCTATAACTCATGGGGGTCAATACCGACCCCCATAAGCACTTAATGAACCCCATAACTCATGGGGGTCAATACAGACCCCCATAATCACTTAATTAACCCTATAACTTATGGGGGTCAATAGAGACACCCATAAGCACTTAATTAACCCTATAACTCATGGGGGTCAATCCAGACCCCCATAATCACTTAATTGACCCTATAACTCATGGGGGTCAATCCAGACCACCATAATCACTTAATTAACCCTATAACTTATGGGGGTCAATACCGACCCCCATAAGCACTTAATTAACCCCATAACTCATGGGGGTCAATACAGACCCCCATAATCACTTAATTATCCCTATAACTTATGGGGGTCAATAGAGACCCCCATAATCACTTAATTAACCCTATAACTCATGGGGGTCAATCCAGACCCCCATAATCACTTAATTAACCCTATAACTCATCGGGGTCAATACAGACCACCATAAGCACTTAATTAACCCTATAACTCATGGGGATCAATACCGACCCCCATAAGCACTTAATTAACCCTATAACTCATGGGGGTCAATACAGACCCCCATGATCACTTAATTAACCCTATAACTCATGTAGGTCAATCCAGACCCCAACAAGCACCTAATTAACCCCATAACTCATAACTCACAAAAAATAAAAATTCAACATTACAGAAAATAAAAAAAACGGTCACAAAAAATAAAAAAGGAACATTACAGAAAATAAAAAAAAACCCCTTCCACCCCCCCCCCCCCCCCCACACTACAGAAGAAAAGAAAAAAAATACACACCTGAAAAGGAAAGACATACAGAATACAAAACAATACATACAATACAAATAAAATAAAATACAATACCCCCTATCTAACATACAATCTATTTAATATACAATAAATCCTAACTATCTAAAATACATCACCCTATCTATCTAATATACAATAAATCCCATCTACATACAGAAACCCTAATTCAAAGCTAAAATTAAATAATTAAGACCACTTACCTTTGCAGATGTCCCTTCAGATCCCCAACCTAGGGGGGAAAAAAATATTGCAACACATTAACATAAAATAAATAAACATTATAAACATTCTAAATATTCTACTCACCTTTCCAGCATGTCCCCATCCTTCTTTTCTTCTTCGACGCGGCCCCTGTTAAAAAAAACACATTACATTAATACAACATATAAACACAAAATAAAGTAGAATAAACATAATATATATTCAACTTACCTCTCCGCAATGTCCCCGGCCTCCTCCTCTTCTGCCCCGGCTGGGCCCTGGAACAATCGGCGCGCTAAAAAAAACAACTAACTAACGGAGGTCTGCAATCGCAGACCTCCCCGGCGCTAATGAGCATCCTAGAGACCTTTTTCCGGAAGGAAATAGGCAATGGCGCCTTCTGATTGCCTGAAAACGCTGTCTATCAAATTTCAGCCAATCAGACGGTGTCAATGTGTGAGCCAAGCAGGATGGATACACCCCAAAATCCCACTCTGATTGGCTAACGCACCTGTCAATCTTTATTTAAACCAATCACAAGGGGCAGATGCGTTCAGCCAATCAGAAAGGGATACACCCCCACGGTGTGATTGGCTGAAGGCATCTGCGCCTTCTCATTGGCTGTAATACTGATTGACATTGACAACAGCTTTTTGGATTTTGCAAAGGCTTTTGATACAGTACCACATGGGAGACTATTGTGCAAACTAAGAGATACAGGAATTGCAGTAAATATCTGCTCATGGATTGAGAGCTGGCTAAAAGACAGGAAGCAAAGGGTTGTTGTAAATTGAACATACTCCGATTAAACTAATGTGGTAAGTGGGGTTCCTCAGGGTTCAGTATTAGGTCCTCTCCTTTTAACAAATTTTTAATGACTTAGAGGTAGGATTGGAGTGTGGTGTCTCCATTTTCGCTGATGACACGAAGTTGTGCAAGGTAATTAAATCTGATAGTGATGTGCTTTCCCTCCAAAGGGATTTACATATAATTGAGGAATAGGCATCTAAATGGCAGATGAGATTTAATACGAATAAATGTAAAGTTATGCATCTGGGAAGGAAAAATAGCCATGCAATTTATAATCTTTATGGAGCAAATCTAGGTGTATCAGATATTGAAAGGGATTTGGGAGTGCTTGTGGACAACCACCTAGGTAACAGTGGTCAAAGCCAAGCAGCAGCTGCAAAGGCAAATAAAATATTAGCATGTATTAAGAAGTGTATAGAAGTCAGGGAAGCAAATATAATTCTGCCACTATACAAATCTCTAGTACGCCCTCATTTGGAATATGGAGTACAATTTTGGGCACCACTTCATAAAAAGGACATTTTAGAGCTGGAAAAGGTACAGAGGAGGGCAACAAAACTAATAAGGGGAATGGAGGGGCTAAGTTATGAAGAACTAACCAAATTTAACTTATTTTCTCTAGAAAAAAGGCGTCTAAGAGGAGATATGATTACCTTATATAAATACATCCAGGGTCAGTATAAAGATTTGTCAAGGGAGCTTTTTGTGCCAAGAGGACATCCCTTGAGGCTAGAAGTAAAAAGATTCCACCTTAAGGAAAGAAAAGGGTTCTTCACAGTAAGGGTGGTTAATCTGTGGAATTCTCTACTAGAGGAGGTGGTGACAGCGGATTCGATAGATAACTTTAAAAGGGGACTGGATTTATTTCTAATTAAAAAGGGAATTCAGGGTTATTATGGATAATTGGAGGGGCAGTATTGATCCAGGGAGAGGTCCGGTCACCGGTGTCTGGGATCGGGAGGGAATTGATTTTTTATTTTTTATACAACTAATTAATTAATAGTTAATCCGCATATCCGCATGTTACTATGTAACTATGTAACAGCCAATCAGAAGGCGCAAATGCCTTCAGCCAATCACTCCATGGGGGTGTATCCCATTGTGATTGGCTGAATGCATCTGCACCTTGTGATTGGTTTCAATAAAGATTGACTGGTGGTTAGCCAATCAGAGTGGGATTTTGGGGTGTATCCCATCCTGATTGGCTTAAATAGAGGCTTATGATGGTCTCTATTGATCCTCATGAGTGGCAGGGTTATTTATTGGCTTATGGGGGTCTGTATTGACCCCCATGAGTTATGGGGTTAATTTTAGTTGCCTGGGGTTAATACTTTTTAGCGCAAGTCCTTTCAGGACCTTTACGGTCCTTTAAGGACCTGCGAGGCAGAACATTTTGAAATTGAAATGCAGCGGGTTTGCGATCCGTGCCGACCGGGAACCCCCGCTGCAAGGGGATAATGTGGGGGAGCTGAAGGGGTCCCTATGGACTCCTGCAGCAAGGGATTAATGTGGAAACCCTTTGGGGGTCCCGGTGGGGACCCCCAGCATAGAGGGGGGTTAATTTTAGGTGCTGGGGGGTTAGTTGGAATACCCCCACGGCATGGCTTATGTGTGGGACTGCCACGGATGTTCCGTTTAGGACCCCTGAAGCAATTGATGAGATGTGGGAGCCTGTGAGATCATCTCGCAGGCTATCACTTCTCATGTATATTTTCTCAGTGTTGATACGGACGGCCCTGCTGCGTAGCTCACATGTTGCTCGCAGCAGGGCTAATTTAATAGCGTCGTAACTTTGAGTAATTTGCAGCACGTACGATTTAAGTAGAAGTCTCTTATCTACGGGGCTGGAATTTAATAAGGCTGCTAATGTGCACAGCTATTTTCAAAATAACCCATTTGCACTGATTAAGCATGAGGTTCTTACCCCCCAGTATTTCTGACTGGCCTTCTTTTCACCGCCCTATAAAAATGCTTACCTATCTCGTGTCACCTATCTCAATGATTGCAAGCTTGAGAGCTGTCTTCGTTAGCACAGAGAAGATATTTTACAAGATATTTACTCTATTTTCAAAAGAGAATCTCTGTTCTCTGCCTGCAGTCACTGCGGATAGTAATACCTATCCGATCCAAGGACCAAACCGGTGAGAGTTTTAGAGCCTGTCAGTCGCATATCATGACATGGGTCCATGGCTGTCCTTGGAAACCCCATGGTAGTAGCTTAGGGTGCCATGTTGGTCCATAGGGACCACATATGGGTAACTAGAGGCTCATAGGGACCCCAATTGGGGACATGGGGTCAATAGTGACCTCCATGGGGCTAATGATAGAGGCCTTGCTGTCCATAAGAACCACCATATGGCATAGGGGGACTATGGGGACAATGGAACCGCTGTGTGGATTGTTAGGGGTCAGTAAAGAGGAGATAGAATGAGTGGGAGTGATGTCCCCCCTTAGCATACACAGGCTGTTAGGAGCTAGGGTGTGACTATTAGTTTATGGGCCCATCACCCTAGAAAACCAAGGAGCTGGGGAAAGGGAGTCAAATAGACCTCCTGGTTGAGGAGTGGGTACAGGGGACTCCCAGCCTCTTTGGGTTTATTTGGGTGGGTTGGGGCATAGGCAGAGGGTGCCATAAACCCCCAGTTTTAAAAGTCATTTAGCAATTATTTGTGGGGGAATAGCTGCTTAAGGCTTATGTGGGATTTTTACATGTAAGGTTTCATGCAGGAGCAATGCAATCAAGGCCTTTGTTACCAAAGCAGTTTGCCTGAAAAATGACGGCTACAAAGAAACCAATAATATTTATTCCCAGTACAAAGCAACCATTTTTGCAATGTTTTAATTGTTTGTTATTAAATGCATGAATTTAATTTTATTTTATTATTAATTTGTTTATTTATTTATTATTCCAAATGTTTTTACCAAATTAGAGGTCAATCACATTAAGTATCAAAACTGGTGAAGTGCAGCAATAAATATAATCCTCTGTCTTTAAGTCTCTGGTAAACATACAAACCCATACTAAAGCATTTAAGAAGAATTGATCACCAAAACTATGTAAGCAATCACAACACAGCAAAAACACACTAGCTGCACTAAACATGCTTACTAAAAACTAAAAACCCACAAATCCTTAGGGAATCTACTATTTTGACATTATGAAGGGGTATTTTTTGAAGGGGACTACCTGAGATTTAACTTGAGATCAAAATGTATTACATACTGTATGTATCTCTGGGGAATGGAATCTAATTTAAACAAAGCTACACAAATTCTTAGTGGTTGATAGGCTGATCACACCTACAAGTTTTAGCAGGGCTTGTCTTAAAGTTTGTACTAATATTTCCATGTCTCTGGGCAAGCAAAATAATTCACTTGTGCCTTTGTATGTCTAAACAATTCAGATAATCAGTTTCAAGCTAAATATCTCACATAATACAATATTTGTACTATAATTTAAGATTTTGTGTTGTAAATAAACTCAAAATTAGTTCTCATTGTTTAATTCACAGAGAGAGGGTGATATAATGTTACACACTCGAATAAACAAGAGTGCAGACACTTTAGCAATAAAAATAATAAAAATAACAACATTTATATAAAGATTATAAAGGCAAACTGGCTAACTGACAAGGCTTTGAAAGCAGCCGAGGAAAAAAGAAAAGTGAAAGTTAGTGGAGATAGAAGGTTTGTCCAACTGAATGCAGAATTCCACAGGATCAAGAAGAGACAAGGAGACATTCTACAATGAGCAGTGTAAATGGATCGAATAATTTAACAGAATGGGTAAGTCAAGAGATCACTTCAAGAAAATTTGAGATCTCAAAGGCACCTTTCATCCCAAAGTGGATAAAAGACAAAAATGGTAGGGACCTAACAGAAGAAGATTAGATAAAGAAGAGGTGGCAGGAATACACTGAAGATCTATACAGGAGGGATCTTGATAGCCATGATGACCTCAATAATTTCTCCAGTGAGCTAGAGCCAGACATTTTGGAGTGTGAAGTGAGATGGGCCCTAGGATACCTTGCTGATAACAAGGCTGCAGGAGTTGATGAATTTTCCCATTCTCAAAGCATTCTAAAACATTTTGCCAAGTGAAATTCTTCAAAATATTATATTTTAAATACCTCAGGTCCATTAACAGAAACATAATCATTTAAGAATATATTAACCAAGTGTACTCAAGAATGCAGGTTGATAATCAAAAAGAGAAAAAATGTTAGGACGTCTTTCTACATCACAGTATAGAAGGTCATATAGAAGCCAGATTTCAGTTGGTCCAAGTTAGTGTGGTGTGGGAATTAAGAACTGGTATTTCATGTTTATTTTTATATGCTTCATTCACACCATTTTAATAAAAAATTCTGGACAGTTATTAGATCACGAAAACGTAGCAGGCTGAGTAGGATAGAATGCTTAGATTTCTGCATATCTCAAATCTGTTCTTCACTCTTTTTGTGATTGTATTTTGCTATTTACATGATAGACCTTTCTATACTATGTTATACTAAACTGTTGTATAAGATTGACTTGTCCTAAATAAAACATTAATTATTAAAAGAATATATTAACATTGCAACAATCTATAAAACTAATCTAATTACACTTAAACCAACTGACCAAACAAGCTAAAGTTATTGATATTAATTCATATAAATATAGCTTAGCATCAAAAAACAGATTTTTGGACTTCAGTTCCACTTCTATGAGCTAGCCTTAGATCTGTAATTGTATTGGCAGGATATCCCTGACCTCATCTGTACACTGAAATGATTTTCTTACTTCCTCAAAAGCTGACAGAAAGTGGAAGACTGAAGAGGACGGCAGAGAGGTAGCACATGTCTGTATATATAAGTATGGATTTTGTATGTTTGGGTTTCAAATTCATCTCTGTATATGAACATTAGTAATAACATAACCTTCCTACTACTACTACCTTACTTCAAACACTAAGAAACGCAATATTCTGTGTATTTAAAGAAAATGTGAATACGTTTAAGAGAAAGTATGTGACCTTATAAATGTCCATGCATGTTATATGTATTTATAGTGCGTATGTGCCCCACTATATGTCCATTTTATGTTTGTGAGAGTCTACATACTTGCAGTTACCATACCTTCCATTTAATGGAGAATTCTTATACATAATGCATACTGCTTAAAGGGACATGGAATAAATGCAATGATTCACCTCAGCTTGTTGTTATACAGTTGCTCAATATTTAGAATGAAGATATAAAATACATTATTAGTAAATCAACATGAAAGAAACATTTAAAGAACATGTTTTATTCATTATAAAATATTTTTAGTAATAAATAATATTAAGTAAAATATGTTTAAACTTCATTGAAACTAACAGGAAGCTCAGAGATCACAATTTAGTCTATATATATCATTGGCAGGCAGAGGACAAATACCCAAGAGCAGTTAAACTTCTGAATGGGTTTTTTACTCTGAAACCTTTATTTGAAAAAAGAAAACACATTGTGACTCGTTATCAAATACACTCTTTCTCTTTGAAAGAAGAAAACAATTATTTATGTGCCTTTAACAGTACACTGCTTGGGCAGAGCTTTCATGCATTGCCCATAACACCCCAGACTGTACTTTCCTCTAAAAAGTGAAAAATACATTCTTAGATCTTAAAAAGAGGATAATATAAAATCTAGGCTATAATGTACATTAAAACCTGAGATACATATATTAAGGCAATTTACATACATTTTCATTTTTCCTTGACATGGTGCATTCAGCCTTTTCAACCAAAGAAAGTGAAAGAAAAATCAATTGTGCCTATTTTTTAGATCACAAATATACAGTCCAAAAAAAGGGCTCCAGGTATAATAATTTCACCAGAATACAAATAATGTCTTTATGTCGACATCTACAACTCATCAGGGAAGATAATTAGTATGAAGCAGAAAAAGGGAGAATTTCCATTTGATGGCACACTGTAGACTATATTATTGTAGCATATCTAGGCCAATAAAAATCATAAAACTTAACATTTATTGTTTCTTAATAAAAATTACCACCTAATTTAAAAACTTTAAAAGCTTGGTGTGGAGCTGTTAGTATTAATATTCATGCTATTGTTACACAGAAAGGTGCATAACTACAAGTGTTAATTAAATGCACTTTTTATCCTCCTAGATATAGATCAGAATGATAAGTGATTCATAGTGGATGTAATAAAATGTATATACGAGAAGTAAATGTCAAGAATCACTAAAATGTGATATTGTTTACATAAAAAAGTTTAACAATCACATGCATAGCCTATAAAAGAACACCCTCTCAATATATGCATAGTTTAGGATGAGAATAAAAACTAATATAAAACAACACTGCTATAAAGGGATCACAAATCTTCAATTACCATTTTTTGGGGGACTATGATATCTCTTCATTAGATGTAAATACATATTTAATTTATTTGATAATTCAGTGAAAAATGCATGTATTTCAAAATTCAAAAAGTATTTCTACATGCTTTTTGGAGATCTTTTCTATGATGTGGTCCAAATTATGCTGAATTACATTGCCCTTTAAGTTGCATATCTTGATGTTCTGAACAATAACAGGATAACAACTGTAATTTATAATATTATTTATTATTTTCCTGTCACTGTGCTGCCATTGATTTTAAAAACAAAATCCAAATAAAAACCAAAATGAAACTAAAATGTTTTGATAAATGTATAATAGATAAGAACGAAAACAAATAAAAAGCACGCTAGAATTAATTTTGGGAATAAGCATTTAAAAATAGAGTACACTAAAGAATCAAAATTAATTGAAGATGTTGTAAACTCAATCCCACAATGAAGTCATGTCCGAATAAGTGCGAATCCCATTCATTGTCAATCACAGTTCATATTCAGGATTTTCCTCTCCATGAACACCCTTAATTTTGCTGAGAATCAGAAAAATGGATTTCTCGTTGTGCAATTTACTAAATGCCTTTCTCCCCTGTAACAGCTGGCTTATCGCTGCCCATCACATGGTATTGTGAACAGGGGTGTGCAATGGGCATGTTACGGGTGTGTTATGTGCAGCTAAAGTGAAAATTCAAATTCTATGAATTTACTAAACACTTATCCTACTTTTTTCTTCCAGCAATTATTTCTAACCCATGATAGTAATATAATATATACAGTATTTACGTGCAATTATATTACTAATATTAATCCATTAACATACAATGTACAAAGCTAGGTGTTATATTTTAACAGTGTACGTTGCATTCTAATATTAGTAGGTAAATATTAGTTATAAAATTATATTTAAAAATAAAATATACTGCTATGATGAGGCTGAAAGCTGCAATGCTGATATGCGTGATGTATATTTATGGGCAGAATAGATGGGCCTTTTTTGTTTTTATCTGTTGTAAAATCTTTGTTTCTGTTTTAAAATGATAGTTTCCACTACAGCATAATTGATATTTTTTTTGATGATTTTCAGTTATATTCCCGAAAAGAGTTTATATTAAATATTTGGCTACAGAAGTCATTTAATTATGTTACTGGGATCTTTTCTGTTATGATCCCAGCATGCAGTGGTCAGTAGGTGCCATGACATTGTCGCACTGATACTTTGTTGAATTTATTCTTAGGGTGAGGGTTAGAGTTAGGGTCTAGGGTTAGGAATAGGGGTTAGGCTTGCACCACTATTTTACCATTTAAAGCTTATCTTCTGCCACTAAACTATAACTCTAGCCCTAAGAACAAAGTCTTGACGCCTGCTGGCCGCTGCATGCTACTCTATTGGCGGGGATAGAACAGAAAAGGACTTGTTACTGTTGTAACAAATGTGAATTGTCCATAGAGACTACAGTTTTGGTGCTTGTTTGGCGAGGTAGTTTTCTGTCACATTGCTCCCAAGAATAATATAAGTATATGTATACACATACACATATGATTTTATATTATTTAAATTCTCAGAGCAGTCCCATTTTTACAATATGCTTTATTGTTAATTAAACTTGATAAAGGCCAAGGTGTTTTAGAAATTATCTTTACATCTAACTCTTATATAACACTTACCATATTTGTGTATGTATCCATATAACACCAAATGGATATATTGAACTAGCGAATTGCCCGTCAAAAAATGACGGCAATGAAATTGTAAGTGAGCTAATGCTATTGGGTGTATAATAATAAAATAACTAAAAGATTAATAAAGTAATATACTTTACCTATTTTGAAGTAATATATGCAGGAATCATTGTGTTGAAGAGCTGACAATCTGTTTTGATGTTGCTGCAGCATTAGTGGTGTGGAGCTGCTGTGTAAGCGTGATGCATGTGTGCAGTGTAATAGTGTGCGTGCGCGAGACAAAACCGTTAGCGTAGCTGTGTACTTCTGCATTGTATTAGTTATTGTTCTAAAATGGCGGCTAATGTGTGGTATGCGTCTGTAGCGGAATATCCGTAGGTATTTTGTGGTGTTTTGCGTGTTTCTGGTGGTGTTTTGCGTGTTTAGAGTGCTGTAGCCTCGTTTTCGTTTTGTTCGGCGGCCATTTTTTTTCTTGCTTAGAGAATTTTTAAGTGTCTAAACTCTTTTATTTTGATTTAAATTATGGTGTAACTATATATGTGATTATTCTTTACTGTGGTATTTCGTCTACATTTTTTAGCTGTTTTGTCTATTTGCTTTCTCACTTAAATTAAAAAGATTTCCATCCTAAGCAGATGGAAGCTTCCTCTCCGTGCCAGGTCTTTTCTGGCTCAAAAGAACCCAACATGGTATCTTCTTCTGCAGCATTATTGTATGTAATAGAGGAAAATGAAAGGCTGTACTACTCTTACTCATTAATAAGTATCATTCTTCAAAAGAATATATATAGACTACAGCTGTCCTTTAAAGGCTAAGAACATTTTGGTTAGTTCATTTCGCAGTGCAGCACTTAGTCTTTATACCATATTTTCCAGTTAGATTTGGGGCTAATAAGTTACAGTCCAGACTTAATAACAATAATACATTTAAAAAATATAATTTTACTGTAATAAAAGAGAATACAAATAAACACCAGTGTTGTAAATGTACTTCACTATATCTTCTTAACCCTAACTATAACAAACCGATTATAAACATTTTGTATAGTAAATGAATAATATTTATCAATACCGTACTTATCTTTTTCTTCTGCTTTTTATATAAATCAGTTAAATATCTATATCAAATCAAAATCTTAAATCTAACATTATAAACCTTACATGTAGTAATTAAATAACATATTACTCATATACAAATTATATTCCTCCTTTTGTCTTATCCATTTCTATGTGTAAGCAGATTTAAAGCTTGGTTGACCTCCTTCAATTTCAGGGACACCAAATCTAGCTGCTCTCATGAATAAGTTTACAGAACTTTTGTTGTGAAATATAACATTCACATCTATTGGACTCTTATTAGAGGATTGCTGAGCTCTTAGAACTCCATGGATCCTGTACATTCTATCTTCTTCCTCATTTAGATCTGGTAAAAGGTTGACACATAAACCTTTCATGTATAGATAAAGCTCTAGTACTGATTCCAGTAGATTGCTGATGCGTATATTTTGTCTTCTTGATCTATTTTCTAGATCCTCTTTTCCAATTTCAAGTTGGTTTTGTTTCTCTTTAAGCATAGACAGTTGCCTTTCCATTTCTGTATGTGTTTTGTGAAGATTGTTATACTTATCCTCTAATTCTGAAACTTTGGTATCCAATGCTTTTATTTCTGCTTTTAGTTCCGAGGAGACTTTCTGTACTTCAGCTAGGATTTGTGATCTGAAAGAGGAAATTATTTACCGTATTTTTCGTCGTATAAGACGCACTTTTTCTTCCCCAAAACTGGGGGAGGAAAGTTGGTGCGTCTTATACGGCGAATATACCTTTTCAAACTGCCTCTGTCCTCTTGATCTCACCCCAGCGCTTCCTACCAGCATCGCGTCGGCCGGTGCGTCCTAGTGACGTCACACACGCAACGCTGCAGTACACGAGGAGTGCTGGTAGGAAGCGCTGGGGTGAGATCAAGATGGCAGAGATCAGAAGAAAGGTGAGGATCAGGGGGGTCAGGGAGGATCAGGACGGTCAGGGAGGATCAGGAGGGTCAGGGAGGGTCAAGGGCTCCCAAATGCTCCCAAATGCTGCAGTATATGGATATGTATGTGTGTGTATGTGTGTATGTGTGTGTATGTGTGTGTATGTGTATGTGTGTGTATGTGTGCATGTATGTGTGTGTATATATGTATGTATGTGTATGTATATTTATGTGTGTATGTATATGTATGTATGTGTATCTATGTATATATTTATATATATATATATATATATATATATATATATATATATTTGTGTGTAATGTAGTTGTGTATCTGTGTGTAAAGTGTATTTGTGTTTGATTCAGATTTTTTTTTTTTCTTGTTTTCCTCCTCTAAAAACTAGGTGCGGCTTATCTGCCGGTGCGTCTTATAGGGCGAAAAATACGGTATTTCAAGTCTTGGATAACTGCTTTAGTACAGGGTGCAGAGGTCTCTAATCCACTTTCCAGTGATTGTTTAGCTGGAGTAGAAAAATGTTAAGAGTGCATAGTTGAATTTATAGCTTAATAATCTTGAATCTTTTTTGACGTATTTCTCTTAGAGGCTCCAGCCACCTTCTTTATTTAGTTTTTTAAGTAAATTGTAAGGACTCTTTTAAATGTGTCACGTGTAGCTTCAGATGCCCTATTCTGGGTGGGGAGATGTATTTACAATCTAATGTGATTCTTGTGCATAAATTATATTTTCACAAATAAATATAGACCTTTTTCAGGCTTTGTCATAAAGTTTAATCTTGTTTTTCTATATCTATGTGGATATACTATAGAGGAAATATTTCAGATCTAACTTATGTTATCCCTGATGACTATTTCTCAAGACTTTATAGCTGCAGCTGACCACTAGATGGTCGTAGAGCACACAGAGATGATTTAAACAGTATAATTAACTCTTACTGCATTGTCTCTTCAAAAAAGAAGACAAATAACAGTTTCTTCAGATTTTAAGTAGGCAACTGAAATTGTTTGCTCAATGTGAATTTCTAACATTATAAAGTAGTTTTTTCAACGCAGATTAAATCTGTCTCCCATATAAAAGTCATATCTTATATCCTTATTATTATTTGAATAATAAGCTGCTGGGTCTTCTCTTGATTTACAGAATCCACAATTACACAGTTTAGTGCACAATCCAGATATTGTTCTATTTCTTCAAATTGTCACATAAAATAGATTTCTGTAGAATTCTGTAGATTTGAGCCAGACAAGCAGTATCAGTTTTTACCCACCTTAAGTAGGGTGTTTACCAGTGTTAAAGAGTCTCCTTTGTTCTGGCAAACAGACCTTGAATGGTTCATCAGCAAACCCCAGGGGAAGAAGTTGCCAGACTTGATTTCTAAAGCAAGCTGGGCCCTCCTGTGTGCAATCTCTCTGTATATCGATTTGGTGATAAATAAGTCACTTTATATATGATTATATATGGATTTTAAGCAGAGTTCCTGGGGCATGCATCCACTCTCCTGGAGTGTTAGCTCCTGTCCCTCTTAATAATAATGCATTTTATTAAAATCCTGTTTCCACAAAACTGTTTCGAAAACTAAAATCATGATTTCCATAGCTGTAATGACATCTGGGTTTCAAATTGACATGGTGGTTGCTCTATATATAAGAGTTTTTCATATAGGCAAAACTATGTATTCTCCGGTTTGAATATATTTTACATATGTGCAAAACTTTTACATTATTCACAAATTGGAATATAGGTGAAACTGAGTAGCTTTACATTAAATTCCATTTCAAATATGGCAACTGCATGAAGAGAGCTAGGCTAAGATGACCAGACCTCCCTTTTAAAGTGCCATTGAAGTTAAGGAAGCATATGTAAAAAAAACAGAGCATTAATAAACTTCAAACATAAAAATATTACTTTTACTTTTACCAGACTT
The DNA here is from genome assembly GCA_027410445.1 of Discoglossus pictus. Taxonomy (NCBI): domain Eukaryota; kingdom Metazoa; phylum Chordata; class Amphibia; order Anura; family Alytidae; genus Discoglossus; species Discoglossus pictus. Next base: position 112,278,213 of record CM050164.1, read on the forward strand.
GTGCTTGTGAGTGAAAGTTGACATGCTGAGGGGGAAGTTAAAGAGCAGATTAAACAAGATATGTAGTTTGTGCAACTTCTTTCTTCTGAGTATATGTGGAAATGGGGAATGGGTGTTGAATATAAAAATGGAAGAACACATACCCCTATTACACCAGCAGAGCAAATTCTGCTAAATGTAAGATTTTCACTAAATAGATCATAGATAATAATGGGATATGCTTATAAAAAATGTATGTTAAGTAGTGAGCATGGCCAGCAGTGGTGGAGCTAATGAATGGAGTATTCTGGTGCAAAATTATTTGGAGCCTCCCCATGATGCCCTGGGTCCACTGGGGTCTCTGGGGGTTGATTACCACCAGCCTGTGCCCTGAGAGGCCAAATATTACACCTCCAAGCAATATATGGACTGTATCTGGACTGGTACCCCTTGTGGTAACCCCTGGATGTATGGGTTGGGGTTGCCCTGTTGGCATATGTAGGTTCATAATAATTGTGGCATTAAGGGCATGTAGTTATAGCTGCGTGATAGGGTTGTTGCTATTTTTAGGATGCATGCTATCCAGGGACCCTATGGACTGGTTGGGACTGAGCAAACAAACATGGGCCCTGGATGTCACTGCCTAAAGTGGCACAACTGATCCCTTTTCTTCAAAGAGATTGCCCCACCATCTGGGTACACGGACTGTTTTTTTTTTTTTTACATTCTAAAACATAATGTCAAATATAAAGTCAAGTTATTAAAAAGAGCATATTGTAAAGCAACCTATCAAAAATTAAGTGTTAAAAAAGCAAAAATAATGCTAAAATAACCTTTTATAGCAGAAGGAAAATTGAGATGTAGGCCTGAACAGTTTAGTAAAAGACTAATGATGGACATGTTATGTGTTCAGTTTAGTAAAAGACTAATGATGGATATGTAATGTGTTCAAATCACACATATATATTAAAATGACATCAATGGGTTAAGACTGCATTTTTTAAACTTGGTTTGTTCAGTTATTCATATTTCTTCCTCCATTGTCACATTGAAGAAATGAGCATTAATGTCGTAGTCATAATAGCATGCACAGCACTGGTATTGTCCTGTTGGCATGAGTTGGTTAATACTGCCTGTGGTTACACAGATGACTTATAAATGTACTGTTAAGTATGAGAATCCCCAAATCATGTTTGGCATCAAAATTACCGGTCTTCCCTGAGGAATATAATAAGGCATGGATAGGATCAGAGTTAGGGGGTAACAGGCTGAGAGTGTTCGCCATTATGGTCCCCTGGATAGCTAGCTTCCTGACAGAGGAAATTTAGCATTAACACAAGTGTGAATTCCCTACACAGTACAAAAGATCCCATTAAGCTATCCAGCCGTTTAGGCTCCAGCACCACAGGGGGACGGTTAGAAAGGCAGACATCAAGTGATTGACAGGCAGGGCACATGGCTGGAATCCGGGAGCCTGTGTATTGGATAAAGGAGACTGTCACTAAGAGGTGGGACTTAGTAATGAGGAGTGACTAAAATGCATAAAAAGTTGGATGGATGAAAAATAAAGTGTGCTCAGGTGGTCATACATAATTAAGTGTGTGCTGAATATTGAGGAAAGGGATAACCCTGATAATAGGGGTTAATAATTCTACGTCTACCTAGGAAATTCTGTTACTCTGACTGGTAATTCTGGTGTTTTTGTGGTCATGTATTGCTGGGTGGGTCAGAGCTAGGTTCTGGGCAACCCCAATTAAAAAAGACACCCCCACTCAACTTTTCTATGCCAAGTAATTGCGTTTAGAGAGTCAGCAAAGATAAATAAGATAAATATGTATACCCCTTGGCTAACCAGTAGCAGTGGGCTCCTACCATGTAGTGGGCTCTGGTGCTTTGAACATGCTGCACATGCAGCAGCTCTACCACGGGTGGTCACCTTACCCTAGAAGCAATAACAAGTGTGTGACAACATGTCAACAGCACTTGCACTTCGCTCCTGTTAAAAGGTGTGTGCATGATTTGTGCATTTTGTTTTCCATTTGATGGGCTTTGTACATTTTCCAGGAAGCCTGACTAATCTAATGTTTTATTATTAGTGATTTGTCAGTAGATTGAAAAAAAATCATAATTGTAATCTTTTAAAATATTCAGAGCATTGTGTTCACTTTGACTAACAGTAACTAGGCAGTTCTATAAATACCCATCATCTATATATATACCGTATATGTTTGCACTACCATCACTTGGTAATATTTTACATTCTGCATTATATTTGCTAAATCTGGAAAGTTTCTTATTTTGTATTGATTTGTATTTATTATTCATTGTATTATTACACCATTTCTTTACTGCCGCTACTATTCTATGTCCATCATATTACAACACGAGCAGAGTAAAATCACACTTTAATATATTACCCATGTAAGGAAGTTGTGCAAGTTCACTTGCAGCTAATTGTGTACAAGCATGTTCCTTCTGTTCTTCTAAAGGATAATCATTATAGACACCCACATCTAAAGGTAAGTGGCTTAGTAAATATGTAAGGAATGGAATCTTTGTCTCTTTAAAGGACCAATGCTGTCATGTATTAAATACATACTCTTAAAGAAATATTCAAGAAAATTATTTTGTTATCTGGTGTAAGGAAGGAATTTTGCTTTTTTTTCCCTTTTGACACAATTGGCAAAGTTTCAATGTTTTTTTTTTCTGTTTGCCTTCCTCTGCATCAATTAACAATTATTGACAATTAACAAATAAGCCACATATTATAAGGATCAAAAGAGATCTAAAAACGTTGAACTTGATGGACTAAATATCTTTATTCAACCTCAAATACTATGATCCTCATTCAATTTGGAGGCTGCAAGTTATGGAGTATAGGCCGTATGTCTGCGGGCCTTCTGTGGGCCCGCAGCGTCCGCAACTTAGGGTGCTTTTCAATTGGCCGAGGAAGCAAGTCCCGGCCCGATATCGCACATCGTAAACCATGAACATGATTGATTAAGCAAGTCTAAGCAAGTAACTCCGGAGTTAGAAACAGCCAATGGAAACAGAGATGGTCATCATAACGTCAATGAAAAATGGAAGTTGGATTTCAAAGTCCTATGGGCTTCAATTACAAGTTACGATCAGACCCACATTCCAGATATAATGCAATATTGATAAAACCGTAAAAATTATATTCTATCACATGCAAGTTACAGTATATTTATTAACACATTGATTGCCAGTAGTGTGTGTATTTGTCCTTTTCAAATGCTCCGGACATGTCATTAAGCCCTTTGCGAGTCCTCCTTGGTACCAGTGACTTGGGGTTCGACTTTTGCCATTTGTGGGCTTGACGGCTTGCTTTGCCATGGAGAATCAGAATAATTGAAAAGTGATTTTAGCGTTCACAACTCTTGCGGCCGTGAAAGATCAAAGGCTTGGAGGGGCATTAACTTGCAATGTATATACTTTAACAGCATTTTGCCCATTACCAAGTTTAGTTATCTAAAAGGTCAAATAAAAAAATTTGACCAGAGTTATCCTGTAACCCTTTAAGTGGCAAAATGAAAACCGTAAAACTGCTTTTACAGTGGCAGATTATTTTATAATTTTTTTATAATCCGGAAAAATTGCATAATATAGTTTTTACAAATTAGAATCTGTATTTATCGGTATTGAATATTTATTTACCCCATGTTTTCCTGGATAAGTATTATATTTGATTATACTAATTTGAATTTTTTCTAGTGTATTTTTTGTAGTTAGAGTGCTGCTTGTTAAAATTCATTGGTTTTATATGCGGCTTTGGTTATATAAGAATTTATTTTCCTTATTTTTATTTTACAACAATAAAAGTTATTTCTTATATTTCATATATATATATCTTTACAACAATCAACACACAAACCAGGCACTCACACCATACCTTAGGATCGGCAGTAACCGTGAAACAGTACTGTATGTGGTTAAGTGACCTGGTTTGTGAAAAATCCATCCGTTGCTATGTCTAAAACTGTGAAATACAGTAAGCATGTCCTGCCCAGTTTTCCCAGAATGCAGTGCATATACTGTATTTCTGAGGAATTTAAGCAGGAAATAAGTTTTTATCAATTTATTTTTAGACATTCAAATAGAATCACTAATGTACTATTCCTTATTTGTACTACTGTACTTTGTACTGTGGAGTGCTTCTATCACTCGTAGCCCACCATATGTGAAATAATTGCTGTATAGAACTACTCTTTACAACAATCAACAAACAAACCAGGCACTCACACCATACTGAGGATTGGCAGTAACTGTGAAATAGTACTGTATGTGGTTAAGTGACCTGGTTTGTGAAAAATCCATCCGTTGCTATGTCTAAAACTGTGAAATACAGTAAGCATATGCTTTAAAAGAGCCATGTTTAAAATGGTTTGGATTGACAGAGTGATGGTGCTTTATGTGGCCTCATTTGCATGTCCCACCCATTTTTCCCAGACTGCAGTGCATATACTGTATTTCTGAGGAATTTGAGCAGGAAATAAGTTTTTATCAACTTATTTTTAGACATTCAAATAGAATCACTAATGTACTATTCCTTATTTGTACTACTGTACTTTGTACGGTGGAGGGCTTCTATCACTCTTAGCCCACCATATGTGAAATAAATGCTGTATAGAACTACTGTTTACAACAATCAACACACAAACCAGGCACTCACACCATACTGAGGATCGGCAGTAACCGTGAAACAGTACTGTATGTGGTTAAGTGACCTGGTTTGTGAAAAATCCATCCGTTGCTATGTCTAAAACTGTGAAATACAGTAAGCATATGCTTTAAAGGAGCCATGTTTTAAATGGTTTGGATTGACAGAGTGATGGTGCATTATGTGGCCTCATTTGCATGTCCTGCCCAGTTTTCCCAGACTGCAGTGCATATACTGTATTTCTGAGGAATTTGAGCAGGAAATAAGTTTTTATCAACTTATTTTTAGACATTCAAATAGAATCACTAATGTACTATTCCTTATTTGTACTACTGTACTTTGTACGGTGGAGGGCTTCTATCACTCTTAGCCCACCATATGTGAAATAATTGCTGTATATATATATATGTGTGTGTATATGTGTGTGTGTATATATATGTGTGTGTATATGTATATATATATATATATATATATATATATATATATACATATATATATATATATATATATATATATATATATATATATATATATATATATATATATATATATATATATATATATATATATATATATATGTGTGTTTATGTGTGTGTATGTATATATATATATATGTATATATATATATATATATATATATATATGTGTATATATATATATATATGTGTATATATTTGTTTATATATAAATGCATATGTGTACACATATTATTATTTTTTTTAAATACAAGTCCCCCTGTGGTGAGCTTATTCTTGAAACGGGGAAGTTTCTATGCTAGGTCAAGATGCACTCATCCTAGCCACTTAGAAGGTTAGAGACGTGCTAAAGAATTATTGTTTTCCTGCATTTAAAAGATCATGCTTTAAACATTACTAAAGTTGTATTTTGCACAAAAGAAAAATAAAATAAAATAAGGCCTGTTTCAACTTCATAGGAACTAACAGGAAAGGCACAGAACATTTGTGCTGAAGATTTAATTGGCAGACAAGTATGACTCATACAGCTATGTTACTGCTCACTGGCTCTCTGAGTAGTCATATTAGTATTGCTAGATATGAGGCTATTAGGCGATGGTTAATAAAACCATATTACTAAATGCACAATTATCATGACACCCTTTAATCACACTACTTGTAATTAAATAAATTAACTGTAGATGTCTCCTATGTTGTTAATTACTTTATCTTTTATCACTGAGTGTAAATGAGTGGATATTAAGAAAAATGGTCTTGTCAACAAAAATGAGGGCTTTGGTGGACTCTTTCTACCTTTGTTTCAGAGCTTCTTCCTCTGATGAAGTATTCATTTTAAAGAGTGGTAATCATTACATGCTCTAACATGAAATGTGTACAAAAATGCATTGTTGGTCACTTACAAAGAGCTCTGCAGGTTCTTTGTAGGTCAAGATGATTATATACAGGACAGTCTGCTTCTCCATGCATCACCTGGGATGCCTGAACCACAGTGCAACGCTGAAACTGACAAATAAAAAAACTGCCATATGCTTAGTAGAATGTGGGAAAGCCCCTAATCAAAAAATAATAAGAGAGGAGAGGGAGAGAGAAAATGGGGGGGGAGAGGGGGAGAACAAGGGGGAGAGGGAAAGAAAGACAGAAAGAGAGAGGGTAGAGAGAGAAAGAGAGTGCTATAGAGGGAGACAAAGAGTGGGAAGAGAGAAAGAGGGAGAAAGAAATAGAGAGGGAGATAAAGAGTGGGGAGAGAGACAGAAAGAGGGAGAAGGAGGGTGAGAGAGAAACATGGGGAGACAGATAGAGGGGGAGATAGAGAGAAATGGAGAGGGGAGAGAGGGAATGAAAGAGTGGGGGAAAGAGAGAGGGAGATTGAGACAAATTTAGGGGAGAGATAGGAAAAGAGAGAGAGAGGGGGGAAAAGGGGGAGAGACAAAGAGAGGGGAGAGAAAGAGAATGGGTGTGAGAGAGAGACACACGGAAAGTGGGGAGGGAGTTGAAGGGTAGCTATATCAAGAGGGATAGAGATAGAGATAGAGAAAAGGGGGAGGGGGAGAAGAATACAATGAGGGGGAGAGAGAGGGAGATATAGAAAGAGGGGGAGAAGGAGGGGGAGAGAAAGAAAGGGTGAGACAGAAAGAGGTAGAGAGAAAGGGGAGACAGGAGGTCAGAGAGAGGGAAAGGGAGGGAGTAGGAGAGAGAAGGGAAGGAGAGAGTGAATGGAGGGGGAGAGAGAGAAGGGAGAAAGAGAGAGCGTGGAGAGGAGAGAGAAAGAGGGAGAGAGGGGAGCTTGAGAAAGAGGGAAAGAGTGGGAGTGAGAAACAGAGAGAAAAGGTTAAAAAGAAGGAAATGATAGAGGAGATTTTATATATATATATACATATATATATATATATATATATAAATATATATATATATATATATATATATATATATATATATATATATATATATATATATATATATAATGTTCGCATTGGGGGGTTCAGCCCACCACAACAGTCCCAGTTTCTTATGTGGCCTCTTTGGGAAATTAATTGCCTACCCCCGCCCTTAGCTGATTATTACTGTGTTAATGCGTAAAGCATACCAGACAGCTTCTAAATTCTACCTTAATAATCATTTTTAACTTAGAAACATTTTACATTTTTGTAAATGCCATCAATACAGAATAACTGATGGTGAATTTTGTATCATCCATGTATGTAAAAATTACCGCAATGATTGAGGAGTAAAACTTGGCACAACTGTGAACCAGTTTTTCTAGCTAAAAATGAAACAGGAAAAAGCAAAAGGAGAAGTGGTATTTCATTTATTTTAAGCAGAATATTTGTAATAGATTGAATCAAACAAAACCTAGAAAAAGGGAAGGTGAAGCTTGTAAGTACACATAGGCATTGTGTCTGAATAACACATCATAATTATTTTTTGTCATTATTTTCAAACTAGCGACCTGCCAGTCAAAAACGAAGGGGCAATTAAATTTTAAGCCATGGCAATGCTGTTTGCCACACAATGTAAGGCTTTTGCTCATCTGTGGACCTTAGGCGCTCATTGTGAGCCTCTCCCCTCGTGTACTTCAATTGTCCGGCTTTGCAGCGATTACCTTTGGCAGTCATCGCGAAGACAGATATATAAGTACAATGTAAAATGGCAAAAATAAATAAATGAATATACTTTACCTATGTATATTTAATATGCAGCAATCTATATCCTGAAGAGCTAAGAATCTATTTGGATTTTCCTGCATCTGAAAATGTACAGTTATAGTATTGATCATTTGAGGAGAAAGTGTCAGCAATATGGCAAGTGTGCAGTGTTAGCCAGGCTGCGTGTTATGAGTTGTAAGTAAGTCTTGTAAAATGGCTTATTTTTTCTGTTACTTGGCTCACAGCATTTTCCGTCCATTGTAATGGTATATTTTCTTTGTGCTACGTTCCTGGCTAACTTGTACATGCCTGGCGGTGATTTTCGTGGATCTGTGCCCTTTAGCTTTATTTTCATTTTTTTCTTCCGCCATTTTTCTTCTCGCTTAGCCGATTTTCAAGTGGCGAAACTTTTTAAATGAGACTTAAATTTGCGTCCAAGATCACTCCTAGACGTCCTGGCTGTCCCCCCGTGCTGTGTGTGATGTTTGTTTTATGTGGTATTTTTTTGTGGTTGTGCTTTTGGTATTTGTGGATGTGCACGGTTCGGCCATTAACTTAGTATTTTTGCAACCTTGTATTTTCTTTTCTAAGTTCCGCGAGTCGTAATTGTTGATTGTAAAAGTTGTACATCCTTGTCATTGTTTTCCACGCTTCGGGGTCGTGTAGCCTCGTTTTCATTTTTTTCGGTTGCCATTTTTTTTCTTGCTTTGCTGGTTTTCAATTAGCAAAACTCCTTAAATTCCATATTAATTTGCGTGCAACTTCACCCCCAGATGTCCTGGCTGTCCCCCCGTGCTGTGTGGGATGTTTTTGTTATGTTTTGGTTTTATTTTTAAGTGTTTTTGTTGTATTTGTTTCGGCTGTTAACTTCGTATTTTTGTGACCTCGTATTTTTTATTTTTCTAAGTCCCGCGGGTCGTAATTTTTTTGTCTAAGTCCGTATTTGCTCATTGCGCGTTATTGTTTTTTTCTATGTCCCGAGGGTCGTATATATATTTTCCGCAGCGTGGTCATTTTTTTTCAAAGTCACGCTTTTCTGGGTTCTTTTTAACCACGAGTGAGGCGCCGTAGAGCCTCCACCTCCGCAAATGCGAACACTCGCTTTGCAAGGTCCACATTTGCGGCCTGCATTGCAGCGGACGCTGGAGCCTCCACCTCCGCAAATGCGGACCTCGCGAACTGCGGCCCTCGCTTTGTGACGACGATACAGTTTGACAACTATTATATGTGATACAAGAAATGATTAAGTTCTGCATAAATTTCAAATTAACCCTAGTTTAAAGACACTTTATTGCCTAATTAATTATTTTATAAGGGATTATTCTTTTGGGGTGACAGTTTTTCAATACACAATATTGTAATAGTTTGTGGCTCTTCAACTCAATAAGATACATTTTTATTAATAGCATGTGTGCATTGCATTCTCAAAGCTGATGAAGCAAAATATTAATTACTTCTCTGTTTACTTTTACATAGAGTATCACTCCATTACTCAACCAGATTTGGAAACTGTCTTCTACTTCTCCAGCAACAGTGCCTCAAGGTGCCTCATAGCCATGCCCAAAGACTTTGGAGCTAACTGTGCTCACAAACACATGCCTTCATTAAGTAAACTGCTAGCCATTATTAGCAAGGGTCACTCCTAATATTACACTTGCTGGCACAGTTCCTGTCTTTACTCTACTCAGAACTTGGGTTCTCTGTATGTTCATTACCATACTCAAGCAGTATTGACACTAGAGCTCTCCTTTTTGTTTGCACCTTTTGAACTCCTTCTATATCAGAGAAGATCTACCAAGATGGTCACTCAGATCCTACTATATATTTGTGATACATATGCCACTTCCCTAATGTCTGTAGGCTTTGTGCTTTTGAGTACAGCTGGCAAGCTAACCATCCCATGGTACTGAAATTGACCATATCTATTGATGGTTTCTGACACCCCTATAAAAAATAATTTAGCATTGTTTGTAGTATCTAATCAATGAAGCGTATGTATGTTCTTAAATGTAAAACTATGAGTAGAATGATAGTAAAATATATAATGTAACTTGCTTTACTAAAAGGTCATGGAAGGTTTCTGGATTTACTAGGTTTATAATATACCGATGTATCTATTTGCATTTATAAACTTTATTGTATTAAGACATACTCATAGGCTCAGTTTTTACTGACTAAAGTCAAACAAATAGTACCTGCTTGAGTCTGCCCTTTGCATCTCATAAAGGCGCAGACTATGTAGTACTGGTTTTGCAGTGTCTCATACTAGCCAATCTTGCAGCTGAAATATTGCTGAAATTGTGACCTTGACTGGCTAGTATGAGACGCTCCACAGCCAGCACTACAGAGCCTGTATCTTTATGGTCAATAGATGGCTGCCACAAGCAGGTATTACTATTTGTTTGACATTAGTCAGTAAGAAGAGAGCCTATAAGCACTTCTTAATAAATTAAATTACATAAAAGTAATTAGGTACATGGGCATATTATATACCTAGTAAAATACAGAAACTCTCCATGACCCTTTATCCTTCTGTCTAAATATAAATTTCTCTTACATAAAAGAGTATAACAATAAATAGAAAAGTTATAAAATTAGAGAAGGTTGTCACAATCTGCTTCTTCAAGGGGACTTGATATGAACCTAGTTCAAACCTACCCCAGCAGAATCATGTGGTTCTTGTTCTCTGTGGCACAGAAGATGGCTTCTGAAGAGGGCAATGCACAATGATACAGGCAGAGAATACTGGATACAGGTTACTAGTGGATACAACACACACAAATACACAGTGGATATGTGAACACTATAACTGAACCTTTATTGAATGATCAAAACAACATATTTATACTCTCCAATACCACACCCTTGTGTACATTTGTGTATGTGTGATGTCAGCCCATCTGGCTTGCATCCTTCGGCTATCAAAGCTCTTGAGATCAAATTCACCCAATATCTATAGCTGGCTAGTGTAAAAACCTTGATGTTAAACTCAAGTGTTTGCTTAGGACTACTTTAAGTACATACATCTGTCTTGACCCATGGTCTGTATGTGTGAGTGTGCAATGATCTGCAGCTAACTTCTATGCCGAGCATTTTTACCAATTCCTTATATGTTCTATAACACATTTTCCCTCTTATAATATATTATAACTAGTATACATAATAACCATGTACAGGCAACATATAAAACACACAATAATACATAATCCCAATGTAACAATGTCATGCTCCCTTGGCCATATTCATAATTACTGGCAATAAGTCATTAAAGAATTAAATCATGACAAAGGCAAATGATGCAAAATGCAGAAAATGAATCTGCAACAGATTTGAAATTCATCTGAAATATGATTTTCTCTTCTCAAACAACACAGAAAAGATTAACATGATGGCAGCTCAAACATAATACTTAAATACCAGGTTCATAAGTTTTACATTACTGTACTGTAATTTTACTAATTTTATATAAATCTATTTATGTTTAGGTGCATCTAATATTTTGAAATGCAACTTACATCACTGACCTTTTTTTAATATATTTTTATATATGACATGACATACAAACAAAAAAAGTGCATAAAATGAAACACCTACAATCATATATTATTCAAGGTTTACGTTAAATAATCCTAACTTCTAAATCCTTCAATTCCTTTTTTTATATTTTTCTTTATGAAGCAAAACAACTGAACATAAAATTAAATTAACAGCCTTATTAAATTGTGATTCATCAAATTTAAAAGGGCTCTATTTAAGCACACAGCATATTTTTTTACAGAAGTTTTTAGTTAGTCAACTTCTATCCAAAAGCAAGGTCTTCACTAACCAAAAACTTCTGTAAAAAAAATATGTTGTGTGCTTAAATAGAGCCCTTTTAAATTTGCTGAATTGCAATTTAATAAGGCTGCTAATTTGCAACTTATCACATATATAGTTGTGAGCATGCGGGCTGTTGCTAACGCTTGTGGGCTCGAGCAGCGAGGTCCGCAATTGCTGCGGGCTCGCATAGCGAGCCTGCGGCCCTTGCAAAGCGAGGGCCGCAGTTGCTGTGGGCTCCTGTAGCGAGCCTGCGGCTCTCGCTAAGCGAGGGCCGCAGTTGCTGCAGGCTCGCGCCGCCGTAGGCTCTCATCCCTACCACCCTCATCCCTCTCCAATTACCTCCGCTCACTTAGCTGTGTTGCGCTGCTCCTGCTGCTGGCCAGCGCGTCTTCTGTGTCGGGACCCGGTATATGCTAATGACGTGACGTCGCGGCACGTCATTACCATATGCCGGGTCCCAAAGACCCGGTGGACAGCAGCAGGAGCCCCATGACTCCCATCACCCCCTCCTCCCTCCTCTTATCCTCCCCCTCCACTCATCCTCTCCCTCTCCTCCCCTCCCCTCACCCTCTCCTATCCCTCCCCTCATCCTCTCCTCCCCATCCCCTCATCCTCTCCCTCCCCTCATCCTCTCCCTCCCCTCTCCCTCTCCCTCCCCTCATCCCTACCACCCTCATCCTCCCTTTCCCCCTCTCCAATTACCCCCCCCTCCCCTCACTTACCTGTATTGCGATGCTCCTGCTGCTGTCCAGCGAGTCTTCTGTGTCGGGACCCGGTATATGCTGATGACGTGACGTCACATGAGCGTAACGTCATTACCATATGCCGGGTCCCATAGACACGATGGACAGCAGCAGGAGTCTCATGACTCCAATCAACCCCTCCTCCCTCATGTTATCCTCATCCCCCCTCCACTTATCCTCCCCCTCCACTCATCCACCCCTCATCCTCTCCCTCCACTCGTCCTCCTCATCCTCCCCTCCACTCATCCTCCCCATTCCCTCAACCTCCCCCTCCACTCATCCTCTACCTCCCCTCTCCCTCCTCTCATCCTCTCCTCTCACTCTCCCTCTCCCCCTCCTCCCCTCATCCTCCCTCCACTCATCTTCCCTTTCCCCCTCTCCAATTACCACCCGCCACTTACCTGTATTGTGCTGCTCCTGCTGCTGTTCATCGCGTCTTCTGTATCTGGACCCGGTATATGCTAATGACATCACATGCTCATAACGTCATTACCATATGCCACACATGGGTGGGGAGGGAAAGAGACACATGGGAGGGAGAGAGACACAGGGGAGGGAAAGTCACAGGGGAGGCGGAGGAAGAGACACAGGGGAGGGGGGAAAGACACACAGGGGAGAGGGAGAAGAGACACTGGGGGGGAAATAGACACAGGGGAGGGGGAACAGATACAGGGGAGGGGGAGAAAGAGACACAGGGGAGGGGGAGAAAGAGACACAGGGGAAGGGGGGAAGGCACACAGGAGATGGGGGAAGAGACACAGGAGTTGGGGGAAAGAGACACGAGGCAGGGGGAAAGAGACACAGGGGAGGGGGAAAGAAGCACAGGAGAAGTGGGGAGACACAGGGGAGGGAGGGGGGTAACAGACACAGGGAAGGGGGGAAGAAACACAGAGGAAGGGGGGAAAGAGCCACAGGGAAGAAGGAGCAAGAAACACAGGGAAGAGGAGGGAAGAGACATGTGGTAGGGGGGGAGAGAGAGGGGGAGCAGGGCAAACAGACACAGAGGGAGTAGACAGGGATCAGACACAGGGGAGGGAGAGGGGGGCAGACACAGGGGAGGGAGACAGGGGGGAACAGACACAGGGGAGGGAGACAGGGGGGAACAGACACAGAGGAGGGAGACAGGGGGAACAGACACAGGGGAGGGAGACAGGGGGAACAGACACAGGGGAGGGAGAGAGGAGAAAAGAGACACAAGGGAGGGAGGGGAGGGTGGAAAGGAAACACAAGGGAGTAAGTAAACAGGGGGAGGTAAAGTAAAGAGGGAGGAGGATGAGGAGAGGTAGGAGGATGAAAAGGTGGAAGGAAACAGACACAGGCGGAAAGAGACACAGGGGAGGGGAGGGAAAGACAAAAGGGAGGGAAGGAATAGACACGGGAGGGGGATAAAGACACACAGGGAAGGGGGAGAAGAGACACAGGGGGGGGACAGACACAGGGAAGGGGGGGGGGAGACACAGGAGGGGGGAAGAGACACCAGGGGGGATAGACACAGGGGAGGGGGGGAACAGACTCATGGGAGGGGGGAACAGACTCAGGTGGGGGAAGAGACACAGGGGAGGGCGAAGACACACAGGGGAGGGGGGAAAGAGGCACAGGGGAGGGGGGAAGAGACACAGGAGATAGGGAAAGAGACACAGGGGATGGGAGAAAGAGACACAGGGGAGGGGGGAAAGAGACACAGGAGAGGGGAAAGAGACACGGGGGTGGGACAGACACAGGGAAGGGGGGGAAGAGACACCAGGGGGGATAGACACAAGGGAGGGGGGGGAAGAGACTCATGGGAGGTAGGAGCACACACAGGGCGGAAGAGACACAGTGGGGAAGAGACAGGGGAGGGGGAAAGAGACACAGGGGAGGTGGAAAGAGACACGGGGAGGGGAGGGAAAGAGGCACGGGGAGGGGAGGGGGGAACAGACTAATGGGAGGGGGAACAGACTCGCGCCGGGGAAGAGACAAAGAGTAGGGGGAAGACACACAGGGGAGGGGGGAAAGAGGCACAGGGGAGGGGGAAGAGACACAGGAGATGGGGAAAGATACACAGGGGATGGGTGAAAGAGACACAGGGGAGGGGGGTGAGAGACACAGGGGAGGGGGGAAAGAGACACAGGGGAGGGGGGAGAGACACAGGGGAGGGGGGAGAGACTCAGGGTAGGGGGGGAAAGAGACACAGGAGAGGGGGGAAGAGACACAGGGGAGGGGGGAAGAGACTCATGGGAGGGGGGAAGAGACACAGGGGAGGGGGAAAAGAGACACAGGGGAGGGGGTAAAGAGACACATGGGAGGGGGGAAGAGTCACAGTGGAGGGGGAAACACACAGGGGAGGGGGAAGAGACACAGGGGAAGGGGAGAAAGAGACACAGGGGAGGGGAGGGAAAGAAGCACAGGGGAGGAGAGGAAGAGACACACGGGTGGGGAGGGAAAGAGACACATGGGAGGGAGAGAGACACAGGGGAGGGAAAGTCACAGGGGAGGGGAGGAAGAGATACAGGGGAGGGGGGAAAGACACACAGGGGAGAGGGAGAAGAGACACAGGAGGGTGGAATAGACACAGGGGAGGGGGAACAGATACAGGGGAGGGGGAGAAAGAGACACAGGGGAGGGGGAGAAAGAGACACAGGGGAAGGGGGGAAGGCACACAGGAGATGGGGGAAGAGACACAGGAGTTGGGGGAAAGAGACACGAGGCAGGGGGAAAGAGACACAGGGGAGGGGGAAAGAAGCACAGGAGAGGTGGGGAGACACAGGGGAGGGAGGGGGGGGGGGTAACAGACACAGGGAAGGGGGGAAGAAACACAGAGGAAGGGGGGAAAGAGCCACAGGGAAGAAGGAGCAAGAAACACAGGGAAGAGGAGGGAAGAGACATGTGGTAGGGGGGGGAGAAAGAGGGGGAGCAGGGCAAACAGACACAGAGGGAGTAGAGAGGGATCAGACACAGGGGAGGGAGAGGGAGGCAGACACAGGGGAGGGACACAGGGGGGAACAGACACAGGGGAGGGAGACAGGGGGGAACAGACACAGGGAAGGGAGACAGGGGGGAACAGACACAGAGGAGGGAGACAGGGGGAACAGACACAGGGGAGGGAGGGGGAAGAGACACAGTGGAGGCGAAAAGAGACATAAGGGAGGGAGGGAAGGGTGGAAAGGACACACAAGGGAGTAAGTAAACAGGGGGAGGGGCTCGCGGCCAGCATTACAATTTTATTTCCGTCATTTTTGACGGGCAAGTCGCTAGTATACTAATATCCTCTAAAGGTCTAGTTTTTTGTTATTGTATAACTCTATTGATCCATTTCATGTCATATCGTAATAACCTGTGCTCTGATGAATATATCAGTGTTTCCACGTAGGCCATGTTGTCTATTTACTCTATGATAATGCACCAGGGGAAGTCTGTTGTTTTTTTCCATTTAGGTTCAATATGTAATTTGACACCAATAAATATTGTTGCTAACAGTTTTTTTTACTTCCAGATTTTAATTATCTAGAGAACATTCATATTAAACAAATCTGTGGTGCAAATATTAATTGTCTGTTGCAGAAATCATTAATTACTTCTTCTATTTTCTGACATATTTTCCTAACTATTGGACAATTCCTGCAAATATGTAAATATGACCTGTCTTGTCCAGGTCCTCTGAAGCAACCATATGACTCATTTTGGAATATTTTATGTAATTTTGTTGGTACCATATACATTCTATGCGTCACTTTAAGACTTGTTTTAAATAAACTGTGATTTCTACAACTATTACTTTGAAAAACTAGACCTTTATCCCATTCTCTGTTATCTATATAAATGGTCAGATCATTTTCCCATCTTCTTTTTAATTTATTGAAGGAGTTTTCATCAAGTTTGTTTCCAAGTCTATATCTAATCTATTTTTATTTAGTCGTTCAGTCGCGTTCAACTCTTTGTGACTCAATGGACCACAGCATGCCAGGTGTATTTCTCAGTCGCTGCACTCTGAGCTCCAAGTTCATGATCATTGCTTCAGTGACCTCATTTATCCATCTCCGCCTCGTTCGTCCCCTTCTTCTTGTGCCTTCAATCTTTCCCAGCATCAGAGTCTTTTCTAGGGAATCCTGCCGTCTCATGATATGACAGAAATATTTGAGCTTCAGCCTCATGATCATACCTTGTAGTGAACAGTTTGTCTTGATTTCCTGAAGTTTTACTTGCAGTCCAAGGGACTCTAAACAGTCTTCTCCAATTCAAAGGTGTCAGACTTTTTTTGTGGTCCAGCTCTCACATCGGTATGTTACTAATGGGAATACCATATGTAACGGAACCCATCACTGTTTTACCCTGTTTTATGGTTATTTCATTCGTGATTAAAATATGATCCTACTATTATACTGTATGTATGTTGGTTTATGCTCTGCAGAATATTAGCCCAGACTATTGCAGACCTTGGCATAATAGATAATCCTATTACAGAGACTCCTCATAAGATAAGGAAGTCTATTGTATAAAGTGTTTTCATTCTCAGAAATAAGAACAAAGAAGGATGATCTAATCAATGTCTGATTGTATCAAAGTTGCCAGGTAGCCTCAGGGAGGTGTGACCCACCTATTGTCCCTCTATGTGTATTGTGGGGCCAAATATGGGCATGTGTATTACCTGTGGCCAAAGAGATGTGTATATATATTTCTGCATATAACAAAATAAAGTCAGTATTCATGTGACTCCCAATTGAGTGTCGTCCAATATGGGAGGTTGGGAATGGTGAGACTGTAGTGCTTCTTGGATATTTTACTGTATACCAGCAGAGATATTGGATTTGTGTTCCAACTCCGTTACACCATAGTTCTAACTAGTCTTCGTCTTTTTAACGTTGAGCAGCAGGCCAACTTTAGCACTCTCTTCTTTTACCCTCATCAATAAGTCCTTTAGTTCCTCCTCACTTTCAGCCATCAAAGTAGTATCATCAGCGTATCTGAGGTTGTTGACATTCCTTCCAGCAATATTGATTCCGTCTTTGGATTCATCCAGCCCAGCCTTACGCATGATGTACTCTGTATATAAGTTGAATAAATAAGGTGCACAAACTTTATTTTAATATATAAAAAAATATAAAAAACTCTGCTTTTATTTATCTGGTACTCGTCAATTAATTACTAAAGAATCCATTTAGGAATAAAGAATATGTGAAAATATATAAGATTTCAATGTTTACTTTAGGGGAATCTCACTAAAACGGATATAGAATATGGTATATAAATATAATCTGGATACCATTTGATTTAAGCTATACATTATCCAAGTTATATACCACATGTTACTAGATGATTTTTGAACTATAAAGCAAAAAGAGGACCATAATCAGTAAAAATCTGCAGTTATACCAATTAACTGCCTGAAAACTATTCAGTTAAAGGTCTAATCAGTAATCCTCATATGTTTTTATAGCTTAATCCTAGAGTTATTGAATCCTTAGATCTTAATACAGACACAATATAACAAAATTAATTTAAAAACAAAATTGGAGACATGGACAGCCTTAATGCCACTATATGCTATATGGATTGTAATAGACAAAAGTGCTTTTCAAACTTGTGGTAAATCTACAACGTTGTCATTGTACAGTGCACTACTATACAGCAATTGCCATGATCTTTTCTCAGTCTCTGCTTTATTTCTTTGCAGTATGATATTTTACTTGGTAATGGTGAAAATACTTCTTTATCTAAATCAATACGTATATATATAAATAATTTTGAAGGAACCATATTGCAAGAAGATTCATAAGATGTTCATTATCTGTCATGACTAATGATAAAGAAGTATTTTCAGCATTACCATTACACTTCCTAATATGACACCTCATCATCATCCTTCTTTTTTGATGACTCATATCAATCTTTACATGGAAAAAGTTACTTTGATATTCAATTTGTTTATTTTTAAGGTCCTGGTGTACTATGGTTCTATAAGGACCTTCAGCGAGATAATACTCTTTTGTGCTAAAAAAAACAAACCTGATAATTAATTTATTAATTTTTAAGGCCTGTTGTATTATGGTTCTTTAAAGGCTTCAGTGATGTCAATCACGATCCCGGAAGTAAAGGGGGTTTAAAAACCCACTAAATGCCACTATGAGTGAGCCCCAGAGGAAGCCTATCTTTTGGTGAAACGGAGCGTCGGAATGCACCCTCCCTGTAGTGATATGGACACCTATACCTGCTAAAAACGGTACTCATCAAGGAAGCTTCCTAAAATTAGGGCAGCAAAAAGGAGAAAAAACAAGAGTATTTGGAAACCTAAGCTGATACATCTGATTGTGAAGCAGCAGAATATTGAAACAGTGTAAAGTTGCAGTTGCAGTTTAGGACAATATTGTGCAACTGTTAATGTGGTATAGACCAACTATATTAATTGAATCCATACAATTTGATATGTGAGCAGGCAAGCTCTTGAAATACAGCATTGTGCAATAGCAGGGCGTTGTGCAATAATACAGATCAACTATATTAATGTGCATAAATCCATGCAATGTGATATGCGAGCAGGCAAGCTCTTGAAATACAGTATTGTGCAATAGGATAGCGTTGTGCAATAATATATATGCTCAAATTCAAACAGTATTGGTTTGAGGCATAAAAACAACATAGCATTGTGCAATAATACAGGGTTGTTCTGTATAATATATAAAATTCAGCAGTGTGCTTACAAAGTATTACATGTGTAAAAAGCTCTGTATAAATGATTTACTAGAGCGTAATTTACTAAGGATTGCACTAAGTTAAATATCATACTGCAAAGAAATTTAGCAGAGACTGAGAAAAGATCATGGCAATTGCTGTATAGTAGTGCACTGTGCAATGACAATGTTGTAGATTTACCACAAGTTTGAAAAGCACTTTTGTCTATTACAATCCATATAGACTAAGTGGCATTAAGGCTGTCCATGTCTCCAATTTTGTTTTTAAATATTTTTTTTTTATCTGGTGTCTATATTAAGATCTAAGGATTCAGTAACCCTAGGATTAAGCTATAATAGCATATGAGTTTTACCGATTAGACCTTTAACTGAATGGTTTCCAGCAGATTTTTACTGATGGTCAATTTTTTGCATTATGGTTAAAAAATCATCTAGTATCATGTGGTATATAACTGGGATTATTTATGCTTTAAATCAAAATTTATCCAGATTATATTTATAAACCATATTCTATATCCATTTTAGTGAGATTCCCCTAAAGCAAAAAATAAAATCTTATATATTATCACATTTTCTTTATTCCTAAATGGGTTATTTGGTAATTAATTGAGGAGTACCGGATAAATAAAATCAGCGTTTTTTATTTTTATATATCTTAAAATAAAGTTTGTGTATTAAAAGGGGTGTTAAGTAGTGATGTCGCGAACATAACATTTTCGGTTCGCGAACCGCGAACGCGAACCGCCGCAAATGTTCGCTAACCGGCAAACCCGGCGAACCGCCATAGACTTCAATGGGCAGGCGGATTTTAAAACCCACAGGGACTCTTTCTGGCCACAATAGTGATGGAAACGTTGTTTTAAGGGGACTAACACCTGGACTGTGGCATGCCTTAAAGGGATCCATGTCAAAACTCCCACGGAAAATTACATAGTTGATGCAGAGTCTGGTTTTAATCCATAAAAGGCATAAATAACCTAACATCCCCCTCCATCATCATCCTCCCCTGTATCTCTTTACCCCCTCCCTCATCATCCTCCCCTGTGTCTCTTTCCCCCCTTCCTCATCACGCTCCCCTGTGTCTCATCCCCCCTCCCTCATCATCCTCCCACCTCCCTCATCATCCTCCCCTGTGTCTCTTCCCCCCTCCATTATCATCCTCCCCTGTGTCTCTTTCCCCCTTCCCTCATCATCCTGCCCTGTGTCTCTTTTCCCCCTCCCTCATCATCTTCCCCTGTGTCTCTTCCCCCCCTCCCTCATCATCCTCCCCTGTGTCTCTTTCCCCCCTTCCTCATTAAACTCCCCTGTATCTATTTACCCCCTCCCTCATCATCCTCCCCTGTGTCTGTTTCCCCCTCCCTCATCATCCTCCCCTGTGTCTCTTCCCCCCTCCCTCATCATCCTCCACCCTCCCTTGATGATAAGGGGGGGAAGAGACACAGGGATAAGTGTGAGGGGTGTTAGGGTAAGGGATGTTAGGGTTAGGTGTTAGGGTAAGGGCTGTTAGGGATAAGTGCAAGGGGGTATTAGGGTTAGGTGTTAAGGTGAGGGGTGTTAGGGATAAGTGTGAGGGGTGTTAGTGTAAGGGGTGTTAGGGATAAGTGTGAGGGGTGTTAGGGTTAGGTGTTAGGGTGAGGGGTGTTAGGGATAAGTGTGGGGGGTGTTAGGGTGAGGGATGTTAGGGTTAGATGTTAGGGATAAGTGTGAGGGGTGTTAGGGTTAGGGTGAGGGGTGTTAGGAATAAGTGTGAGGGGTGTTAGGGTTAGGTGTTAGGGTGAGGGGTGTTAGGGATAAGTGTGATGGGTCTTAGGGTAAGGGATGTTAGGGTTAGGTGTTAGGGTAAGGGCTGTTAGGGATAAGTGTAAGGGGGTATTAGGGTTAGGTGTTAGGGTGAGGGGTGTTAGGGATAAGTGTGAGGGGTGTTAGTGTAAGGGGTGTTAGGGATAAGTGTGAGGGGTGTTAGGGTGAGGGGTGTTAGGTATAAGTGTGGGGGGTGTTAGGGTGAGGGATGTTAGGGTTAGGTGTTAGGGATAAGTGTGAGGGGTGTTAGGGTTAGGGTGATGGGTGTTAGGGATAAGTGTGAGGGGTGTTAGGGTTAGGTGCTAGGGTGAGGGGTGTTAGGGATAAGTGTGATGGGTGTTAGGGTAAGGGATGTTAGGGTTAGGTGTTAGGGTAAGGGGTGTTAGGGATAAGTGTGAGGGGGTATTAGGGTTAGGTGTTAGGGTGAGGGGTGTTAAGGATAAGTGTAAGGGGTGTTAGGGTGAGGCATGTTAGGAATAAGTGTGAGGGGTGTTAGGTCTTAGGGATAAGTGTGAGGGGTGTTAGGGTTAGGTGTTAGGTTGATGGGTGTTATGGATAAGTGTGAGGGGTGTTAGGGTTGGGTGCTAAGGTGAGGGGAGGATGATGATAAGGGGGGGAAGAGACACAGGGGTGTCCTTGCATCAGAGATCAAAAGAGTCCTTCAGGACTGTATTGCACACTGTGTACAGTAGCCTAGCTATGGTTTTCCCTATTGATGCAGTATCACCTACACTCAGCCTCCTCTCAGTAAGACTGCAAGTTAGTTATGATTCCAAAATGGCTGCTGTCCATGAGGTTAAAGGGTCTGGAAGGCAGGGTATGATGCTGATTGACTGGAATGTGTCTGCTGATTGTGAGTTGCAGGGTCAAAGTTTGCTCAATGATAAAGTATAGGGGCGGATCGAACATCGCATATGTTCGCAGTTCGCCGCGAATGCGAACATGCTATGTTCGCCGGGAACAGTCCGCCGGCGAACTATTCAAGACATCTCTAGTGTTAAGCACCAGGATATATTTTAAAAGATCACATATATTGAATAAAAAAGGTGACAATATACAACCTTGTCGCATTCCTTTTCCGACCTTGAACTATTCGGTTGACCCATGTTAGGTTCTCACCATGGCTTCTTGGTCGACATACAGATTCTTTAGGAGGGGGATAAGATGATCTGGTATTCCTATCTCTTTAAGGACATGCCACATTTTGTTGTGATTCACACAGTCAAAGGCTTTAGAGTAGTCTATGAAGCAGAAGTAAATGTTTTTTTGGAACTCTCTTGCTGTCTCTATTATCCAGCAGACAATGGCAATTTGATCTCTTGTGCCTCTTCCTCTGTGGAACGTGGCATGCACATCTGGTAGTTCCTCGTATATATATTGTTGGAGTTGAGCTTGTAGAGTCTGAAGCAATACCTTGCTGGCATGTGAAATGAGTGCTCGATAATTGAAGCACTCTATGGCCCTGCCTTTTTTGTGGATTGGGATGTAGACTGACCTTTTCCAGTCTATTGGCCATTATTGAGTTTTCCAAATGTGTTGGCATAAGGCAAGTAACATTTTCACAGCATCATCCTGTAGAATTTTGAATAGTTTGATTGGGATTCCATCACCTCCTGCAGCCTTATTATCAGCAAGACATCCTAGAGCCCATCTCTCTTCGCTATCCAAGAGGTATGGCTCCAGCTAATTGGGCAAATTATTGAGGTCATCACTGCTGTTAAGATCCTTCCTGTATAGCTATTCTGTGTATTCCTGCCACCTCTTCTTTATCTGATCTTCTTCTGTTAAGTACCATTTTTGTCTTTTATCACGCCCACCTTTGCATGAAAGGTGCATTTTAGGTTCCCAATTTTCTTGAAGAGATCTCTTGATTTACCCATTCGGTTATCTTCTTCAATCTCTTTACATTGCTCATTGTAGAATATCTCCTTGTCTCTTCTTGCTATCCTCTGGAATTCTGCATTCAGTTGGGCAAATCTTTTCTTATCTCCACTACCTTTCGCTTTCCTTCTTTCCTGGGCTACTTCAAAGCCTCATCAGACAGCCAGTTTGACTTCTTACTTTTCTTTCTTTTAGGGATATTCTTTGTTGATGTTTCCTGGAATATGTTGCAAACTTCGGTCCAAAGTTCTTCAGGCATTCTAGCTTCCATGTCTAGTTCCTTAAATCTATTCTTTACTTCCACTGCATATTCACAAGGGATATTATTTATTCTGTATCTACCTGCTCTGATGATTTTCCCTCTTTTCTTCAGTTTTATTTTCAACTTTGCAATAAGAAGCTCCTGGTCTGAGACACAGTCAGCTCCAGGTATTGTTTTTGCTGACTGTATAGAGCTCCTCCATCTTTGGCTGTGAAGTATAAAGTCAATCTGATTTCTATGTTGTCCATCTGGTGATGTCCATGTGTAGAGTAATCTCGGAGGCTGTTGGAAGAGGGTGTTTGCTACGAACAGAGAATTATCTTGACAAAATTCTAATCATCTCTGACCTGCTTAATTTTGTACTCCAAGACCAACTTTGCCAGTTATTCCAGTTGTCTTTTGGTTCCCTACTTTAGCATTCCAATAACCTATAATGATAACATATTTTTTTGGTGTTATATCTATGACGTGTTGAATATCTTTGTAGAACTGGACAACTTCAGCATCATTGGTTGGAGCATAGTCTTGGATCTGTGATTTTAAATGGCTAGCCTTGAATTCAAATTGAAATAATTCTGTCATTTATTGGGTTGTAACCGAGCACTGCTTTGGCCACTCTTTGATTGACTAGGATGGCTACTACATTTCTTCTGCGGGATTCTTGACCACATTAGAAGATCTGGTGGTTGTCTATTGGTTTAGTCCATTTAAGTTCACCAATTCTCAGGATATCAAAGTTTAACTTTGCCATTTCATTCCTGACCACACCTAGTTTGCCTTGGTTCATAGTTCACTTCTAACATTTCCGGTTCCTATTCTGAATTGATCTTTAATGCAGCAAAATGTCCTTTCCCCTTCAGACACATCCGCAGCTGGGTGTCCTTTCAGCTTTGGCCCAACCACTTTATTAGATCTTGTGTTACTTGTACTTGCCCTCTGCATTTCCTCAGTAATGTGGTAGGCACCTTCTGACCTCAGGGGCTCATCTTCCTGTCCATAAAGTTTTCTTAACAGAGATACTAGAGTGGGTTGCCAGTTCTTTATCCAGTGTACTGCAATTTGTCTAATCTGCCCATCTTGACTGACCCTACATGGTATAGCTCACAGCTTCATGAAAGTTCACAAGCCACTTGTCCACTACAAGATCTAGAAGGAGATTGAATCTATATAACATACTTATTCCTCCCTTTACATTAGCATCTCTTCTCAAAATCTGTAAATGGTCTTATTTTCTCATGTCTTGGCACTGAGTTCATTTGTAGATTTCTAATAAAATGTTATACTCTTGTTTAGCCAAGTTTATTCCATATTTTGAGGCTTGAGGATTTTGATCTACAGTAAAATCATGGTTAAATATGATAGGAGACATTGGTGATTTTGGAATTGTTTTCATATGTCAATATATTCCACATTTTAAGTGAGTGAGTTGGAAATGGGCTATTTGTTATGCATGATTTTGGAATTAAGGCCACATTATGTTATATATTTCCAATTTGTGTTAAGTTTGAAAATTTGATCTTAAATCCCATGCCATAATTTGTTTAACTGTAATTCAAAACATATGTATATATAAAAAGGAATATGCTAAGGCTGTCTTTTATTGGTTAAGGGACCCTGAATTTTATTGCAAGCATTTTTTTTGTAAGCTGCAGAGAATATAGAAGACAGAAACAAACTGACGCTGATTTGATTTCACGGATGGATTCTGATTATTAGCTGTTGTCTAGTCAAGTAAAAGAAGCTCCATGTTCCATGCATTCTGTTGCACTGTTGGCCGGGCTCATGATGCACACATTCACATTTAACTACAGAGTCATTGATTAAAGAATATCTGAACTATAAGAAGATCTATTTATAGAAACATTTAGTGCGCAAGCAAACTGGGCTGTATTAACTAAAGTTATTTTCTGCATTAAGAAAATCCTTTTTATTTTCATTACTATTTTATTTTATTTAACCTTTTTACCAATGTGTAAAATATTCATAACATGAAACAGAAGAACAGTGGAATTTGGATAATTACAGAGGTTTGCAGATATTTTGAGATAAATTGAAAAAAATAAGGCTTCTTTCAAATGTACAGAAAGTATTGTCTGCAGATTATATCTGTGTGTTCAGGAAACTTTTTTTCTTCACCAGCAATTTAAAACAGGAAATAAACAGAGATTCTCACAATTTTGTCTTTGAATATAATATACTAAATTGTATTACTGTGCAGTTTTTCTAGAAGTTGAAAAATATTGAGCCTGATAATACATAATAATGTGAAGATCGTACATGGTCTCAAATGGACCATTATAGCTCACAAGGGTCACTGCCACAGTTCAGTAAGAAAGGCAATATACAGAATGTTTATTTTTATTCGAAAAACAAGTTTTCCTCTGATCTTTAGGTTCAACAAAACAGCTTTCCTTGCAGTCTTTTATGTCTCTCACTGTTTTCCTGTCTCTCTCTTTGTTGTCTCTATGTGTCCCTCTCACTCTCTCTATTTCTCATGGTCTGCCTAATTTTCTATCTTTTTTCTACCACAGTCTCTTTCGGTCTCTCTGTATGTCTAATTCTCTGTGTGTGTGCCTCTGCCTCTCTGATTATTTTTCTCTGTCTCTTTCTAACTCTGTGTCTATGAGTCTCTCCCTTTCTCATTTGCTCTCTGTCTTTCTGCCCCTCTATAAGGCTCATTGTCTCCTCAATGATTGTGTGTGTCTCACTATCTTCATCTATGTCTCTTTCTGTTCGCCTCTCCTTGTCTCCCTCTTTGTCTTCCTATCTCTCTCTCTCTCTCATTGTCTGAAAACTTGATAATTATAATATCATTATAAAGGATTTTTGCTCTTTATTGGTATCCATGGAAAACATTTTTGGATGCACCTGCAGGTGTTTTACAATGCAGCAGAATAAACTGCTTTGAATGTATATTTATTTATTAATATATTATTATTATTATCATTTATTAATTAATGATTTAATTAATTTATTTATTATTTATTTATATTAATATATATTTGCCTTTTGGGCATCTTTTTCAGACTATATGCACATACATTTATCCTAATATCCTACTGAGATCAAAAGACACAAGTCCCTCTTTGCAAAATGTTACAACAAATGCTACATACCAATTATTACTAGAATAACGCGCACTTAAATGTATCATAGCAAAACTTTGCATTCCATGTCCCTTCAAATAGAATGATTATGCATAATACAGTATTCAGATCCAGTGTCTCTTGACTGGCCATTGGAGGGGGGGTTAAGGAAAGTTGGCAGTTCAGCAGAATTTCATGCTATGTCTTATATTGCTTTACCAAAACAGAGGTTGAAAACACTGGGCCTCATTCAATTGCTGCGATTTTCAGATCCGAGCTCGCATGTGGAGATCGCAGGCATATTTGCAATTCAGTTGGCATCTTTTTGCGAGCTCGGATCGGGTTACGAGTTACGAGCTTGAAAAAATGTCAGCCGTACAACTCGTATCTTTCACCATCCAGAAGCCTTTGATGTGTCACTTTCGCAGGGCTAAAATCGCAAATCGCTATTCAATTGCTCCAATTCTCCGAGTTTGCAAATGTATCCACACTTGTAAATCACAAATGGAGGAAAAAATCCTACATGTGCTCGAGAGGACCCACAAAGGGGTTAAACACCAATTCGTAGCACTGGAACTGCAAATAAAACTGTAATCCTGCACTGTAAATTACGGGGAGAAAGCCATTTCAAGCCTACACAACTGCAGGAAATAAGTTTTATTTTTATGTGTAATTTTGGGTTAAATGATCAGGCCACCCATATGGACTAGAAAAGTATTGCCATTCATTTTAATAATTCTTCATTTTCAAAGTCTTGCTAGTCTGATCGCATATCAGACCCCTGAACCTGATTGATTGACTTGTAACCTCCATGTTTTACTGCTGTAATTATGACATTCTAATTTTCTATTGGCCGATGCGAATTGGGTGGCTACGGGCTCGATGAATTGATACGGTTCCCACCCACAACTGCTCCAAACCAGTGCATGATTTACAAAGCTGTCTTCAGGATCGCAACTTGCGACCTGGAGCAATTGAATAGCTTTGCAAACGGAATCCAACGAGAGTCCGCAACTCCTTTGCATGCACACATTCCAGCATCGGCAAGCCAGTTGCGAGCTTGCAATTGAATGCACCCCACTATGTCAAGAAACATAAGAATGAGTCAAAAAGTGATACTGTTATAGAAAAGCAGTGTTTATTATATCATCTCATTAAATGATTACTCCTACCACTACTATATGACATTGACTGTGATCTTGCAAGAGCAGGATCCTTACAGTCTTCCATATTGGTTGGCACTTTATAAATATGTATTATGATTATTATTATTATTAATAATAATAATAATAATAACAATAATATTCATAAAATTGTCTTACTTACAAGGCCCAGGCCTGGGATAACGCATTTTCAGGGGACTGCTGGCTGCCTGAAGATGTAGTGCAGTACATAGAAATATGTATGTATAGAAATGTCTATATGCAGTAACATTTCTATCTGAAAGTGTACTTGACACTTCAATATATGAACATAAACACACATACAGTGCCTTGCAAAAGTATTCACCCCCCCTTGGCATTTTTCGTGTTTTGTTGCCTCACAACCTGGAATTAACATGGATTGCTTGAGGATTTGCATAATTTAATTTACAGAACATGCCCACAACTTCGAAGATGTTTTTTTAAATTTTATTTATTGTGAAGCAAACAACAAATAGGACAAAATAACAGAAAAATCAATGTTCATAACTATCCCCCCCCCCCCTAAAGTCAATACTTTGTAGAGCCACCTTTTGCGGCAATCACAGCTCCAAGTCGCTTTGGATAGGTTTCTATGAGCTTGCCACATCTTACCACTGGAATTTTAGCCCATTCCTCCTTGCAAAACTGCTCCAGCTCCTTCAAGTTGGATGGTTTGTGCTTGTGAACAGCAATCTTTAAGTCTGACCACAGATTTTCTATTGGATTGAGGTCTGGGCTTTGACTAGGCCATTCCAACAAATTTACATATTTCCCCTTAAACCACTCAAGTGTTGCTTTAGCAGTGTTTTGGGGGTCATTGTCCTGAGTGGTACAGGTTTTGCTCAAGAATATCACTGTATTTAGCACCATCCATCTTTCCCTCAACTCTGATCAGTTTCCCAGTCCCGTCTGCTGAAAAATATCCCCACAGAATGATGCTGCCACCACCATGTTTCACAGTGGGGATGGTGTTCTTTGGGTGATGTGATGTGTTGGGTTTGCGCAAGACATAGCGCTTTCCACGTGCCTTTTCGCAAACTCAAAATGTGCCATTTTGTTTTTTGCTAAAAGTAATGGCTTTCTTCTGGCCACTCTGCCATAAAGCCCAACTCCATGGAGCGTACGGCTTATTGTCGTCCTATGTACAGATACTCCAGTCTCTGCTGTGGAACTCTGCAGCTCCTCCAGGGTTACCTTAGGTCTCTGTGCTGCCTCTCTGATTAATGCCCTTCTTGCCCAGTCCAGGAGATTTGGTGGTCTCTTGGCAGGTTTGCTGTTGTGCCATGTTCTTTCAATTTGGTTATGATAGATTTGATAGTGCTCCTGGGGATCATCAAAGATTTGGATATTTTTTATAACCTAACACTGACTTGTACTTCTCAACAACATTGTCCCTTACTTGTTTGGAGAGTTCCTTGGTCTTCATGGCACTGTTTGGTTAGTGGTGCCTCTTGCTTAGGTGTTGCAGCCTCTGGGGCCTTTAAAAAAAGGTGTGTATATGTAATGACAGATCATGTGACACTTAGATTGCACACAGGTGGACATCATTTCACTAACTATGTGACTTTTCAAGGTAATTGGTTGCACCAGAGCTTTTTATGGGTGAATACATACGCACATGCCAATTTTCTTTTTTCTATTTCTAAAAAGTAGTTGTATGTATATATTTTCCTAATTTCACTTCACCAACTTAGACTATTGTGTTCTGATCCATCACATAAAATTCAGATTAACAAGACATTGAACTTAAGGCTGTAATGTAAGA
The DNA here is from genome assembly GCA_027410445.1 of Discoglossus pictus. Classification (NCBI taxonomy): domain Eukaryota; kingdom Metazoa; phylum Chordata; class Amphibia; order Anura; family Alytidae; genus Discoglossus; species Discoglossus pictus. The sequence continues at coordinate 112,307,196 of CM050164.1, forward strand.
AAATAGGTAAAAAGTCAAGGGGGGTGAATACTTTTGCAAGGCACTGTACATACTAGGAGTAGATACAAGTGTGGAGTAGGGGTGCACAAATCTAAATGGCCTAAGGCAGCAAAAAACCTAAATACGCCCATGCATATAGGTCCACAGGGACTATTGTAATTAATCTTATTAAAATATAACTTGGCAGGCAAAAACTTACAATGAACAATTGTATTAGGGACAAAGAATGTCACTTTTTAGAAGTAGCAAGATGGGGTAGAGTAGATAATGTTATACATGTTTTTCATCATAAAATTAAAGAAAACACTAAAATCAATGCAGGTTCTATTTTTACACTAATTACTAGAACAGTTTTTTGGACATGAAATCTTTAACCTAACTTGAACCGTCTGTCATGGTAGAGATATTTGACTAGACATATAGAAGTAAACTCAATTTAAAACAACTAATCCATATCGTAATGCTATGTAACCAGCATGAATTAAAATGATACATTTGTGTGCTATTAGCTGTGTATCATATTGCTTAAATAATGTTTTTTCCCCCAGTTTTAGTGAGGCTGATGGTAACTCAGTATATGTAGGGACAGAGGCGGAGCACACATAAATAATTATACATACATGCATGCATACATAATTATACATACATACATAATTATACATGCATACATATATAGTTATGCATGCATACATAATGATACATACATACATAATTATACATGCATTTATACATACATAATTATACATGCATACATAATTATATATACATACAGAATTATGTAAACATATATAGATAGATAATTATACATACATAGATAAATATATATGCATACATACATGATTATACATACATAGATAATTATACATGCATGCAAACATAGATAATTCTACATGCATACATACATACTTATACAACTATGTATATGTATGTATATATATATATATATATATATATATATATATATATATATATATGCATACATACATACAAACCTATATGAAAAGCCTCTGCAGTACCACTGTCTTCCTTTATAGCAGCTCCGGCTCCACAACAGGCAGGTCTTCTTAACACTGTGCTTATCCTATTTCCTGGAGAAGGCACTCAGCTCTAGATTCCGCCCATCCTGACTCTCTTAAGGTGAATTAGTAGTGCTACAGGTCCAACTTAAAAAAATAAACTGCTCTAAACTTGCCCTAAGCAGGGCCCAGGTGCATTGCACTGTTTGCACCAGCGATAGATCCGCCCCTGTGTAGGGAATGGTAGTCACAAATCACTGATGCACTGTTTATAATGTGTACTCTCTTAGTTGTGCTTTTTTTGCAATGACAAGAATAAGCATTTAAGCCACCTAAAAAACCTGCCACTCTATAAAATTACTGCATCTGAGCATTGATGATCACTGGAGGTATGTTTTCTTATTGTTGTTATTTTATGTACCATTTTGTAATATGTATGTAATGTTAGGGACCATGGGAGGCATAGGGTCCATGGGGTTTCAATATAGACCCATGTGGTGGTAATAATGGTACCATTGGGGGTCCTTGTGTACCCCCATGGTGTAGGGATTATCATTGCATACTTTAGATGACATGGAGCTTAATAAGGACTACCCCATGGTCATAGCTTATTATACCATGGAGGACCATTGAGATCCCCATCGTATTGGGTTAATGTTAGATGCCACAGTGGTCCATAATTAACTAGGGACTACATTTGTGTGCCATGGGGGTCCACTGGGGTTTATTGGGACCCCGATGGCTTCCAATGTTAGGGACATTTTGAGCACTTGGATGGCATTTCTCTGAGGTTAGATTTACATGTGTGATGTGATAGCTTAGTAGTGATTTATGAGTGAACCTCAATTACAAGAGCCATAGAATAGAGTTATATCTAATACATAATTGAATATCTCTCTGTTCAGTGCCAACACAGCTCTGTGGCACATACTTTCCCTGGTACAGGCAGCTCCAATAACCAGTAGGAAACAAGCTGTGGCTTATTTATGTATTAGAGCAGTGGTTCCCAAACCACTCCTCAAAACTCACCGGTCAGGCCATGATTTAGGTCAAACAATGTTGAATATACAGGTGAAGTAATTTGAGACTCCACCGCCTGTTGAATACTAGTTACCTCACCTTTGTTCACACTGTATTTGACCTAAATCATGGCCTGTCTGGTGGGGTTTGAAGAGAGGTTTGGGAACCACTGTTTTAGAAGACAGAAGGTGCTATAAACAACTGTAGTCTCTTTTGCATCTGTAATTGCACTCTTTAAAAATAACTATATTTTGTGTGAAAAGTGAGGAGAGAGGGTTAAGCAAGATAAGTGCTCAGCCTTGTGGAACTGTGGGATTTGAGTCTCAAAATTGGACTATTCCGCAGTATCAGGGACACTTGGGAGTATGCAGTAATAATGCTTATCAGTCATAGATAACGTGCAGAATCACAGGGAGGCATCATAAACATAAAATAATAAGTTCAATTGTTTACAAATGTTGCATACAAAAGTAATTTATCATCATATTTTATAGCAAAAATACATGTTTTAAACCAGTGAAGCCCAAACCTCTCCTCAGGGCTCTCCAGACAGTTTGGGATTTCAGTGTAACAGTGTGTGAACACAGGTAAGACAATTAGGCCCTCATTCAATTGCGATTTGGCCAATTGAATAGGGGTCTAAATAAGCACATAACATATATTTTTTAAATACGTTTTTAGTTAGTGAAGACCTTGCTTTTGGATAGATGCTTACTAACTAAAAACTTCTTTAAAAAATATATGTTATGTGCTTATTTAGACCCCTATTCAATAAGCCAAATCACAATTGAATGAGGGCCTTAGTATTCAGCAGGCCATGGAGCCTCTGATTTTCTCACTTGTGTTCACACAGTGTACATTGGCATTCCGTCCTGGCTGGGGAGCCCTGAGGAGAGGTTTGGCAACCACTGTTTTAAACTGTGTTTTTTAATTAGTTATGTATAAAACTCTTCAACAATATTTTAAAAAGGCAATCTTTCCTCTTTTTTTCAATTATAATTTCAGATAATGTAAACGTTTAGATTTTTGGATGGGTCACTTTATGTCATGTTAGTGTTTGCCACTGTTAATTTATAGCCTTAGGGCCTCATTCTATTATCGGCCGTAAATCGGCCGGAAGGCTGCGATTCCTTGCGGGGGTTCAGTTAACTCGCGATTCTATTATACGGCCCCGCAAGGATCTCCTTTTACGGCCGGCCGCATATCTTTGAACCGGCCGTAAGCTCAGAAATATAAAAACTGAAAAATAAATTCAAGCCTGCACTGTACAGCTCTGTAAATGCTAGGGATCATATTGGGGGACATGAGGATTAAAAGGAACCCACTCTCAAGCTTGCACATCAGCCCAAACCCGAGTTCAAATTAACTGTTTATTTTCCGGCTGCGGCGTGGGTGTGTCTGAGGTGCTCCAAGCACTCTGGACTTTTTACATGGATATTTTACGGATATTAAAAATAAAATATTTTACGGATTTGAGTACAGGATAATTATGTGCTATTTTTCCTAACACCAAAAATCCCTTTATAGTCTTCTCAAAGTGCAGGATGGCTTTATTTGAGCTATTTTATGTGCTTAATTGGTGCTAGCGAGACCTCTTTCCTGCAAGTAAGCTGCGGCTCGCTTTTAGCCTTGCAGAGAGGTTTCCCGGAGCAATTGAATTGCAAATAGGAATTTCTTACGGCTGATTTCCTTGCGGCCGTTTTAGATCAAAGGCTTTCCTCCGGCGCGAGCGGCCGCAAGAGATAGCAAGGCACCGGCCGCAAGCCTGCCGGAATCCCCGGCCGTAAGGGAATAGAATAGCAGAATAGCTTGCGGCCGGTCCTTGCGGCCCCGCAACGGCTGCGGCCGCTAATAGAATGAGGCCCTTATTAAATTGCGATTTGGCAAATTTAAAAGGGCTCTATATAAGCACACAGCATTTTTTTTTACAGAAGTTTTAAGTTAGTGTACTTCTATCCAAAAGCAAGGTCTTCACTAACTAAAAACTTCTGTAAAAAAAATATATGTGCTTAAATAGAGCCCTTTAAAAATGTGCAGAATCACAATTTAATAAGGCTGTTAGTCTATAAAAATTAGCAGCCTTATTAAATTGCGATTCAGTACATTTAAAAGGGCTCTATATAAGCACACAGCATATTTTTTTTACAGAAGTTTTTAGTTAGTGAACTTCTATCCAAAAGCAAGGCCTTCACTAACTAAAAACTTCTGTAAATAAAATATGCTGTGTGCTTATATAGAGCCCTTTTAAATTTACCGAATTACAATTTAATAAGGCTGTAGGTGCCTAATACAGCAGTAAAGTTTTTTTTTTTTTTTTTTAAACACTGATCAATTAGGTCTGCAGCAATTATTTAAAACAGATAAATGTTTCAATTTAGAAATGTAATGATATATCTAACAATTATTTACATTGACATTATTACATTATTTACATTGACATTATTTACTTACTAGCGAATTGCCCGTCAAAAAATGACGGCAATGAAATTGTAAGGTAGCTAATGCTGTTTAGTGTGTAATAATGAAATATATAATACATTAATAAATGAATATACTTTACCTATTTTAAAGCATTGTGTGGAAGAGCTGTGAATGTGTTTTGATGTTGCTGCAGCATTAGTGGTGTGGATCTGCTGTGTAAGCGTGCTGAATGTGTGCAGTGTAACACTGTGCGTGCGCGAGACCAAACCGTTAGCGTAGTCGTGTACTTCCGCATTGGCGAGAAATGGCGAGTAATGTGTGTTATACGTTTGTATCGGAATATCCGTAGGTGTTTTGTGGTGTTTTGCGAGTTTCTTGTGGTGTTTTTCGAGTTTAGAGTGCTGTAGCCTCGTTTTCGTTTTGTTCGGCGGCCATTTTTTCTCTCGCTTCGTTTTTTTTTTAGTCTCTAAACTGTTTTATTTGAAGTAAAATCGAGGTGTAAGTTGTATTTTTGAGGTGCTGGGTGCTCCCTCTTGGTGTAGGTAAGTTTTTTATGTATGTGGTGTGTGTATGTATTGTGTTTGACATTTTGTAATGTTCGCGAGTTGCGTCCGAGTGTTGCGAGTCCGTAATGTGTGTGAACGTGTGTCGTATGTTGTTTGCGAGTGTCGTAATGTGTGTGTCGTACTGTTTGGGTTGCGACGTGAAGTTTGCGAGGGTCGCAGTTGCTGGCAAGGAGCGCCTTCGGCGCTCCATGCCAGCAACTGCGGCCCTCGCTTTGCGAGGTCCTCAGGTGCTGGCATGGAGCGCCTACGGCGCTCCATGCCAGCAACTGAGACCCTCGGGCAGTGCCCTCGCTTCGCGAGGGCCTCGGCTCGCTGCGCGAGCCCGCAGCGTTAGCAACAACTCGTACGCTCACAACTATATATGTGATTTGTATCAATACTACATGTTACAATCAATGCTATTGTACATCACCTTTATATATGGAAAATACATAACCAAATGACCTAAAAATAAAATGTTGAATTTTAAAAACGGCCAAAAATCTATCATTTTTATTCACTTATATGTGTAGAACAATCTCCACAATCACCAGACATAAAGTTGCACAATTATATTTCAGTTATTTGGCAGGAAATGTCATAAGTTATGACAATGAAAATGTAGATTTACAGATATCAGAGCAAATGTGGTGGATGAACAACCCCACAATATAGTCATCACAGACAAAAATCTATTTTTGATTTTCACAGGAAAGTATAGTTTTTAGATCCTGCAGACTGATATTGTTTGAAAGAGGTGCTAAAAAAGTTGCTTTGTCTTAGGAAACTGTTTTCAAGCATTAATTGCACATACACAAATAATATTAGATATATTTAAATCCACCTACCCATCTATTTATCTATCTTTTATGTATGTGAAATATTGTTTGTGAATATATATGTGAATAAACAGATAAAAAAAGTCATTGCCACATTAAAGATATGATCTCTGAAGAGTATGAAAACAATCACATATATAGTTGTGAGCATGCAAGTTGTTGCTAACGCTTGCGGGCTCGCATAGCGAGCCCGCGGCCCTCGCGTAGCCAGGGCCTTGGCTTGCGTAGCGAGACGCGGCCCTCGCAAAGTGGCGGCCTTGGCTCGCATAGCGAGGGCCTTGCCTCGCATAGCAAGGGCCTTGGCTCACATAGCGAGATGCGGGCCTCGCGTAGCTGGCATGGAGTGCCGAAGGCGCTCCTTGCCAGCAACTGAGGACCCTCGCGAAGCGAGGGCCTCAATTGCTGGCATGGAGCGCCTTCGGCGCTCCATGCCAGCAACTGCGACCCTCGCAATCTTCACGTCGCAACGCAAATAACACGACACACACATTACGACACTCGCAAACAACATACGACACACGTTCACACACATTACGGCCTCGCAACACTCGGACACAACTCGCGAACATTACAAAATTAAAACCACAATACATATACACAGCACATACATAAAAAGCTTACCTACAGCAACAGGGAGCATCCAGGACTTCAAAAATGCAACTCACACCTTGATTTCACTCAAAATAAAAGAGTTTGCACAATAAAAACTTTGATAAGCGAGAGAAAAAATGGCCGCCGAACAAAACGAAAACGAGGCTACACACGCAAACACCATACGAGACACGTTACCACACATTACGACCTCGCAAACATCGGACGCAACACGCCGACATACAAACATTTCAAACACAATAAATACACACAACACACACATAAAAAACTTACCTACAGCAAGAGAAACCATCCAGCACCTCAAAAAACCAAGTTACACATTCATTTCAATAAAAATAAAACACTTTAGACACTAATGAAATCGCTAAGCGAGAGAAAAAATGGCCGACGAAAAAAAACAAAACGAGGCTACAGCACTCTCAACACGTAAAACACCACAACACACTCGCAAAAAAACACACGAAACTCGAAAAACACCGCAAAGCGACGACGGATAATCCGCAAAGACACATAACACAGATAACCCGCCATTTGACGCCAATGCGGAAGTACACCACTACGCTAACGGTTTCGTCTCGCGCACGCACACTGTTACACTGCACACATTCAGCACGCTTACACAGCAGCTCCACACCACTAATGCTGCAGCAACATGAAAACAGATTGTCAGCTCTTCAACACAATGCTTCAAAATAGGTAAAGTATATTAATTATATTCTTGTTAAAGTTGTTGTCATAAGTTTTTCTATGATCCTCCACTCTGGGCTATTTTTTTCAGCAGGCTGGAAGCTCTTACTGAGCAGAATCATATATGGCTGTTCTCTGGATGCATCCCCCTTAAGTAAACCATGATGGGAGGAGATGATCACATGAAATAGAGCACCCTGCACTTGGTCAACTTTCAAGTAATAATTGTAAATTATTCATTCCAAATAAGGAATGAATCATAGATAAATCTTGTAGGGGTTACTCTGATGAAACGTCTCTTATATAAAGATTGGCATAAGCCAGAACCATACTTGACTGCATTGCACTGCTAACTACTGAGATACAAATTCCAATGGAAAAGTAATAACACGTTGTAAATATTTCTAATAAATGTAACAGGAATTCAATTGCTGGGTCACTGTAGTGTTCACTAGCCTTTTATCTATTGCATACTTTCAAAATGGGAAATAATAGTATAAGAACTATTAACATCCATACTCCCCACAATAACATAATCTGAGACGCTAATGTCTTTAAGCTTTCTAATATGAGAAGAGTATAAAAATCCTGTGTTTAACAACTGATTGCAAAATATTGATGTAAACAGATGGAGTTGGAACAAGCAGTCCGTGGCTAATACAATGAGTATGTTTGTGGGGCTTTCAAGACTCTTAATAATGTGTACAATAAGGTGTACAAGATGGCACATACACAATATGGTAGTATGGTAGCCCAAAGTGCCATTACCAAAAAGGATTTGTCTTGTGGCGTATTGTAATAGGATATCAACTTTAGTTTTAATCTCTTTTAAATCTGAATTTGTTATTAATTTCTATCTAACCCCTATAATACAGACAGACTGTTTCTATGAATTTGGATGAAAACCCAGCTACATTATACTGTTACATGCTAAAAACAATAGATGAATAGATTGATAGATAGATATGTTTTATTAATTACGGTAATGTTAATGTTTGCTTCTATTGTAGATATCATTGATGAGCAATGACGCTTTCGTCAACAGTTTCACCTCTGATGACAATGATATTATTACTTCTATTTTGTAAACAGGCAACGTCTATAGAAGGTAAGAGAAAATAATGCGAGACTGTTAGAGGTTCTAATTGCATACGTTTAGGATACTTTCTACATATGCCTTTAAATTTGAATTTTTAAATCTGTTGGAAGTCAGGATTTTCTATGATCCTCCTTTTTGCAACTTACAATGTGTCTGAAAGGGCACAAGCTGAGTCGGAAAGGTATTTCATTGCGGCTCAGAGAAAGATAAGTTATACATGAATTATCTGATACCACTGTATACCTAAATCAGATCTCAGAGCAGAATCATATATATAGTTGTAAGCATACGGGTTGATGCTAACGCTTCGGGCTCGCGTATCGAGCCTGCGGCCCTCGCAAAGCGAGGGCTCAGTTGCTGGCATGGAGCGCCGAAGGTGCTCCTTGCCAGCAACTACGGACCTCGCAAAATTTACGGACTTACGTGAAAAAAATAGGAGACGCAGAAAAAAAACAACCTCGCAAAAATACAACCTTACCGCCCGAAACCCGCGCACATGAAAACATGAAAAACATAATTAATACACACAAAAAACACATAAAAAGCTTACCCACAGCAAGGGGGTTCACCGAGGACCTCGAAAAGTGAAGTTACACCTCAATGTGACTCGAACTACAAGAGTTGGGAAACCCGAAAATCCCCTAAGCGAGAGAATAAATGGCCGCCGAAAGAAAAAGAGGCTCCAGGACTCTAAAGACGCAAAACACCACCAAACACCTACTTTTTTTTTAAAAAAAGACGGACGCGGTCCAAGAACAAGGACGCCAAATCAGCCACAGACGCGTAACACACATTAGGCGCCATTTTACAACACTAACTTACACAATGCGGAAGTACACAGCTACCCTAACGGATTTGGCACGCGCACGCACACTATTTACACTACACACTGCACACATTACTGACACTTACACTCAGCTCCACAGCACTACAAACACAAATTGTATGCTGCAGCAACATCAAAACAGATTGCCAGCTCTTCTGCACAATGCTTCCTGCATATATTACTTCCAAATAGGTAAAGTATATTGATGTATTATTTTATTCATTATTTCATTAGCATTAGCAAAAAAAAATGCTCATAGCACACAAACAACCAACAACCTCGCAATGAGCGCCGAAGGCGCTCATTGTGAGCCACGTGATGAGCGCCGAGGCGCTCATTGTGAGCCACGCGATGAGCACCGAAGGCGCTCAGCGCGAGGCTTTCAATGACAGCCGAACCATCTTGGAACACCAACAAAATTTACCGCCCTTACAATCTTATTGCCGTCATTTTGTGACGGGCAAGTCGCTAGTGTAGAAGAATGATTAACATTTTTAATTTTTGTTTGTCATGTTATCTATACTTTCTTTAGAAGAAGAAGAGATTGTAACCATACCTACAAATCTTAAAGTAACACTGGCACCAGGAGTACTTAATGTGACCTGGGATTGTAACATAACAGAGGAGATGCAAAAATATGAATATGTGACTTATGCCTGCCACTCCCAAAAAACGCTTAAAGTAAGTAAGGAATAACAATATAGCATTTTTTTTTATGTTTTATATTTTTCTGTGATGTATGGTATTTACTGAGTTTATTTCTTACTAGTGAGATAATACTCTCTATATTCATATGTTTTTCCATTAAGTCTCTCTTGAAGATGGTGAGATCTCCTCACATTTTAGGTCACAAGCCCATAGAATGACATAGGGTTAAATTCACAAAAATCCCTGAAGGTTGCATTGGAAATTTTCACATAGGAAATACAGATTGCATTCTTCAATGTTCTTCAGTGCCACAACAAAGATTAGTGATTGTGGGGGTTAGAATTGTGTGTTTTTTTTATCACTAGAGAGATTGCTTTCTCCTTAGTATATACAAAGATTTAGTGGTTACTATAAGAATAAGACATGAATTGATAAACTAAGCTTTATTTGCCAAATGACCAACATTACCAGTGTTACTTTAGATGTTCTCTTTATACCTGCTGTTATGAAATCTCTTTTATTTGGCATTTAAAATGATATATTACTAGCGACTTGCCTGTCAAAAATGACGGCAATAAAATTGCAATGCTGGCAAAGCTGTTTGCCATCTAATGTGAGCAACTTCGGTGCTCACCGCGAGCCTCTCCCCCTGTCTACTTAATCCCTTGTGTTTCCTTTCCACCCTCCTATCCCTCCCTTGTATCTCTTTTCTCCCCCCTCCCTCCCCTGTATCTCTTCCCCCATCCATCCCCTGTGTCTGTTCCCCCTGTCTCCCACCCCTGTGTCTGTTCCCCTTGTCTCCCTCCCCTGTGTCTGCCCCACTCTCCCTCCACTGTGTCTGTTCCCCTCCTCTACTCCCTCTGTGTCTGTTTGCCCGGCTTTCCCTTTCTCTCCTCCCTCCTGTGTGTCTCTTCCCTCCTCTTCCCTGTGTTTCTTCCTCTTTCTTCCCTGTTGCTCTTTCCCCCCTTCCCTGTGTTTCTTCCCCCCTCCCCTGTGTCTGTTCCCCCCTTCCCTGTGTCTCCCCATCTCCTGTGTCTCTTTCCCCCCATTTCCTGTGTCTTTTCCCCCCTCCCCTGTGTCTCATTCCCCACCCCTCCCCCGTGTCTCTTTCCCTCCCTTCCCATGTGTCTCAGTCCCCCTCCCCTGTGTCTCTTCCCCCCTCCCCTGTGTCTTTTCCCCCCTCCCCTGTGTCTCTTCTCCCGCTCCCCTGTGTCTCTTCTCCCCCTCCCGTGTGTATCTCCCCCCTCCCCTGTGTCTCTTCCTCCCCTCACTTGTGTCTCTTCCTCCCCTCACCTGTGTCTCTTTCCCTCCCCTCCCCTGTGTCTCTTTTCAGCACCTCCCCTGTGTCTCTTTCCCTCCCCTCCCCTGTATCTCTTTCCCTCCCTCCCCTGTGTCCCTCCCCCTCCCCTGTGTCTTTCCCCCCTCCCCTGTGCCTCTTTCCCCCCTCCCCTGTGTCTCTTTCTCCCCCTCCCCTGTGTCTCTTTCTCCCCCTCCCCTGTGTCTCTCTCCCCCTTCCCTGTGTCAGTTCCCCCCTCCCCTGTGTCTCTTCTCCCCCTCCCTGTGTCTTTTCCTCCCCTCCCCTGTGTCTCTTTCCCTCCCCTCCCCTGTGTCTCTTTCCCCCCTCCCCTGTGTCTTTTCCCCCTTCCCTGTGCCTCTTTCAACCCTCCCCTTTGTCTCTTTCCCCCCCTCCCTGTGTCTCTTTGCCCCCTCCCCTGTGTCTCTTCCCCCCTCCCATGAGTCTCTTCCCCCCTCCACTGTGTCTCTTCTCCCCTCCCCTGTGTCTCTTCCCCCTCCCCTGTGTCTCATTCACCCCCTCCCCTGTGTCTATTTCTCCCCCTCCCCTGTGTCTATTTCTCCCCTGTGTCTCTTTCTCCCCTTCCCCTGTGTCTCTTTCCCCCCACCCCTGTGTCTCTTTCCCCCCACCCATGTGTCTCTTCCCCCCTCCCCTGTGTCTCTTTCCCCCCTCCCCTGTGTCTGTTCATACCTCCCCTGTGTCTCTTCTTCCCCTCCCCGGTGTGTCTTTCCCCCCTTCCGTGTGTCTCTTCCTCCCCTCCCGTGTCTCTTTCCCACTGTGTCTCTTTCCTTACCCCTTTAATCCTCCTCCCTCTCCTCATCCCCCTCCCTTCCTTCATCCTCTCCCTCCCCTTATCCTCTCCCTCCTCCTCCTCCTCCCTCCCTTATCCTCCTCTTCCCTCCCTCCTCCTCCTCCCTCCCTCTCCTCATCCTCCTCCCTTCCCTCATCTTCTCCCTCCCCTCCTCCTCCTCCTCCTCCCTCCCCTCATCCTCTCCCTCCCCTCATCCTCTCCCTCCCCTCATCCTCCTCCCTCCCCTCATCCTCTCCCGCCCCTCTTCCTCCTCCTCCTCCCTCCCCTCATCCTCCCTCCTCCCTTTCCCCCTCTCCAATTACCCCCCTCCCCTCACTCACCTATATTGCGCTGCTCCTTCTGCTGTCCAGCGCGTCTTCCGTGTCCGGACCCGGTATATGCTAATGACTTAATGCGTCATTAGCATATACCGGGTCAGTTCATAGGTCACTGTGCACAGCCCTCTTCAGATCACCCCACAGATTTTCAATTGGATTCAGGTCTGGGCTCTGGCTGGGCCATTCCAAAACTTTAATCTTCTTCTGGTGAAGCCATTCCTTTGTTGATTTGGATGTATCCTTTGGGTCACTGTCAGAGTTCCTCTTCATGTTCAGCTTTCTAGCAGAAGCCTGAAGGTTTTGTGCCAATATTGACTGGTATTTGGAACTGTTCATAATTCCCTCTATCTTAACTTATGGCCCCAGTTCCAGCTGAAGAAAAACAGCCCCAAAGCATGATGCTGCCACCACCATGGTTCACTGTGGGTATGGTATTCTTTTGGGGATGTGCAGTGTTGTTTTTGCGCCAAACATATCTTTTGGAATTATGGCCAAAAAGTTCAACCTTGGTTTCATCAGACCATAACACCTTTTCCCACATGCTTTTGGGAGACTTCAGATGTGTTTTTGCAAAATGTAGCCTGGCTTGGATGTTTTTCTTTGTAAGAAAAGGCTTTCGTCTTGCCACTCTACCCCATAGCCCAGACATATGAAGAATACGGGAGATTGTTGTCACATGTACCACACAGCCAGTACTAGCCAGATATTCCTGCAGCTCATTTAATGTTGCTGTAGGCCTCTTGGTAGCTTCCCAGACCAGTTTTCTTCTCGTCTTTTCATCAATTTTGTAGGGAGCTCCAGTTCTTGGTAATGTCACTGTTGTGCCATATTTTCTCCACTTGATGATGACTTCACTGTGTTCCATGGTATATCTAATGCCTTGGAAAAATGTTTGTACCCTTCTCCTGACTGATACCTTTTAACAATGAGATCCCTCTGATGCTTTGGAAGCTCTCTGTGGACCATGGCTTTTTTTGTGGGATGCGACTAAGAAAATACCAACTAGAGCAGCTGAACTTTATTTGGGGTTAATCAGAGGCACTTTAAATGATGGCAGGTGTATGCTGACTCCTATTTAACATAATTTGGAATGTGATTGCTTAATGCTGAACACAGCTACATCCCCAGTTATATGAGGGTGTGCAGACGTATGCAACTACATTATTTTTATTTTATTTTTCTTCCCTCCACCTAAAAGATTTCAGTTTGTTTTTCAATTGAGTTGTACAGTTTATAGGTCACATTAAAGGTGGAAAAAATTCTGAAATGATTTATCTTTGTCTCATTTTTTTACAGCACAGAAACCTGCCATTTTAACAGGGGTGTGTAGACTTTTTATATCCACTGTAGTAACGTATGAAATGCTGGAGACCTCTTGGGGATGACAAATCTTAGGACATATGACTGAACGGGATAGCACAGAAATGGAGAAGTCCTCCAACACTTCAACCTTTTTCTATATCTGGGCACTTATATTTGTTAAATCTATAAGTATTTGCATTTCTAGGTTCTATGATTACAAATGTATGTAATTAGTTAAATGGTTTCCTTTCTCTGAGTTTATCAACATATCAGGAGAATTTAATACAAAGACGCACAATGAGCCATGATCTACAGTTGCTCATCGCACATCACCCCCACTCGAGTCTCCACGCGATTTAGTGTTTTACTGGTATTATATAAAATTTGGTCCATGATGAGCCTCTGTAATGCCTGTTGCAGCACTATGTATCCACCCCTTTATATATCTTGATAGGAATAGCTAATTTGTGTTATAGTGTAGTGAGGCATATGGTTGGCAAACATCAATAATGACTTATAACAACAAATCTGAGCAATAATACCATGGCCGTGCATGGTCTGCTGCACCACATATAAATAAACTACTTATGTGTTTAACTTAGACAGACTGCACTAGCCCTTTAAACCTTATGAGCCTGGGTGTCTCCCAGATCCCTCAACACGCGGAGGGCGGATCCTGGGCACATTAACCCCATCAGGATCCCTACAGGCCCCCATGCTAATCTAATCCATAACCCAGCATTAATTCATTACTATGGGAATCCTAAGGACCAATCTGATAATCTAATCAAACCTCATGCTACCATAGGGACCCCCATGGTAACTGGTTAATGTTAGGTGCCATAGGGTCCATAGGGGTCTTACATATTTTATGGGTTTCAACCACTGTAGTACAGTATATTTTAGATATAAATAAAATAATAAAATTAGTATTTACCTTTTTATATACAACATACACTGGCATATAACCTGCAGCTAATGTTGTATAATAATGGATGAATTTTGGATATTTAATATTATTCAAATATAAAATATACTGCTAACTTGCAGCCTTATTAAATTGTGATTCAGTAAATTTAAAAGGGCTTTATTTAAGCACACAGCATATTTTTTTTACAGAAGTTTTTAGTTAGTGAAGACCTTGCTTTTGGATAGAAGTTCACTAACTAAAAACTTCTGTAAGAAAAATATGCTGTGTGCTTAAATAGAGCCCTTTTAAATTTACCGAATCGCAATTTAATAAGGCTGTTGGGGTTGAAACTCACTTTGTTGATATTCAGCTTTGGGTGTTTCAGCCCTGTGTAATAATAAGCAAGGTAAGTGCTTAGTAAATTCCGAGAACTTGGGTTTTCATGGTAGATGCAGGTTACATGTCCTTAACTCACCCTGATCACTACAACCCACGAGCCTGTATGCGCCTCAACAAGCTAGGTATAAAATCGGAGAAAGGAGTTTAACAAATCTTATAGTGAGCTGAGAAGCTACATTGCAGGCTTTAGATCCGTTAGTAATTTCCCAGTATAAACTATGGGCCTCATTCTATTATCGGCCGTAAATAGGCTGCAAAGCTGCGATTCCTTGCAGGGCTCCTGTTACCTTGCAATTCAATTATACGGCGCCGCAAGGATATCCCCTTCCGGCCGGCCGTATATCTTGCAACCGGCCGTAAGCTCAGAAATCTTTAAATGCAAAAATAAATTCAAGACAGCACTATAAAGCTCTGTAAATGCTAGGGATCATAATGGGGGACATGAGGATTAATAGCAACCCCTTCTCAAGCTTGCACATCAGCCCAAATCTGAGATTTAATTAACTGTTTATTTTCCGGCCGCAGCGTGGGCTGGTCTGAGGTGCTCCAAGCCCTCTGGACTTTTTCCACAGATATTTGACATAAATTAAAATAAAATGTATTTACGGATTTGAGTGTAGGGGAATGTTGTGCTATTAATGCTAACACCTACAATCACTTTATAGTCTCCTCAGAGTGCAGGATGGCTTTATTATGGCTTTAAAATGTGCTTAATTGTGTGCCTGCGGGTCCTTTTTGCTGCAAGTAAGCTGCGGCTTGGTTTTAGCCTTGCAGAGAGGGTTCCCGGAGCAATTGAATAGCAACCAGGATTTTCTTGCGGCCGAAACTCTTGCAGCCGTTTAAGATCAAAGGCTTTCCTCTGGCGCGTGCGGCCGCAAGGGATAAAAAGGCGCCGGCCGCAAGCCTGCCGGAATCCCCGGCCGGAAGGGAATAGAATAGCAGAATAGCTTGCGGCCGGTCATCTCCTACGGCCGATAATAGAATGAGGCCCTTTGTCTTTGTACCATTTGAATGCAATTATAATACATTTATAAGCAAATATATAAGTGTGCTTTCCATAAAAAAATATTTATAAATTCTGGACCTGAGCTTCAGTAGCTTCATTTTTACAAACACCTTTGATCACTTTGCAAGAAAAAAAAAACATTACCCTATCTTCAGCTCTACATACACCCAATGATGTTATGGCATTATTCCACCTGCAGTGTGCAACCTGAGGAGAACATATCACCTTTAATTTTACAGTTTCCAGTTTTTAAACAAAGTATATTGCAGACATGTTTCTTACAGTACACTACATAGAGTTGAAACATCACTATGGCCCTTTAAATGAACAATGCAAATGTTCTAATTATGACAGAAATTAAGACTTATACTTATTATTATTATTATTATTATTATTATTATTATCCTTTATTTGTAATGTTCCAACATATTCTGTATCGCTATACAGGAGTTAAGTACAAGGGAAAAACAAATTATTGTAAAAGAATAGAGGGTCCTGTCTGTGAGCTTAGAACCTAACATAAAACACTTTACAAGATTGTTAAACTTACAGACTAAAGGGTTATGGTGTGATATAGGAGTGTGATAGATGTCTTATGCATTAGAGTTGAATGTGATAAGCTTCTTTAAATGTTTGGGTTTTACAACTTTTTTTACAGTGTTTTTGGATATTTATAACTTTAGGTTATGAAATAAATGTTGCAATTTAAGGCAGAAATTAATATTCAAGATCCCCCTACCAAACTCTCATGTGATTACCAACCAAAGTGTGGGAGATTGGGAGGAAGAGCATTCCCAGTTGGTTGAATACAAATAATCTATGAGACTTTAAAATGTATAAGCCTCTGTCATTACTTTAATTCAACCAACTGGGCCTGCTGTTCCTCTTAAATTGGGATTTTAACTAATCACTTTAGTTAAAAAAAGTGGCATATCAGGTAAGATCTTGAACATTAGTTTCTAATACTGATTTACTTTTTTATTTTAAGAAAAATCATCTGAAAATATCCTTATTTACATATATAAATTTCATTTCAAAATAGCTGGCTTGTGTTCCTATAAACTAGTTAATTTTAATATAGAATCATGCTTTGCTTTAGCATAGTCTAAAATCCTTATACAGAGTAACACTGAACATAGTATGTAAATGATTGTTTGCTTTCAGTTACAGAACTGTTTTGCTGAACTTGATCATGAATATTGTGAGTTACACAAAGGAGTTGACATTACAATTAAAACAACGAGAAACAACTCTGTGATCAATATTTGGGAACAAGAAATCTTTCCTGAAGGTAAAACATTATATATATTAACATTTCAATAATTCAAAGAACACAGTTTCCTTATTATTTAATTTATTTGTTTCTGATCATCAACAGCCTGAGGTGGAAGGAGAGTTTAGACAGGAATTTTCTATCTGCACAAAGGAAATAAGGCACCTACAACTGCCCATGCTATCCTTAGATTCTGCATAAAACTCATTAGTTTACAATGACACAACCTCCTGAGGAAGTAGCAGCACTCTAACAACAGTTTTTGGAAGTAGAACTATTTTTAGGAGTTTATATTTTGGCTCAATCTAATAATTATTAGTCAGGAATAATATCCTTTTCTTTATTATTTTTAAATAAGAGCATAGGATGTAATTAATACATTGATTTTATGACAGAAGAAAGAAAGGACACCCTTTTTTCAAAGATAACTCCACTATAAATTAAATAGAAAATAAAAATGGAATAGTTTAAACATTATAACTTTTTACTGTATTGATATATGCTTTAAAAGGGAATTAAGACATAATTAAAAAAGAAAAGATAGACACACACAGCCTTATTAAATTGCAATTCAGCAAATTTAAAAGGGCTCTATTTAAGTATAGAACATTTTTTTTTTTACAGAAGTTTTTAGTTAGTGAAGACCTTGCTTTTGGATAGAAGTTCACTAACTGAAAACTTCTGTAAAAAAATATGCTCTGTGCTTAAATAGAGCCCTTTTAAATTTGCTGAATCCCAATTTAATAAGGCCCATAGTAAGCTACTTCCTGATTTTTATGATAAATCTAACTGTGCCCTTAAGTAGAAAGTGCTAATCTTGTTATAATATTGTAATAAGTTCAGGCTATTAGTTGGTTTATTCAAACATCCAATATCTCTATATACATTTCCATAGAGGGGAAATAAAAACGTAGTACAGAGTTGTAGTAATAAAGTGCCTGTGCAATTGCAAATGGTGAAAAAAATGTGCTGTGCAATAGATGCTAGAAATAAATTAATATAAAAAATAATATTAAGAAAGGGGATGATCCCTAACTATCTTTTATGGTGAAACTGGGGGCCTGCCACTTACCCCCTGCTAATAGGTGCTGCTAACTATACTGATATAGTGAAATAGATACTATCTGTGTGGTAGTGATGGGGGCCCACCATTTACCCCTTAGTCTTATAAATGACAAACTTGCTACTCTGTGCTAAGCTAAATTTCACCCCCAAGTATGCTGAATCAATTATTTATCAAGATAACAAAGGCATCTAAGAGGCTGTTAATCTAAACAGGCTACTATCACGGTTGTGAATAATTCGTTGGTAACACAGTTTAAACATAATGTTTGGACATAATATGAAATTTTTTAAATAATACCATCTTTTAGCAACATATATATAATAATCTTATCTTAGTCAATAGTCCACAAAATTTGGATGGCAATGGATTGAACGACGCCGGGTCCGGCTGTTCAGCGTGCCTTTGCCACGAAAATGAGAATTAGGAAGTGCAGACTGTGTCTACAGTGGCCGATGCGAGCATTTCGCTAATGCCTCATCACGGACCATACTTTGATCAAGGTGGGTCTTTAAATAGTTGAAGAGGAAGGATCATCATTTTTTAACTCTTCGTTTGCAGATGATTGGAATCTGAGCAGTCTTATAAACGTGCTTAAATTTCTGTTATAAAGAAAAAAGAGTAAAGTACATGAATAAAGAATACTATATATACTATATCTTTATTCAAGGCAAAAAAGGAAGACCTAATTTTAAATGAATACATATATATATTGAATGAACATTTCCATGGTATAGATAGTCATGTGGCATACTGTGGTCTATTTTTCTTAGTTACTGATTATTTTCACAGAAAAGATCTGATACCTGCTCAACATATATAGAGGAATAATGCCAAACATTAAAGTGGCAAATTTGTTAAGTGTTTAATTGTTACATTTAAGTTGTTACATCTCAAGGATATTTTCACATAAGTAGTGTCTCATATTAATTGCTGTTTTGATTCAAACTTTAGATATGAACAATTTTATTGAGGACAGAGGGAGATGGTCCCTATTTATAACCTTATGATTCTGAATTTATCCATAATTCAAAAAAGGGGCTTTTTTGTACTTACATTTACTAAGTTTAACTGTCTGATATAAAGTAAGCATTCTCATTCTATTTTTAAAATGATTATATGGAATGAAACAGACCATCAAATTTCGCTTATATTAGTAGATGTTGCATCTAGTTTTGCTTAGGTTTAAGTATATACCATGAAGTTAGCATTCTCATTTAACCCATAGGGGGTGATTGTATTAAGTAAAACAATCCATTGTGTTTCAGCTCTTAATAATTCACGTTCTAGATCCCCTCTTCTGATCCCTAAAGTTATTCTTTGTAAAATTGAGCATTGTATGTCCAGTTTACATTGATGTTTAGAAAGAAAATGTCTAGCGACTGAAGTTAAGGTCTTGTTATTAGCTAAGTCCCTTGCACTGTTCCTAATATTGCTTAGATGTTCTCCCAGTCTTCTTCGGACTTCTCTGGTAGTGATACCGACGTATTTTAAATGGCAAGGGCAATGAAGACAGTATACTACATTAGCACTTGAACAGTTAAAAAATCAATTAATTTGTATGATATTACCTAATCTGTCCTTAATCTGATCTCCTTTAGTCACGTAAATCGGCCGTAAGGCTGCGATTCCTTGCGGGGGTTCAGTTAACTCGCGATTCTATTATACGGCCCCGCAAGGATCTCCTCTTACGGCCGGCCGCATATCTTGGAACCGGCCGTAAGCTGTGAAATATAAAAACGCAAAAATAAATTCAAGCCTGCACTGTACAGCTCTGTAAATGCTAGGGATCATATTGGGGGACATGAGGATTAAAAGAAACCCACTCTCAAGCTTGCACATCTGCCCAAACCCGAGTTCAAATTAACTGTTTATTTTCCGGCTGCGGCGTGGGTGTGTCTGAGTACAGGATAATTATGTGCTATTTTTTCTAAAACCTAAAATCCCTTTATAGTCTTCTCAAAGTGCAGGATGGCTTTATTTGAGCTATTTTATGTGCTTAATTGGTGCTAGCGAGACCTCTTTCCTGCAAGTAAGCTGCGGCTCGTTTTTAGCCTTGCAGAGAGGTTTCCCGGAGCAATTGAATTGCAAAACTCTTGCGGCCGTTTTAGATCAAAGGCTTTCCTCTGGCGCGAGCGGCCGCAAGAGATAGCAAGGCACCGGCCGCAAGCCTGCCGGAGCCTCCGGCCGTAAGGGAATAGAATAGCAGAATAGCTTGCGGCCGGTCCAAATTTTGTGGTCTATTGACTAAGAGAAGATTATTATATATATGTTGCCAAAAGATGGTATTATTTAAAAAAAATCTAATTATGTCCAAACATTATGTTTAAACTGTGTTACCAACGAAATATTCACAACTGTGATAGTAGCCTGTTTAGATTAACAGCCTCTTAGATGCCTTTGTTATCTTGATAAATAATTGATTCAGCATACTTGGGGGTGAAATTTAGCTTAGCACAGAGTAGCAAGTTTGTCATTTATAAGACTAAGGGGTAAATAGTGGCCCCCCATCACTACCACACAGATAGTATCTATTTCACTATATCAGTATAGTTAGCAGCACCTATTAGCAGGGGGTAAGTGGCAGGCCCCCAGTTTCACCATAAAAGATAGTTAGGGATCATCCCCTTTCTTAATATTAGTTTTTTATATTAATTTATTTCTAGCATCTATTGCTCAGCACATTTTTTTCACCATTTGCAATTGCACAGGCACTTTATTACTACAAATCTGTACTACGTTTTTATTTCCCCTCTATGGAAATATATATAGAGATATTGAGATATTGAATATTTGAATAAACCAACTAATAGCCTGAACTTATTACAATATTATAAAAATTATAACAAGATTAGCACTTTCTACTTAAGGGCACAGTTAGATTTATCATAAAAATCAGGAAGTAGCTTACTATGGGCCTTATTAAATTGTGATTCGGCAAATTTAAAAGGGCTCTATTTAAGCACAGAGCATATTTTTTTACAGAAGTTTTCAGTTAGTGAACTTCTATCCAAAAGCAAGGTCTTCACTAACTAAAAACTTCTGTAAAAAAAAAAATGCTCTGTGCTTAAATAGAGCCCTTTTAAATTTGCTGAATTGCAATTTAATAAGACTGTGTGTGTCTATCTTTTCTTTTTTAATTATGTCTTAATTCCCTTTTAAAGCATATATCAATAAAAAGTTATAATGTTTAAACTATTCCATTTTTCTTTTCTATTTAATTTATAGTGGAGTTATCTTTGAAAAAAGGGTGTCCTTATATGTCCTCTATAGAGATATTGGATATTTGAATAAACCAACTAATAGCCTGAACTTATTACAAGATTATAAACATTATAACAAGATTAGCACTTTCTACTTAAGGGCACAGTTAGATTTATCATAAAAATCAGGAAGTAGCTTACTATGGGCCTCATTCAAATGTGATTTGGCCAATTGAATAGGGCTTTATATAAGCACAGAGCATATTTTTTTTGTAGAAGTTTTTAGTTAGTGAAGACCTTGCTTTTGGATAGAAGTTCACTAACTAAAAACTTCTGTAAAAATATTATGCTAAGTGCTTATATAGAGCCCTATTCAATTGGCCAAATCGCATTTGAATGAGGCCCTATGTGTCTATCTTTTCTTTTTTAATTATGTCTTAATTCCCTTTTAAAGCACATATCAATAAAAAGTTATAATTTTTAAACTATTCCATTTTTCTTTTCTATTTAATTTATAGTGGAGTTATCTTTGAAAAAAGGGTGTCCTTTCATTCTTCTGTCATAAAATTGAAGTAGCAGCACTCACCTGAGAATTTTTATTTTGTTTTCTAAAAAATCAAGTTTAGTTAATCAAAAGACCTTCATTTTTTTTTACTCTGACCCTTACTGTGGCCCATTAAGCATGTCCCCAATAATACTCTCCAAATAGATTTAGCAATTTTTTGGCTGTTTTTTTTTTGCACCCACTTACTCTTTTTTATTGTCTTTAGCAGTGAAAGAGTTAGTGAGGGCCCCAGTGCAAATAAGAAGTTAGGGGCCTGCCCTCAGCACGCAAGGGGAGGGGGGCGATAGAGGCAGAGAAGAGAGGTAGAGAGAGAAAATGGATGGTATTGGGAGAGAGTATATGGACAAGATGTGGAAGTGAGAAGGAAGAAAAGAAAAATTAAATTGAGAATGAAAAAGGGGAGAGAGAAATTGGAAGGAGATAGAGGTGAAAAAGGAGAGAAGAAGTCAAGGAGATCGAGAAGAGGCGGAGGAAAGGAGGAGGTAGGTAAGGGGGAGTAAAGGTGAGAGAAATTAAAAAGATAGAAACGTAACTGTGGATAAGGGGGTGTAGAGAGGTAGAGACAAGTATTGTGATGAGATTAGATGGGAGAGATAGAAGGAGAAATTGAGAAATTGAAGAAAAAGCGGGAGTGGGAGAAGGAGAGTGCGAGAGTGTGATAATGGAGTGTGGACCATCACCTAAAGTCATGGGAGGGGCCACAAAGGCCCTGGTGTAGCTAGGTTGCACGTTGTAATATAATTTACTAGTTAAAATATATCATGAAATATATTTTAGCTTATTTTGTCAATTGAGCAGACCCTTTCCTTTGCTAAATAGCAATTAAGATAAATATTCTAACTTAAGTAGCATGATATCACACATGGCAACCACAATACATGCCATAAAAACAAAAAAGAAATATCAGATGAGTGTCCAGAGATTTTTTTAATAGACTGCACCTGTTACACTTAGCAGAGTAACTGCTATCTAATTATATTCTAGTTGAACAGAAATAACTATGCTAAATAGCAATGAACAATTAGGAAGCAGGAAATAACATATATTTATAGTACATTTAATTATTCAGGCTGCCAGCAACTAAGATAAATATGAAAAAAGAGTATACTGTATTTATAACACATTTTGTATTGCACCATTGTACATGGCATTTTCAATGCTCTTTTAATAAATCTTTTTTGCCATTAGGTAGTATGGAAAATCCAAACATATGCAAAGAAGTCCGTTGACACTATTGCACAGTTACTAAAAAGCTTCGCCATATCCCATATTTATAAGCTGTTGTAACCCAATATTGTTATTGATCAACAGCCCTATTAAATTCCAGCCTCGTAGATACGAGGTTTGTACTGAAGCCCTACGTACTACGTAAATTCAGAAAAGTTACAACGCTATTAAATTAGCCCTGCTGCGAGCAACGCGTGAGCTACGCAGCACGGCCTCCTCTGTCAAACACAGAGAAACTGTGCATGAGGAGTGACAGCCTGCAAGATGATCTTGCAGGCTCCCACACCTCATCACTTGCGGTGGGGGTCCTGAATGGGACCTAAGCAGCAGTCCTGCATACAAGCCTTGCCGTGGGGGGTACTCCAAATACCCCCCGGCACCTAAAATTAACCCCCATTATGCTGGAGGTTCCCATCGGGACCCCGGAGTGACCCCACATTAACCACTTGCTGCAGGGGTCCCTAGGGACCCCCACAGCCCCCCCACATTAAGCACCTTGCAGCGAGGTTGGCAATTTGAATTTTTTAAATGCAGGCCTGATCGATGGCGATCGGGGACCCCCGCTGCAAGTGGTTAATGTGGGGGGCTGCTGGGGTCCCTAGGGACCCCTGAAGAAAAAGGTTAATATAAGGAGACTTTGGGGGTCCAGATGCCTTCAGCATAGGGGAGGGTTAATGTTAGGTGCCTCGGGGGTACTTACAGTACACCCGCGGCCAGGAATGGTTAATCGTGTGCCGGAGGCCCTTTAAGGAACTGCGGCGGGAAATTTTAAACTTTAAAATTCAGCGGGGGCCTGATTGATGCCGATTGGGGACCCCCGCTGAAAGGGGTTAATGTGGGAAGGCTGCAAGGGTCTGGATAGGGACCCCTGCAGCATGTGGATGTGTTTAGGGAGCAGGGGGGAGCATCAGACGGCTGTGTCTGGCTGCTCTGAGGCAGCACGTATAGGCTTTAGGATTCCTTGCAGGCACTTTTTTGTGCCGGTAGGGATTCTTCCGAGGTGCAAGGTTAACCTAAGAGATTTATGGCTGCGTGTTACTACGTAGCTCTCACGGAGCCTATTCTCAGCCTTTTTTGGGCATCATCTTGCAAAGGAGACTGCCAGGGACATATTGAGAAATCGGTCCTCGCAAACAGCAAAAAACTGTCTTTTGCGAGGACTGAGGGAACTACAAAGGCTAATTTAATGAGGCTGCATATCTGTAAAAGGAGTTGATTATTTGTCCATTTTTTTCAAAGATAAACCTCAAAACTCCTTTAAAAGCAAGGAAAATTATCAGTGTAAAGTAATTGTGTATAGCAAGGAGGCTTAACTTGTAGTGACACAGTTAACAAGCTTATACCTCCATCTCTACCCTCCAAAACATAGCATTCTGCATGCCTCACCCCCTGGAAAACATATACATTAGAAATTGACTGGATCAATCAGTGATACCGCAACCCATTCTTTGCCAAAATATTTTTGATCTAGTGTTAATTTAAGATACTGTCTCAGTTCAATGTGTGGTAACACCACCAAACCTTTTTGGTCCTTCCCTTTATCCTTCTAATACAGAGTACTGTACAACTGAATATAATATAAATACTGGATTAACTGTTAAATCATAATGCTGTATCATACAGTGCATGTTGTTTATTACTGATCTGCAACTCTAAAGAAGATGACTTGCCCCACACGAATCTTGAATGTGCATTGGATAATAAATCATATAAATAGACATGGTCATCAGATATCTAAAAGGTGGGTCCTCCTAATATGATCAAGTTGAAGGAGGACCTATCTGTGGGAGTAGAGGGGCTGTGGGATCAAAAGTGGTAATGATAATGGAGAGGCCCAATAAGGGATCCAGGGCCCCCCCAAAAAAACCTCCTCAATGTCTTTCTCATCCTGAGTTGGTTGGGCCTGCATGGTGGTAGTGATGTAGATGAAGAATAGCATACGTGTATTTTCTAATTCTCATAACTTCAGTCAGTGTTTGTATGTACAGTTTTCAATTGTGGGTTGGATAGGCAAGAATTAGGTGACATCTTGATAAATTAAATATATTTTTTTCTTTTCTATTAACCATTATTTTATTATGTTGTCATGAGTATGGAGATTGACATAATCTTTCATCTTTCTGATATATCTATTGTCTCATCTTTCTGATATATCCATTGCTTGTGAAAGCATGTATTTGTCTCATTATACAGATTGGACATTTTAGTGTGTATTTCATGGCAACATGATTTGTTCTTGAGGACCAGCAAGTACATTGTATATGTGATCTTTATATTGCAGCTGGGTTGAACCATTGTGGTGGTATGTAGGCCATATGAGTAAGTAGGAGTGCATGTTTGGTGTACATGATTGAAGATTGTGTTGTAGGATTGGTGGTGCAGGTACCTTGCAGGGTCTTGGGTGAGTCCAATGCTCAGTTAGCCAGTTATCCTGACAACAGTAATGGTGAACATTCTGTGAGTTTCTCCCAAGCGTCATTCTCCAGGACAGCTTTGGGACTACCAACTCCATGAACAAATTGGGGTCCTTTGCTTCTTGTCAGACTCATGACCACCTGACTGTGTCTGGGGACCACCTGACTGGCCCTGAAGTCTTCTGTTCATCCCTCCTACTCCCCTCATTAGCCTAAGAGGCCTCCCCCACTAGCTCTAGATCAAGTGCGCCTAGACTAGGGGCACAAAGACCCTATTCCTCTCCATTTTTGTAACCTCACCTTTCCTGCTATCTCCTCCATGCCCCTTCTCTCTTCCTCTATTTCCACTCTTCTAAAGCTCTCACCTCCTCTTCCTGTCCTCCACTCTTCCCCTCTCCTTGTCTCCAGTTCTCTGTCCTCTCTCCTTTTCTCACCATCCCTGCTGCTCTCTCTCTCTTCTTCCTCTCCCCCCGGCTTCCCCTCTATCTCATTCTCTTTCCTCCTCACCTGTCCCTCCATTTCAAGATGCACAAACAAATACACAATCATGCCACTCACTCAGATACCTTCAGAGACACACTTTCAGATTCATTCTCTATCATCGCCTACTCACATGATTAAATTAAACAAAGGTTGTAATTTTTTTTTGTCTTCTAATAGTGTAGAGTCAAGGATAATGGGATGTGGTACGTACTATGTTGCACGTGTGGTGGGCATTTTGTTGTATTAGAGGTATGGATGCTGTATGTGTTAGCAAGTGTGTTAGTAAGTGTGTAGCAAGGGGATATAAATGGGATATGTAATGGTGGTTTGAGGTATGTGTTAAGGTCAAGTGGGTATGGGATAAAGGGTAGATGGTGCAAGATTGAGGTGAAGCCTATGAAACTTGTAATAAAGTTTGTTAATCTAGGGCAGGGTGGGCAAGTTTGATCCTGGAGGGCCACACAAAAGCTTGAATTTGAAGATATCCTTTCTGTGAGGTGAGTCAGTAAATTGGATGACTGAAGAAGTGATTGACTCACCTGTGCACAGCAGGAATATACCAGTCATGTGTGTGGACCTACAGGACCGAACTTGCTCACCCCTGGTCTAGTAGTATGTAGACTATGTGATAAATTTACAGGCACATTTCAGTGTAAAATATAATGCAGCAACAAAGCATCAACCTCATACACTCTTTAAATAAAAGCTCCTTCTGTCTCTCACTCATATAAAAACACTATCCTCCACTCCTGGGACCTGTGGGTTTGCTTACTCAGCATAGCACTAGGAACATCTGAGCAAGAAAAACACTTAGCTTCAGGGGCAGAGCTATCAGTTGCGCAGGTGGTGAAATGCACCAGGGCCCTCCTGTGGGGGGCAGTTTCTTTTATCTTTTGGTGTGGTAATTGGTGTGGATTGGTGATATAATGAACTCAATTGGTCTTAAGAACCTGAAGAATGCTAATTTGGTGGCAGCCGTGATGGTAAGTAAAATATTAGATCCAAAAAGGGTCTTTATATTGGAATTCAGTATTTTGTTGGAACCTAAGGATAGTTATCCTAGTAAGAAGTGGTGGTGGAGCTGTGCGTGAAAGGCCCTTCAAGAAGAGTTTGATGGGGGTGAAGAAAGGAAAGACTATTTGAGGAACTGTGTCTGAGATGACTGAGGTGATATTTGATCCCACTGATGTAAGTTTTGACTGTATTGAGTTGCAGAGGTAGTCCAGAATGACAGTGGGCCGCTAAGGCTATGAATGCTGGGAGTGATATGGATGCTGAAAACTTGTATAGGATAGCACATATCTGACATAACTTTCAGGCTAGGTGACAGGTCTGGAGTGCGTTGGCAGTGAGGCCTTCAGACGTGGTCTGGCGGGCTTGATGGAGCAGTGGTGCTAAATTGGAGTTGGTAGCTGATAGACAGAAGGTTACAAGATGATGAATCTGACAGGAAAGGTCAGGGGATCCTTAAGAGAGAAAGTAGAGGAGTAAGGAATGGTATTTCGGATATACATGTGCAGGTTCCTAAACTAGAGCTGCCATCAGTACAGGATAGAATAGTCGAGGCATGGAATTGCTAATGCTGAGAGTGTCAGACCAGTATGCCATAAATATTTTGTTGGTGCAGATGGATTTGAAATGGTGATCAAATGAATATGTGATGACGTGGATGGTCTAGCAACTAAAAGGGATATTATGTTCAAGGATTGCAGAAATGATTTCCAGATGGGAAGTCCTTTATAGTCATGTCTCTCATTGTGATAGAGTTTAGACATGTAGAGTAATAGGTTGCGGAGAAAAGGTCTGCCCTGCAGTAGGATATGCGTTGGGTAGTTGAGGTGGCCCAACAGGGTGCATAACTTGGTGAAGGAAGAGGTTGCAATGTATTCTTGGAGAAGGTCCAGATGTTGGTCGGCACCCATGATTTCATTCACTCAGAGTCAAGAATAATGCTGCTCAGTACGGCACTCTGAGCTCATTAAATAGGTCCATCTTGATGCTAATGGGCATGGAATTTGGTGGTTCTATGAAGAGGAAGTCATCCAAGTAGTGCATAATGTTCTGACATTAATTAATACTGACCAGGATCTAGCAGAGGGTTTCAGCGAAAAGGGTGAAGAGCTTTGGGCTGCTCTTTGAGCCAAATGTAAGTTGAGACACAAAGTAGTAGTTAGATTTACACTTTACCCAATGCAGGTGCCATAGCTACGGGTCAATAGGGATAAGCTTGAAGGCATTCTTAATGTCTGATTTAACGAGTCAACTGTGAGGGCCTAGGCCGGTGATTAGAGTGATGGCATCATCCACTTTGGAGAACTGAAGCGAACACTCGTCTGAAGGGATGAGTGCATTTGTGTTTGGTGTTGGTGAGTTGTGGAGTGCAAATAAATCAGTGATAAGATAATTCTTGTGTGAGTATTTCCCAGTAGCTATTCCGAGGTGGTTGATCCTCCAAATGGTGAAAGGTGGTGATTGGAATGGTCCTAGGTAACCATAGTTGAAATTTGTGGAAATGAGTTCTTCCACCACCCCAGGCTCCTTTGTAGCAGTCAGTAGATGTTTAATAGCAAAGGAAGCCTGGGGCAATGCTGACACCCCAGTATGGAAACTATGTGAAAAACCATATATGATGAACCTGACTAAGTGCTGGGAATGGTGATGAGAGGGATACTCAGAGAGCCTTGGCAGGTTGATGGTTAGCTGGCATTTGTGCATTAACATGGGTATATTGTGTTTGTGTGGGCTTTGTGGCAAGCTGCTCAGATGTATAGGAGCCTGCAGCCTCAGAAGTTACATCCCTTGGTGCTAAATTTGTTGCATATGGCAAATGCCCAAAGGCAATGCACCTGTCTGCCAGAGCGATCTTTCGATCTTTGCTTGGGCATGCAGGAAGTGTAGTGTCAAGGAGTGAGACGGTTGGTTGTGGGTTGTAGGACACAAAATGGATGTGTGGAGACGCAATGAACAATGGTGACAAACTGAGGATTTAATGCCTGTGAAATAGAGGAAAAACAAATCATGGTCCAATGCTGACCAGTTGATGGGTAAAGTTGAATTGGCTGAGTGGCGCTGTTCCCCTGGGGAAGTAAGTTGGTACTGGGGAGGTAGGCCAAAGCTAACAAAAAACATTTTTTTTCCATTGGGGCCATCCATTCTCTAGCTCCTCCACCACTTAGTTTTATTGACTCAATGTTGCAATGTGTTAGGACTTTCTATGACTTTACTACATTTAGCTACAAGTCAACCTTGCTGGAATCCTTCAGGAACACAGTTTAGCTCTTACAGACACATATTACAACTTTATCAATACCTACTACTCTTTTGTCTCTGGTTAGTGTAGAAATATGCATTTTTGTATTAAGATAAGGGGATGCATACAAGTGAGGAACAGCTGTACACTGCCTGCTCTTACTGGATACAGCAGCCTCAGTTCATTAAAAGTGAAAGATCTGATGTGCTTTTTGCTGCATAACTATCAAAATTGCATCAATTTAAAACAAATATTATTTTTTTCAGCCCTAGTAGATGCTACAGAACAATTTTGGTAAATTCAGTGTTCCTTTAAGAACTCGTTACCTGCATTGCTTAGGGAAACTTTTAAATATTACTCCTGGGATATGGACAACATACACATAAGCCAGGAGGGTCTTCAGTCCCTTATAACAAAAAATTGCACACTTTACACAATTTTTAAGCTAAAATACTGGAAATGGCAATTGGTATTGGCTCATAGAGACGAATAAAAAAAAAACCCATTGCATTCCCTGGCTATCAAATGACCCTTGAATACAAGTTCTACAGGAAATTAGAAAAAATACACCCACAAATAAACAGAAGTGCACATAATAAATACATATTAATATGTTCCAGGTATTAACTGATAAGCATGTTTCCATAAATGAATGATTACATTAAAACTATGGAATTGCAAGCTGTAAAAAAGTGAATGGCTAAATAAAGATTTATGAGCGAGGAAAGAGCAAAACCTCAACTGCCTGAACTTCATAGCTTCTCTGGCTCACCTTTCACCTGTTCATGACTACAAGAATCATATTTTTAAAATATCTCAGGCAAGCAAACACATGAAGCTCATTTAATCACAAACATTCAACACAAGTCAATAAATCATCGAAATAAAAACTCTCAGGACTTATAAAAGTTGTGTTCCGTCCATATAATATAACTTTGCCTATACATTTATTAGTATATTTATTCCTTAAATGAGTACTGTAGCAATATATTTAAAATATACTCTTTGGAAGAACTATATTGGCTAATAGGAAAATATTTTAGAAAGCAAATAAAGAAATACGGACAGTAATTATATGCGTGTATACTGCAGTCGGAGCTATTATTTTTGCTTCTGTTGATTTGCTTCTATAGCTGGTAGGAGCATTTCATTATAGAGGAAGCGCCTCTTAAATGGGAACATTGGCAATTTTAAATGCTAGTTCTTTCAATAGGACAAATGCAGATTTCGTAAGTTTCAAAGGAAACACACTGCAAGAAAGCAACTAAAGGAAGCCACAGAAATGAAAAATTATAGAAATTTAATATTTGAAGGCTGCTTTGTTACTTTATTCTCTTTTAATATTGTAAAATTTGTTCTGCATGCTATTTTATTGTCATTTTCCATACATTTTTAATACAATGATTTAACTTTGTTCTTAACTATGTATATGATGTTTCTAGGAAAAATTGGAACAGGTGCAGAAAATATTTCCTGTGTGTTCTATAATGTTTCCTACATGAACTGCTCATGGGATGTTGGTAAAGAAGCTCCACTTGATACAAAATATTCATTTTACATGTAAGTAAGCACAAGTCAGTATGTTATCATTTGCAATTTTAAACATTGATAAACATATTGGATTTTTTTTTTATATAGCGAAAGGAAAAACAGAGTACGTGTAGAAGAATGTGAAGAGTACAGGATGGATACTTTTGGAAGACAAACTGCGTGCTTTCTGAAAAATCTGAAAATATCATTCATTGAGCAATATTACATGATTGTGACAGGGTCAAGCATTGAAACGAAAATTTGTTTTCTAGATACATGGATTATTCCTGTTGAGCATGGTAATATACCTCTAAATAATTACATGCTGCCTCTTAAAATGTGCTAGTCCTGGTCCTAGTTAGTATAGTCAGAATACACTAAGCCATAATTTATAGGGATTTCACAAAAATATATTACCTGTTAATAAACCTGTTAATCAACTTTCAAAAAGTGAAATATGTTGCTGATGAACGATAATTGCTGATAATTGATAAATATTCTCTTGGGCTCTGATTCTATTGTGTTTAGTGTAAAGACACATTACAATTATGACTGGACATGCCAGGACGTAACTTGACTGTTAAGGTGAATTACTTCCTGTGGTTTGAGCATGCCCAGTCTTTTGATTTTCAAGTGGCTTTACACTGAAAATAGATCCTGAGTCCCACGGGACAATTAGCATTGACTAAGAATAAGTAAGATATTTCACTCTTTGCTTGGTCGGTGAATCTGAAATGTAGATTAAACCATATCTTACGAAAAAACAAAAAGAACAAATCCATTGACATTAAGTATAAGATTTTTTTAGTTTCACATGCAGTATTTAACCTATTTTACTTTTATGTCATTTTCAGAAATTCTGAATGCTCCAAAGCATATTTCATTGCAATCTAGTTTGAATGAACTGACAATTAGGTGGGATGAACCAGAAACAAGTTGTCCTTTTGCTCCACATTGCTTCATATACCAAATTTCCACAAACAGTGATAAGGTAGCCATTTAAATTCATTCATTAACATTTACTATTCACATGAAATGACTCTTTATGTTATAAAGAATATAATCACATATTATAATTGTCAAACTGCGAGACGTCGTCACGCTTTGCACTGTTGCGCTCATTGCCTGTTATCGCGCGATTTGGCGCTCATTGCCTGTGAGCCTTGCGTAACAAGTCGAGCAGTTGAAGCATTAAAAGACGTGGGACTTAGACGAAATGAGCGCCGAAGGCACTCCTGCGATCCTCGCAAAGCGAGGCAAGCCATTGAGGCCAGTTTCGGCAGTGGAAAATGCGCTAAGCAAGAAAAAAATTGTCCGCCGAAAAAAGTAAAAACAAGGCTACACAACCCAGAAGCGCACAAAACAGCCAGCGATGTACGAGGTAGAAAAACACACTGATAGGAAGGACGCAAAATGCTTGCGAGCCGCGTACAACATAGACTATCGCTGCCATTTTACAACACTAACTTACAAATTTACACATTACGATTCTGAAATGGTGGCTTTCCCGCCTAAACTAACGGTTTTATCTTGCGCAAGTAGCCTATGTATAGGGCACACTTGCCACAGTGCTGACACTTTCTCCTCAGGTGATGACAGTCTGACTGGACATTTTCTGCTGCCAGAAAATCCAAAGAGATTGGTAGCTCTTCAGGATATTGATTGCTGGATATTAATTACAAATAGGTAAAGTATATTAATTTATATTACTAATCATTAATAAATAATTAATAAATTAATTATTATTATATATATATATATATATATATATATAATATTAGTTAAAAAATTAGGCACAAACTTATAATTTACACTGCCTTTAGTTTATGAATACATTCATTTAATTAAATATTAATGTAGATTAATAAGATTAACAACAAAAAAAATTAAATTTTAAACTGCCTTTAGTTTATTAATATATTAATGCTTACCTCTTTCTAATATATTTATTCATTGATTAATTCATTATTAATGTACATGATTAAATTAATTATAAATTAGGTAAATAAAGAAAAAGAACAAAAAATGGCGATTAACGCCTAAAGTAGAATACTCGTAAAAAAATAAAAAGAATATCTTTCTAATAGCAGGAGTATCACAAAAAATAATAAATAGGTATTATAGATATAGTAATTATAAATTAGTAATCATTATGAACAATACATATTGTATATTTTACAATGCCTTTAGTTTATGAATATATTAACGCTTAGCTCTTTATACTACATTTATTAATTGATCAATTGATTATTAATGTACATTCATTTATTAAGTAGTAATCTGTAATCATAGGGGTATTTTACAAGGGGGGTATTTTACAATGCAATAAAAAATATATAGATTTCAGATTGCACTTATATATCTGCATCATTTACCTACATTACTTTATTAATTAGTAATTAGTAATAATAAAAAAAGTAAACTGACCACAAACAATATGTATATTTTACAAAGCACTGACATATCCATGTTGCTGCTGATTGCCTGATAGGGATAGGACCCTCAAACAGTTAAAGATTTAAAGCAATTTATTAGATTATGACACCTGCTACATTTCATATTTGATACTGCCTTTCTTTATGAATATATCCATGCTTAGGCCTTTATGTTTTACATGTATGCCAATTAAACATGATACTCTTAATGATTACTTAATTTTATTGAATCTAAATATTACAAATGCTTTTCATGCCATTTGACAGTTTCATCATCTCTGCAGCTGACTAAACACAGAGATTGACCCTTGCAGCCTTTGAACAGCATAAAGATCACATTTACAGGTATATCATTGAATTATGTTCTTATGGAGGAAAAAAGGATTGTCTTTTTATTTTGGATTGATGACAGTTATTGATTAATTAACGTATATTAATATATTAATTCATAATTAGTAATTATTACAAACAAAACACTTTACATTTTACACTGCAAAAAAAAATAATAACAATTTGTAACCTGAACTTATATATCTGTCTTACTGCTCATTCATGTACATTGCTTTTGGAACTATTAATTAATAATAATTACAAACAATATATATATATATATATATATATACATATATATATATATATATATATATATATACATATATATATTTATAATGGATAAAATAATATGTACATTTTACAAACCACTTAGATATCTGGGGTGCTTATATTTGCCTGACAGGGATAGGACCTTCAAAGCACTTAAATATTTAAAGCAGTTTCTTAGATTCTGACACGTGCTACAGTTAATATTTTATACTGCTTTTATTTATGAATACATTGATGATTACGCGTTTATGTTTTGCATGTATGCCAATTAAACATCATACTTTCAATGAGTCATGAATTAATTGAATACAAACATACAAAATGATTTTCATGTCATTTTACAGATTCCTCATCTCTGCACCTGACTGAAGACAGAGAGTGAGCTCTGCAGGATTTCATCTGCAATAAGTTCAATTTCACAGGTATATGATTTAATGATGTCCTTTTTGTTTTGCATTGATGCAAATTACACCTCATAAGATGATTGATTTATTAATTAATTAAATAAGAAAATTACACATTATTTTAAGCCCGATCTATGCTTTGCTCATAGCTCTTTGTGTTTGCCCTTCTTTAGGAAAACATAATTACCTCTTTAGGTTTACCATTGATGACAGTTATTGACTAATTCAATAACGTATATTAATTTATTAATGACTTCATGATTATTACAAAAAATAAATAATGCACTTATTTATCAATATATATAATCAATAACTGTCATCAATCGTTTTTAATGTATGCCAATAAAAACAATGTATTAATTAATTTCATGTAAAAATTACAAATGCTTTTCAAATCATTTTACTCTTTCATTACTGCTATTTAGGTTTTGCATTGAGGGCAGGTAAAAACAATATGTACAATACAAAAAAATGATATATTACACCTGTATTTACAATTACAGATAGCAATGGTGAACAATGGAGAAGACAGGATTGAAAGCAAAAGAAGAGCGGCAAGGGAAGGGAACAAAGGTGGAGAGATGCACAGTCCCCCAAGACTTCCAAAAACTTAAGAGAAGAAGACCGACAGAGACTTTTAAATAAAAGAAAAAGGAGTAAGAAAGCACAACGTGAGTGTGCTGGAGCTTCAAAGAAAAGAAAAAGTAAACAAAAAAATGTCTGTGAAACATCGCCTAATGACACAATATTGCCTCATGACACCAATGTTCATACAAATGACACCAATGTACATATAGACAGTCGTAGTGACATCTATGTTGAGGAACCTCAGGATAGTGCTTTACAGCACTAACAGTAGACACTCATTATTGTGGATTACTCAATGCGGTTTGTCAGTTTTGTGGGGCCTATCATTTTCTCAAGGAAAGACCAACTGATGGAGACTTTATTAGTTGCTGTCACGTAAGACTTCCACAAAGACACACATTTCCTGATTATTTACAAAGCATAATAAGCGATCCAACATTTCCAAACTATACCAATTTAAAAAAAAACATCATATCTTATAACAGTGCAATTTAATTTGCTTCTATGGGTGCTACCTTAGCAGAAAATGTCGCAGGACATGGCCCACATTGTTTTAGAGTTCAAGGACAAATTTACCACTGCACTTCACATTTACAGCCACAAGAAGGAGAGCAAAGGAAATTTGCACAGTTATACGTCTTAGATACAATGGAAACTGTTGAACAATGGATGATGCTTCCAGAAAATAAACAGTGTTTGTGCATAGTCTTTTAACAGCTGGATAAAATTATGTATAACAACCCATACAGTCAAGCATACAAACAATTAGCACAGGTTGAAAAAGAACAACAGCAACATGCTCAAATACATCAAATGCCAATGCCAAGAGTAAATATGATATTGAAAAGAGATTGCAATACTGATCAAAGATGGTATAATTTACCAACAGAAAATTAGGTTGCCATGGTCTTTAAAAATGAAATTTAAAAATTCAGCGGGATATTAGAATATATCCACGCAATGAAGACCAACCTTTTATAAACATAAATATTTTAAGTAGTAATTTGGATCCAATGACATATCCCATTTTCTTTTCAAATGGTGAGCCAGGATGGCAACCAAAATTATAATTGCAAAGTTATCCCAATAGTAAAGTTTGTGTTAGAAGCAATATTTCTATGCTGGAATATAAAGTGGCACAAACTTCCATTCTGGATCATTTTAATCCTATTTTATGTGGGGGCAAACTCCCACAACAATGGATTATTGATTCCTATCTACAAGTTGAAGCAAATCATCTAAATGTTATCAAATTTTAACAAAACAAGTTTTGCATAGAACAATATTGTGGATTGATGGATTATGTCGCTGAATTGGCTACCAACAGAGACATTCCAGCTGGAAGAGCAATAATTTTGCCATCCTCTTTCCGAGGATCTCCTCGCAATATGCCAGAAAGATACAATGATGCCATGGCTATTGTCACAAAATTTGGAAAACCAGATTTATGCATTATATTCACATGTAATCCGCAATTGCCAGAGATAAAGGAAAATTTTAATTTTGGACAAAATACTTCTGACCGACCAGATTCATTAATACATGATATAACTAAAGCACACTTATTTGGAAAATGTGTGGCTTTTGTTTATACCTTTGAATTTCAAAAAAGAGGCCTGCCAGATGCACACATACTTTTAATCCTGCAGGACAAAGATAAATTCAATACTGCAGACAGAGTGGATTCAGTAATTACTGCTGAACTGTCACATCCAGAAAAATATTCATATTTATTAACACACAGAATGATTCATGGGCGATGTGGAGATATCAATCCAAATTCACCATGTATGAAAAATAATAAAAAATGTGCAAAAGAGTTCCCAAAACAATTTTTGTATAAAAGAAGAGGACAAACAGCTAATATCGGTGACCAAAAGGTTGATAATAGATATATAGTTCCATACAATCCACATTTGCTAATGAAATACAATGCACACATAAATGTGGAAGCTTGCACTTCTATTAAATCCATCAAATATGTGTATAAATATATATACAAAGGATAGGATGCAGCAACTATTGTTGTGCAAGGTGCACAAAACGAAAAGGAAAATCCAATTTTACATGACGAACTTTCTAATTATTCAGATGCTCGCTATTTCAGTACTCCAGAGGCAATGTGGATTCTTCTGAAAGTTGAGATTCATCATCGGTCACATGCTGTGTATCGATTAGCTGTACATTTGCCACAAAGTCAGTTTGTTTGCTTTACTGCAGGCAATGAAAGAAATGCCTTAGCCCAAAAGTCAACATCGAGTAACAACACTTATTGCTTGGTTTCAATTAAACTGCCAGGACACTGAGACCAGACAATTTTTATACATAGAGATTCCATATCACTGGCCAATGGCGACAACGAAAAAGAGATACGCATACAATTATCCCACAAATTTATACCGTCAGACCAAGAGACATTGAACGTTTCAGTTTAAGATTACTTCTTTTACATGTTCCCGGTGCACAAAGTTATGAACATTTACACACCGTGAATGACATAGTTTATGATACTTTCTTGTTAGTTGCAAGACATCAAAACTTCATAGACGATGATACAAAATGGGAGAGGTGTCTGGAAGAAGCAGCACTATGTCAAATGCCAAAGCAAATGAGAGAACCATTTGCATTCATTTGCATCTTTCTTAATGTGCCTGATGCATTTGCTTTGTGGGAAACATTTAAATTAAATATGTGTGAAGACTTCTTGAAACATTACAATGAGGCCATTGCACCAAGCATTAATGGAAATTCAAGAAATATTTCTTGCTCATGGATTAAATTGTGCAAGTTTTAATTTGCCTGATCCAGGACTTATAGATGAAATAAACTTTGATTATGACACTGAGCTTCAAAACCAAAAAACACAAAAAAAACTTGCACAAAAAAAAAGAAAAGTAAATGAATTATCATAGATGAGGCAACAATGATGTCATGTCATTCCTTGCAATGTATTCATATATTATTAAAATAAGTGATGGATAATAATTTGCCATTTGGTGGAAAGGTGATGTTGTTAGAAGGAGAATTTAGACAAACATTACCTGTTGTGCCAAATGGAAATAGGTCTGACATATTTGGAACATGTATCAAGACAAGTAAACTGTGGAAAATATTTCCACACCTGAAATTAGAATTAAATATGAGATCTGAAGGCCAAAATGAATTCAATGATTGGCTAATTCAGTTATCAGATATTCGACTGAATTCTTTACAAGCAAAAAAAAAAAAAGTAAATTAATTATCATAGATGAGGCAACAATGATGTCATGTCATGCCTTGCAATATATTCATATATTATTAAAATAAGTGATGGATAATAATTTGCCATTTGGTGGAAAGGTGATGTTGTTAGAAGGAGAATTTAGACAAACATTACCTGTTGTGCCACATGGAAATAGGACTGACATAATTGAAACATGTATCAAGACAAGTAAACTGTGGAAAATATTTACACACCTGAAATTAGAATTAAATATGAGATCTGAAGGCCAAAATGAATTCAATGATTGGCTAATTCAAATTGGAGAAGGAAAACATTCACAAATAAATAATTTACCGGATGATACCATAGAAATTCGATCACAAATGATTTGCAATCATTCATATCAACAATCTTTCTGAACACTATCAATAACGACGATTACTCAGACATTGGAAACAAAGTGAAATTAACATCCAAAAATATAGATGCCTTGAATCTAAATAACAAAATGTTTTAATTCATCAACGCACCCCAAAATAATTATTACAGTGCAGATTCAGTTCTGGCTGATGATAAAGAATTAATCGAATTTAGTATAGAATCTATCAATTCTTTAACACCATCTGGAATGCCACCACATGTTTTGCAATTGAAAAAAGAGGCAATTGTCATGCTATTGAGAAATATTAATCCCAAAAAAGGACTTTGTAATGCGACCAGATTAATTGTGCAGGATTTGAAAGATAATTTCAGACATGCAGAAATTATGAATGGTACCCATAAAGGTGAACACGTTTTTATACCAAGAATTGACTTGGCTCCAAGTGAGAGTGGTTTGCCTTTTGTCCTTCAAAGGAGACAATTTCTGGTTATCATGGCATTTGCCATGACCATAAATAAATCCCAAGGACAAACTTTTAAGTCTGTGGGTATTTTTTACAGGAACCTGTTTTTGCACATGGACAACTCTATGTTGCTTTTTCATCTATCTATTACAGGATGGATGCATTTTTACCAAAAACATTGTGTACTATGAGGTTTTGTAAACATAGAGAACAGTGGTTTTATTTTGAGGATGAAATTTGATGTCACTCGAGCTCTTTTTAGAGGACCACTATTTCACATAGGAAACGCTATGTCCAATTTGCAAAAACTACAACAATAACAACAAAAACTGCAGAGTATTGATCCAGGGAGCAATCCAATCACCAGTTAATGGGGTCAGGAAGGAATTCTTTTTTTCCCTCCATTGATACAATTGGGTAAGTTTTAATGTTTTTTTTTTACTGTTTGCCTTCCTCTGGATTCAATACCTATGTGGTTTACCAGTACTTAATAATAAATAAAAGTTGCATGTTACAGAGCATTATGTAATGGTTTAATATACTCATTGATAAAAAGTTGACCTACTGTTATGTTACTCATCCATACCTCGCATTTAAAAATGTTAGTATTATTTAAAAAATGGTTCACTAATGTTTCAAATATAAGTTGCCTGTTTCAAAGCATTATGTAATGGTTTACAAAAATGTATTCATACAAACTTCATCCATATGGTTAAAAAAAT
Source organism: Discoglossus pictus (assembly GCA_027410445.1). NCBI lineage: Eukaryota > Metazoa > Chordata > Amphibia > Anura > Alytidae > Discoglossus > Discoglossus pictus. Next base: position 112,346,755 of record CM050164.1, read on the forward strand.
ATTGTTTACCAGTTGTTGAAATACAAGTTGAATGTTAAAAAATAAAAAAAAGTTATTATAATTGTTGTACTTCTTTCTACATAACTAAGAGGTTAAGAGGGTCAGAGACTCACATTGTGTGTCAAACAACATTCCCAGCCTTACAATTTTATTGCCGTCATTTTTGACGGGCAAGTCGCTAGTTAGATGATAAATTGTATTTTCACATAAATGCTGATCAAGTATATATTACTGTATAATTGTTATAATAAAATTTACTCAAAAGTGTGTTTTTAAGAGTATAACAGAGGCTATAAATTTTACAAGCATTTTTCTAAAGCGAATAATTGCCAAGATACTCACCGTTGTTTGTGCTGCTTTATTAAACAAATGTAACGCTCAAAAATATGAATTATCTGCTTTCATGACACATTGTACTTGTAAACATAAATAAGCAAGCACTAACCTACACCCACTGTTACAATGTTATAATATAGCTAGATCAATCCCCCAACCTTCAAGAGCAAATTAGTCTATTGAGGAGAACATTGCCATTTTAATGCAACACAAACAATGCCAAATATCACAGGAAATATTCAACTAGTGCAATGAACAGACACTTTTTAATTATTTGTTTAAAAGTAGAAAACAATGGAATTAGCTGTACTCTCTCTCCAGTGGTTAACACTATACATCCCTTAGAACAACAAAAGTAAAAACAGGAACTTTATTGTTAGTTGGTTAAAAATATAATATACTCCAATGAGGTGCTCAAGGCATGCGGGTTGGTTAAACCAGTATTCCAATATACTCAAGGTATACACTATAATCCAAAGTAAGTCTATACAACAAGGCCCCATGTCTCATTTCAGAGACCTCCTGAATGAAGGACTTGGTGTGCCCCACAAACTGGCTAAATGCCCTATAAAAAAGTGGATCAATGTCTCATAAATCATAGACTAGACAAATACATGTATATAACCAAACCCAACCCATGCAATAGTGGATTAAAATAAAATGCTCATTCACACAGCTAAATACTTTAGCCTTATATATTCCCCATTGGAAAAAAATAATCTACCAGTGAGGTGTGGGTATTAAACTAAGACCCATGGTATATCTCTCAAATACAGTAAAGAGTATCGCTGAAGAATTATCTTATGGCCGGTAGCATGTAATTGCAGCCTGACGGGTATAACCCCCGTTTTGCCGCATAAGGATTTATCAAAGGTTAATAAAGTGCTAAAAATACAGCCAGCACCTCAATCCTTAGACGTTTAAATACCTTAGGGAGACTTCAATAGTGCCTCCACGGTCAACTGATGTCATACGTTATCTATATTAAAAGTGAACAAGAACGAACAAAATTGGACATCACAGTCTAGAAACATTTTAAAGAGGCATACAGACAACATTATTGGTGAATCAAGAAAATGACCTTACAAATATGCCACATGAGACCATATATTGAAATGTACTGTATAGTACAGGAATTCATATTAATGGCAATAATGATGTTAGAGATTAAAATAAATATTAATAAAAAATAAAGAGTTATATAAAATGAATAAAATAAGAATTAAAAATAAATATAAGAAATATGAAGGTGATAAGGATGAACAGTGATATTCAAGATAAACTATAACTTAATTTATGTCACTTATTAGATAATGCTGATTGTGCTGTTGTGAAAAAAGTAATAAATCATTAATAATTTATAAATAAAGGCTGTGAATAAGTTCTAGAAGTTTATTAATAATTTGACTATATTGTAGTGTGTATACATAAGACTATATATGCTATAAGTGCATATGTGCTAAATTGTACAGTTGTTATGTATAGACCAATGTATTTGCTACTGTAATCCTAAACATAGTGATATTTGAATTTAAAGTCGGCAAAAAATGGACAACATTTTAAATATAAAATAATGACAAATTGTTCTAGTTGGTGAGTAAACGTTATCAACAAGTGACAAGTATCATGTAAACGTAAAAATTAAAAATATAAGCTCAAAAGTGAGATAGTATTTAAGGGCTCAAATTGTGCAATACCATCTGTGATATGTTGTAAAGTATAATTGGACATACTGTAAAATGCTATTATGGTGTCTAATGTATGGCATAAGACTGAAAGTCGACTTTTATACTTATGCCATTAGTTGTATAAATGTAAAATGTAAAATGTACAAACATTGAATATATATTAAACGTTTTACACCAAAAACAAAAACGTGTATATTATCTCATACAGACACATTCCACACTGAACCATCCTATTTAATCCTCAAATGAATGAGGTAAAAGTGAAGCCCTCATTTAATCCATAAGGGCTCTGAGATCTCAACTGGTAGATCCATTTGGATTCCTTCTGTAATAATATTTTGTCCAAATTACCCTTTCTAGAGCCCAGAATAACAATATCAATTGCACAAACACGGATCACATTGACATTGTTATTATGATACATTTTTATATGTCTTGCCACAGGAGTATCAATTTCATTTTGTATTGAGTAGACATGCTCTCAAACATGCCTTCTGAGCTGACATGTGGTTTTGCCCACATAGAGCTTACTATAGGCACATTTTATAATGCATACAACCCCAGTAGAGAGACAATTATATAATTTACCAATCTTGTATGTTCTACCATCATTGTGATTGGTGAATACCTTTGTGGGCTGAATATACTGACACACCTTGCATCTACCACAGCAATAAGCGCCATTTAATGGACATAGCCATGATTGAGAACTTTTCTTGGTTTGAAATAAGCTGTGTGTGATCTCATATTTGAAATTTTTAGCTCTTCTGTATGTTATCAGAGCCTTTTCAGACAAAACTTCTGTCAGATCTTTGTCTGCCTTAAGTATTGGCCAGTATGTGTCCAGATTTAGTTTTATATATGTTGTTTTTGCCATAAGTTAAAGTTTATTAATGTCTTTGGCATTACACTTTTTCCTTCGGAGAGAAATTCTCTCAGTCGAGAGTGACCATTTATATGTATCCTTTATGCATCTGTTAGGATATCCTTTCATTTTAACATTTTCTCTAAGAATATCTGCCTGTTTTTTAAATTCTTTCTCTGTGGTACTAGTTCTAACGCGAAGGTATTGTCCAATGGGTATCCCATGTTTAGGATGGTATGGATGCATACTTCACCATAAGAGGAATGAATTAGTGGCCGTAGGTTTCCTGTAGACTGATGTATTTATATAACCGTCAGTGGGGGTTTTTTGGAATTGTCATGTGACGAAAAGTAATTTTGGTCATATTGGCCTCATAGGTGAAACATAGGCCTAATTCATTCTTGTTAAGTTCAAAGACAAATGTTTTTAATTCATTCATAGTAGAAGTCCAGAATATTAATATATCGTCTATGAAATGCTAGAATCTTTTGGGTATGCTCAGCCAATAGGTCATTAAAAACCTGTGCATCCTCCTACCAACCTAAAAAAAGGTTGTCGTAGTTCGGCGTGCAGGGTGTCCCCATGGCGGTACCGTTCTTTTGGTGGTACCATTTATGGATGAAGAAAAATTATTTTTGGTGAGTATGAATTCCAGTAGCACAATTATAAATTTATTGTATGCTCCTAAAGTAGTTATTTTGCTTCTCCAAAAGAACTCAACGACTATTATGCGTGTGAAGAATGCTTGTATACAGTTGCTCTAATTCAATGCTTACAAATGTGGTATTATCAGGTATACACACATTTTGAAGGTGGCACAATAAGTTGGTGGTGTCTCTAATGTATGAAGGTAGAGCTACTACAAGTTCCTTTAAGTAATCATCCACACATTTTGTGCACCCACCAGACGGCTGCAGGTAGGGGGGATCTTCCCCAGAGTGCTGTTACTCCCCAGAGGGGCCCCAGGAGAGAGCCAGACATCCCCAAATGAGGGAGCAGTGCACCCAACGCAATTAGTGGCTACTTAGCACTCTCCCCACATATTAGGCACTGTGGCTGCCATTAAAGAGTCTTGGTGGGGTAGGAAGAGGAAGCTGCTTGAATATTCCCCAGCTTGCAAGGCACTCAATGCTCTATTTATTGTCACTTCCCCACACAACTCTGAGATCTGGGGTTAAGGCTGTGTGAATCAACTCTTTAAGCTACCCTCTCAGGACTGAGCTCTTGATATAGAGGCTTATCTCATAGCATTGCCAGAGACTGAATTGCATAATATTTGGGAGCACTGTGGGTGTACCTTGTCTCAGAAACTGACGCTCTCTTTAGGCACTGTTTATGGAACATTTGTGCATCAAACAAAATATTGTGTCTACCTACATTTGAGACTTGTGCTTTTACTGCCAGTTGCATAGACTGTGTTAATTTCTTACAACATCAGCGCATGTGCTGCCACCGTGTGGACGTTTACAATACTGCAGATCATCATTGGCCTTATGCGACTAATGCGAGAGTGGAAGTCTCCCTGCCATTCATTGCTGCTTTCTGTCTGTACTGATCTATTCTAAGGCTGAGTTCTACTTAACAGGCTCCCGTCAACAAAAGCAGACAGACCACCTGAAGAGGGTACAACTTCTTGTGCCACCCGTCTAACAAAGGACTATTCTCTGTTTGGCCGGATTTTCAAAGGCCTCTCCAGTGCCCTGGCTGGAGACTACACTCTAATTATGGAGTAAAGAGACGAATGGGAAATTGGCCTGGCAGCACAGCTATCACCTACCTCAACTCACCCTTATAATCTGGACAAACTCTACTACTTGGGCCAGCGGACTTTCACTCAGACCACTTGGGGCATAGCTTCCCCCTATTCTATACCTGGCTGATTCCATAACAGACCTTTTGCTGAACCCTGCGGCCCGTATTCCAAAATGCCGAAACCCAAAAGAACTGCTTCAACGAAGGGCATTAGGGAGCACTTTACACCTAAATCTGCCAGATGCTCCCTATCTGCGGAGTCTGCCTCAGAACACTCGGATGGCTCGGACAGGGAAGGTACTCCTGACGCTCCTAGCCAATGTATGGACCTCTCTGCCAGGTCAGTGGCTACTATTGAGCTGCTCCTGGCAAAAGCTATTGATCCTCTAAGACAAGACTTGAAGGACCTGGGGCACCGCACTCAAATCCTGGAGGACGCATCGGATCGGATGGCCGAAGCGCAAGAAAGAGACCGATCCTCTATTGCTCAAAACTCCATTCATATCTCTGACCTCACGGATAAGATAGAGGATCTGGAGAACCGGTCCCGCCGGCATAATGTACGCATCCGAGGTATACCGAGAGCGATACAGGACCTGTCTGGCTATCTGAGGGACACAATTCCCATAATCCTCCCTAATCAGCCCGAAAGTGTGTGGGAGATTGAGCGGGCCCATAGAGCCTTGGGTGGTATGAGGAGCTTGGAGGCTCCCAAGGATGTTATTGTTAGATTTTTAAGGCAGCAGGCCAGAGATCTTCTACTATCGGCCACCAGGAAGCTGCATACCATCAAGGGGCCGGATGACTCAATCCTGCAGTTTTATGCGGACCTCTGCCCGGATACCCTGCATAAGCGGAGACTTATGAAACCGGCTGTTGCTATTCTTATTCAGCACAGGATCCAGTACCGTTGGAACTTTCCGTTTGCTCTGACTTTCACCTATCGTGGCAAGACTTATACCACCCGCTTCCTGGAAGACTGCCTAGATGTATTGCAGAGATTACAGCTATGCCCGGAGCCCACGACAGCAGCAAATCAAGAGCACCTTGTTTCGCTGATCCCTAAGAGGCAGCAGATCTCAAAGCCATCACAACTTCATGGCAAACAAGTCCCTATCTTGGAGGGGCCCAGTGGCTTTCGGGACTATATGGGCGATCTGCAAGACAAGCGCTTGGTATCCTCAGCAGACTCTGGACTCTCGGCCTCTTCAAAGTTGGGCCCGCGACCTGAGAGGCCTCCTACCTAGCTGGACTTTGATAATATTTTACTGAGTATTTGATGTTCAATTTTCATTGTTTATAATCCAGATAGAATGTTGATAGAATAGTTCGCACTATTGCCATTTAGAATTAATATAGTTTGCCAGACTAGTTTCCCACATTACGTGGATTTGTCTTTTACTTTGTTTACTATAAATAGAGATAGAAATTACAGCTTGAAGTTTAGTCGCACTGTAAACTTGTTGTTTTCCTGCTCTGTTTTTTTTTATTTTTTTTATTTATCTATTTATTTTTTTATTTTATTTTTCTTATTTTTGTGTTTCTTGTTTCTGTTCTGTTATTGGCTTGTTTGCTTTATCCCGGATTTGCCTACCTCTCCGATATTAAACTGCCTTTCTCCCTTTTCATTGCTCTCAGCCCTCCTGATAAAAGAGAGATTTCTCCGCCGCCAACAGCATACCCGCTGGGACTTCTGTCTGCTCTCCGGGCTCCTCCACTCCCCGCCATTCACGTGCTCAGCTATTAGGTAAGGTTGCATACACCTACACTCCTGATTTTTAATGGCTACTTCTAAATACACCATAGTGACCCACAATGTGAAGGGCTTCAATTCCCCCTTTAAAAGGAGGAAGGCCTTTGCATTCTACAAAAAATATACTCCCTCGGTCATTTTCATGCAGGAGACCCATTTTTCCCTTGGCAACAAACCTAAATTCCTGCATAAGGATTACCCTACCTATTATCTAGCCTCTCTCCCCACTAAGAGAGCTGGCTGTGCAATTTTGCTGCATAGGACCTTCCCCTTCCAGGTAGAATCCACTCGGGTTGACGGGGATGGCAATTACGTTATGGCAACTGGGACTATAAGAGGGGAAAGAATGACGCTGCTATCTCTGTACTCTCCTACGAACTCCCCCTACTCTGTTCTCATAGACCTGTTGAAAAAACTAGAGGCTCAGGATTTGGGGAAATTGATTATTGGGGGGGACCTTAACCTGACCTTAGACCCGACACTTGACAGATCTGGAAAACCGACCAACAGATTTCCCAACAAGACTAATCAGATTAAGTCCTTACTAAATGGTTTGGGGTTAGTTGATGCCTGGCGGGGTAAGCACCCGGACAAGAGAGAGTACACTTTCTACTCCCAGACTCACCTGACATACTCTAGGATTGACGCTCTACTTATCACTTCCTCATTGTACGACTCTGCCATAAACTCTGAGATAGTCCCTTGCCCCTGGTCAGACCATGCTCTGGTACTAGCTGAGCTGGATCTGGGTCCTAATCCTCGACTTCCCTATAAATGGGTTCTGAACGAATTCCTTCTGTCTAATCCGAGTAGTGTGGATTCCATATCCAAGGACATACAGCTGTTTTTTGAGACTAATGACACCCCCGACACTGGGGCTGGATGGCTTTGGGCCGCCCATAAGGCTTTTGTTAGAGGAACTTGCATTAAGCTGTCCTCTATACATAAGAAACTTCTTAGGCAGAAGGAGACAGAGCTCTCTACCTCATTAAAGAGGTTAGAGGAGAAAAACCAACAGCGTCCCTCTCTTCAGGGGCGTAAATTAATTGACCAGACTAGGCTTGAGCTGGACGCTATTTTGTCCCATCAAACTGAACGGGCTATGAGAAAAATGAAGCACCTCTATTACTGGAAGGCAAACAAACCTGACTCCCTTTTGGCTAAAAGACTAAACAATAAATTTTCCCAACCCAGAACCACCCAAATTAGGATACCTGGCGGTCAAATCTCCTACAGTCCCAATGAAATCCAAAAAACGTTTCAAAATTATTACCAAAAAATATACTCCTCGCAAACCCACTGCAGTGGATCAGATATAGACTCCTTTCTAAATTTATGCGACCTCCCTAAAATACCGGATTATCAACTGGATGATTTGAACTTAGAAATAACACAGGAGGAGGTTAAATTTACCATCCAGAATCTTAAGTTGGGCAAATCCCCGGGACCGGATGGCTTCACTAACTTGTATTATAAGAATTTGAACCTCTTCTTACCCCCCACATGACATCTCTTTTTAATGCCATATTAAACGGAGAGCCTATGCCCCCGGAGTTAAACCGGGCTGACTTGGTGATTTTTCCAAAAGATGGCAGGGACCCTTTAGAGGTGAAAAATTATCGCACTATATCCCTAATCAATGGGGATGTCAAAATTTTGGCGAAAATTATGGCCACCCGCATCTCTAAATTTCTACCCGATTTGATCCACAAGGACCAAACTGGGTTTGTTCCCTTTAGAGAGGCCGGGGACAATGTTAGGAGGGTCATGAATGCACAGTTCATGGCTCAGAAGTCTAATATACCAGTCTGTCTCTTAGCTTTAGATATAGAGAAAGCTTTTGACACGGTAGAATGGCCATATTTATATAAGATTCTGGACAAATTTGGATTCAAGGGACGCTTTATTAATTTACTTAAGAGATATTATGACTCCCCAGCAGCCAATCTAAAGCTCCCAGGAGATCACAAAGTCGACATCCACATTCAAAGTGTGACCAGGCAAGGGTGTCCGCTCTCCCCACTGTTATTTGCTCTTGCTATAGAACCCCTTGCACAAGCGATTAGAGCCAACCCATTCATCCAGGGGGTACAGGTAGGCCTCCAGCATTTCAAATGCTCTTTATTTGCGGATGACATGCTTTGCACCCTAACCAATCCCCTTTCATCCATACCTGCACTCATGTCCACTGTCCAGGACTTTGGCAAAATCTCGGGTCTTAAGCTGAATGTTGAGAAGACTGAGGCGATGGGGATCAGATTGCCGCAGGGGGAGATTGACATCCTCAAAGCTAATCACCAGTTTATTTGGCCCGCACAGTCTATAAAATACTTAGGTGTTAGACTTACCTCCAAGCTTGGGGATATGTACGGGGCAAATTTTCCCCCCTTGTATAGATCTCTGACATTGGATATGCAGAAATGGAGGAGCTTTAAGATTTCATGGACAGGTCGCATTGCGGCTGTGAAAATGAATATCTTACCTAAATTACTATACTTATTTAGATCTCTTCCTATCCCTCTCCCCCTTAAAGACCTAGACAAATTCCAGAATAGCATTTCCCGGTTCATCTGGGACGATAAACGCCCTCGCATTCCCAGGCAGGTGATGTTTCGCTCCAAGAATAGAGGTGGCCTCGCGACTCCGAATTTAAGACTTTATCTTAAAGCTGCACACTTGGCTCCTTTGCCTAGAGCCCACTCTACGAAACACCATCCATCTTGGGTTTTTATGGAAAATTATCAAATGTCCCCACATAGTTGGGATAAGTTGGTTTGGATGCCTGAGGACTCTGCCCCTTTCATAACTCATGAAAACCCCATAATCTCCTTGACGCTCCGGGCCTGGAGATGGGCTAGATCTAGGCATCGACTTAGCACGGAATTATCACCCCTTCTATCAGTTATGTCCTTCCCACAAATTCTAGCAGATTCAAGTTCTATGTCTAGATTTTGGTGGACCTCCAGACGCCTGGATCGCATAGGGAACTGGTTCGCCAATGACAAACTACTGACCTATGACCAATTTTGCACGACTCACGACTTGCCAACTACAGAACTCTACAATTACTTAAAAATTAGAAGTTGGGTTACCAAGATGGTTAAGGATTCCGGGCCCCCCAGAGCCTCCTGGCTATCAGTTATCTGTAAAAATCTCCCACTTGCCAAGGGTAACCTGAGTTCTTTGTATAACACCTTTCTGGGCACTTCGGGGGGCCAAAAACCCAAGTTTATGCTGCATTGGGAAAAGGATCTGGGGGTGGAGTGGGACTGGGACAAATGGACTGAATCTTGCTCCAATCTTTCAAAAGGATCACTTAATTCGGCTTTATTAGAAACATCAATCAAAGTTTTACATAGGGCTTACTGTACTCCCGATAAAATGCAGAAGGTTAGGCCACAGGAGAGTAACAAATGCTTTAGGGGATGCCAGGATGTGGGGGATCATATTCATGTTTGGTGGGCCTGTCCACGTGCCCAGAATCTCTGGGAACGATTGACCCGTTTAGCCTCCACACTTTTTCATAGAGAAGTAGCTCCTTCAATTGAATCCTGTTTACTGGGGGTCCATATTAAAAACTTGTCCCAATCCCAGAACAAGTTGTTTCAAATAATGGCATTAGCTTCAAAGATTCACATAGCTAGTAGATGGAAGGACATGAATCTAAACTTTCAAGAGGTAATTAGGAAGATCAACTATTTGCTTATTAATGAGAGGCTAACTCATATTGTTTTAGATAGGATGCCCCAATTCCAGATAGTTTGGGACCCTTGGATAACATCCTCCTTTAGCGTTTCCCTAGTATAATGCCTGTATTTGCTTGAAGCGATTCTGAGGAGTGGACTGGAGTGGGGGAGCTTTGGAGACCTTTCAGTGGTGCTGGATGGCGGGAAGGATCTGAGGTAAGAGGGAGAGATAAGCCGGGACTGCTTTGTGGCCGCCATGAGGGGCCAATGATTCTTTTATTTAGTTTATATATTTTTTTTTTTTTCTTCTCTCTCTTTCTTTTCTGGGGTATGGTACATGATAGTTTAGTTAATATAGATAGGTAATACATTTTATATTGTATACTTCTATCGACTGTGTACTCTGGAAGTTAATTGGCTCATTTTGCCTTGTATTTTTTATATGGTTGGAAAAACCAGCCTAGACATTAGAAAATGTTCTCACTAAAAATTAAAAAAAACAAGAAGGTTTAGTCAGTTAAATGCTGAAAAATGATAATTTTATGTTTAGAGGACTTGATAAAACTGACATTTATGACTGTTAAGAATGTTTTATTTATGTATGGATTTTGCATACCTTCTAATAAAAGAATATTTATTCAAAGTAATCATCCACAAGTATACTTATAGTGTGTGCTAGATTATTCATCCCAGAGACTATTGGTGTACCTGGTATGTGGATTTTATTCTTGTGGACCTTAGGTAAGGCATAAAAGCTGGAGCGTGTGGGCTGTTTTGTCAAAAGGAATTCAAACATGTCTGAACTAATGTCCATCATCTCTGGCTTTTGAAAGAATATTTTTTAGTTCAATCTGAAATTGGTTTGTGGGGTCTTTTTCTAGAGTGGCATGTGTGGATTTGTCATCTAGAATGCTTAAACACATATCTAGATAATCTTGTCTATTCATTACCACCACATTTCCCACTTTGTCTGCTTGTTTGACTATAATGTACTCATTCATCTTTACTTCCTCTAATGCCTGTTTCTCTAGGTAACTTAGATTTTTGATAACCTTTGTTGTCTTTGTATAATTGTATAATGATTCTGTTGTATAATTTTTCTAAATCACCATGACCAATTGTAAAAAAACTTCAAGATTAGCATATTGCCCAAAGTTAGGAGTTTATTTGCTTTTCACCCTAAACTTGGAGTGATCATATTTTTTTCCTTTTTTTTATCATTTTGTGGATGGCCCTCATTTTCTTGAAGTACAGTAGATGGATTAAGTCCCTTATGATATGGGATATTCTTTGTTTGTATTCCTGCGTCTGAATACTCTTTTTCATTTATCTTTTTGTAAAATATATGAAGAGCTAGTTTACACACAAAAAGATTAACATCTTTGATGTTATTAAATAGACTGGAAAAAGAGGTAGGTGTAAAAGAAAGGCCTTTCTGTAACACAGATATATGATGGCTATTAAGGGGAAGTTTAGGTAGATTCATAACCATATTACTTCTTGAGTCAAAATTCTGTGCAAGATCATTGCTGTAATTTGTTATGGTCTTAGGTACAGTTATGTTAGTATTTTTCATGCATCTAGTTGGGGTTATTTGCTTGGGATTACTTATATCTACCAGTTTTTTTTTTATAGTGAATTGACATGACTCCTATGTGCATGAATAACATTGTCGTATATAACTGTGTTCAGAGCAGGGTCTAAAATAACTGATTTCTCATTGTTCTTTTTCTCTGGTCACCTTGTCGTTTTTGGCCTTGCCCCCTCCCTAAAAAACTATCCATAGAGCTCTGGGTCAAATTAGAACGGGTGACAAGTCTAATTGAATTGGACATTTTATATGCCGTCATACTGCTGAGAGAGGGACCTAATGGTGTACCATGTTTCTCAGTATCTGAGATATCAGGTTCAGATACACCTATATCTAAGGGGGCAGGATCCATTCTCTGTCTAGTTCTTTTAAAGACTCTGCTCGTTTTATAATCATTTAGGTTTTGTGAGAATTTTCTCTGTTATCTACTTATGATTTATTTTTTAAATTTGGCAATATTGGTCTGTTGTCTTGTATTAAATAATGCATTTTCAGTGGCAGAATTATACTTAAGTAAGACCTTTGTTCAGCCTCAATAATCAAATTCATTCATTTCACAACCTTCAGCCATTTACTCTGAAAAGTCTCATAGTTTTCTTGGAATACTGGCTTAACCAACCCGTCTGCATTGAGCACCTTATTGGCGTATATTTTATTTTTAACCAATTTACAATAAAGTTCCTGTTTTTACTTTTGCTGTTCTGTTTAGAAGTAGCACACTTGCTGTTAGGGTTCCAAGGACAATTAAAACATGAGAAAACTAAAAATAAATACACTATATGTACAATCCGCTAAAACATCCAACTGGTGAAAAGTTAATATCTCTACAATATGTAATCATATAAAATGTTATAAATGTACTTCTTTGTAGGGCATAATTGATGTAACTTTGATTTATACCTGGTTACAAACAAATTCAAAGCATAATCATTCCACTCTTTGTCCTGCCTGCTACTTAACTGTAAACTGAGCTCAATTAGTTAATGGAGTTTTGGGTGCCCAAGGGCAGAGGTTCCCAAACTATGGTCTGTGAACAAAATATTATAAAGCAGTATAGAAATGTATGTGTGAAATGTGAAGTTTGTTTTTGCCCTTATGATTATCATTATTATTATTATCCTTTATTTTTTAATGTGCTAGCATATCCCTTCCCTACTATCCCTTCCCTACTATCTGTATATACTATAAATACAGATATACTATAGAACAGTTTGATCAAACAGATTAGTCATCAATCAGTCATGTTGCATATTCTAACTCCATATTCCATCTGTCATAGGTATCATCAGAACTGTTTCCCAATATTCTCCAGGAAACTACTGTATAATATTTTCTTGCCACTATACATCACTATACACTACATAAATTGCCATAGTTCATAAAGATTGTTCGTCTTTAATGGTTTCCACTGGTCCCATTGCTTCTTCCATATGGCTTAAATTCCCCTGCCCTAATATGCTTCCCTGCACTTTTCTTTATTGGATCTGATGCATAGAGAAGTTGTGGAAGTGCAAAAACTATGCAATTTAAATTTTGTAATCAGTGCTGCATTAGAAGCTTGACAACACAACATACAAGGGATAGGATGGAGCCCACCTCTGGCCTGCTGCACAAATTGGCATCAGCACAGAATCCGCTGGTTCCATGCAAATAGTTAGGACAGGTGAATGAAAATATCTAACCCTAAAAGAAACACATACAATAGTAATTATATCATCCAAGACAAAAGGGTACAAAATGACAAAATATTACATTAATTTAAACTATTAAAAATAGAAGATAAAATAATCAGTTGTTAACGTAAAATGACAACTCTTTCGACATAAGGCTTAATATCAGCAAAATAATTTGAGGCCCCACTTTCATAACATAGGGTGACCAGATCACCTTTCCATAAAACTAACTCTCTGCACGTCTTACCTCACCTAATAAATTGAAAGGCCTCCTTAACCTCAAGGTTGATTCCAGTAGCATCCAAATAATTTTCAACCCTCTCTGTACCATTCCCTCCCTATGTCCTGTCTTGCTTCTACTCCTTCTAACTATTTGCCAAACTTCATTAAAATATACCCACTACACACATCACATAAAACCTTCTGCACTTCCATGAATACTCATCTCCTCTCTTGCTCTTCCTGGCAGTATATTGGCCTCATCAATCTGCCAATATGTCCCATCACTGCCCACATCCCACATTCCTCTGGTCTCAGTTTCAACAACTCAATTTTTATTCTTTCCTGGGCACTTTATGAATACTGTTCTGCTTTACCCGCCTACTATTGTACTGCTGCTGTAGATATATTAAGAGCTTTAGACTAAAGTGATATATAAAAATAAATACATTAACAAAATATTGTTTATGTTCTTTTAATTATATTTTCACATTATTTTGTTTGCTGCCACTTTTATCACACATCACATCAATAGCCTTTGCTAGTATGATTGTTTGTCTGAGCACACTCGCCAGTTGTATGGCATATTTTTCTCTTATTCTATATTCCCTATTATGTATGTGAGCTTATATTATGTACTTGATATACAGTGAACTTAAAAAAAAGTTTTTGTTTCCTAGGAAAATGGCATATATAACGTAACAGAGAAACCATATAAAATCAGCAATGTCAATTTAAAGAAACAATTGACCTTGAAAATTAGAGCAAAACTGCAACACTCTTGTTATGGAATTGGTTTATGGGGTGAATGGAGTGAGCCCTTCAAATTAGGTAAGCAATCAGAATCTTCAAGATAAATCAATTTTTTTAAGTAGGTACATCAATTTTGTAAGTATTAATTAACACAGTAATGGATTTAAGCTTTGTGTCATAGCTTGTACCACTGGGTACCATTGGCTATGTCATATTATGTTATAATTATTATTATTATTATTATTTGTTTATTTGTGAAACCCCAACATATTCCACAGCTGTAAGTACAGAGGATATAGTGAAGATTGGTAAAGTATCCATAGAGGTACAACATTTCTGAGGTCTCTTCTTTTGTGACACCTTACCATCTGAGTGGGTGTTAAAGGTATTAGAAACAAAATGGAAGGGAACTGCGTGTTGATAGTCTGGGGAGGCAGCAGGAACCATGAATGGGAGGTGTTTTGTTTAATCAGTGGAAATTAGGGAACAAGTTGGTAAGTTTCTCTGAATATATGGGTTTTCAGAATATATTTTAAGCTGTGATGAATAGGGAAGAGTCTGACAAAGTGGTAGAGGGTAGATGAGGCGTATAAAAAGTCCTGAAAACAATAGGGAGAGGAAGTGATGATTGGTAAAGAGAGACATATGTCACAGCAAGAGCCGAGGGGCTGTTAGGGGGCTATTTATAAGTCAGATATGAGTCATTGCAGGGTTACTGATTGTTGATGGGTTTGTAGGGGATTTTGTACTTAATCCTAGAGGATATTGGAATCCAAGAAATAAATTGTTCAGTGGTTTAGAAAGTCATAAAAGACTAGTGATATGGTTAAGCCAACCAAAGGAGTGAGTTACAGTAGTCAAGGAAGGAAGTTATGTATTGAATTTGGATTTTGTTATATGAGACAAGGACAGTGTTTTACATGTTTTGTAGATGTAGGTTTTGTAAGTGACTGGGTATGCAGAGCAAAGGAGTGCAGAATCCAGAGTAATACCTAGGAAGCAGATATGGGATGTAGATGGAGAAACTTAAAAATAGCTTATAAATGTCATGTGTTTATAATTTATTTTAAGCACTAAAAAAAACTTCTATAATCAATTACAAATATGATATCATATCAGATAGCCTATGGTATTATGATATGATATCACAAATCACTTGTTCCAGTCCAGTATAAAAAAGACTTAAAGAAGACACAGAAGTAGTGATTATGTTAAATTTAAAGTCAAACTTTCTGATCCACCCCAAACACAGATTCTAATTTCCTATTAATTTAAGACCATTATCAATAATTACCAATTATTCACTGGGGCTTTGAGTCTATTGTATTCAAGAAAAGAAAAGGGAGCATGCACAATTTTTTGTTTTTTAGAGTTTTGAATCTGTGCTTCTGGATGGATCAGATCACTTACATTTTAGTTTACTGTACGAAAAATGTTTCTAAAATTAACATTGAATTGATAACGTAATTGATATTACCTATGTTTTTAGCTTCAGGCTGTGTAACTTTAAGAGGATAGGAGAAGAACACTTATTATTTTACTCAAGGACCTACGGTAATTTTGATACATAACCTAATCTTATGTGTAAAGATCAGTTTGCCCTTAACTAATATACTGTCCTCCTGGGTACTGAAATGAGTTGACAATAGTGTTTGAGTTTGGATTCTTTGAACAATTGTTTGCTGTGTGTTTCTATATCCCTGACATCATGGTCACTTATGATTGGCTGTGGTGACTGTCTTATACATATAAGCATTGCCCTGTATCATGAGCATTGTGTATCATAACTCATATCCAAATATATTATCCTGCTGCGGTCTGCCATCTGCAGCTCTTTGGGACACATTCTCAGCTGAATCTGCTGTGCAGTGTGTGACTGACCAATCTGTGCTTATTTCTCAGCAACAGATGAAACATGGTCCATTTTAGACTAGTATATGACACTGCACATGCAGTCCTGCAGAGTCTGTATCCGCATATGTTGCAGTGTGCCCACCCATACATGTACTCTCTTTTGGATGTTAACTCAATCTTGATCTATTTGGTGACTGCTAATCAGAATCAGTTTTAATTGCAGGTATTGGACAGACATTTTATTGAGAACAATTTTGATAATTATATTTTTTCTTCCTGGAATTGCATAGTTATTGCTGCCCCATATATCTTTATTTATAATCAGATTGCTATTGTATGCCAGTTATCTATGTGTGTGGTGTGCATGTGTTTGCATATGAGGGTGTGATGGTGTATCTGATACTTGCATCGCATGGTGCTCTCCTCAGCCATGTCCAACTGTCCTGGAAGGCCCACAACTGCCGTTGGCTCAATTCACTCCCTCGTGTCCTCTCCCACACTGTATAGGTTATAATGGTCCAGGTCCACCACTGCTTGCACAGGCTGCTCTGGCCTCCTCAGCTATCTTCCTCTTCACCTTGAACTGGCTATCACCATACCTGTGCTTGACAGACCTCACATTCCTGTTGGGATGCCCCAATGCAGCAACAGACTTTTGACTAGGTCTCACTTCTCTCCCCCCATGTATGATGCTATAGCTGGCATGGACTTCTCTGAAGAGGAACCACATTTCATCTGAGGTATAATTGGGGGCCCTGTTCTTTGCCACAGCTTCTTTCCTCCCAACTTTGCCTGGGGTTCCTGGCCTCTATGATCTCGCACTGGAGCCGGTCCCTCATCACTACTACCTCCTCCCCTGGGATCAGGCCCCTGTCCCTCTGTCCCTACTCTCTGTGTGCCTACATCTGGGGGCACATCCCTCCCCCCTCATGCTCTCCTACACCTCTACCTCTACTCCCTGACCTACCTCCGCATCCTTTCCTTCCTTCCATACCTCTACCTTTCCTCCTCTCTACCACAGATATTCTCCTCTCCTCCAGTGTTCCCCCCACTCTCCTCCCCTCCTCTACCCTCCTACAAATTAGAATATAAATATAAGGATAAATCAATATTATACGTACGTGTATATGTTTGAGGTAAATCAAGAATGTGTGTATTACAGTATGTGTATTATATTATGGGTATGGTGGGAGGGGGTAGGTTGGGAGCTTGGGGGGTGTAAATGTGCTGTGGCCTAAAGCTATGTATAGCTATGTGTAGGTACTAATCTATATGTGTGATCTATGTGATATCAGCAAATATGCATGTTATCAAAATAGCAATAAAACTTACAATACTGCTCCCTCTCTCTCTCTCCAAAACTCAGAAACCCTCCAACGCTTAGACCTGTGTATTGACTTTCTCAGTTACAGCACGGTCAAGGACTTACGGTTTTCAGTAGCGTTTAAATACCTTTCCCTTGGGGTTCACTGGCATTCTCTTGTTCCTATTATACAGCCCAATAATATTAGGCTATGACAAGATTGGCAATTGCTTAACTTTTGTGCCCCTTCATATGATCGGAAGTGTTACATACAAAACAATGGTTTGCGTGTGGTGGCTGTAAGCCTGTAACTGCGGGCTTGAGTCAATTAAATACATTTGTATCTGCATCAAATTTCTAACCCGCAGACAAACGGGTAGTGTAAAGGTAATTACGGGCTTGGAATTGAATAGGGATCTTTGTCTGTAAAAAAAATGTATAATGGTTATGTCCCACTCATGGTAAATCACAGTTCTATGTTGCTGCAGTGAACATAGAACTGTTTTTATGACCTAATTTTATATACTCTAGAAAGATATGAATGGAAGGATGATCAACTAGCTAACTAATCAGCTACAAGAAACATGTCAGTGATATTTTACAAACTGGGTCTAGCAAACCATGGGCTCCATTGCATGGCCCATGTAGGGAATTCTGTGAATAAATCACTACCAAACAATCACATCATACCACTTAAATGACCTTATGAGAAATTGCTGCTGAATTGTGTTACATTCCTAAAACAACTTTTTTCAAAAAGTCCATTCCAGAGAGAGATACTCTTTGACTTAAAATCCCTCATTTTTACAAATCCCATATATACCTTCACCTATGAGGTACAAGAATGCCTATAAGAAGCATACAAACATCTGTAGCCGCATGTCTGGAAGGGGGCAGTCAGTGACTCGTGTAAACAAAGATTTTACTTTATTGATTTCTCAGTGAAAAATGCACATATATCAAGAATTCAAAAATGTATTTCAACATGCTCTTAGGAGAACTTTACTGTGATGTGAACCAAATTGTGCTGAATTAAGTAGCCCTTTAAGATTACAGTAATTAATTAAACATTAGTAATAGGAGTTATAATTAATGTAAAATATGTATTTTACCAGTGCATACCTATATTTTGTTTTATATACCCTGCTTAAATATTAAGATAATTACTGTATTTATCGGCATATAACACACACTTTTTCTCCCTGAAAATAGGAAATTATAGGTGCGTGTTATACGCCGATATTCCCTTCCCCTCCTCATCCTCAACCTCTCTCCTCATTCTAACCCCCCCTCCTCAACCTAAACCCCCCCCTCTCCTCAACCTAAACCCCCCTAAATAACTCCCCCTCACTTACCTGCTTCTGTTCCGGCCTCCGCTCCGCTCCCTGACCCGGCGCACATGTGACGTCACATGCGCGCCACGTCATTAGCATATACCGGGTGCACCCGGTATATGCTAATGACGTGGCGCACATGTGACGTCACATGCGCGCCGGGGCGGGGGTTAGAATGAGGAGGTGGGTTGAGGTTAAGGAGGGGGGTTGAGGAAGGAGGATGAGGATGGGGGGGTTGAGGGGTTTGAGGATGGGGGGTTGAGGAGGGGGTTTGAGGATAGGGGGGTTGAGGAAGGAGGATGAGGATGGGGGGTTGAGGAGGGGGGTTTGAGGATGGGGGGGTTGAGAAGGGGGTTGAGGAAGGAGGATGAGGGGGGTTGAGGGGGTTTGAGGATGGGGGGTTTAGGAGGGAGGTTGAGGATGGGGTGTTGAGGAGGGAGGATGAGGAGGAAGGTTGAGGATGGGGTTGAGGATGAGGAGGGGGTTGAGGATGAGGAGGGGGGTTGAGGAAGGAGGATGAGGATGGGGGGTTGAGGAGGGGGGTTTGAGGATGGGGGTGTTGAGGAGTGGGTTTGAGGAGGGGGTTCAGGATAGGGGGGTTGAGGAAGGAGGATGAGGGGGGGTTGAGGGGGTTTGAGGATGGGGGTTTAGGAGGGGGTTTTGAGGATGTTAGGGTTGAGGAGGGGGTTTGAGGATGAGGAGGGGGGTTGAGGATGAGGAGGGGGGGTTGAGGAGGGGGGTTGAGGTTGAGGAGGGGGGTTGAGGAAGGAGGATGAGGATGGGGGGTGGAGGAGGGGGTTTGAGGAGGGGGTTGAGGATGGGGGGTTTGAGGAGGGAGGTTGAGGAGGGGGTTGAGGATGAGGAGGGAGGTTGAGGTTGAGGATTTTGCTTCAAAAGTTCTTTATTTGATTTTTTTTACCCTGAAATTCCCTTCTTTAAATGAGGTGCGTGTTATACGCCGGTGCGTGTTATATGCCGATAAATACGGTATATGATATTCATTTTTATCTGAATTATTTTTATATCCATTAAGTCAATTATTGCAAACACATTTCCAGGGAATTTTTACATGGTCATAATCCAGTGGTAGTCATTTAATAAAAATTCCAGAGTTCCAGGTGTATGTGTCAGAACTGAAGGTTGAGATACTGGAGTTTTTATGGATAGGGACTAAAATATTTGAATGTAAATGGTATTCAAAATGGTACATGCAGAAAGTTGCAATGTTGTGGGAGAGCCAGAAAAAGGCACAATTCAAATGCAAGTTTATTTAAAGCATAAAGCAGTGGAGGTCTGGAAGACTGAACCAGAGGTCCTATTAAGTACCAACTTCTGATTATTGACTACCCTTAATGTAATCTTAGTGCCCCAGTCTAGTAAATGTTTATACTGCAACACAAGCAGTGCAAAACATCATCCAGCCCCCATGCAGTTCCCTTTCTTTATCAGAGGTTATGAGGTAGCATCAATTACCATTTTTATTGACATTTATTTACACAAGGGGAAAGGAGCTTTGTCAGGTTGTCCCCCTAAACAGCACTAGTTGAGGAAGTGTTGGCTCTAATAAATAACCAGTTTAACAAGAAACAAAGAAATCAAAAGCCTGTTTGCCAACTCTTCCAAAGCATCTGGGTATTTGTCTTGAATTTCCACTGGTGTAATTGTTGTTTTTGTTATGTTACACTAGTAAATAGGGAAGGATAAAACAAAGGAATGTGGAAGTTTTCTGGATTTCAATAGGATTATAATAAACCTATGTATCTATTTACTTTTGTGTACTTAATTTTTTAAAGAAATGTTTAAAAGCTCTGTTTTAATTGCCTAAAATCATACAAATTTGAATTGCTTGGGTCGGCCCTCTGCAGTTCAATAAGACACAGACGCTGCTGTACTTGCTGTGTTGTGTCTTATACTAGCCGATCAGTGACCATCTCTCAGCAACATTCTGCAATGTGTTAGTTTTTCAACTTCTTCAACCAAATTGACAGCTATTTCAGTCAAGCAGAGTGTATAAGATGGGAGCAAGGGCCAAAAGCATCAGTTATTTAAGGCTTAGTTATTTTAATTGGGCCCTTGCCCATTTATCCAAAGGGTCCTAGAAAACCCTCAAACTTTATTATAGATATGCTATAGGGGTGAGCTAGATGGTGGGGATCATAAGTTAGGGGTAGTGTTTTGTTAATTGAATGTGGTCACATAAGTTTTGAGTGTTAAAGTTAAGTTAAATTTAGTGAGCAGTTTGGAAGTTAGTTAGGGCCATTATATTAATAGTATTAGTACAAAGAGTAATATGCGTTAATTATACCTGGATAAGCACATTTTATATAGTGAGAGTTTTAGCGAGGCTCATAGAATCTAGGCCATAGTCCCCTAAGTGCTATTTAATAACTCATTAATATGTTTAATATATAGTGTGTTGTTCTCTGATGTGGCTGTGACAACTTTCTGTTTTATGGACTTTTTAGATGTATTCTTTTTACATTAATAGAAGATTCATACAAGATTCTGGTACTGACTTCTTTTGAAGAAAACCAATGGAATTCAGAAGTTTAAAAAAAAAGAAATTTTTTACATCATATACTGTAGCATACTCACACGTTCACAAAATTCGCCCCCACAAATTCAATAACATTTTTACCTGAGTACATCATTCTTAATTCTAGACACTAGACACTTATATATGTGATTTTTTTTTTTTTGGTATACTGAGATATAAAAGTAAAGACAGCTCAGTGAAAAATAAAACTCCTATACAGGGATGTTAAGATTTCATTATATTCCAAACATTAGCTTTGATTCAGGGGATCAATATTACAATGGCGATCATCAGACTATTATTTAGCATGAGACCCTTTAATGCATCTTAAAAAAAAGTGGGCAGGAGAAATATCAAACTACTCTTGTCACATAATTATCATTGAGATTGTAATTATCTGACACCAAGCTGTGCATTGGGCACTTGTGTTGAAAATCAGAGGCCATGCTTCATTTGAAAAAAGCGATTTAGGAATTCTTCTGTTATTAAGTTCATCAGTGGTGTTCAACTCTGCATGACCCTATGGACCAAAGCATGCCAGGCACATCTATCGTTATGTCCTGGTCGTGCTTATCCATAAAGGTTCTTCTAGGCAAAGATATTGGTGTGGGTTGCCAGTTCCTTCTCCAGTGGACTGCAATTTGTCTGACATATCTGCTATGACCTGCCCATCTTAGGTAACCCTACACTGTATAGCTTACAGCTTCAATGAAGTACACAAGCCCCTTCACCACGACATGGTAGCGATCCAGAAGTGGTAGGAATCCTAAACTCTCTCAAAACTATGGTACTGAGTCTCTGCAGATAACTGATTGCTTATTATGTTAAGCAGAATTCTCTTGCACCCCTTATTTGGCTCTTATTCGAATAGAGAATAAACTAAAATCAAGAACTTATGGGAGTTAGCAAGGAGAAAAAAATATAGAGAAACATCACAATTCATTTGAGCAAATTTTAGTGGAGAGTTGAGCGTTGTAGCTGGATAGCACAGAGTACTAGAGAGGTAGAAGTGAGCTAATGGTTTAAATGCCATTTATTCAATATATAAATAGATTGTTTGCTCATTTCTTTGATTAATATATTAAAGTTACAGCCCCATGAAATTTGAAGCCCGTAGCGGCATGGGCACACATTTGCAAAGGATGCAGGTGGTTAGATTTCAAAGCCATACAGGTTTCAATTAAGAGTTTTGGTCAGACCCGCATTCCAGAAATAATGCAATATTAATATATCAGTAAATGTGATATTCTAGTCCATGCAAGTTCCATTATATGTATTAACACAATGATTACTGGGATCGATATAACACAGAAATTAAATAGATGTTTTATTTTTTTTATTGCAGATTTGCGAGCTTGAGAATGTTGTGCTATTAATTTAAATACCTTTCCCTTTAATTATAAGTACAGTAGTGTGTTGATATTTGCATTTACAGTGCTACGGATAGGACTTTAACCCCCTTGCGGGACCTCTCTAGTACCCATTGGCTTTTTGCCTCCATTTGCGGGTTACGGATTTGAACGCCAGTGGATTCGTAGCAATTTAATAGCGATTTGCGAATGTAACAGTTACAGGCTTGACAGAACAAAGGATTTGCGCCCCCCCGAGTTCAGATTTCGACATCCTGTAGGGTTATTTCGCCCTTAAACAGCAAGTCATTTGGGGGTAGCTTTGAGAGGTCAATTTAATAGCCGTAAGTCTTGCGGGCTACTTTACCGGCTACAGATTTATTCGTTGAGGGAATTAATTAGTGTTGTTAGTCTCCTATCAAAATGACCAGACTAGAAGCTATAGGATTAGTTTTGACAAGATGTCATGTCTAATACCTGGCTTGAATGGGAACACATATTTCCTGGTAGTGAATAAATAGGTATGACAAAAAGAGAGACAAATATACATTCAAACAAATAGACCCAACCAGTGTTTTCCAAAGTATTTCCGAAATGTAACCCTACTGGACCTTTTGGAATCCTAGGTTGCCAAGAAAATGCAGTTTGTAAAACATGCTCTGACATGACATATAAATAATGAACCATTTAAGGACTCAGTATGGCATCCTCACAATATTAGTGAGAGATTCTGCCAGCTTCATATTCATGTTTTTCTTTTTCTGGGATTTTGGTTATTTTTAAAATGAACTGTCTACAAAGCAGATCAGTATCCAAAACCTTGTCACAACCAAATTCTCAAAACTTCTAAACTTCAATATAGTACACGTACTAATAATGTATTATGCTGTTTCCATTTTTGTATTTACTGATGTTTCTTTTTCACAGGAGGGAACCATACAAGATTCACAGAAAATCATCTTTTTATTCTTGTATCGCTATGCCTGATCGTCATTATAGCCATTCTAACTTTGCTTTGTTACAGGTAAATATTTGTTAGTTATAATAGATTATATTTTAAAAAAGAAAATATATTTGATACTAGCAACTTGCCCGTCAAAAATGACGGCATTAAAATGTGAATCCTGGCAATGCTGTTTGCCACACAATGGGAGCCTCTCCCCCTCTACTTTACTGGCCTCGTGATGAGCATCTTCGGCGCCCATACAAGTCTCTCCCTCTGTCTACTTCCTCCCTTGTGTCTAATTTCCCCCCTCCTCTCCCTCCCTTGCGTAGCCTTCCACCCCTCCTCTCCCTCCCTTGTGTCTCCCCCCCTGTGTTTTTATCCCCTCTCTCCCTGTCTCTTTCTCCACCTCCCCCGTGTCTCTTTCCCCACCTCTTCCTCCCCTGTGACTCTTGCCCCCGTCTCCCTCCCTGGTGTCTCTCCCCCCTGTCTCTTCCCCCTGTCTCTTTCCCCCATGTCTCTTCCCCCCTGTGTCTGTTCCCCCTACTCTCCCACCCCTGTGTGTCTACCCCCCTCCTCTCCCACCCGTGTGTCTCCCCACTCCTCTTTGTCTCTTCCTCACTCCCCTTTGTCTCTTCCCCCCTCCTCTGCCTCCCCTGTGTCTCTTCCCCCTCCTCTCACTCTCTTTTTTCTCTCCCCCCTCCTCTCACTCCCCTGTGTCTCTCCCCCCTCTCACTCCTTTTTGTCTCACCCCCACACTCCTTTTTGTCTTTCCCCCTCTCACTCCTTTTTGTCTCACTCCCTCACTCCTTTTTGTCTCTCCCCCCTCCTCTCACTTCCATGTGTCTCTCCCCCCTCCTCTCACTCCCCTGTGTCTCCCCTCCTCTCACTCCTTTGTGTCTGTCCCCCCCCACCTCTCACTCGCCTGTGTCTCTCCCCCCTCCTCTCGCTCCCCTGTGTCTCTCCCCCTCCTCTGTGTCTCTCCCCCCCTCTCATTCCCTGTGTCTCTCCACCCTCTTCTGTGTCTCTCCCACTCCCCTGTGTGTCTACCACCTGCTCTCCCACACCTGTGTCTCTTCCCCCCTCCCCTGTGTCTTTAACCCCCTCCTCTCCCTTCCCTGTGTCTCCCCCCTCACTCCTTTGCGTCTCTTCTCTCCTCCCTCCTCTCACTCCCCTGTGTCTCCCCCTACTCTCATTCCCCTGTGTCTCTCCCCCCCCCCCTCTCACTCCTTTGTGTCTCTTCCCGCTCCTCTGTTTCTCTCCCCCTCTCATTTCCCTGTGTCTCTCCCCCTCCCCTGTGTGTCTACCCCCTCCTCTCCCACCCCTGTGTGTCCCCCCCCCCCCCTCACCTGTGTCTCTTCCCCTCTCCTCTTCCCTATACACCACATAACCTATTCAATACACGAGCGTCCTCTAGATTCACATGGACACTTCCTGGTTTCTCAGCGTGCGCTGTGTCCTTAGCGTCTGATGTCAGAGTGACGCTACCCTAGTTTCACTGCGTGCGCTGTGTCCTTAGCCAATGTATGTTTCGGCCTCTGTAGGCCTTGTCAGTAGAGTGCAGCTGAACTTCCTAAGCCACAGTGAGCAAGGGGTCCACGTCTGGAGTCCCCTATCACCCTTAGAGAGACTAATCCCTAAGGGTAATTTGCATAAACAAAACAATGAAATCAGAGAACAAACTAACTTTAATAGGTTAGTTCTATAAACATGATAACCCACTCTGAGAGAAGCTCACCTGTGCCCTTCACAGGGAGAAATATTCTGTAGTATATCAGTCTGGAGATCAACAACATGGAGGCACAGACTGTTGTCATTTCTGCCCTTTGTAACTTAAAATGTTCTGTGTGGATACAAATATGTAACTAGGTCATGCATTCATATAGACTATACAAGATGAGTTCACATTAAATCAGACGTACATGAAAAGGTGTTATTGTACTATCAGTTAATATGCTGGGAAAATATTTTATGTTTAAAGGACCACAGCAAAAAATAATTAATCTTTGTCTGACTCCGATCATAATTAAGCAAGAAAAAAAGTCATAGATCTAGTTTTAATAAAAAAAAAAAATGTTGATGTCTCTGAAATACCCTAGAGAGATCCATGATAAACTGATTGAAGTTGTGTATGTTAGGGGGGGGTGTTTACATTTCTGCAGTTATTGTTACAGTAAATGATGCAAGATGTTTTCTTTGAGGAAGTGATGTAATAAACACAAAATAGATTACTCCCTCATTAACAGAGTCTTCAAAAACTCAGAATTTTGCAAAAAAATTTACACACATGATATTATTAGTTTGGTTCATACTTGACAAACAAATGTATTTTTTCTTGAACTGCAGTGGCTCTTATATATTTATATATGATTATAAACATGATAAGTAACAGATGTTTTTCTTTCATAATGTAATACAATGGACAATGGTAGCTTATTTAGTGAGATATATATATAATATATATATATATATATATATATATATATATATATACTGTATATATAAACAGACACTAGCTTTCCAGGAATATGAAAAGTTCAGTATTAAAAATTAGTATAAATAACTTTTACATTCACTTTAATAAAAAAAAAGTGTTTAAGAAAATGTTTGAGAGAAGCACATTAAAGTCACTATTGGCTAAGTTCAATTGCCAGTATTATTTATGAATAATGATAGTAGATTGACATTGAATTTTAATACAGAGACTTTACAATTCCAAAGCTGTTAATAAAATCATTATTCATTCTAGCTCTTGTGTCTGATGGTTCGAATAAAAATACAAGCTGATATGATAAAAAAAATCAAGCATAATAATGTGGATCAAAACAAAAAATAGAAACCCCAACTTGACAATATTTTTTCAAACAAAATATATTGCAAAACTGTGTATCCTCAGGAACCTACAGCATTCTGTAGAGTGCTCCAACATTACAGTGCTCATTATTGAGATAAAATGGCAAGAAGCATGTCCAGGAAAACAAATAGTTATTCAAGTTTATGGTCACATAGCAATAAGACAATTTTCACATAAATATGTTATTGTAATATGTTATTATAATGCATTTATATCGCTTATCTAAAATTAATTTCCGGTTATTTTAATTTTTTTTGCTTGAAGGTTCAAAGTACTGAAAAAGATATTTCCTCAGATTCCACAACCAAAAAATAAGTTAAAAGATCTACAGAGGCATGAAGAAAAAGATTTGCTGGTAAAGTACTTTGTACCTTATTTGTGCAGAATTCCATTGTACATGTGACTATTAAAGAACCACTGTGGTCATAAATGTGGTGTGGTGAAGAATTACACTTAAAAATATGCGTGTTAATGGAATATAAAAAAAAAATGATAGAGACAACTGTTTTATCTTTTGTATGCAATTGTGATTCTGTTGAAACAACCATTTTGGCCTCAGCAACTCAACTTCCTGAGGTAGGAATACATACAAAGGGCCCTATTCAATTGTCCAAATCGCAATTACATGAGCCCATAATGGAGCCTGTGAATGTTATTGTTATACAAGCATTACCGAAACGTGGTGGGATGAATCTCATGACTGGACTGTTAATCTGGATGGTTATAACCTATTTAGGAAAGATAGAGGCAATGGTAAATGAGGAGGATTTGTCTGTATGTTAAGCCTGAATTTAAGCTTATAGTCAGAGAAGATATTTATGGTGGACCTAGTGATAAAGTTGAATGTTTGTGGGTAGAATTAAATAGCGGAGCAGCAAATTCCAAAAGAATATTAGTAGGAGTATGCTATAAACCCCCAAATATAGCTGAAAGTGAGGAAATACAATTATTGTTACAGATTGGAAATGCAGCTAAGCATGGGCAAGTTCTAATAATGGGAGATTTTAATTACCCTGAAATAAACTGGATAAATGAGACCAGCAGTTCAGCTAAGGGGAGCAGGTTCTTGAGTACACTCAGGGATCATTATCTGGCCCAGGTTATACAAGAGCCTACTAGAAATGAAGCTATCTTAGATTTAATCATCACAAATGATATTGATATAGTATCAAATGTTGGAATAGGGCAACATTTGGGAAAAAACTAAATTTTAAGGGGCCAACGAAAACTCTTAATTTTAAAAGGGCAGATTTTAACGGTCTAAGGGCAGCAATACAAAGTATAGACTGGGACAGAGAACTGATAGGTAAAAACACTGAACATAAATAGACAACATTTAAATCCTTACTAAATATACATACACTTCGGCATATACAGTGTGGGAATAAAAGTAAAAGGAGTAAATCCCATCCAATGTGGCTTAACAATGATTTAAAGATCAAGATACAGAGTAAAAAATAGGCATTTAAATTATACAAACAAGAGGGGACAGAGACTGCTTTACGGGAATACAAGGAAATCAGCAAGGCTTGCAAAAGCGCTATTAGACTGGCTAAAATAGAAAATTAAAAATTAATTGCAAAAGAGAGTAAGACTAACCCTAAAATATTTTTTAAGTATATTAATGGGAAGAAGGCGGGGAAGGAATCTAAAGGAACATTACAATGTGACACAGGCTGTCTGAAAATTAGTGACCAGGAAAAGGCAGATGAGCTAAATAGGTTCTTTTCTTCGGTAAATACAAGGGAGGTACCAGTGGTTGGGACACGGCAACATAATGGGGCTACATTACCTTTGCCAAATAATTGGTTAATGCAGGAAGAAATCCAAAAGAGGTTGGAAAAAATAAATGTTAATAAAGCCCCGGGTCCTGATGGAATACATCCAAGGGTACTAAGGGAACTGGGTTCTGTAATAGCCAAACCATTATATTTAATTTTTCAAGATTCACTCAACACAGGGTCTCTACCAGATGACTGTAGAAAAGCTGATGTGATACCTATATTTAAAAAGGGAACAAGAGCAAATCCTGGGAATTATAGACCAGTGAGCCTCACTTCTGTAGTGGGGAAGCTTTTAGAAGGGTTAATAAGGGATAATATACAAGAATATGTCTATTTGAAAGTTATGCATCTGGAAAGAAAAATAGCCATGCAATTTATAATCTTAGTGGAGCAAATCTAGATGTATCAGATATTTAAAGGGATTTGGGAGTGCTTGTGGACAACCACCTAGGTAACAGTGCTCAAAGCCAAGCAGCAGCTGCAAAGGCAAATAAAATATTAGCATGTATTAAGAAGAGTATAGAAGCCAGGGAAGCAAATATAATTCTGCCACTATACAAATCTCTAGTACGCCCTCATTTGGAATATGGAGTACAATTTTGGGCACCACTTCATAAAAAGGACATTTTAGAGCTGGAAAAGGTACAGAGGAGAGCAACAAAACTAATAAGGGGAATGGAGAGGCTAAGTTATGAAGAAAGACTAATTTTCTCTGGAAAAAAGGCGTCTAAGAGGAGATATGATTACCTTATATAAATACATCCAGGGTCAGTATAAAGATTTGTCAAGGGAGCTTTTTGTGCCAAGAGGTTTTCAACTGACAAGAGGATATCCCTTGAGGTTAGAAGTAAAAAGATTCCACCTTAAAGGGTTCTTCACAGTAAGGGTGGTTAATCTGTGGAATTCTCTACCACAGGAGGTGGTGACAGCGGATTCGATAGATAACTTTAAAAGGGGACTGGATTTATTTCTAATTAAAAAGGGAATTCAGGGTTATCATGGATAATTGGAGAGACAGTATTTATCCAGGGAGAAATCCGGTCGCTGGTGTCTGGGATCAGGAAGGAATTAATTTTTTTTTTATTTCCCTTTGAGACGATTGGCTATGTCTCGCTTGTTTTTTTGTTTTTTTTCTGTTTGACTTCCTCTGGATTAATTAATAATAAAAAAAAAATAAAAAAAATAATTGATTAATAATCAATTAACAACTAATTAATTAATAGTTAATCCGCATATTGCAGATCAGAGGAGATCTTAAAAGGTTAAACTTGATGGACTGAAAGTCATTTTTCAACCTTAAATAATACCAGCCTTATTAAATTGCGATTTGGAAAATTTAAAAGGGCTCTATTTAAGCACATAGCATATTCTTTTTACAGAAGTTTTTAGTTAGTGAACTTCTATCCTCAAGCAAGGTCTTCACTAACTAAAAACTTCTGTAAAAAAAAATATGCTATGTGCTGAAATAGAGCCCTTTTAAATTTGCCGAATTGCAATTTAATAAGGCTGTATGTAACTATGTAACTATACATTTGGCTTATTTTAGCTACTTGCATTCTAATTGCGAGTTACAGGCGTTGTGGTTGTCAAAAACATAACTCCGTCCTATCTCGTCCTTTGATGTTTCAAGCCCATAAATGTTACCAGTGCTAAAGATGCAAAATCGATGTTCAATTAAAACAATTCACCAAGCACGCAATTGCCTTTAAACCTGTAAATGGCAAATGTATCAAAAAAATATATGAGTACTAGATAGGACTCGCAAGTGGGTTAAACACCTGGTCGTAACACTGCAAAAGCAAATATAAACATACTACTGTACTTAAAAATACTGGGAAAGCAATGAAAGACATTTTAATTAATTACACAACAGTCTCAAGCTGACAAATTTGCAATAAAACATTATTAAATGTTTTATTTCAGTGTTATATCGATCCTGTGAAGCAAGGAGTTAATACATATCATGGAACCCGCATGGACTAGAACAGTTGCTTTAATGATTTTTATTGATTTCTACATCTTTGGAATACAAGTCTTATTGCAAATCATACTTCTAAACACTAATTGATTGTAGTTTAAACTCCATGGCCTCATTCAATTGTGGGACGTAACTCGATTGCAAATCGCCGATTTCCTGAGATCGAGTTACGTCCTCGCGTTGCTCTACGTTTACGCTGCTATTCAACTGGCTGGCCTTGCAAGTTCACGCTAATCACAAAGCTGGCTATCAACAGTAAGCATTCACGGGTTTGAACATGATCGCGGCCACAAGGCTGTAACTCATGTTTCAAGCCCGCAAACTCGGAGCACTGTAAATGCAAATATAAAATCAATACAGCATTGTAAAGCACTGTAAATGATGGGGAACACTATGGGTGACATTAGGATTGAAAGCACAACATTCTCAAGCTTACACATTGCCAAAATCAAATACTTTATTTCATGTTTTATTTCCGTCCAAAGTCCTACGGGCTTGAATGACCTCAAATCCCGTAACTCGTTATTTAAGCCTGTAGGACTTCCATTAAATATGGAAGTTGAATTCCTAAGTCCTACAGGCTTGGAGGTTGAAGCCCATAGGCCTTCTGATGGAACATAAACATGAAATAAAGTAATTGATTTTGGCGATATGTAAGCTTGATAATGTTGTGCTATTAATTCTAATGTCAACCATTGTGTTCCCCATCATTTACAGTGCAGGATTGATTTTATAACTGCATTTCAAGTGCTACGATTTGTAAGTAAGCCCTTTGTGACACTTCCTTGGTACAAGTAACCTATGGTTCGCGTTTAGCCATTTATGGGCTTGACGGAATAGTAAGCAGAGCAATTGAATAGCGATTAGGGATATTTTTTGTCCACAACTCTGGCAGTCGTGAAAGATCAAAGGCTTTGAAGGAAGTAAGCTGTGATTGACCAAATCTCTAGAAATCGTAGCTTGAAGCACTTAACCCAATTGGAGCACGCAAACGGAAGGCAATTGAATAGCCATGTAGCTTGCGATCACTATTTGCGAGCCCACATCCCAAAAACTTAGCAATTGAATGAGGCCCCATGTTTCACTAATGTCACAATGACGGTCTCATTTAATATTGGCTCTGTCTAAATTGTTACTTACTTGGGCTTGCTTAATTGATCATGATCATGCACGGAAATGCTACTTACGGGTTCACAGTTTGCATGTTGGAGCTGTGAGCATATAATTACGGGTTAATGAAAATTTAATATGTCTACTTGTTTAGAAAAAAATACATAATTGGTAATTACATCTGCCTGTGTTTTCAGCAACACTAAACATAAGCACATCATTTTACAGGTCCACATCCGCCTGAGAAGTTAACAGGTATCACTGATGAAAGTGAAATGGAACCATGCTGTGAAGAATATTTCCATATACAATTTTCAAACTTTAAAGTTTGTGGTTGTTTTTTATCACTGAGACCTGTTGGTGTTTTTAGAAAGTGCATCAGAAATGTGATTAGACAAGATATATCACGTATCTCATGCAAGGTTCAAGTGAAGTCATGCAGTAACCAGGAGGGAAGAAGCAGGCAGAGGAACAGTGTGAGATCACTAAGGATATAGGCAAATGAACTAGGCGAGTTCCCTCAACATATAGGCAGAGGAACAGGGTTCACTCAGGCTTGCCTTTGCAGTCAAAAGTTTAAAATAGTTAAACACTCCCAGGAGGGTCAGATGTTGACAAAGTAAACAAGGGGACAATTAGTGTGTGTGTGTTTATTTGTGGGGGGGGTTCTCTTGTCTTTGGAAGACAGACATTCTGGAAATAATATTGGGAAAAACAGAACGAGAAAGCACAGGAACAATTGGGAGAGAGTAAGAGCCAGGATCACAAAGTTTCTGAGATAATGCAGATGTCCATTTCCATAGAAAATATACATAAATGATTCTTCCTTCATAGTTCACACTGAATATGGCATACTCTGAAACCAGTAAAAACTGTAATATATTTCAAATGTTTCATTACATGACAGTTTTCCAGTTTTAGAAACCGTATAAACAATAAAAAAAGAAATGTTCATATCTGACTACTTGCTTACTTGTATTTCTTGCAGAGATTATCTAGCTCAATAACAGTTGCTCCTATCTTTTATTCTGCTTTTAGGAAAACAAACTGTGTGGATCTGAAATACCTGAAAAGCAACAACAACACGAAGAAATTATTTTATCACCTATAAATGAAATGTGAGAATAATGCAGCAGGGGAAGTCATTTCCATACTTAGGGCCTCATTCTATTAGCGGCCGCAGCCGTTGCGGGGCCGCAAGGACCGGCCGCAAGCTATTCTGCTATGCTATTCCCTTACGGCCGGGGATTCCGGCAGGCTTGCGGCCGGTGCCTTGCTTTCTCTTGCGGCTGCTCGCGCCGGAGGAAAGCCTTTGATCTAAAACGGCCGCAAGAGTTTCGGCCGTAAGAAATTCCTATTTGCAATTCAATTGCTCCGGGAACCCTCTCTGCAAGGCTAAAAACTAACCGCAGCTTACTTGCAGGAAAGAGGTCCCGCTAGCACCAATTAAGCACATAAAATAGCTCAAATAAAGCCATCCTGCACTTTGAGAAGACTATAAAGGGATTTTAGGTGTTAGAAAAAATAGCACATAATTATCCTATACTCAAATCCGTAAAATATTTTATTTTTAATATCCGTAAAATATACATGTAAAAAGTCCAGAGTGCTTGGAGCACTTCAGACCCGCCCACGCCGCAGCCGGAAAATAAACAGTTAATTTGAACTCGGGTTTGGGCTGATGTGCAAGCTTGAGAGTGGGTTTCTTTTAATCCTCATGTCCCCCAATATGATCCCTAGCATTTACAGAGCTGTACAGTGCAGGCTTGAATTTATTTTTGCGTTTTTATATTTCTGAGCTTACGGCCGGTTCCAAGATATGCGGCCGGCCGTAAGAGGAGATCCTTGCGGGGCCGTATAATAGAATCGCGAGTTAACAGAACCCCCGCAAGGAATCGCAGCCTTATGGACGATTTACGGCCGGTAATAGAATGAGGCCCTTATAGCGGAACTGTTTCTATTAAATACTAGGAGCCTCATTCAATTCCGAGTTGCCCAATTGAATAGGGGTCTATATAAGCACATACAAACATTTTTGACAGAACTTTTTAGTTACTGAACTTCTATCCAAAAGCAAGGTTTTCACTAACTAAAAACTTCTGTCAAAAAAATATGTTATTTGCTTATATAGAGCCCTATACAATTGCCAAAATTCTAATTGAATGAGGACCTAGGTGAATAATGATTTAGCTTATTGTTTCTCACCTTCAGACATCAAAGACTTTTAAGGATTATTGGCAATAGAGTTAACAAAAACAAGTGTCTACACCACCAAAAGATAATGTATACTTAGTCAATGGAGTTGAAAGTGGGTATATGTGGGAATAAGTGGAGATAAGCAGAGCTAAACAGGATTAAGACATAAGATATCTCCACTTTCCTATGTTTTCAATTGTATCTATTTATCAAGCAGGATAAACTTTAACTCTGTTTCATAAACAGCTCCAACAGGAAATTAGTATATTTAACCACACTTTATAACCACACAAATATCAGTGTTTTTGTTTATAGGAATTTTTAAAACCTAAATAATTTAAGACTGTTATGTAAATATAGCAATTCAGAAGTCATTAAACCTGCCTGTGAGTGATCCTTGTGGACTGTAGCTGGCCTGATTACGGGACTATTTACACGGTCAAAGCTTTTAGTGCAATTATCCTATTTAATGTTTCACAATAAGGGCCCGATTCAATTGCCCAATTCGTAAATTTATATACACTTAAAATCACTCATATAACTTAATGTCACCAATGAATTCTTAAGTCAATAAAATGCATGTAAACATTTATTTAAAAAAACACCCAAAGCCAAATTTATGAGTTCAAGGCATTTGCAAGTAGCTAATTGAATAAGGCTATAAGTAAGTACTGAATCCTTTGGAGATTATTATCTCACTAGCAACTTGCCCATCAAAAATGACGCCAATAAAATGTGAATCCTGGCAATGTTTGCCAAACAATGGGAGTCTCTCCCCCTCTACTTTACTGGCCTCACGATGAGCGCCTTTGGCGCTCATCACAGTCCACCATCCTCTCCCTCTGTCGGTCCTCTCCCTCTGTCTACTTCCTCCCTTGTGTCTCATTTCCCCCCTCCTCTCCCCCCTTTGTGTCTCCTTCCCCTCTGTGTTTTTACCCCCTCTCCCTCTTGTGTCTTCCCCCCTGTGTCTCTTTCCTCACCTCTCCCTCCCCTGTGTCTCTTGCCCCCTTCTCCCTCCCCTGTGTCTCTTTTCCCCTCTGTGTCTCTTTCCCCCATGTATCTACCCCTCCTCTCCCTCCCCTATGTCGCTCCCCCCTGCTATCCCTCCCCTGTGTGTCTCCCCCTCCCCTTTGTCTCTTCCCCCCTCCACTCCCTCCCCTGTGTGTCTCCCCCTCCTCCTCTGTGTCTCTTCCCCCTCCTCTCACTCCTTTTTGTCCCTCACTCCCCTGTGTCTCTCCCCCCATCCTCTCACTCCTCTGTGTCTCTCCCCCCCTCCTCTCCCTCCCCTACAGTCAGGTCCATAAATATTGGGACAT
Organism: Discoglossus pictus; assembly: GCA_027410445.1. Lineage (NCBI taxonomy): Eukaryota > Metazoa > Chordata > Amphibia > Anura > Alytidae > Discoglossus > Discoglossus pictus. Next base: position 112,381,628 of record CM050164.1, read on the forward strand.
CGACACAATTCTAATCTTTTTGGTGCTATACACCTCCACAATGGATTTGAAATGAAACGAACAAGATGTGCTTTAACTGCAGACTTTCAGCTTTAATTTGAGGGTATTTGCATCCAAATCAGGTGAACGGTGTAGGAATTACAACAGTTTGTATATGTTCCTCCCACTTTTTAAGGGACCAAAAGTAATGGGACAGATTAACAGTCATAAAAAAACTTTCACTTTTTAATACTTGGTTGCAAAGCCTTTACAGTCAATTACAGCCTGAAGTCTGGAACGCATAGACATCACCAGATGCTGGGTTTCATCCCTGGTGATGCTCTGCCAGACCTCTAATGCAACTGTCTTCAGTTCCTGCTTGTTCTTGGGGCATTTTCCCTTCAGTTTTGTCTTCAGCAAGTGAAATGAATGCTCAATCGGATTCAGGTCAGGTGATTGACTTGGCCATTGCATAACATTCCACTTCTTTCCCTTAAAAAAACTCTTTGGTTGCTTTTGCAGTATGCTTCGGGTCATTGTCCATCTGCACTGTGAAGCACCGTCCAATGAGTTTTGAAGCATTTGGCTGAATAATAGCAGACAATATTGCCCGAAACACTTCAGAATTCATCCTGCTGCTTTTGTCAGCAGTCACATCATCAATAAATACAAGAGAAAAAGTTGCATTGGCAGCCCTACATGCCCACGCCATGACACTACCACCACCATGCTTCACTGATGAGGTGGTATGCTTTGGATCACGAGCAGTTCCTTTCCGTCTCCATACTCTTCTCTTCCCATCACTCTTAGTCTCATCTGTCCATAGGATGTTGTTCCAGAACTGTGAAGGCTTTTTTCGATGTTGTTTGGCAAACTCTAATCTGGCCGTCCGTTTTTTGAGGCTCACCAATGCTTTACATCTTGTGGTGAACCCTCTGTATTCATTCTGGTGAAGTCTTCTCTTTATTGGTGACTTTGACACATATGCACCTACCTCCTGGAGAGTGTTCTTGATCTGGCCAATTGTTGTGAAGGGTGTTTTCTTCCCCAGGGAAATAATTCTTCGGTCATCCACCACAGTTGTTTTCCGTGGTCTTCCGGGTCTTTTGGTGTTGCTGAGCTCACCAGTGCGTTCTTTCTTTTTAAGGATGTTCCAAACAGTTGATTTGGCCACACCTAATGTTTTTGCTATCTCTCTGATGGGTTTGTTTTGTTTTTTCAGCCTAATGATGGCTTGCTTCACTGATAGTGACAGCTCTTTGGATCTCATATTGAGAGTTAGCAACAAATGCAAATAGCACACTTGAAATGAACTCTGGACCTTTTATCTGCTCTTTGTAAATGGGATAATGAGGGAATAACAAACACCTGGCCAGGGAACAGCTGAGCAGCCAATTGTCCCATTACTTTTGGTCCCTTAAAAAGTGGGGGGCACATATACAAACTGTTGTAATTCCTGCACCGTTCACCTGATTTGAATGTAAATACCCTCAAATTAAAGCTGAAAGTCTGCAGTTAAAGCACATCTTGATCGTTTCATTTCAAATCCATTGTGGCGGTGTATAGAGCCAAAAAGATTAGAATTGTGTCGATGTCCCAATATTTATGGACCTGACTGTATGTGTCTACCCCCCTCCTCTCCTACCCCTGTGTCTCCCCCATCCCCTGTGTCTCTTCCCCCCTCCTCTCCCTCCCCTGTGCCTCTCCCCCCTCCCCTCATACCTTTGTGTCTCTCCCCCCCTTCTCTCACTCCCCTGTTTCTCTCCCCCCTCCTCTCACTCCCCTGTGTCTCTTCCCCCCTCCTCTCACTCCTTAGTGTCTCTCCCCCTCCTCTCACTCCCCTGTGTCTCTCCCACCCTCCTCCACTCCCCGGTGTCTCTTTCCCCCCTCCTCTCACTCCCCTGGGTCTCTCCCCCTCCTCTGTGTCTCTCCCCCCTCCTCTATGTCTCTCCCCCTCTCATTCCCCTGTTTCTCTCCCCCTCCTCTGTGTCTCTTCCCCCCTCACCTGTGTGTCTACCCCATCCTCTACCACTCCTGTGTCTCCCCCCTCTCTGTGTGTCTTCCCCCTCCTCTCCCTGCCCTGTGTCTCTCCCCCTCACTCCTTTGTGTCTCTCCTCACTCCTCTCACTCCCCTGTGTCTCTCCCCCTCCTCTGTGTCTCTCCCCCTCTCATTCCCCTGTGTGTCTCTCCCCCCTCCTCTGTGACTCTCCCCCCTCCCCTGTGTGTCTACCCCCTCCTCTCCCTCCCCTGTCAGTCTCACCCCTCCCCTGTGTCTCACTCCTCTCCCTGCCCTGTGTCTCTCCCCCCTCTCCTCTGTGTCTTCCCCCTCCTTCCCTGTGTGTCTCCCCTCCTCCTCCTCTCTGTCTCCCCTCCTCCTCCTCTCTGTCTCCAGCGCATAATGTGCCTGCGCGGGCCGCAGTCGCACACTGCGCCTGCGCAGCCCGTTGCGCCATGAGCATGCACGGCTTACGCCACGCTATGCGCATGCGCGGCCTATTGCGCAATGTGCATGCGTGACCGTTGCGCAATGCATAGTTGTAAAACCATCGATTTGTCGCAAGCGTGACAACTAATCAAAGTTTGACAACTATTATATGTGATTGCTTTGATGACTCAGCTCTGCCTTTCTATATTTATATTCAGCCTTATTAAATTGCGATTTGGCCAATTGAATAGGGCTCTATATAAGCACAGAGCATGTTTTTTTTTACAAAAGTTTTTAGTTAGTGAACTTCTATCCAAAAGCAAGGTCTTCACTAACTAAAAACGTCTGTAAAAAAAGATATGCTATGTGCTTATATAGAACCCTATTCAATTGGCCAAATCGCTATTTAATAAGGCTGATATTAATTAGCAATATAACAAATTACATACATTTGTTATGATCCATTCAATTTCTGATTAAAATAGAAATTGTCACAAGTTTTTCACTTCTTAATTTGTGGAATTAAATATTTTTTTCTAACAGGGTAGTGTGCTGGTGCCAGAAACAGACCAACTCAGTGGTTTCCTGACCTGTTTATAGGGATAATTAGATAGTTAGGATGTGATTATATTGCTGCTTGGGTTTTAGTAATTACATTCTGTGTGTATTCCGTGAGAAAATCTAGCATACGCAATAACATTTTCTGTACTATTGTTGCTAAGATCAATAAAGATTTATACAGTATATCTTATTGAAAATGTTTCCTTATTTGCTTTAATGTATTGATGTTTGATATAATTAGCTTACAAAGATTTAAAGAATAATATAAGATGTTTCAAAGCCATTATAGTTATATCATTATAACATGAATAGTTCATTTTAAAGCTTAAAGAGAGACTAAAGTAGGGAACATTCTTAACTTTTATAAAGCAGCATAGTAAAAAGATGTATATAAGAAATATTTTATGTACTAGCGACTTGCCAGTCAAAAAATGACGGCAATGTGATGTATATGTTTGTGAAGTTGTTTAGTTATTTAAATATATTTTTGACCCTTGTAAGTATTGTGATATGAACATGTATTTTTGTAAAACGTTGATGTAATGGTTTCTTAAAATGAAATTTGTATCTGAAGAATTGTTCACTTTAATATACATAGAATCCAGAGAAAAGTAAAAATTAAAAAGACTTTTTGAAACGTGCCGAATTTTAACATGAAGTTTAAAATATATGTAAGCAATAACCTTGAAAGTATATATTTTAAAAATTGAACTTTATTTTTTATGTAACTTTGGAATTTTTGCAAAACATTTGTCTAATTTTGAACATTATAAACAGGAACATAGTAAATACATTTTGTAACATAATTTTGAATTAAAAGTATTAACATTTGAATGTAAAAACAGTTTAACTTTAAATTAATCAGTATTAACATGCAATTTGTATCAGAATAATTGTTAAGTTTAATATACATTGAATGTAGAGGAAGGCATACAGTAAAAACTCTCCTTAAACCGTACGTAATTAAACTAATTCATTACTGAGCACATAAACTGGCGATAAACATTAATGTAGGTAGTAATCTTAAGATAACAGAGAATATTTACAATGTGACTTAAAAGGTGCTTGAGCTCTTAACATGAACTTTGTAAGATTTTGAATGAAATAACTTGAAAATATTGTTTTTAAACTTGTAACATTAGAAACATTAACATAGTGACTTAACATTTTAACATAATTTTTCATAGAATTGCAAGGCAAGTATTTTGTGAGGCGAATTATCCATAAACATGACTTCCATTAATTATGACTGAATTAAACAACCAATTGTTTTGTATTTTTGAATGTTTTTCCAAAATGTTTGCATGGCTTTAGTTTGTATCCTGCAAAGTTATAGTACTTCATAGTAGACAATGTTTTTAGTAAAAATACGTCCATCTTCTAATAAATAACCTTGACTTTCATTGTTTTCAATGTAAACTTTAATAGCCTGTGGATTTTTGCAGCGTGACAACGCAACGTACAATTGACCATGTGCAAAAACTGGTTCTTCCAAGTAAATACCCACAGATTTGAAAGTTTGACCTTGTGATTTATTAATGGTCATGGCAAATGCCATAATAATGGGAAATTGTCTTCTTTGAAGTATAAAAGGGAGACTACTTTCACTTGGTGCTAAATCTATTCTTGGTATGAAAACTCTCTCTCCTTTATGGGTCCCAGTTAAAATTTCAGCATCTATAAAATGGTCCTTTAATTGTTGAACAATTAATCTTGTGCCATTGCATAGGCCTTTTTTGGGGTTCATATTTCGCAGTAACATGATAATTGCACCTTTCTTTAGCTGCAAAATATGTGGTGGCATTCCAGAAGGAGTTAAAGAGTTAATGAATTCAGTTGAAAAGTTTGCCTGACTTTCATTGTCATCAGCAAGTACAGAATCAGCACTGTGATAATTTCTTTGTGGTGCATTAATTTTTTTAAAGATTTGATTATTGAGTATTAATGCATCTTTATTTTTACACGTCAGTATAACTTGGTTGGCAAGCTCGGAATATTCTTCGTTATTTATGCTCCCTTCAAATATAGCCGATATAATATCTTGTTGACAAATCATATGAGGTGGGATCTCTACAGTGTCGTCAGGTAAATGTAGTATTTTTTCTGTTCTGCCTTCTCCAATTTTAATAAGCCAATCATTGAAATCAGTTTGGCCTTCTGATCTCATATTTTGTTGCAGTTGAAGATGGGTAAAATGTTTCCATACTGTACTTGACTTTATACATGTTTCAATAATGTCTGTTCGATTTCCATGTACAACGACAGGTAATGTTTGTCTAAAATCGCCACCCAACAACATTACCTTTCCACCAAATGGAAAAATATTATCCATGACTTCACGAAGCAAACGGTCAATACATTGGAGGGCATAGCATGACATCATTGTGGCCTCATCTATTATAATTAATTTACATTTCTTCAATTTCTTTGCTTGTAAGGATGTCATGCGAATATCTGACACAGAATTTTCTAAAATAGGCACTGGCAGTTTAAATCCACTATGAACAGTTCTTCCACCTTCTAATAAAAGTGTAGCAATTCCAGTAGTGGCAAACGCCATTGCTATTTTTCCTTGTGCTCGTACTGAACTCATTAATAAATTGTACAAATATGTTTTCCCTGATCCACCAGGTCCATCAAGATAGAAATAACGCTCTGTCACCATGTCATCATCTATAGCATTTTTAATGGCATGAAATGCTTGCAATTGTAGTGTATTTAAAGTTGCAAGTCTTTCTTCTGTTCTTTCTGCTTGAAGTTGAATGTCATAGTCTTCAAAGTTAATGTCATCTATAAGACCTGGATCAGGCAAATTAAAACTTGCACAACTTAATCCATGAGTTAAAAAGACTTCTTGAATTTCCATTAACGCTTTTAAGTGTGCAATGGGTTCATTGTATCGTCGCATAAAGTCTTCAGCCATATTACTTTTAAAAGTCTCCCACAAAGCTAATGCATTTGGAGCATTTGAGAAGATACAAATAAAAGCAAATTGTTCTCTCATCTGTCGTGGCATTTGACATTGTGCTGCTTCTTCTAAACATCTTTCCCACTCTGTATCATCAGCGAGTAAGTTTCTATGTCTTGCAGCTAAATGGAAGGATTCATATACAATGTCATTAACAGTTCTTAATTGTTCAAAACTTTGTGCTCCTGGAACATTTAAAAGTAATATCCGTAAGCAAAAACGTTCAACATCTCTTGGACTGACTGTGTAAATTCGTGGAATTATTTTATTGCCTCTGGTTTTTCTTGCTCTCCATAATCCATTCACAAAAACATAGTGATATGTAATTTCAATATATAAGTATTGTGTTGCTTCAGCATCAGTGGAATTTAATGCAAACCATGCAGTTAGTGTAGTGTGACGATCTTCACTTTGGGCCAATGCATTCATTTCATTTCCAGCATGGAAATAGACTAAATGTCGTTGTGGCAAATGTACTGCTAACCTATATACTGCATGTGATCTATCATGCATTTAAAATTTTAAAAGCCGCCACATAGCTTCTGGCGCACTGACATAGCGAGCATCTATATGAGATGCAAGTTCATCATGTACTAACTCACTACTTTCAGGGTTGTCTGCACTTTTGACGACTACAGTAGCTGCATCGTAACCTTTGTAAATATATTTGTAGACATATTTAATGGATTTGATGGAAGTGCAGGCTTCTACGTTGATGTGGGCGTTGTACTTCATGAGTAAATGTGGATTGTAGGGTACTACATATCTATTGTCCACTTTTTTTCCACGAATAATGGCACTATCTCCTTCTCTTCTTTTATAAAGTGGATATCCATCACAATTTGCATATGTTTTGTCTCTATAATCTTTTGGAAAATCTTTTGAACATTGATTATTTTCCATACATGGTGATTGTGGATTAAGGTCTCCACAGGGTCCATGAATCATGCGATGAGTAACAATCTCATATAGTCTACCATATAGTTCTGGATCTGGTAGTTCAGCAACTATGACTGCATCCACTTTGTCCGAAGTATCTAATTTATCTTTCTCTTGAAGTATTATGAGAAGATGTGCATGTGGAAGGCCTCTTTTTTTAAATTCAATGGTATATACATAAGCAAGACATTTGCCAAATAACTGATTTATAGTGAAGTCACGTATTAATTCATTTAATTTGATCTTAAAAACTCTGGCTACTAAATCTGGTCGATCTGAAGCATTTTGTCCAAGAAGTAGATTTTGATTAATTTCTGGCCATTGTGGATTACATGTAAATGTCACAAATAAATCTGGTTTTCCAAATTTTGTCACAATAGCCATAGCATCATTGTATCTTTCTCTCATATTTCGAGGAGATCCTTGAAAGAAAGATGGTAAAATGATGGCTTTGCCAGCTGTCATGTCTCTGCTTGTAGCCACGTCAGCAACATAGTCCATGAGTCCACAATATTGTTCTACACGTAGTTTATCTTGTTGATATTTTATAAAGTTTAAATTATTTGCCTCAACTTGCAAATATGAATCAATAATCCATTGTTGTGTTAGTTTCCCACCACATAAAATTGGATTAAATTCATCTCTAATGGCAATTTGAGCAACTTTAAATTCAAGCATAGAAACATTATTTCGGATTCTGGCTTTAGCATTTGGGATATGTCATTGGATCTAAATTTGGACTTAAGATATTAATATTAATAAATGGTTGCTCCTCATTTCTGGGATATACTCTAATGTCTCTTTGAAATGGTGGTTCTCCTTCATCATTCTGAAAGACCATTGCAACCTCATTTGATGTTGGCAAGTTATAACGACGTTTATCAGTATGTCTGTCTCTTTTAAGCACCATATTAACCTTTGGCATGGGTAATTGATGTCTTTGTGCATGAAGTAGTTGTTAATTTTCTACTTCTGCCAATTTTTTGTAAGCTTTACTGTAGGGATTGTTGTCCATAATGTTATTTAGCTCTATAAAAACACTGGGTAAGCATTTTTTTATTTTCTTCCATCTGCATACGTTGGTCAACAGCTTCCATTGTATCTAGGACATATAGTTGAGCGAATTTTCTTTGCTCTCCTTCCTCTGGATGTAAATGTGAAGTCCGATGATAAATTTGTCCTTGGACTTTAAAACAGTAAGGACCATGTCCTGGTACATTAGCAGCCAATGTTGCCCCGATAGATGCAAATGATATGGCACTATTGTAGGATCTTATGTTTGTCTTAAAATTTTTGTAATTTGGTAAAGTAGGTTCAGTCATAATATTTTGTAAATAGGTTGGAAATTGTTTCCTTTCTGGAAGTTTGAACTTTCCTTTTTGACAACAACTAATAAATTGTCCATCTCTGGGTCTCTCCTGTTTAAAATAATAAGCCTCACAAAATTGACATTGAGTACTCATGTCCCCACAACTATGAACCTCTACTGCTAAAGAGTTCAGTAAAGGACAATTTGCAAAGCATATCGGATGTTGACTTTCATATTCATCAGATGAAAAGTCATGAAATGTTTCAACAACAGGTTCTAAATGTTTAGTTTTTTTTCGTGGATTTTCTTGGTATATGTTGTCCTTGTTTGGTTGAAATGTCCTGTAAGTTTTTAGTAAGAGTTTGTAAATGCTTTGTTTTTGTAGTTGCTTTTTTTTGGTCTGTCTTGACTGGTATCTTGTAAAATGTCATCTGATGTTTTAGGAACAGTTTGTAAATGCTTTATTATCTTTTTATTTTTTTTTGGTTGTATCTTTCATTTTTGCAGCTGATATTCTTTTATTTGCAAGTCTTTTGCGTTCTTTTTCTCGTCGAATTTCTTTCTCCTCCGGTGTCTGCTGGGCGGCCCATCTCTCTTGTCTTTCTCTAGTTTGACGTCTTTTCTTCTCTTCTTTGGTCTCGTTATCAGCCATATTAATCTGTAAAGGAAAAAAAATAAATGTAATTGTGTATATTTTAATTTGTAATTCCTGTTAAAGATTCTTGTGCACAATTGGTGAAATAAAAGGCAAATCATTAATGTATGATTTATATTTAGTTAAATGTATAATTCCTGTCCTCAGTGGCTTAGAATTTGGCCAATGGAATACTGCTGTAAATAAGCATGTAACATATTTTTTTAAAATAATGGTTTTATTTATTAAAAACGTTGTTTGTGGATAGATATTTACCACTGCAAAACTTCTTTGCTAAAAAAAAAAGTGATGTGGTTATTGAGATATGTATTGCATAGTAGCAATTTAAATAGAATAAGGGAGATAGTAAAATATTTTTTTTATTTTTCTGTTGACACGGATGCAACTGAAAGCAGTTTCTTTAGTTTTATACTTTAGTACTTATTATACTGTACCTTGGTTGAAGTGTGATTTAAATCCGAATGTTTGTTGGTCCTCGGTTCAAAATCGTTGTCCAATGGTGTGGTCCTCTGTTGGAAGTCCTCGTCCGATGGTGTGGTCCTGTGGCGATAGCCCTCGTCCGATGTTGTGGTCCTGTGGCGATAGCCCTCGTCCGATGGTGTGGTCCTGTGGCGATAGCCCTCGTCCGATGTTGTGGTCCTTTGGTGAAAGTCCTCGTCCGATGGTCTGGTCCTGTGTTGAAATTCCTCGTCTGCTGGGCTGGTCCTGTGTTGAAATTCCTCGTCTGCTGGTCTGGTCCTGTGTTGAAAGTCCTCGTCCGATGGTCCGGTCCTGTGGAGAAAGTCCTCGTCCAATTGTCTTCACGCAGTATCTGTTGTAATATAAAATAGAAAATGTTGTTTGAGTGAAATGTCTTTTAAATAAGTAAAACATTTATGAATTTGGCTGTATTGTATCAGTTATGGTTATTTTTTTCTATATTTTTTTTTTGTACTTTCTGTACAATCCCATGACTTTTGTTATTCTTATTTAAGGTTCTTAGTAAGGCTTGTGGGTTGTGATATATTAAATAAGAATATAAATTTATTTTGCTATGTGTTTATGTTATTTTTTGTACAATCCTGTTTTGTGCGCACCACTTGTGGTATACTTATTTAACCTTTATTGGGATGGTTATAGTTAGTGAAACATGAAATAATATAATTAATGTAGTTTGCTATGTGTTTGTGTTAGTTTTTGACAATCCTGTTTTGTGCGCACCACTTGTGCAAAAGTTATTTATTCTTGATTGTACTGGTTATGGGTTGTTAAACATTAAAGAATAATGTTAATGTAGTTTCCTATGTGTTTGTGTGATTTTTTGTACAATGCTATTAGGTGCGCAACACTTTTGTTATTCTTATTTTTGCTTCTTTGTAAGGCTTATAGGTTGTTAAACATTGAATAAGAAATTCTGTTTTGTGTGTAGCAGTTTGTGTCTCATTCAATTGCGATTTGGCTAATTGAATTGTGCCCTAAATAAGCACATAGCATATTTTTTTAAAGAAGTTTTTAGTCAGTGAAAAACTTTCTTTTGGATAGATTTTTAGTAACTAAAAACTTTTTTTTAAAAAATGTTATGTTGTTATTTAGAGCCCTATTCAATTGGGCAAATTGCAATTGAATGAGGGCCTTTGTGTGTACCATATGTTGCATAGTTTGCCCCTCATTCAATTGCATTTTTTACAATGTAATAGTACTCTAAGGCCGTCATTGAATTGCAATGTTGAAAATTAAATAGGGTTGTAAATAAGCACATCACATATATGTTTTAAAATTGAATAAGGGCCTAAAAGTGCTTATTTATAGCCATATTTAATTGTCCAAAATAGCAATTGAATGAGGGCCTTTGGTTACTGCATTTGTTATATTGTCAGCTCCTCATTCAATTGTGTTTTGGCCAATGGAATAGAGCTCAATATCAGCACAGAGCATATTTTTTTACCGAATTTTGTATTTAGTGAACTTGTATCCAAAAGCAACGTGTTGACTAAATAAAAAGTTCCTTTAAAAAATATGCTCTGTGCTTATATAGAGCCCTATTGAAATGGGCAAATCACATTTGAGTGAGGCCCTTGGCCATTAAAGATATATAGGTCCTCATTGAATTGCAATTTTGGCAATTGAAGAGGGCTCTATATAATCACATAAAATATTTATTGAGCAAAGTTTTTAGTTATTGAAAACCTTGATTGTGGTTAGAAGTTCTGTAACTAAAAAGTTCTGTATCAAAAATATGTTACGTGCTTATATAGAGCCCTATTCAATTGAGGAAGTCGCAATTGAATAAGGCTCATGGTTCTTTCTTGTTTATACTTAATACTTTACCTTGATTGAAGTTTGGAATGACAGACGGTCCCCTCCTGCCAATCTTAATCCGCCGGCCTTCTTGTAGTGTCTGTTTGAAAAAGAAAGTGAAATAGTTATTTGTATATTTATAATTTTTCATCTAGCAAAGCATGGCCTTTTGAGCATGTAATGTCTTGTTGTATCTTACCTCTTCTTCTTTGTTGGTGTTCTTTAAAAGGGATTGTGCTTCACAGTGCACGGTGCAAATTGTTGAGAGACGCTGTTGATGCAGAGTCTGTTTGAATATTAAAAGAAATAGAAAGATTCAGCTTTATATGATCTATTGAATTGCAGTAAATTAATGTCATTTAAATATACTTCTGTAATTTTTTTCAATTGACCTTATTTTTTGTTGGGGGCTACACACATATGTCACATACATAAAGCACATTCCATAGTTTAATGTAATTATTTTGTGTACGTGTGACATATCAGTATACATGACTCATATTTAAATGGTTAAATTAACCTTATATATTTTTTTTCCAACACACATAAATGTGTGTGTGTGAGATGTAACTATAAATGATACACATATATGTGCGTGTGACATATCAGTATACATGACATATAATGTCATTTAAATGTAGTTGTTTACTGATTTTGTTTTAAGCTAATTTTGTTGCAGTGGCAATACACATAAAAGTGCGTGTGACATGTCACTATACATTATACACATATATGTCCGTGTCACATGTCACTATGAAGGGGCAATACACAGAAATGTGCGTGTCACATGTCACTATACATTATACACATATATGTCCGTGTCACATTTCACTATGAAGGGGCAGTACACATAAATGTGTGTGTCACATGTCAATATACATGATACACATATATGTCCGTGTCACATGTCACTATGCAGGGGCAATACACATAAATGTGCGTGTCACATGTCACTATACATTCTATACATATATGTGCGTGTCAGATGTCACTATACATTATAGACATATATGTGCGTGTCACATGTCACTATACATAAACCTCTGTTTAATATTGAATTATGTTTTTTTGTTGTTTTGTTAAATGAACCGTATTTTTTTTTTTAGCCTATACACATAAATGTGCCATATATGTCACTACATAAACCAAATTTTTTTTTTTATTTGTTTGACCTGTCCTGATAATAAAATGTAATATATTATAGCTTACCTCTCAGTTGTAATTTGCACAATGCAAAATAGTAAATTAGTAAAGAATTGTCTTCTCAAGTAAAAGCAGCAGTTATCTCAGAAGTCACTCCGTTGATCACCTGAGGAGAAATGTATTTTTTTGTTTGAAATAGGCAGTATTTATAAGCTTGTAGAAAGTTCTGGAAAGTGAGACCGTTAGAACGCAATACGCATGCGCTATTTGCGTTCCAGCTTACAATTTGCGTTCCATCTGCCATTTTCTGCGTATTACTGTTCAAAATGGTGTTTAATATGATTGTGATACGTTCCGCATAGTATGTGTTTCATTATTGCGAGTAAGTGTAGTGTAGTTACGTCTGAAGCCTCGTTTTCGTTTTGTTCGTCGGCCATTTTTTCTGTCGCTTAGCGATGGTATTAGTGTCTAAAGTGTTTTATTTTGATTTAAATGTAGGTGTAACTTGTTTTTTTGAGGTGCTGGCTGGTTCCTCTTGCTGTAGGTAAGCTTTTTATGTGTTTGTTGTGTGTCTTTCTTAAGTTTTAAATGTTTGTATGTCGGCGTGTTGCGTCCGATGTTTGCGAAGTCGTAATGTGTGGTAACGTGTCTCGTATGGTGTTTGCGTGTGTAGCCTCGTTTTCGTTTTATTCGTCGGCCATTTTTTGTGTCGCTTAACAAACTATTTAGTGTCTAAACTCTTTTATTTTGAGTGCAATTAAGTTGTAAGCTGCATTTTTGAGGTCCTGGGTGCTTCCTGTTTGTGTAGGTAAGGTTTTTATGTATGTGCTGTGTGTATGTATTGTGTTTTTAATTTTGTAATGTTCGCGAGTTGCGTATGAGTGTTGAGAGGCCGTAATGTGTGTGAACGTGTGTCGTATGTTGTTTGCGAGTGTCGTAATGTGTGTGAACGTGTGTCGTATGTTGTTTGCGAGTGTCGTAATGTTTTGCGACGTGAACTTTGCGAGATTCGCAGTTGTTTGAATTTTGCAAGGGTCGCAGTTGCTGCAACTGAAGACCTCGCTTAGGGAGGTCCTCAGGTGCTGGCATGGAGCGCCTGCGGCGCTCCAAGCCAGCAACAGAGAACCTGGCACAGTGCCCTCGCTTCGCGAGGGCCGCGGGCTCGCTACGCTACGCGAGCCCGCAGCGTTAGCAACAACTCGTACGCTCACAACTATATATGTGATATTATGTCATGAAAAGTTCTTTCCATTTTACTCACTTTTTCAAATAATTCTGCCTGTCTCTTGAGAATAGCCTTTTTCCTTTCTTGCCTCCTCTGTGCCTCTTAAACGATACATAGTCAATACAGGTTCCAATAGGAAAAGAGACCACTCAAAACACACTTACTCCATAGTTGGGGTATAACTGGCCACAGGGGACACACACTCAGCTTTATACTATATAGCTATCCCCTCTACATTTATGATATCACCCATGCAAGCCTCCCCTAACTTAACCCTTTGCACTATATTTGCCATATTCTTCCTAGCACGGTCAAACCTCCCCTCTCTTGACTTTGTGTGGCCGTGGAGTTACTTTCTCCTACTTGCAGCATCATTGGCATAGTTTCAAAAATAATTTTGGCTACGGGGAGCTTTTTTCAGTAATGTTACACATGTATTCAATGCGATTCACTCTCAATATTATGTACGTTACTCAACATCCGTAAATCTTTCCTTGTCGGTAACATACCAGAGCCCCATTCCATTGAGCAATTGTTGGTTACTGGAGCCCCGTAATGTAGCCAGTAAAGCAATTTGCTATTCAATTGGCGTCTTGCCCGCAAACCATTGGGGCTTACAGGTTGAAAATCACTGCATTTGTTCAAAATTGTAACTCCCAGCCCATCTAAGCCTTTGATCTATCAAAGCCGCAAATGTTACAGCTAAAATTGCAACTCGCTATTCAATTGCTACAATCCCCCAAAGATGCAATTGCCTTCAAAGCCGTAAATGTAGCCAAATATAATACAGGTTCCAAATAGGACCAGCAAAGGGTTTACAGACTAGTTGTAAGACTGAAAAAGACAATTAAAACACACCGATTGATTTTTTGCAACTGGAATTTACTTCTTGCAAGTAAAGTGTGATTATTTACTAAATGCACTAATTGTGTCCAGGTGAGTAGGCAGAAATTAATATAAACAGGAGAAGGGGGCAAACTTGTGAGCTTGCGAACCCTTCTAGTATAAGTGTAGTTCTAGTAAAAGTGTAGGAGCTTAAATAAAAGGAGGGAGTTGCAGTTCTAGTAAAAGTGTAGAAGTTTAAATAAAAGGAGGAAGTTGAAGTTCTACTAAAACTGTAGAAGTTTAAATGAAAGGATGGAGTTCAAGAAAAATGGGGGGGGGGGACATATAGTGCAAAAAGGGGGAACATATATATATATATATATATATATATATATATATATATATATATATATATATATATATTTCTTTTTTCATAAGGCTTTATACAAAACATAATAATTATTATTGTTTGTTTATTTTTCCCACCAAAATTTTGTAGACTATAATTATGAGTCAACCTCACTTGCATACTTGCCTATCCTATCATATGCATGCACTACTGGAACAGATGATCCAGGGTCCATACCTCTGTTAAAGGTGTGAGCATGTTGCCTCTCTGAAAGTTTAAATTGGAGAACTGGAGAGGAGAATTGAAGCACTTACTGATATTCCACTGGAAAGGAAGTTGGTGCTCACTGAGCACAGTTTATATGGGCCTAGCATGGAGGATGGTAGAAAGGCTGAATGAGTTTTTAAACTAGTAGGTGGGGGAGAGGGACTAGATGAATATAATGGGGTAGGAAGTGTAGAGGGGATAGGGGGTTGAATCATGGGAGAGGAGATGGGGGGAGAGTTAGTATAGTCAATAGGGAGGTATTACTAAGTAACTCAAGTACAGTGGCAGGCACTTCAGAACAACAGACTCATTACATAAGGTGTATGATTGCTATTGCCAGAAGCTTGCCATGAAAAATGGGAGAGTTAGAATTATTGGCAATTGATGAAAAATGGGATTTAATAGGCATTACCGAAACATGGTGGGATGAATCTCATGACTGGACTGTTAATCTGGATGGTTATCACCTATTTAGGAAAGATAGGGGCAATGGTAAAAGAGGAGGAGGGATTTGTCTGTATGTTAAGCCTGAATTTAAGCCTATAGTCAGAGAAGATATTTATGCTGAAACTATCAGTAATATTGAATTTTGTGGGTAGAGATAAATGGCAAGCAGCAAATTCCAAAATAATATTAGTTGAAGTATGCTATAAACCCACAAATATAACTGAAAGCGAGGAAGTACAATTATTGTTACAGATTGGAAATGCAGCTAAGCATGGGCAAGTTCTAACAATGGGAGATTTTAATTACCCTGAAATAAACTAAATAAATGAGACCAGCAGTTCAGCTAAGGGGAGCATGTACTTTAGTATACTCGGCGATTATTATCTGGCCCAGGTTATACAAGAACCTGCTAAAAATGAGGCTATCTTGGATTTAGTTATCACATATTATAGTTGTCAAACTACGAATTGTCGTCATGCTTTGCGAGCTCGCGAGGTGCTGCATATGCGGAAGCTGGAGGCTCCAACGTCGTCTGCAATGAGCTAAAGGCTCATTGCAGGCCGTAAAATGCGGACCCTCGCAAAGCGAGGGGCCGCATTTGCGGAGGTGGAAGCTCTACGGAGCCTCACACGTGGTTACAAACGCCCACACAAGCGACACTTTAACAAAATAGATCTAACACGCAATCACTAAATACAGACTTACACAAAAAAATACGTACCGCTGGACTTAGAACGCAAAATGTACGGACTTAGCATCAAACAATACGAACAGCGTGATAAAAAATGTGGCTATCTTGCAAAAATTAACCTTAACGATCGGACCGTGCGCACATGAAAACATTAAAAACACAATAAATACACACAAAAAAGACATAAAAAGCTCACCCACAGAGTTTAGACACACGAAAATCCCATAAGCAAGAGAAAAAATGGCCGCCAAAAAAACGAAAACGAGGCTACAGGACCCTAAAGCAGAAAAACACCACCAAGCATATACGGCTTTTCGAAAGAAACGTACGAGGTACAAGATACACTTTTACCAAGGACGCTAAATCATCCACACCCGCGTACCACATACACATTCGCCGCCTTTATACAACACTAACTTACACAATGTGGAAGTACACAGCTATACGAATAGCCTTCCCTCGTAAATCTACACAAAAAAAAAAAAAAAACACTATCGCAATAAACACAAAAGCCATTCACCGCACGCCTCACAACGAGCGCCAATGCTGCCGATAGCACACAAAGCCATGCAATAAGCGCAAAAAGCAGATCACCACCGATCAAACAATAACAGCAATAGCACCTATCAGAAAAAAAAATACAACAACCAACAGCCTCGCAATGAGCGCCGAAGGATCTCAGACGACCCAAAAAATGTATGTCTCTGGAAACAGCATAACCTGCCTTACAATTTTATTGCCCCGTCATTTTTGACGGGCAAGTCGCTAATCACATATAATATCGATATGGTATCAGATGTTGAAATAGGGCAACCTTTGGAAAACAGTGATCACAGCACAGTCTCATTTGAGATTGAATTAAAAAAAAACAGAAATTTAAGGGGCCAACAAAAACCCTTAAATTTAAAAGGGTAGATTTGAATGGCCTAAAGACAGAAATACAAAGTATAAACTGGGACAGAAAACTGATAAATAAAAATACTGAACATAAATGGACAACATTTAAATCCTTACTAAATATACATACTTATCAGCATATACCAAGTGGGAATAAAAGAAAAAGGAGTAAATCCCATCCAATGTGGCTTAACAATGATTTAAAGATACGGATACGGAGTAAAAAAACAGGCATTTAAATTATTCAAACAAGAGGGGATAGATACTGCTTTACGTGAGTACAAGGAAATCAACAAGGCTTGCAAAAAAAGCTATAAGACTGGCTGAAATAGAAAATGAAAAATTAGTTGCAAAAGAGTAAGACTAATTATAAAAAAAATTTTGTAAATATATTAATAGGAAGAAGGCAAGGAAGGAAGCTATAGGAACATTACAATGTGACAAGGCAGATGAGCTAAATAGGTTATTTTCTTCGGTATACACAAGGGAGGTACCAGTGATTAGGACACTGCAACATAATGGGGCTACACTACCTTTACCAAATAATTGGTTAATGCAAGAAGAAATCCAAAAGGGGTTGGAAAAAATAAATGTTAATAAAGCCCCAGGTCCAGATGGATTAACTCCAAGGGTACTAAGGGAACTGGGTTCTGTAATAGTCAAACCATTATATTTAATCTTTCAAGATTCACTCAACACCGGGTCTCTACCAGATGACTGGAGAAAACCAGAGGTGATACCTATATTTAAGAAGGGTGCAAGAGCAAATCAGGGGAAATATAGACAAGTGAGCCTCACTTCTGTAGTGGGAAAGCTTTTAGAAGGGTTAAGAAGGGATAATAGACACAAATATGTCTATTTGAACTGGATTATAAGTAGGAATCAGCATGGATTTAGGAGGGATAGGTCATGTCAAACAAATCTAATTAGTTTCTATGAGGAGGTTAGTAGGAACCTGGATCAAGGCAACTAAGTAGTCTTTTTGGAGTTTGCAAAGGATTGAGAGCTGGCCAAAAGACAGGAAGCAAAGGATTGGGCTAATGTGGTAAGTGGGGTTCCTCAGGGTTCAGTATTAGGTCCTCTCCTTTTTAACATATTTATTAATGACTTAGAGGTGGGACTAGAAAGTAGTGTCTCCATTTATGCTGATTACACCAAGTTGTGCAAGGTAATTAAATCAGATAATGGTGTACTTTCCCTTCAAAGGGATTTACATAAAATAGAGGAATGGGCATCTAAATGGCAGATGAGATTTATTACGAATTAATGTAAAGTTATGCATCTGGGAAGAAAAAATAGCCATGCAATTTATACTCTTAATGGAGCAAATATAGGGGTATCAGATATTGAAAGGGATTTGGGAGTAGTTCTGGACAACCGCCTAGGTAACAGTGCTCAAAGCCAAGCAGCATCTGTAAAGGCAAATAAAATATTAGCATGTAATAAGAAGGGTATAAAAGCCAGGGAAGCAAATATAATTCTCCCACTATACAAATCCCTAGTTTGGAATATGGAGTACAATTTTTGGCACCACTTCATAAAAAGGACATTTTAGAGCTGGTATAGAGAAGGGCTGCAAAACTAATAAGGGGAATGGAGGGGCTAAGTTATGAAGAAAGACTAACCAAATTAATGTTATGTTCTCTAGAAAAAAGGTGTCTAAGAGGGGTTATGATTACCCTATATAAATACATCCAGGGTCATAAAGATTTGTCTTGTGAGCTTTCTGTGCCAAGAGGTTTTCAACTGACAAGAGGACATCCTTTGAGGTTAGAAGTAAAAAGATTCCACCTTAAAGAAAGAAAAGGGTTCTTCACAGTAAGGGTGGTTAATCTATGAAATTCTCTACCAAAAGAAGTGGCGATAGTGGATTCGATAGATAACTTTAAAAGGGGATTGGGTTTATTTCTAATAAAAAAATTGCATTCAGGTTATCCTGGATACTTTGAGAGGGAGTATTGATCCAGCGAGGAATCCGATTGCCAGTATCTGGGGTCAGGAAGGATTTTTTTTTTTCCTTTGAGACAATTGGCTAAGTTTTGCTTAGGTTTTTTTTTCTGTTTGCCTTCCTCTGGATCAATTAATTAACAACTAATTAATTAACAACTAATCTGCATATTGCATATCAGAGGAGATCTTAAAAGGTTGAACTTGATTCACTGAAAGTCTTTTTTCAACCTCAATTACTATGTAACTTTAAAATATGGGGAAAGCAATAGAAGGCATTAGAATTCATTGCACAACAAGTCTAAAGAAACAAATATGCCTTAAATAAATATTTTATATTCTGATACGTTGGAATGGTCATGCATATGCCAATATGAAAAGTATTGCTGCAAGATGCTGAAAGCAATTAAAGACACACTACTTGATTAAACTTCAACAGAAAAACATGACACTGCCATATTATACCTTTCTTACTCACAGAGGCCCTAATGTGGACCCCAAAAATACAAAGATCATCTTATATACATCTCACTCATCAGATCTACATTGGGAAAAGAAATAGTGTCCAAATTACACTGCCACATGACATATATAGTACCAGGAGAACATATACCACACTAATCGACTCTAACCCATCAGGAAGGGCTGCAAACACACATGTAGGCTGCGCAGATGCACGTGGAGCAACAGCCAACTCACCTCCATCAGGGACAATCTCGGCTACGCCCATCCTGGAAAGTTCCACACCATTGCTGATGTCCCAAGATGTATACCCATTATCATTTAGTGAAATCACATCAAGTGTTTTAGTATCAATCAATTCACATCATCACTTGTCATAATCTCATCAGGCCTTCAGGGGAATGTTGATACTCCACAGTTTCACAAATTGGACCTCTTATGTGTATTAACCCTACATTATTAAATTAGTATTATTACTATTTTTATATGTATTAATCTATTGCATAGTAACTAGGGCTCATTAGTTTACAGATTTAGAATTGTGACACAAATGTGATGTATGTGGATGTCCCAAAACCCCAAACATTGAGAACACACTGACACAGTGGTAACGATATAACAAAGCTTTATTTCATACACAGAGCACACTCAGAAATATATAAGAATGTGCATTAATATTAGGGGTGTGGTGTGGGCTGATTCCGGAAGGGCAAGAGGCTTCTTGTGATAAAAGGGGATACCTAAAGGGGGCAATGTCATAGTCTAGAATAATCATGATGCATAGCACCTACCAGGGTCACATGTGGTCACTATACCACTGCAACTAGAATCTGATGAAAAAAAGGATCATCAAAAATCACTCCATTTAATCAAAGTAACCATTAATGTGCATAGCACTTACTTTTGGTTATCATCTGCTCAATTAAACAGATGCAATAAATCATGGATAATGTCATACAAATCTATTCCTCGCACAGTGTGTTTTCATATATTAGGAAATAATCCGAAATAGATGATCAGAATCTGTAAAACAGAAAGATGAGGTTGACGAACGTGCCTTCATGGTTGTGAGATTGGGCTATTAAGACCTACAGAGACAAGAACAAGATATCAATCAGAACACTGTTTGGATTGACTTCAGCACCTCATCTCAACGGCAATCCACATTGAATATCAATTGCTGAAATATTTAACATAACCATAACTTTACACACTCTGTAGCCAACATATGTCAACATTTATACTAATTAGAATTCATTGCGGAGTGTGGATGAGGAGGACTTAGGGGATTTTCTTGCCTACCTCCTCTTCTTCCTCAGCACTGGTCCCCCATCTTCCGTGCTCACTCACCTCCTCCCTCTACCATGACGAGGAGGTATTGGAGTGAGGCGTCCGTCCACCTTGGGTGACTGTGTAGCAGATGGCATTGGTGGTAAGGTTTGAGATGAGGAGGCCACCGGCTCTGGTTGTGATAGTGGTTGGAGAGTTATGACCTGGCTTTCCGCCAGCTGCAAGAGTAGCTCAGTGAGTGTTCTCTGGGCTTGTCTGTCCCTATTTGCCTTTTGCTCATATCTCTCTATCCTTCGATTGTGCCTCCTCACCTCACCAGATAGAGACCTGATGCTGTCAACAAGAAAGGTTGCAATGTCATTCTGCCTTTTCATCTGGAGTGCCAGTTGTTCCATTATGGTTGAATGGCTTTCGTCCTCCCTCTGGATCTGGTGCATGAGCTCCCTCAAAGTGGCTTGAGAGGGGGTGTGCGGTCCGTCACTGGACATACCGGGACTTTCAATGGGCTGTGGTGATGACAGGGGTGCCAGTTGGGATGGTGATGCCAGAGGTGCCCATGGCGATGGTGATGCCAGAGGTGCCCATGGTGATGGTGTCGACCATGGAGATGGTGTTGGTGTCGGCCATGGTGGTTGTGTTAGTATCAGCCGTGGCGGTGGTGTAGCCCAGTTTGGGTGAGCCCAGGTTGGGAGTGGAGGAGCGGTGAGGTCCTGCCAAGGCATCCATGGTATCGGAACAGGTGAAAAGGCTGAGAATGTGCCCATGATGCGTGTGAAGGCCCTGGGGTGATTCCCACAATGGTGGTGTGGTTGGCTGTCTTGCTGCTGATGGTCCAGCTTCCTTTGATGGTCTCTGGCCTTCTGGAATGGTTTTAGCTTCCTCAACCACCACATGCAGGGGTGGATGTGGTTCCTCCTCCTGTAGAGCCACCACCTCTGTCTCTGTGGGCTGGGTAGGCCACCTGGGTACTGAAATGAAAGGAAAATAAAGTAAAGTAAAGGATTGTAGTGTTTACGTTTGGATTCTCTAAACAATTGTTTGCTGTGTGTTTCCAATTGTTTGCTGTTTGAAGGTGCGGCTATAGGGGGGGTATAGATGTGCCCTGGCCTATCGCTATGTATAGTTATGTGTACGTATTAATCTATGAGTGTGAATTATGTGATATCAGTAATTATGTGTGCTGTAAATTAAGAGTTAATATTTCTTAATAGTCAAAATAGCCCAAAACTTACAAAACTTCACCTTCTCACTATCTCTCCAAAGCTCAGAAACCCACCAACGCCTAGACCTGCGTGTTCACTTGCTCAGCTACAGCACAGTCAAGGACTTACAGTTTCCGCTGGCTTTTAAAGTAGTTTTCTGCAGCTTTAATTAGCGTTATCCGGTTTCTATTGGTTAATTGGCCTGTGACAGTATCACAAATTATGGGCTGGCTTGAGTTTGGTGCACTTCATCAGATTGGATCGGGTTTGAGGCTTTGGCCCTTAAATGACAACCATAGAGCCTCATTCAATTACAAGCCTGCAAGTCTCGAGATGTAGGCTATAAGACTGCAGGCCCGCAGCTTCCACAACTTATGGTGCTATTCAATTGGCCGAACCCGCAACTTAGGGGCCTATAGCAATAATCGTAAACCATGCTGTCGTATGTAGAATTTACGAGCTTTAAAAAGATCAAATACGGAAGGCAGTAACTCCTGATTCTAAGCAATGGAAACAGAGATCATCATCATTACTTCAATTAAAAATGGAGGTTCGATTTCAAAGTCCTACAGTCTTGACTTACGAGTTACGATCGGACCCACATTCCAGATATAGTGCAAAATTGATAAAGCCATAAATGTGATATTCTATTACATTCAAGTTCAATTATATATATTAACACATTGATTTCTGGGATCGATATAATATGGAAAATGAACATGAAATAAAGTATTTTGATGTCCTATTTGCGAGCTTGAGAATGTTGTGCTATTAATTCTAAGACCTAGCATCACTTTCACTTGTAATAAAAGTACAGTAGTGTGTGTATTTGTGCATTTAAAGTGCTGCGGACATGTCATTAAGTCCTTTGTGAGTCCTCCTTGGTACCCTGAACTTGTGGTTCGATTTTTGCCATTTGTGAGCTTGACAGGGTGGTTAGTGAGGGGGAATCGGAGCAATTGAATAGCGATTTGCGATTTTAGCATTTGCAACTCTTGCGGCCGTGATAGATCAAAGGTTTGGAGAGGCATTAACTTGCAATGTTATCCATTGGATCGAATCTGAGGACGGAGCCAGTAACTCAATCGGAGACTAAAAAAAAAGACACCAGTTGAATAGCAAAATAACTTTCAGGCTATATTTCCGAAGCCCGGATCTCCCGAAAGCTTAATTGAATGAGGCTCTTGTTCAATTGAATCACTCTGTAACTGTAGAAAATTTCAAGCCCGACATCAGACTTACGGACGGTATGACGGCAACTGCACTTGCAATTGAAAAGGGGCCTAGGTGTAGAGATAAGTGTTTAATATTACACCAAACCAGGCATTTTATTTAAATTACTGATCAGACTCAGCTCTAGGAACCAACAGAAAATGAGAACGTCCCGATAATGTATATATCAGGACAATGAATAAGAATAAGCACCTATAAATGCGAGTAAGCATTTTGGGAGCAGTTAAATAAAGTTGCTGATAGGACTAGCCCTTCAAACGACAATGCATTAGGGCATCTGTTCCTAGTCCATGTGGTTTCCTGATATGTTTCAAGCTCTTGAGTACTGGGTTCTGTGTTTTCCTGGATGTTGTATAATATAACTATCATACTTTTTAATTCCACTTACAGTTGTGCTCAAAGGTTTGCATACCCTGGCAGAAGGTAATGGCTCTTCATAAAGATGGAAAAGGATATAAAATATATCCAAACCCTTGAGAATGCCCGTCAGTACTGCTCAATAACTTATTAAGAAGTGGAAAATGTAGGGATCTCTGGATACCAAGCCAAGGCCAGGTAGACCAAGAAAGATTTCAGCCACAATTGCCAGAAGAATTGTTTAGGATACAAAGAAAACCCCACAGGTAAGCTTAGGAGAAATACAGGCTGCTCTGGAAAAAGACAGTGTGGTTGTTTCAAGGAGCACAATACGATGATACTTGAACAATAATGAGCTGCATGGTTGAGTTGCCAGAAAGAAGTCTTTACTGCGCCAATGCCACAAAAAATCCCGTTTACAATATGCCCGACAACACCTTGACAACTTCTGGCACACTGTAATTTGGAATGACGAGACCAAAATAGAGCTTTATGGTCAAAACTATAAGTGCTATATTTGTAGAGGGGTCAACAAGGCCTATAGTGAAAAGAATACCATCACCACTGTGAAGCATGGTGGTGGCTCACTGATGTTTTGCAGTGTGTGAGCTCTAAAGCTATAGGGAATCTTGTGAAAATTGATGGCAAGATGAATGCAGCATGTTATCAGAAAAGTATCTTCTACACGAAGGCTGTGCATGGGACGCTCTTGGACTTTCCAGCATGACAATGACCCTAAGCACAAGGCCAAGTTACAGCAGTGGTTACAGCAGAAAAAGGTGAAGGTTGTGGAGTGGCCATCAAAGTCTCCTGACCTATATATCATCGAGCCACTCTGGGGAGATCTGAAACTTGCGGTTCATGCAAGACAACCAAAGACTTTGCATGACCTGGAGGCATTTTGCCCAGACGAATAGGCAGCTATACCACCTGCAAGAATTAGGGGCCTCAGACAACTATTACAACAGACTGCACGCTGTCATTGATGCTGAAGGAGGCAATACACAGTATTAAGAACACAGGGTATGCAAACTTTGAATAGGGTAATTTCATTTTTTTTCTTTGTTGCCATGTTTTGTTTTATGATTTTCCCATTTTGTTAAAACCTACAGTTGAATATGAATCCCATAAGAAAGAAAAGAAATGTGTTTTGTCTGCTCACTCGTGTTTTCTTTAAATATGGTACATACCGAATATACTTGAGTATAAGCCGAGTTTTTCAGCCCTTTTTTTAAGGCTGAAAAGGGCCCCCTCGGCTTATACTCGAGTCATTCTCCCCCCCGTGTATCTCTACCCCCCCGTGTGTCTCTAACTCCCCCGTGTCTCTCTACCCCCCCCGTGTCTCTTTCCCTCCCCCTTCCTCAACCCCAACCCCCCTCCTCAACCCCCCTCCTCAACCTAAACCCCCCTCAACCCCCCTCCTCTACCTAAACCCCCCTAAATACCTCCCCCTCTCCCCTCACTTACCTGCTTGTGCTCCGGCCTCCGCTCCTTGACCCGGCGCACAAGCAGGTAAGGAGCGGAGGCTGGAGCACAAGCAGGTAAGTGAGGGGAGAGGGGGAGGTATTTAGGTGGGTTTAGGTGGAGGAGGGGGGTTGAGGGGGGTTTAGGATGAGGAGGGGGGTTGGGGTTGAGGGGGAGGTTGAGGGGGGTTGAGGTTGAGGAGGTGGGTTGGGGTTGAGAAGGGGGGTTGAAGTTGAGGAGGGAGGTAACAGATGGGGGGGTTGAGGATGAGGATGGGGCGGTTGAGGAGGGGATTGAGGATGGGGGGTTGAGGATGGGGGGTTGAGTAGGGGGTTGAGGATGGGGGGTTGAGGATGGGGGGGTTGAGGAGGGGGTTGAGGATGGGGGGTTGAGGAGGAAGGTTGAGGAGGGGGTTTAGGAAGGGGGGTTGAGGAGGGGGGTTGAGGAGGGAGGTTGAGGATGAGGGGGTTGAGGAGGGAGGATGAGGAGGGAGGTTGAGAATGAAGAGGAAGGGTTGAGGAGCAGGGGTTGAGGAGAGAGGATGAGGATGGGGGGGTTGAGGATGGGGGGTTGAGGAGGGAGGTTGAAGAGGGGGGGTTGGGGTTGAGGGGGGTTGAGGTTGAGGGGGGGTTGAGGTTGAGGGAGGGTTAAGGTTGAGGAGGGGGTTGAGGAGGGGGGTTGAGGAGGGGGGTTGTGGTTGAGGGGGATTGAAGGGGAGGTTGAGGGGGTTGAGGTTGAGAAGGTGGGTTGGGGTTGAGGGGGGTTGAGGTTGAGGGGGGTTGAGGTTGAGGAGGGAGGTTGAGGATGGGGGGTTGAGGATGAGGATGGGGGTTGAGGATGAGGATGGGGGGTTGAGGAGGGGGTTGAGGATGGGGGGGTTTAGGAGGGGGATTGAGGAGGGAGGTTGAGGAGGGGGTTGAGGATGGGGGGTTGAGGAGGGGGGTTGAGGAGGGAGGATGAGGAGGGAGGTTGAGGATGAGGAGGGAGGATGAGGATGAGGAGGGAGGTTGAGGATGAGGAGGGAGGTTGAGGATGAGGAGGAGGGGTTGAGTAGGGGGGTTGAGGAGAGAGGATGAGGGTTGAAGAGGGAGGTTGAGGAGGGGGGGTTGAGGAGGGGGGTTGAGGAGGGGGTTGGGGTTGAAGGGGGTTGAGGTTGAGGAGGGTTGAGGTTGAGGTTGAGGAGGGGGTTGAGGAGGAGTTTAAGGATGAGGTTGGGGGGTTGAGGAGGGAGGATGAGGATGGGGAAGGAGGTTGAGGATGAGGAGGGAAGTTGAGGAGGGGGTTGAAGATGAGGAGTGAGGTTGAGGATGAGGAGGGAGGTTGAGGATGAGGAGGGAGGTTGAGGAGTGGGGTTGAGGAGGGTGATAAGGGAGGGGGAAGAGACACAGGGAAGGGAGAGGTTGGAAGAGAAACAGGGAAGGGAGAGGGGAGAAGAGACAAAGGGAAGGGAGAGGGGATAAGGGGGGTTGAGGTTGAGGAGGTGGGTTGGGGTTGAGGTTGAGGAGGGGGGTTGAGGTTGAGGAGGGAGGTTGAGGATGGGGGGTTGAGGATGAGGATGGGCGGTTGAGGATGGGGGGGTTGAGGAGGGGGTTGAGGATGGGGGGGTTAAGGAGAGGGGGTTGAGGATGGGGGGGTTGAGGAGGGTGATAAGGGAGGGGGAAGAGACACGGGGAAGGGAGAGGTTAGAAGAGACACAGGGAAGGGAGAGGTTGGAAGAGACACAGGGAAGGGAGAGGCTGGAAGAGACACAGGGAAGGGAGAGGGGAGAAGAGACAAAGGGAAGGGAGAGGGGATAAGGGTGGTTGAGGTTGAGGAGGTGGGTTGGGGTTGAGGTTGAGGAGGGGGGTTGAGGTTGAGGAGGGAGGTTTAGGATGAGGAGGGAGGTTGAGGAGTCGGGTTGAGGAGGGTGATAAGGGAGGGGGAAGAGACACGGGGAAGGGAGAGGTTAGAAGAGACACAGGGAAGGGAGAGGTTGGAAGAGACACAGGGAAGGGAGAGGCTGGAAGAGACACAGGGAAGGGAGAGGGGAGAAGAGACAAAGGGAAGGGAGAGGGGATAAGGGTGGTTGAGGTTGAGGAGGTGGGTTGGGGTTGAGGTTGAGGAGGGGGGTTAAGGTTGAGGAGGGAGGTTTAGGATGGGGGGTTGAGGATGAGGATGGGCGGTTGAGGATGGGGGGGTTGAGGAGAGGGGGTTGAGGATGGGGGGGTTGAGGAGGGTGATAAGGGAGGGGGAAGAGACACAGGGAAGGGAGAGGTTGGAAGAGACACAGGGAAGGGAGAGGTTAGAAAAGGCACAGGGAAGGGAGAGGGGAGAAGAGACAAAGGGAAGGGAGAGGGGATAAGAGACAAAGGGAAGGGAGAGGGGATAAGGGTGGTTGAGGTTGAGGAGGTGGGTTGGGGTTGAGGTTGAGGAGGGGGGTTGAGGTTGAGGAGGGAGGTTGAGGATGGGGGGTTGAGGATGAGGATGGGGGGTTGAGGATGAGGATGGGGGGGTGAGGAGGGGGTTGAGGAGGGAGGTTGAGGAGGGGGTTGAGGATGGGGGGTTGAGGAGGGGGGTTGAGGAGGGAGGATGAGGAGGGAAGTTGAGGATGAGGATGAGGAGGGAGGTTGAGGATGAGGAGGGAGGTTGAGGATGAGGAGGGAGGTTGAGGAGGAGGAGGAGGGGTTGAGTAGGGGGGTTGAGGAGAGAGGATGAGAGTTGAGGAGGCAGGTTGAGGAGGCAGGTTGAGGAGGGGGGTTGGGGTTGAAGGGGGTTGGGGTTGAGGGGGTTGAGGTTGAGGAGGGTTGAGGTTGAGGAGGGTTGAGGTTGAGGAGGGGGTTGAGGAGGGGGTTAAGGATGAGGATGGGGGGTTGAGGAGGGAGGATGAGGATGGGGAAGGAGGTTGAGGATGAGGAGGGAGGTTGAGGAGGGGGTTGAAGATGAGGAGGGAGGTTGAGGATGAGGACGGAGGTTGAGGATGAGGAGGGAGGTTGAGGATGAGGAGGGAGGTTGAGGATGATGAGAGAGGTTGAGGAGTGGGGTTGAGGAGGGTGATAAGGGAGGGGGAAGAGACACAGGGAAGGGAGAGGTTGGAAGAGACACAGGGAAGGGAGAGGTTGGAAGAGACACAGGGAAGGGAGAGGGGAGAAGAGACAAAGGGAAGGGAGAGGGGATAAGGGGTTTAAGGTTGAGGAGGTGGGTTGGGGTTGAGGTTGAGGAGGGGGGTTGAGATTGAGGAGGGAGGTTGAGGATGGGGGGGTTGAGGATGAGGATGGGGGGGTTGAGGATGGGGGGTTGAGGAGGGGGTTGAGGAGGGTGATAAGGGAGGGGGAAGAGACACAGGGAAGGGAGAGGTTGGAAGAGACACAGGGAAGGGAGAGGGGAGAAGAGACAAAGGGAAAGGAGAGGGGATAAGGAGGGTTGAGGTTGAGGAGGTGGGTTGGGGTTGACATTGAGAAGGGGGGTTGAGGTTGAGGAGGGAGGTTGAGGATGAGGATGGGGGGTTGAGGAGGGGGTTGAGGATGGTGGGGTTGAGGATGGGGGGGTTGAGGAGGGGGTTGAGGATGGGGGGGTTGAGGAGGAAGGTTGAGGAGGGGGTTGATGATGAGGGGGTTAAGGAGGGGGTTGAGGAGGGAGGTTGAGGATGAGGGGGTTGAGGAGGGAGGATGAGAAGGGAGGTTGAGGACGAGGGGTTGAGGATGGGGGGTTGAGGAGAGAGGATAAGGATGGAAGGGTTGAGGATGGGAGGGTTGAGGAGGGAGGTTGAGGAGGGGGGGTTGAGGAGGGAGGGTTGGGGTTGAGAGGGGTTTGAGGTTGAGGGAGGTTTTTTAGGTTGAGGAGGGGGGTTGAAGAGGGGGGTTGGGGTTGAGGGGGATTGAGGGGGGAGGTTGAGGGGGGCTGAGGTTGAGGAGGTGGGTTGGGGTTGAGGGGGGTTGAGGATGGGGGTTGAGGAGGGAGTTGAGGATGGGGGGGTTGAGGAGGGGGATTGAGGAGGGAGGTTGAGGAGGGGGTTGAGGATGGGGGGTTGAGGAGGGGGGTTGAGGAGGGAGGTTGAGGATGGGGGGTTGAGGATGAGGATGGGGGGTTGAGGATGAGGATGGGGGTTGAGGAGGGGGTTGAGGATGGGGGTTGAGGAGGGAGTTGAGGATGGGGGGGTTGAGGAGGGGGATTGAGGAGGGAGGTTGAGGAGGGGGTTGAGGATGGGGGGTTGAGGAGGGGGGTTGAGGAGGGAGGATGAGGAGGGAGGTTGAGGATGAGGAGGGAGGTTGAGGAGGAGGAGGAGGGGTTGAGGAGAGAGGATTAGGATGGGGGGGTTGAGGAGGGGGGTTGGGGTTAAGGGGGGTTGAGGTTGAGGAGGGTTGAGGTTGAGGAGGTTTGAGGTTGAGGAGGGGGTTGACGAGGGGGTTGAGGATGAGGATGGGTGGGTTGAGGAGGGAGGATGAGGATGGGGAGGGAGGTTGAGGATGAGGAGGGAGGTTGAGGAGCGGGTTGAGGATGAGGAGTGAGGTTGAGGATGAGGAGGGAGGTTGAGGATGAGGAGAGAGGTTGAGGAGTGGGGTTGAGGATGGTGATAAGGGAGGGGGGAAGAGACACAGGGAATGGAGAGGTTGGAAGAGACACAGGGAAGGGAGAGGTTGGAAGAGACACAGGGAAGGGAGAGGGGAGAAGAGACACAGGGAAGGGAGATGGGAGAAGAGACAAGGAGAGGGGGACACAGAGGGCACAAGAGGGACACAGAGGGCACAAGAGGGACACAGGGGGCAGCACATTTTCCACCCTCGGCTTATACTCAAGTCACTTGGCTTATACTCGGGTCGGCTTATACTCGAGTATATACGGTATATTACCAATTCACCAAGGGAATGCAAACTTTTGAGCACAACTTTATGTGCCTATGGGAATGTTGTCAAATGTCAAATTCTGAGGAACTTTTTTTTTTTGTTATTTTCTAGTGCCTTAGGGCCTCATTCAATTCGGGGCTGTTACTCGAGAGTAAATACCCGATTGGCTTCTTTTGAGATGCATGCTCGAGTAGCTCTACTTCTACTTTGCTATTCAATTGGCTTCCCGAGAATCGGAAACCGTGCCATCGGAAGTAGCATCTACGAGCCTGGACATGAAGCCTGTAACCCCCACTATCGAAAGCCATTGGAAACAGAGATCATCATCATGACATCAATGTTTCAAACCTCCAAGCCTGTAGGGCTTTAAAGCCTGTAGGACTTGCAAAAATGCAGGGACCCCGGCAGCATTTAAAAATGTCAAATTCCCTGACGCGGATTTTAAAGGGCCCGTGGCACACAAAAAGTTAACCCCATGCTGCGGGGGTAAAGTAAGTGCCCCCATGGCAACTAACCCCCCCCCCCCATTGGGTCCCCGCATTAACCCATTTAAAAATTCAAATTACCCGTCGCGTTGTCCTTAAAGGGCCTGCGGCACACTCATGCACAAACACCCCCCCCCCCCCCCCCCCCCCCCGCCACGGCACCTAACATTAACACCCCCAATGCAGGGTCCTATCCCATTCTGATTGGCTGAAAGCAATAGCGCTATCTGATTGGATGAAATATGATTGACACATCAGCCAATCAGAATGGGATATAGGGGTGTACCCCATTTTGATCAGAAGGTGCTATGCGCAAGAACCATCATTTCTGGCGGGGAGCTCCTCAAGGGGGAAACTCCATTAGTTTTTGTATTTTTTTAAACGTCAGTGTTTTTTGGAGGGACCCTGCCTGCGACGACTAAAGGAAGACCGGGGCATCGCTGGATGGGCATTTTGAACAAGTAAGTGGCCTATTAGGCCTATATTATATTACATGTATATATTTATGTATTTATTCTAATGTTTCTTGTTATTGCAGATGTGACCGGACCTGTGGATATTTTTGGAGGGCCCTCTCTGGGACAAAGCACAGAAGCCCAGCAACGCTGGAGGGGCATTTGGGCAAGGTAAGTGGTATAATTTACCCTTTCTTTTATTGCTGCGTGTAGGTTTTTTTATTATTGTAATAGTGATGTGTTTATTTTTGGTTGTACTTTTATTATTTTATGTGAGTAGCTTTCTTTTATTTTTCTGTAAGTAGTGGGGTGTTTTTATTTTCTGTAAGTAGTGTTTTTTTTATTTTATGTAGTGTTTCTTTTTTAATTTTTGTAATGTTTTTTTATTTACTGTAATTTATTATTTTTTTATTTTTTGTAATTTGTCTTTTTTTTTTGTGATTAGTGGGGATCTAGGAATTTTATTAGGGGGTTGGGTAGGTAGTGTAGGGGTTAGTAGGGTAGAGGGGGTAATTAGTTAGATGGAGGGACCCCTGTCGGGACCCCTGCAACATGGGACCCCGAATCATGAGGGTTTCATTTAGGAGTGGGGGGAGATTAAGTAAGGGCTTTACTAGCCCTTGCACAACCTCTTTGGTACCAGTAAGCTCTGGTATGCTTTGGGCCATTTACGGGCTTGACAAAAGGGGAAATTGGAGCAATTGAATAGCGATTTGTGAATTTTGCAGCTGTAACTCTTGCGGATGTGAAAGATCAAAGGCTTTGAGGGAAGTAACTTGCAATTTGAAGAATTGCAATGGCTAGTAGTGCACAGCAAGTAACCTGGCGGAGCCTGCAAGTAGGAGGCAATTGAATGGCTAAATAACTTGCTATCTCCACTTGCGGGCCCGGATTTAGAAAAAGTAGCAATTGAATGAAGCCCTTAGTGTCTCTTTATGTGCTGCTCCAGCTCTCAGAAATGGTTTAAATGCAAGTGTTGTCTAGTACCCATAACACATTTTTGATATTAGTTATTTTTTTACTTTATTTTTCATGGTATACATCCTACCAATCCATTCAATTTCCAGTTTCTTCCAGTTCTCTAATTGTTGTTTTAGATTTTTTTTTTCAAGAGTGAAGACTCCCTTTCTCATAATCCAGGAGTACAGTTACTTAAATAATTGTTGGTAGTAAATGTTTAATCATACAACATAGAGAAGAAAACACAGGAAAGTATACTTTTGAACCAACAACTACGTAATTGTCAAAGGACTCATAACCAGAAATGTAATTAAAATATAACTTTTATTGACACTATTAAAATAGTCTTGCTATGAAAATCAAGGCAAATAAAATCATAAAGAGTAAGATTTATAGTAATCCAAAGGATATTATCAGTGTCTGGTTAGATAATTGACTTCTACAAATCTATTGTGCAGTAAGTATTGTGTGATATAGGGCTAAATAAGGGCCTCAAAAAATTACTTAAGTACCAAGGGAAATCTATTTCTCTCTGTCGCTCCAATATTTATTTATTTTTTTATCACAGCAATAAATAATTTGTATTGTACTTGTGATAGAGCTTATTGTCAAATAGTTACTTATTTTTGTACACATACTTGGGCTTTTCCTCCAACAAATATTGTCATGCTTATACGTACATTAGGGAGTAATGGTTCTGTATCTTATATTGAAAATTATTGAAAAAAGTTGTATTTTCAATTAGATAAATCACCACCAAATGACTACTTAATTCTAAGCAATGAACAATTGCTTTCTTTCTTAGTCGTACACTCAATTTGTATTTAATTGAGACTTTACTGAGCACTCGCAAATTATGGCAGACCTGTAATATCAAAAAGATATTATGTGACAACCCCTGTATTTACTTACCCATATTGGTATACACGAAATAGCCTGTAAGAATCATGTAATAGCTACATAAAGTCTGTCATAGCAACGTATTAGCCTTGCGGGAGTTCTTACAGGAGATATATAATTGAGCTCTATGTCAAGAGTACTGGGTAAAATTTACCAGTCACAATGTTGGCTTTATTGAGAAAGAAGTTGACTAAAAATTCATGTTGCAATGCAGGTAGTTTCTTACAAAATCTTTTTTGCATTTCTGGTGAATAGCTCTTTTGACATTTCAAAATGATTGCTGTAAAGATTAGTCATCATGATTTAGGTGGAAGTGTATAGATATAAATATAAAAACAATAAAAAACACATTTCCTTAAAATGTGACTGTTCTCATATGACGCATAGATGCTACTTTACTATGGTATATATATTTGTGAACAGCCTTACATATTAAAGAATGAAAATGATATGTGTGGTTTGCTTCTAGTGTACATTTAATAACATGATAAAAAAAAATAAGAAATAGTAACGGAGAGTTGATTTAAATTTGGCCCCAAAGTGTGATGCATAGGCAAGTCTGGCTGGGGAAGCCCAACCTTTATGTAGATTTTTTTTTTTTTTTTTTTTAAATAAGTGTATGTGAAAGGGGTGGTAAGACTAAGTTGAAAAGAAAAAACTTTTATTCCAAGATGCCACCAATTACAGTTATCAGTTATGGATGGAATGGCAACAGTGAGTCAGATTCCTAAGACATCAGATGAGGAGGGATACAAAGAAAACTGTCAGTATTCACAGTATATAGAGGAAAGGGATAAGGCTAGCTTAGCATTTTGCTTTGAGGGCAATATGAAATTGAAATTATATCACCAGGAGACTGTGAGGATCGGACGAAGGAGTAACAGTCCTGTAGCAGGAAACAGCCATCACTTGATGAGATGAGTTTAATGAGCACACACAAGAGTTCTCCATTAATTTATACACATAGCTTCTCCATTAAATTATACTTCAATCTGAAATATGAAAAAATAAGCAATGACTGTTGTGATGGTGTATCACCAGAGGGCAGCAGAGAGCCCTTCAAGACTTCTCCCCAGGAGTGGGAGAGTTAAAAACCTGCTCAAAAGGCAGGGGTGTGGCTGCAATCAGGGGATGCTGCTACCTCCAGTTGGACGATTGGTTTGGAAGTTTGGAGCCTGTGAAGAGGCAAAGGAAGCCTGAGACAGCTCTGTGTGGTGAGAAAGAGTTCAGTGAGACCTGGGAAGCCAGTGTGGCTGAAGTACACAGACAGCACAGTTGAGAGACATTGAGAAAAGTGTCCAGCATGAGCGGAGAGGTGAAAAAGACACAGCTCCTCTGCAAATGGAGTGCAGACCCTGAAGGGAGTGGACTCTAAAATAGGCAAGTGTGCAGGCCTGTGTTTTGGTCTGTATTATGAATTACAGTAGAGAAGTGAGGGAACTGCAGTTAAAAGTGTAGGTAGGACTTCAAAGAGAAGCTAGGATTTATTTTCTGTTTTGATTATTTTCTGTTTGCTGACAAATATACCGCAAGAACTGTTAAACCATACAAAAGGCTCCAGAGTACTCCATTGTGGTGTGGAAAACAAGGCACGTATCCTGAGAGTGACAGTGAATCTGTCACACTATATGTGATGCCTAACTTTCTGCTTCTCACTGTTTTCCATTACAACATATCAGGACAGTTAATGAATAATCATATTTATTTGCAACATCTAAATGAATTGCAGCAACTGCCTACACCTCATATTATTTAACAGAATGATTCATTCTGTTCAGACAAAAACAACCAGGCTCTGTTAAAAGCAGGCAATATCACTACAGAAATCCTGCCTATAACCGATCACAAGGATATGCAGCAGCAGAATACCTTGAATTTAACTACTGAAGCTATACCCATTATCAGAAAAGGAATTATGCTATATGACAAGATGCAAGTGACACAATTATTATTGCACAGTCACATACACATTTTCAGTTACATGCTTATTTTAAAATTATTACAGTTCCAAACTCTGTCTGTGATAAACAGCCAGTTAGAGGTTCTCAGAAATCTAATAGGGCAAATGGAAGCTCTGAAAGACAGAATAATTATCTTACTATAACTGGCATTTTAGGAACGTGTAATATGATAGCACACTTAATAATATTCAGTCCCAGAATTAACATGAGGCCTCCTGTGATATCTGCCTGGCAATAGAATTATTGTTTATAATAAACATAATTACAGTGGGGGGGGGGGGGGGGAGTATTTGATCCCCTGCTGATTTTGAATGTTTGTCCACTGACAAAGAAATGATCAGTTTTTAATTTTGATGGTAGTTGTATTTTAACAGTGAGAGACAGAATAATAAAAAAGTAACAAGAAAAATGCATGTCAAAAAAGTAAAAAATTGATTTGTAGGTCAATGAGGGAAATAAGTATTTGACCCCTTCGTCTTAGCACTTGGATGCAAAACCCCTGTTGGCAATCACAGGGGTCAGATGTTTCTTGTAGTTGGCCACCAGGTTTGCACACATCTCAGGAGGGATTTTGTCCCACTCCTCTTTGCAGATCCTCCACAAGTCATTAAGTTTTCAAGGCTGATTTTTGGCAACTTGAACCTTCAGCTCCCTCTACAGATTTTCTATGGGCGTACGGCCTGGAGACTGGCTAGGCCACTCCAGGACCTTAATGTGCTTCTTCTTGAGCCATTCCTTTGTTGACTTGGCTGTATGTTTTGGGTCATTGTCAAGCTGGAATACCCATCCACGACCGATTTTCAATGCCCTGGCTGAGGGAAGGAGGTTCTCACCCAAGATTTGACGGTACATGGCACCGTCCTTCGTCCCTTTGATGCGGTGCAGTTGTCCTGTCCCCTTAGCAGAAAAATACCCCAAAGCATAACATTTCCACCTTCATGTTTGATGGTGGGGATGGGGTTTTGGGGGTTTTAGGCAGCATTCCTCCTCCTCCAAACACAGCGAGTTGAGTTGTTGCCAAAGAGCTTGATTTTGGTCTCATCTGACCACAGCACTTTTACCCATATTTCCTTTGAATCATTCAGATGTCCACTGGCAAACTTCAGATGGGCCTGTACATGTGCTTTCATGAGCAGAGGGACCTTGCGGGTGCTGCAGGATTTCAGTCCTTCACGGCGTAGTGTGTTACCAATGGTTTTCTTGGTGACTATGGTCCCAGCTGCCTTGAGTTCATTAACAAGATCCTCCCGTGTAGTTCTGGGCTGATTCCTCACCGTTCACATGATCATTGAAACTCCACAAGGTGAGATCTTGCATGGAGCATCAGACCGAGGGAGACTGGCAGTTATTTTGTGTTTCTTCCATTTGCGAATAATCTCACCAACTGTTGTCACCTTCTCACCAAGCTGCTTGGCGATGGTCTTGTAGCCCATTCCAGCCTTGTGTAAGACTACAATCTTGTCTCTGACATCCTTGGACAGCTCCTTGGTCTTGGCCATGGTGGAGAGTTTGGAATCGGATTGATTGATTGCTTTTCTGGACAGGTGTCTTTTATACATGTAGCGAGCTGAGATTAGGAGCACTCCCTTTAAGAGAGTGCTCCTAATCTCAGCTCTTTACCTGTATAAAAGACACCCGGGAGCCAGAAATCTTGCTGGTTGATAGGGGATCAAATACTTATTTCCCGCACTGACCTGCAAATCAATTTATAATCTTTTTGACATGCGTTTTCTTTGGGATTTTTTGTTATTCTGTCTCTCATTGTTAAAATACACCTACCATTAAATTATAGACTGATCATTTCTTTGTCAGTGGACAAACGTTCAAAATCAGCAGGGGATCTAATACTTTTTCCCCCCACTGTACATGAATGGCATTTAGCTTGAAAAGGCCTTATATACATAAGTGCAGTTCCTGGTGTGACCACATGGAGGTTAACAATTTGGTCAGCGCTGTACTTGCCATACAGGAGTATTCCGTTTCACGTTACGATCTGCACATGGACAAAATGGATAATCTAGTTTTGGCCTTGTAGAAAGATTCCTTTGTGAGAACATGTGACCCTAACGTACCAGTAGGTGAAAGATGGAGGATTATTGGGGATAGGTGGAACTAAGGATTTAAAAGGAACAAGCCAGCAGTTGTTCAGTCTCTATGGATTATCTCTCTTTTTGGAACATCTC
Source organism: Discoglossus pictus (assembly GCA_027410445.1). NCBI lineage: Eukaryota > Metazoa > Chordata > Amphibia > Anura > Alytidae > Discoglossus > Discoglossus pictus. The sequence goes on from CM050164.1 coordinate 112,418,304, forward strand.
TCTTGCTCAATTTATATGGACAAAAAGGATTGGAAACTTTACTCATAAACATAGACACAGAGCAACACAATACATTACATATTGTAAATTATCCAATGCTTTTTCTGCAAATGTAAGAGATGTTGTTTCTAGTATTTTTGATATTTATGTATTAACTAGCGACTTGCCCGTCAAAAATGACGGGGCAATAAAATTTGAAGCCATGGGAATGCTGTTTTACACATACAGTAATTGAAACCGTTTTGTACTGTGAGGACCTTTGGCGCTCATTGCCAGGCTTGCCTCGCAATGAGCGCCAAAGGCGCTCATTGCGAGCCTCTCCTGTCATGTACTTTTGGTCCTCTGAAAGAGATATATATATTTATATGTATATGTAACCACATAATATAATTGTCAAACTGCGATTCGTCGTCACGCTTGCGACGAATCGCAGTTTGACAATGATGAACTGCGCATTGCGCAGCAGTAGCCGCGCTTGCACAGAGCGCGGCGCGAGTCGCGCATGCGCACAGCGCGGCGCGAGCCGCGAGCATATGGAAGAGTGGGGAAGAGGGGGGGGGGGGGAGAGGCACAGAGGGAGAGTGGGGAAGAGACACAGAGGGAGAGTGGGGAGGAGACACAGAGGGAGGGGGGAGAGACACAGAGGGAGGGGGGAGAGACACAGAGGGATAGGTGGGAAAGAGACACAGGGGAGGTAGAGGAGGGGGAAAAGACACACGGGAGTGAGAGAAGGGGGAAGAAACACAGGGGAGGGAGAACAGGGGGAAGATACACATGGGAGGGAAATGGGGGGGGAGAGGGGAACAGACACAGGGGGAAGGGGGAAAGAGACACAGGCCAGGGGGGAACAGGCACAGAGGGAGAGGGGGGAATAGGCAGAGAGGGAGAGGGGGAAGAGACACAGGCGGGAGAGATACAGAGGGTGAGGGGGGAAGAGACACAGAGGGAAAGGGGGGAAGAGGTACAGAGAGATAGGGGAAAGAGGCACAGAGGGGGGAGACACAGAGGAAGGGGTGAAGAGACACAGTGGCGAGAGACACAGAGAGAGGCAGGGGAAGAGGCACAGAGGGAGAGGGGTGGAAGAAACAGAGTGGGGAGAGACACAGAGGGTGAGGGGGAAGAGACAGGGAGGAAGAGGCACAGAAAGAGGAGGGGGAAGAGACAGGGAGGAAGAGGCACAGAAAGAGGAGGGGGAAGAGACACAGGGGAGAGAGTGCAGGGGGGAAGATACACAAGGGAGGGAAATGGAGACACGAGGAAGGCGGGAACAGACACAGGGGGAGGGGGAAAGAGACACAGGCCAGGGGGGAACAGACACAGGGGAGGGTTGGGGGAGACAGGGGGGGGAAGAGACGCATGGGAGGGAGAAGGGGGAAAGAGACACAGGGGAGGGGTTTAGAGACACAGGAGGGAGAGGGAGGTAAAAACACAGGTGGGCAGGATATACAAGGGAGGTAGACGAGGTGGAAGGAGACACAAGGGAGGGAGAGGAGGGGGGAAATAAGACACGAGGGAGGAAGTAGACAGAGGGAGAGACTCGCAATGAGCTCCAAAGGGGCTCATTGCAAGGCCTGTGATGAGCGCCAAAGGCGCTCATCACAAGGCCAGTAAAGTAAAGGGGGAGAGGCTTACATTGTGTGGCAAACAGCATTGCCAGGCTTCAGTTTTTATTGCCGTCATTTTTGACGGGCAAGTCGCTAGTTAAGTAATAATGAATGATTTCTTAAATCAATTAATAGACTTTCATTATTAATAATTGATGTATGCAACGAGCAATAGGCTGAAGAGCTAACAATCTGTTTGTATTTTGCGTCTGCATAGAATAAACATTGTGAGTGATAGTGCCCTGCTTATAAAGTGTAATGAATGTTTGAACTGTGCATTCTAAATGGCTGCGTGTGCGAAACGTAAAGCCGTTGGTTTATTGTGTAAAGTGGCATTGTATAGTCATAATGTTATTAATGTGGTACGCATCTCGTGAGCATTTTCCGACTTTTGTAATAGTGTATCTTAGGTCGTAGTGTGATGTATAAAGTGCTACGCGTTTTGCAGGGCTTTGCGCGGTCCGGGGTCGTGTAGCCTCTTTTACATTTTTTTCCTCGCTTAGGCTATTTTTGAGTTGCGAAAATCGTCTAAATCAAGTTAAATTTGCGTTCCACCTTACTCACAGACGTCCTGGCTGTCATGTAGCCTCTTTTTCATTTTTTTCAATGGACATTTTTTTCCTCGCTTAGGCGATTTTTGAGTTGCGAAAATCGTCTAAATCAAGTTAAATTTGCCTTCCACCTTACTCACAGACGTCCTGGCTGTGATGTTTTGGGGTGTATTTAGTGTGTTTTTCCGTTTTTTGTTTTGACGCTAATCTCATAATTTGTGTCTCGTATCTTTTTTTTTCTGTCTTGCGTCTCGTATTTATTTTTTCTAAGCTCTGCGTAACGGCTTACCGCACTTTGCGAGGCTCACATCTGCTAAGTGCTACGGTTTAATGGCTCGCCTCGCTTTGCACGGCTTGCAGCAATGAGCGCCTTCAGCGCTCATTGGCTAAGTGCTACGATTTAACAGCTCGCCTTGTACGCACCTCGCAAAGCGTGACGTCTTGCAGTTTGACAACTATTATATGTGATGCATACGATAATGTTTTTGTTTAATAAACTGTAAGTTGTAGAAAACAAGAAGTGTGGATCTCATCTTTACACTAAAAATCTCAGAGGGTGAGACACAATAATGATTATAATTATTATTATTATAATCAATATTATGATTAATAATATAGTAAATTAAATAATAAAGTACACATTTTGTAACACCTCTGCTTGCATGGATAAATAAAGACCTTGTTAAGTTTATTAAATCAAATTCTACTAACCTTTCGAATGAAAGATTTTAGAACAATAAAACTGGACCAAGGTGGATGAACTTATTTGATAGGATTGCTACAAAAACAGTACCCAGAGAAACAAAGAGGTGGATGCCAAGACATTTTTAAAAAGAGGGTTGTTCAATGGGTTGGACAAAGATGGCCATGACCACTAATTAAGGGTAGATGCACTGACAAGAGCTACAGAATATGTTGGCACATAACAAATACAAGTTATTATTATTATTATCTTTTATTTGTATCGCGCCAACATATTCCGTAGTGCTGTACAGGGGATAAGAACAGGGGAAATACACGTTTAACAAATTCAAAGTTGAAGGGCCCTTGGATTGTAAGGGGAAGTAAACTGAGTTCATTGGAAATGTCATGTAGTCGGTATCAGATTACATTATTAAGGCAGTAATAGCACAAGTGGAAAACAGCAAAAATAATAAAGGTTGTACCTCACAGAATAGTGCAGATACAACCAAAGCGATGTTATTGTGAGATGTGCTTATTTCAGAACTAAATATTTATTGCAAATGATTGCTAGGAAAAAACAAGATGCTTATTCACTACCCCTGGCTAAAAGGAAATATTTGAACACGGTCACCTATTCCTTACATAATCAAAATATAGGTTACCATTCAATATTCCCTTTCTTCTTTTTGTTCAGGGATAAGACATATGGTCTTGTGCTAGCACCTTGGGAAATTATTTCCCTCACATTTTTCACATAGTAAACAATATTTTCATCTGGCACTGCTCGCTCTTCCCACTTTTCTCATAGTATGTGCAGAATCCCTCGTCGATGACATCCATAAAGAAGTTGAAAAGAGGAAAATCCACTAGAGGCTTGAGGTACTTTCTTAACAGCAAAGAGAAAGTAAGGTAAAAGTAAGTCTCTGTTTTTCCCATACTGTGCTATCACTTTTGCAACATCTGTCTGTGGGGGTAGACAGAGGTTCTTAGATATGTGATCCATAGGAGCTGGCACGTGTTCTTTAGCAATATTCTTTGAAGTTGTGGTATAGCTTCTGGATATCTTGTGCATCATCTAGTATCACTAATATAAACTGAGGCTCTACAAGTTTGATAGGTGTCCTCTCAAATGGCTCTTCAATTATTGGTAATGGTATCAACAGGGCCTGAATTTCAGGTCAAGGTGTGGTTATCTGGCATTCTGTACAATACTAATCCACTTCTGCATATGTTCCTGGGCAATAAAATCATTTCAAAATTTAGCACAATATTTTGGCACTTCCTATATGTCTTCCATGCAGGTTAAGGTGAGTCAGGTCTAGTGCTTTCCTTCTGTGTGTTAAAGGGATCAGAAGCTGCTCCGAAGCATTATTTCCTGGAGGCACAATTCTGTAAAGCAGATTGTTCTGTAAAATTAAGTACCCATTTACTTTTATTAGCTAATTCCAAGCATTTTGAAGTAGTGGGCCAGAAGCTTGATCTTGTGCAAATCTTCCTCTTCACATTCTCCTGTACTGGGCCTTTCCTTTATTATTATCAGACATAGTGTGTTCGCTGTCAGCTTCTCTTCTTTCTTCAGCATGACTGGCAGCTAAAGCCTCCAGAGAAGCTCTACTCCTTATTTTCGTACCAATCTTTTTGGCTTTCCTTCTTTCACATTATGTTTTATGGGACATTTGCTGTCCAGAGAACAGGTCACTATAAAAACATGATAGATGACGTGACCAGTTTCTGTTTTTTTTTCTGTGTTTTCACTTCAGGCTTTTCTATGGTTTCCCATTTGTTGATTTAAAAAATGTCTTCAAAATTGTGAAAATCCCTACCTAGCATGACAGGATAAGGCCGGACAATGACCTCTAGCACAGTGATTATCATCTTTTCCCCACGTACCTCCAGTGTTCCTGTAAATGTAAAGATTCACTGTTTCATGCACACATGTTATGCCTATTTTATTAGATATTTTGAATTCACTAGGCTTTATTGTTTTTCCTGAATATAGAATTACTGTACTTCCTGAAACAAGTAACGTTATGATTTCGTTAACAATATGCTCTATGCTCTTTGTTTATTCCTGAAACTTTTCTGCCACTTCCACCAAATTGATCAGGTTACAACTGAACTGGCACTTTCCCATGTTACATTGCATTGGTTCCAGCCAAACAAATTATGCAGCTCAGAATTCTAAGTATTGTTATATACTCATTATGCATGCAGCAGTATAAGGTAAACTACTCCATTTCTCATTTATATACATGTATAGACTTATCTAAAAGTGTGTGATAATGCAATGTAATGTTGAGCCAACTCAATCACTAAGCATCTTCAACCTATTATCATCAGGTCTCACACCCACTAGCTCCTTTAGAGTAAGGACTTCAGCTATGTGTCATGATACTGTCTACTCTCGTATTGCATTGTATTAACTTGGATTTCTGTATAAATTATTCTCTCATTGTATTTTTAACACGTTACTGTATTAATGTAAATAGTGCTACACAAAGTTTTGGCATTAATAATAACAATAAAAATAACTTTATTAATAACAATAAAATCCTTCTTGATCGCTACCTTGTCCTGGTGAAGGGGCTCGTGTACCTAAATGAAGCTGTGAGCTATACCATGTAGGGTCACCCAAGATGAGTAGGTCATAGCAGAGGGGTCTGACAAATTGTGGTCCATTGGAGAAGGAACTGACAACCCACTCCAGTATCTTTGCCATTCAAATCTTATGGATTAGCACACCCAGATACAAGATGTGCCTGGCGTGCTACGGTCCATATGATCACGGAGATTCAGACACGACTGAACGACTAAACCCAAACACAATAACAATAATTATAATAACAAAATTAGCTTAGATGGAATCTAAATAAAAAAGAATAAGCAATTTTTAAGGTATCTGACTTAGGGCTGAAATGACTAATAGTAATACTGTAAAATATGTACACTAAACTGAATAAGATCACACTTGCAAAAACTGCATATGCACATAAACAACTGCAACGTGGAGAAATGGGGAGTGGGTGAGCATATGTGTTATCTGTATTTTGTACATAACTTATGTCTAGTAGCTAAAATTAATTAATCTAGCAGGGTTTTTCCACCACACTTCCCATGAAGCCTGGGATTTCCCAAGCTTCATGAAAGCATTTTTCACAATATTTAGGTTATTTGGTCCATGTTACACATATGGAATATTAAAACCAGATAAGAAATAATATTGCAGTGAAATAATGGAATTATATTCGTACACAAATCCTTTAATATTAGACATACTGTATTGTGAAATGTATATTTTGTCAAGATTACTTTATTGTACAAGTAATCACAGAGAGAGATCCCCTTATCAGCAAATATTCTCTAACTGATTTTCTCCCTAACCATAAACAAAAAGCATGGCAATATATAGTATTTAGACATTTAGCAAAACATAGTCTCTAGCAATTCAGGAAATAATGTCATACTTGTAATAAATATAAATTGTGTTAAATAGACTAAAATATAGTAATTTAACATGTTACTGTTACACCTCAACCTTGACAACGAAAGTTAAGATGCCTCTTATTGTCTTAGCTAGCATTAACCCCCAGAGACACATACATCATTACATTCTTTATTTTCACTTCAGCTTAGTCTACATTAATTACCATGGCCATCCTTTGTTTTGGTACAGCAAGATTGGCCATGATGGGTGCAATGCCATAACACTTTATTATAAGCCAGTGAACATATACTATTAAGCTTATAATGATTGCATAGAAATCTTTAAAGCATACCATAGTATTTGTGTACCTCTACCCCAAGCCAGGTGCTCACCCAAAACCAAGGTCCCATTCATTTTTTCAGATATATGCAGCAGATTTACACTCATCAATTACATTATTTTGATAAAAAAATAACATGGAATTAACGGTAAGTAGATGCAACAGTGCTTTCCAACCAAGGTACATCTCAGTCGTCAGATAACAGAGAATTCAAAGTCACTCAATTTTGTCTTAGTAGTTATTTGTTGAAGCAAAGACTGTGACATTATTTACTTTTTCCAAAAGGTAGGCTACCTTTGTAACTCTCTTACAGTAAGCACAACATCCACTCTTGAGACGATAACACTAAAACCTTATGTTTTCTGTTACTGTAAGTTTTCTTTTTATTATTGGTGTTCCCTTGAAATGTTAGCAGGTCACAGGCATCCATTAAACTATATGTTAACTACTATGCATTCTGCCACAGATGAACTAAATAATTCTAGGACTCTTTAAAAGTAAACCTCCAAATTATGTAGTATATTTCAGCACTACACCTCTTAGCTGTATCCTTGCAGGTAGAGTACCTGTTTTATTTTGTAGAAAAAATTAGCATGATCACAAGTGAGTGATCCCTTCCTGGCGTTAGCTGAATGGTTGGTGATACAAAGGACCACAGTAATAGATTTTCTCATTCTAATCGCAGGAAGTTAATTTGACCGCCTAGTGACTGTTCTTGACGGTGATATGGTCCCCAAAGCTCTGGCAGGCAGGAGCAGCTACATGAAACACTTTAGTGTTGCACATAAGTAATCCATTGGGATGTCACAGATATCAGGGGAATGCCATCCCCAGAGTGTAGGAGAACAAGAGAGAAAAACCAGCAGTCAGCATCAAGTTAAGTCTTTACTATACCACAGTTTGTAATAATATTTTGTTTCTGAGAGTAGACCTCTAACATCTTTGAAGAACTCAGAGGGCACAGAGGGTGCTATTGTTTTACTGCTCCCATTTCCCTGTGCTTTAACTCATTATATACAAACTATCCACACAAAAAGAATAGTATAGGCCATATCCATACTGGAAAAGAATAAGGGGCCTGGTCTTGTAAAATTACCAAATCATGCCAGGACATGACAGGATCATGCTTAGAAACCGTATTGTGAGATAATACATCACACCTAGCTGCAGCATCTATTTTACTTTCATAACATCATTTATCAATTTCTGGTGAATAGTTCATTCAATTTGTGATGGTAAATGCAATGCCTTAAGCACCCCATGCACATAATAACCATTTTTAACTGTGATGTCACAGGTGAGAAAACCTATTCGAAGCCTTAATTTACCCAAATCATGAGTTACCACGAACTCATATTTCGATTCAACATATACAGCAGTAAGTAGTCTTGTATATGGCTAAAATATGGTCAGTGCAACAAATCCTGCTATTTGGGCAGGGAGATATGTATGTAGGCATTTGAGTACACATGGGCCCCTATTCAATTGAACAATTGTTCGTTTTGGGAGCCGTAATGTAGCCTGTAAACTAATTTGCTATTTAATTGGCGTCTTTTAGCTACCCGCAAATTAATTGCGGGTTAAAGGCTGAAAATGCCTGCAGTTGTCAAAATCCTAAGTCCGACCCATCTAAGCCTTTCATCTTTCAGGCCCCTAAATGCTACAATCACAAATCGCTATTCAATTGCTACAATTCCTCAAGCCCGCAATCGTTTTCGCGCCCGTAAATGGCAAATGTAGAAGAAAATCCTACGAGTACCAGATAGAACTCGCAAGGGGGTTAAACACCTGATCGTAGCACTGTACATGCAAAACAATAATCAATACTAGCGCTACAGAATATGTAGCACGTTACAAATAAAAAATAATAATAATAATAATAATAATAATAATAATAATAATAATAAATACTGCATTTTAAGCGATGTAAGACATTATAATTAATTGCACAACAGTCTCATGCTCGCAAATCTGCAATTAAAAATATTTTTTTTATCTTTCATTTCCATGTTATATCAATCTCAGTAATCAAGGAGTTAATACATATCAGGCCACCCACATGGACTAGAACATTAATTTCATTCATTTTTATTATTTTGTACATTGCCGGATTGTGAGTCCAATTGCATATCGGATTACTAAACGCAAAATTATTGATTTTTAACCTCCATGTTTTACTGATGTCATGATGACGGTCTCATTTACTATTCTAAATGGGTAGTTACGGCCTTGCTTAATTGATCATGTTCACGCTCTGAAATACTACATACGATTGCATGGTTTACCGTTTCGGCTTTCGGCCCATAAGTTAAAGGCTTGTTCACTTTAATCGCTCTGTAATTGTAGCAAATCTCAAGCCCGTAGATATACAGCCTGTACAACACAATTTGCAGGCTTGCAGCGGGGCCATGGTATTGAGTAGGGAACAGTGAGGTAAGGTTCCAAATGGGGAATCCACTGACAAAAACCCGTGTTAAGTTAGGCTGTTTTTTCAAAGATATTAAGTATTAGTTTTTTCTTTTCATTTCCAGCAGTTTCAATAATTTATCCATGGTGTTTTTAGATGTTTTGATAAGTTTGCATTGCTCAGTAGTGTCCAACGCTCTGTGAGCTCATGACCTGTAACAAACCATGCTGATCCACTTGGTATTAATGGCAGATATACTGGAGTGGTTTTGACATACATTCATGTAAAATACATATTAGCTATTTTTTAATGACACCCCTGGCTGCTTATGGTGGCATCCAAAGACATTCAAGGTAACACATTCTATCTGGGTACAGAGGTCTCAAGCAGGTTTCCTGAAAATAGCTTGTACTGGATACACTTAGATAAACTCACATGGATACAGAGCCAACTCAAACTTATGGGAGAAGTGGGCAGCCACTTAGGTCACCAACGTATGTGGGGTTGACATCAAGGGTACACAGAACGTATCCCTGAGATCAGAAAGTGAGCGACCTGTCCTGTATTTATTTGTTCTAGAATTTAATATGTGACATTGCAAAGAAGGCACAAAAGAAAATGTTTTAGCACAGGAAAACTCCTAATCTACCTTTATTTTACAGCTTACCATCCCTTCTGTTTCCTTATATTGCTGATATATAAAGTAGCATAGTATCACTAGCTTATAATTATACAGTATAGTATCTCTGCATTACATATTTTAAAATTAAAATTTGATCTTTAACAGCACTGAAATTCTAGGTGGTTTTTTTTAAAGCAATCCAAGCATGTGTTTTATTTTCCTGTAAATGGGAACAGAAAACAGCTGTAGGTAAATTATGCAAATGCCACCTATCTATCAATCTATCTATCTTGTCACATTTTTAACCCACTTATAGAAGTTTGATGAAAAACATGAGTGAAATTCAGTATTTATTTCAGCAATTCACCTTATTCAGTATTTGTCATATTTTTTCTGAAAGGTAAACTGTAATGTGCTGTTAAACCAATATTAAAATAACGCTGGAATTAAACAAGTTATCTCCTTGTAAAGTGGCTGTCTTTTCACTACTACTTTGCTGTGGATTATCAGCTTGCCATCAGCAAATATGATCTGACAAATTACTTAGCAGACTATTTAGTCTTTATAAAAATTATAATGGGACAATAAGAGACTGTGAGTGTATAATTGGTAATACTGCACACCATAAAGACACACAGGTTAGAAAATTATTAGCATCACAACACTATACCTATATTATTTACAGTATAGTGGAACATGTCACTATGAACTATTTAACATTTTATTCATCAGAAGAGTCTGTTGTTTTCATTTTTAAATAACACAATTGCTATTTGTTTGCACTTTGGGATTATACCTTCCAGGACAGCCTATGGATTATAAATTACCCAAAAGCAAAACAACAAATGATCTAAAAGTAGTTATTTACCAATACTGATAATGCACATTTTAAAAGTTTCCTTTGTAATGTACAGAATTTCTGTCCCAATACATGAAAAGCATGAAGGGTTAACATACAGAAACTCCAAGTTAGAAGTGGGATGGACAGGAAACGTTGTTATTACAATAAATAAGAAAGGGGAAGTTTTGTCATTTATATTCAACAGAAGCTATATGAAGTGGAGTAAGTTAGGAAAATTATCAAGAAACATACACGGTGCACTTTCATTTTGGTGCATTAATAACATAAAGGTAAATGCAGTTTTCTATCATTTTGTATATATTTTTTTGTGTAGATTTGTAAACCATTTAAAATGAAGAAATCACTGAGATTTTGTGCAAAGCCTGAAGTGCAGGCAACAATATGAGAAAGTATTGTCCATGTTTCAATTCTAGATAGATAGATAGATAGATTTGTAGATAGATAGATAGATAGATAGATAGATAGATAGATAGATAGATAGATAGATAGATAGATAGATGTAATTTCCTCAACCATTATATTTTACTCCAAAAATATAATTTTTCACATGTAGTGCCAGGTAGTGAAGCAATGTCTTCCAGTAATCTGTGTGTTGTCATAAACTGTGTTATTATAGAATTATAGAACTAGGTGGTGCAAGTTATGTAAAGAATCATTACATCACAATTTTTAGCTATATATATATATATATATATATATATATATATATATATATATACTTTTTTTCTCAGCCACTAAGATAACTGTTTAGTCTTGTGGTATGTAGCTGTAACATTGCAGTCTTGAATGTATTTCCTTTCCCTGCCACTTTTTTTTTACAAAGCTTACACGCAGGGACGTGAGAGCCGAAAAAATTGAGGGAGGGGTTACATTTAAAACTTGTGCACGTAAGTGGTTTGCCCCCAAAAATTATGGTGTGCGTCTATAAATCTTGGATAATATCAATATCTCGAAACATCCTTTACAGAGATATGAAATTAATATCTTGGATGTCGCCATTATTTATATCTTACGTGATGCCATAAATTATATCAGCTAATGTCATAGATGATGACATTAATAATGTCAAAGAACCCCTTTAAGGGGGATGGAGGGATGTTGCAATTGTGTTCCCAATTTATTTTTATTTAAAAAATGTATTGATGTATGTTGCTTACCACATATACATCGCTAGTTTAAAATAAATATGTAGCATTCAGCACTGGAACAAAAATATTTAAATTATTGTTTAATGGAATGAATTGGTATTAGAGAAAAATCCCTTGCTCCAAAATCCAGCAGTTGCTCAATTCCTTTACATCCGTTTAGTTCATTTTTAAAACCTCAACATACCGTACTTCCCACCAAAAAAAATACTTACCATAATAAGAAGAAATGCAATATCATATATACAGTATGTATTATTTTTCTTAAGCATATGTAAGCCAATAAGTCTTAAATCTTAATGTTAATTTCACAATTATAGGAAACAAAGAGATACCCAGGAAAAAAAAGCCTTTGATTTCCTTAAAACTGCAACTATTTGTTTAATTTTAACATATATACACTTTATACTTTTAGATTTGCAGACCAAAGTACTATGGATCCGAGGCTTATTGCATTTCTTATTTGGTTCATCAATCCATGCTGCTCTTTTCATCAGTTGTCACAAAATGAAGAATGTAAGTTGTATGTGTGTAATTTGTAATTTAGGTGTAATAGTAGTACTCTATTGATAAGCATATTTAAATACACAAATAGAATATAAGGCAGAAAGTATACAAATAAACCTTGTTATCCATATTATTGCTAATTTTTTACAGTTTCCCTGGACCCCTCACCCAAACATGCCTGCTCCTGGGATACAATGATGCCACATTTCAGTAACATTCTGCTGAGACACTGCCTAGTATATCTAGTACTATGGAAACATTGTATGCCTCAGCTACAGGGAGTGGGTCTTTTTATAAGGTTTCAGTGAATAAAAACATGATGAAAATAAACACGTACACTGGTTAACGAAGATTTTATCTCAGAGCAAATAAGGGATGTGCTATATGTAATTTATCCCAATGATTCCGAAAATAGTTTCAGAATTGTTCTATCACCCATAGTATTCAAGTTACATCCACTTTAATATAATACATTGTGCTATATAATACATTCATAGAGCATTAAGATATGTTAATTTTTTCATCAGTAAAACCCTGGTATTATTTTTAATTCTTGTAAATTCTACTGATAAGTCAATGTAAAAAGGGCCCAGATTAATAAACAGTTGATTCATATTCTGTCACGTGATGCTCTTGAGGCATGATGAGTCACGTGTTTGCTTGTTTACTATATCAGTCAGCACTCCTGGCCAGGTGGTGGAAAGAGTTTGTTCTTGAAACATCTAATGCTGTGAGTATCTGTTATTTGTGTAGTTCTATTTACATTTTATGTTCATAATACCAAGTTGAACAATGCCAAGACATTGTATTACTCATCTTGACTCATTTTGCTACATTGGCAGTGAGGTGATATTTAAAAATCATAAACATGGTTTTACTCCACTTATTAAGAAGTGTTATGAGCTTTACTTTGGATGCAAAGTCGGTGACCAAGAGCAAAGTTGGGCCCCTCATTTTTGTTGTCGTACCTGTGTCAGACTTCTCACAAGTTGTTCAACGGTTCTCGGCACATCAATTTAGCTGTTCCAATGATTTGGCAATAACAAAAAGATCACTCCACAGATTGTTACTTTTGTCTCACAAACATCTCAGGCATCAGTTCTAAATCAAAGCACGCTGTGACATATCAGAATTTACCATCTGCCATCAGACCAGTGCTGCATAGTGAAGAATTGCCCTCCAGAAGAAGTAATACTTAGTGATGATGAACAAGAAAAAGTTCCTTTAGAGCATGGTGATGATGATATAAAGCTTGATCAGACTTTTGAGGCTGCCTGTTCATCGGTACAGCCACATTTACTTACCCAAGGTGACCTATCTAAAATACAAGCAGAACTTTTAGGCTCCAGGTTGAAAGGCTGGGATCTTCTCCATAAGGAAACTAACGTTTGTTTTTTTAGAGATAGGCATAATGACTTTAAGGATTTATTTTCCCTTGAAGATGAACTTGTTTTTTGCAATGATGTTTATTCTGTCATGGGAGCACTTGTACGAGTACAAAATAGAGGACTGGCGTTTATTTATTGATTCTTCTAACGTTAGCTTGAATGTTGTGCTTCTCCACAGTGCCACTAGCTCATGCTGCCAAGATCAAAGAAACTTATGAGAGCATGAAACTCATGCTTGAAAAAATCAAATATGAAAAATGGAATATCTGTGACTTGAAAGTAGTCGCTATGTTACTTGGACTACAACCTGGTCACACATAGTACAGCTGTTTTCTTTGTGAGTGTGACAGCAGAAACCAAATACATCATTACACTCAGAAACAATGGCCAAAACGAACATCACTAACTCCAGGACAGAAGAATGTTGTCAAAACACCACTCATTGATCCAGAAAAAGTGCATCTACGTCGACTACATATAAAGCTGGGTCTTATGAAGAACTTTGTCAAAGCGATGGATCAAAGTGGACCTGGATTTAAGGTCTATTTTTGCAAGGTCGTAATGGTATTTTTTCTAAGTCCCGCAGTTCATATTTTTTTCTGTAAGTCCGTATTTAGTGATTGCGTGTTACATCTATTTTGTCAAAGTGCCGCTTGTGTGGGTGTTTGTAACCATGTGTGAGGCGCTGTAGAGCCTCCACCTCCGCAAATGCGGCCCCTCGCTTTGCGAGGGTCCGCATTTGCGGCCTGCAATGAGCCTTTGCAGTTTCACAACTATTACATTTGATACTGTAAACTTAGAATCACTGTCTCTCAAAATCCTCACGTGAACACAATTTTTTTCCAATTTCAAGTGAAAAGCATGCTGCTGAACTGTTGAATTAGAGACCATTTTAACTACTGCATAGTGTATGAGCCCCTTTCTGTTCACTGTTTCCATCATCTCTCTGTATCAACTGAGGGTTTGTAACCAGCTACGAAGGACTGTTCAGCTATCGCACACTTGTTACTGTACTATCTCTGCACACAACAGAAACAAACAGTTGCTTAAAGTTCAAAAGTTTTTTGATTTCTTCTATTTATTTTATATATACTTTTTATAGATTTCACAAGATAATGCAAACAGAGAACAAGTAAACTTTAGTTGTGGGTATAAGACAACTATGTTTTCATTGACAGTCACTCATTTCCCTTTATCCACCAGCCAAAAAGAATTACAGAACATTCCTTCTCTGAGCTGATTCAGGATAGATAATGTCAATTATACCACAATCACATAGGCAAAGGCTCAGGATGGTTCACAATTTTATAGCAAATGAAGAAACTGTGGGGCTGACTGAAATCAGACACTAAACTGATCGGCATGATTCTCTATAAGCAATTACTAGACACGTTCATAAGTACATTTATGACCAAGTTTAAAATAGCAAACACCTCTCCTAGCTTCCTGAAGTTTCACGGCAGTTTAAGTCTATGTTGCTTTAAGAAATTATATCTGATCTACCTTTTCTGCCAGTTACCAAACTATTTATTTCCTCCCCTCAAAGATTCGCGGAGGAGGTATGCTGGGTTCTGTTCATTACTGCTAAAAAGGGATTTTCAGAAGAACCATAGGTCCAACAGGAGCAGTAGGATATTAACACTATAGGCAAATATTATTTATTGGCACTAATTAATTCTTAGCCTCAGATTGCAGATTACATGTAACTTCAATGTTTTACTGACGCTATGATGTCTCATTTACTATTGGCTGTGTCTAAGAAGTAAATTACGGGCTTGCTTAAATATTGCCAGATTATATGATCACACCGCCTGAAATCAGACTTAAAAATGGGTTCAGCTTTGCGGTCAGAACTAGCAAGCTAAAGTCAGTAGAATACATCTTAACATTTATATATTTTTAAAAAAAAACACCCACAGCCAAATTTGTGAGTTCACGGCATTTGTGAGCATCTAATAGAATATGGCCCATAATCTGTAGACCTGATAGGTTAAGTACAAATCAAAACAGTTATAACACATTGCAAAGGAATGGAGGGCCCTATTGTTTAGCTCAAAAACAAAAGTACACAGTGCTTTTCCTGAAGCACCGACACAGGATTGAAATCTATTGTCTAAAGGGTTTGGGTAAGGTGATATATGTACAGTATTGTGCATTATAAGGCTGAAGATGATAAGCTTATTTAAACAGATGTGTTTTTAGTGAAGTTTTGAATGATTTGAGGCATGAGGAAAGTCTAGTGGAGCAAGTCAAGGAGTTCCATAGAATAGGGGCAGCGAGAGAAAAGTCCTGAAGATGGGAGTGAGAGGCGGTGATAAGAGAGAAGGAGATAAGAAGGTAATTAGGAGACTGAAGAAGACAGTTGGGGGTGTATTTAGAGATGATAGCAGTTATATATGAGGGTGCATTATTATTGAAAGCATTATAGGTTAGGGTCGTCATTTTACAATGTATTCTGGAGGTTATGGGAAGCCAGTGGAGTGATTGACAGAGAGGTGCTGCAGAGACTGAGCGTTGAGTATGGTAGATGAGTCTAGCGGAGGCGTTCATTATGGATTGGAGTGGAGACAGAGAGGGTGATGGGGAGGCCATCAAGGAGAGAGTTGCAGTAGTCAAGAAATATGATGAGAGAGTGAATTATAATTTTAGCTGTGTCTTGTGTAAGACAGTGACATATTTTGGAGGTGCTTTTCAGTGAGAATGTAATAGAATCAATGATGAGGTGAATGAGACTGAGGTGAAACTGAAGTTAGCTAAATACATAGCTATAATGGCAAGGTGGAAGAACTAACAGAATGACCTAATAGAAAAGTTTTGCTGTATGAATAAAAAACAAAAGTGGAAGAAAGAGGCAGTGACATCTTTGGGATGTAAAATAACCAAAATAGGGCATAACATGTTTTGCATCTTTATAGATGTTTAAATGTAAACCACAACACATATTCTAGGAAAAGAGCATCAGAGCAAATAAACTAATGCCTTTACTCTAATTTTTTTCAGTCTTATGTCCTACAAATCTTAAAGTGAAGATTGTGAATACAAATTTACTCTTGTCATGGGATTGCAATGTTCCTGAGGAAAGGCTGCACAACATAACTTTTCTAATTGAAGAAAATTACGAAGACAATGAAGTATCATGGAAACCTGTTGTTATGGTAATTTATGACAAAACATGTTTACCTTCAATATTTCTGTTAATATATTTTGTTTTGCAAATGTTTATTACTGCACTGTAATTATCTACAAACTGTTGTAATTAAACTGATTAGTCTACCACTTAAAACCACCCATACTAATGGGAAGAGGGTGGTTTTACAAGCTGATATAGTTTAAAATCAACACTGATTATAGAGTTACTGCAGACATAATAGGTGTTCCTCCTACATTTCATGGAATGTATTGTGACCTAAGTCCATTGACCAACCCATAGATAGCAACGAGGGAATGACTAGTGTAAATGGGGACATTTTACAACTTTTGGAAGGTACTGTGGCATCTTTTAGAGTGGTTGTGGGGTTAAAAAGGAGTCTTTGGAAGGATTAATAACTTTTTTTTTATCCCCAAAACAATTTGTGGAACCAACTTATAATGAGAAACACTTCTCTAGTTTGCAAAGCATTTTCATTTTATTTTGTTTTGCTGGCTTTTTACTTCAAATTCAGAATTAAAATGTACAATACACTTATGATTATACACTTTAATTTACATAAGGATATATGGACTAAGTATATTTATACAGTTCTTCTATGTATTATATAGACATATAGATACGCATTTAAAGTGTGATTAGTAAAATATATCACTTATATCTTTGCTGTAAGGACATGTTTACATCAGCTTCAGAGACAGCCAACAGCTTTGTACTTAGAAGGGCACACTTATAGGCCTATCAGTAATATGTCAGACTTTTAACATCTTCTAGGTTGGGCTCACCCATAAAGTTCTGATATTTAACAAGTCACCTGAGCCGTGCCAGTTCTGTATTCAACAAATACTGTTTTAGTATATGTATGACTCATCTGCATATAGAAAAAAAATATTTTTATTTTAAAAGAAAAATCCAGTATATCAAAATCCTGAAGATTAAAAAAAATGCTTATGGTGAAGTTATCACATATATAGTTGTGAGCGTACGAGTTGTTGCTAACGCTTGCGGGCTCGCATAGCGAGCCGCGGCCCTCGCATAGCGAGGGCCGAGGGCGAGGGACTCAGTTGCTGGCATGGAGCGCTAAAGGCGCTCCTTGCCAGCAACTGCGACCCTCGCAAACTTTACGTTGCAACGCAAACAACACGACACACCAACTACGACCCTCGCAAACTTTACCTCGCAACGCAAACAACATACGAGACACGTTACCACACATTACGACCTCTCAACAATCGGACGCAACTCGCGAACATTACAAAATTCAAAACACAATAAATACACACAACACATACATAAAAAGCTAACCTACAGCAAGAGGAAGCATCCAGGACCTCAAAAAAACAACTTACACCTTCATTTAACTAAAAATAAAAGAGTTTGAACACTAAAAAATTCGCTAAGCGAGAGAAAAAATGGCCACCGAACAAAACGAAAACGAGGCTGAGGCTACAGCACTCTAAACACGCAAAACACCACAAGAAACTCGCTAAATACCACAAACGACCTACGGATATTCCGCTAAGACGCATACCACACATTACCCGCCATTTTACGCCAATGTGGAAGTACACGACTACGCTAACGGTTTCGTCTCGCGCACGCTCACAATTACACTGCACACATTCATCACGCTTACACAGCAGCTCCACACCACTAATGCTGCAGCAACATCAAAACAGATTGCCAGCTCTTCAACACAATGCTTCAAAATAGGTAAAGTATATTCATTTATTAATTGTATTATATATTTCAGTAGTACACACAAAACACCATTAGCTACCTTACAATTTCATTGCCGTCATATTTTGATGGGCAATTCTCTAGTACAGAGTATAAAAGACAGTAAAAATCCAGACCTGTAATAATATCAAACATTAAACACTCTTAAGTGAACATATAAACCCAAAGCGCTAGTGGCGTAATCTCATAAATAAGTAGATGATATCTAAAATCTATCTAAATGACTGAATACATGGAAATCAGATGATACAATAAAATGAATAAAATATCACATCAGATGATACAATAAAATGGATAAAATACCACGTGTATCGTTGATAGTATATGCACAATAGAAGTAACAAATAGACAGTGTTATAAAACCCTAATAGCTGCTATTTCATACAATCATAATAAATCCAATTAAATGTACCTTACATATATATAACTAGGAAAAAGTGGCATACCGTACAATCTCTGGGATCAAAGTTCCTTGTGGGAGAGTGTTCTCACAACTAGTCCTTTCTCCAATAATGGAGTAATCGAAGTCAATGGAGTATTTTCCTCTCCCGCTGAGCCATGAGGATATCTGTGGTCGGGGTATGCGACTTCTCTCTGAAGTACTTGGTCACACAAGTACTCATTAATAAAAAATGACAAAAAGGGGAATACAATTTTGTTGGAGCTATACATAAGTGTTTATATATGTTTGATCTATGCAAAAGTGTTTATATATTTTTGAAGATTTTGTCATTGAGATTTTGTCATTGAGAAAGCCCAAATACATGGCGAAAAGCATTTGATATATGTTTTTATACTGATTGTTATCAGGTATGCTATAGACTGTTTTTGTTGATTATATTGGTGTGAATAGTTATATCTATTCTACATAAGGTGTATACAAGACTAATACAGCCAGCTTATTTATATATACAGGCTATAAGGGGGGAGGGATCCCATATCCTGTAACATTTACTGGTGTTACTTCTGTAAAACCAGGGCTATTAAACTCTGGCAGTTTGGATTGTCACTAGTGATGTCGCGAACATCACATTTTGGGTTCGCGAACAGCGGACGCGAACTTCATCAAATGTTCGCGAACGGGCGAACATCGGCGAACCGCCATAGACTTCAATGGGCAGGCGAATTTCAAAACTCACAGGGACTCTTTCTGGCCACAATAGTGATGGGAAAGTTGTTTCAAGGGGACTAACACCTGGACTGTGGCATGCAGGAGGGGGATCCATGGCAAAACTCCCACGGAAAATTACATAGTTGATGCAGAGTCCGGTTTTAAGCCATAAAGGGCATAAATCACCTAACATTCCTAAATTGTTTAGAATAACATGCTTTAAAACATCAGGTATGATGTTGTATCGATCAGTGTAAGGGTTACACCCACTTCACAGTAACAGACCAATCTCCCCGTTTAATGCACCCCAAACAACCGCAAACAGTCCCTTTGCACAACCGCAAACTCCCCATTTGCACAAGGTTGGATACCAAGCTAGCCATGTCCCGTTCCTTGTCCTCACTGATGTCATTGAAGGTCTCTTCCTCCACCCAGCCACCAAGTGTCCCCGAAAGGTGACAATAAGCCCCCTGGGACACCTGCTGTGTTTGGTCTTCCACCTCCTCAAAGCCACCTTCCTCCTCTGACTCCTCTTCTTCAGACTCCCAGAGTCTGGGGGCTTCCACTGCCCAGCATGGAATATTATACCCAGGTCAGAGTCTGGGGGCTTCCACTGCCCAGCATGGAAGATTATACACAGGTCAGAGTCTGGGGGCTTTCACTGCTCAGCATTGAAGATTATACACAGGTCAGAGTCTGGGGGCTTCCACTGCCCAGCATGGAATATTATACACAGGTCAGAGTCTGGGGGCTTCCACTGCACAGCATGGAAGATTATACACTTTGCCTCTGTCTGCGTTATTATAAGGTGTGTACTGTTAAGTAGTACTATTCCTATCGGTTTAATCCCTGTTACATCCACTATTAGGGGACATGTATATGGCATGGATTTTTAGAAGCGGGAGATGGAAAAAGATGCTTGGTCGGTCCTCCCACTTCAAATTTGGGGCACTGCGCGTGCAATCTAAGGTGCCACCAGATATGAGTATCAATGTGCACTGGCAAAAGTTGGCAGAGTAGATGCAATAGGCTTCACACACACGCCTGTAGGCAGGCAACTGATATTCAATCGATTACAGTCAAAAAAGTGTTGTTTTATGTCACTGTACACTACGGTTGCACCAGATATGACGTATCACTGTGCACTGGCAAAAGTTGGCAGAGTAGATGCAATAGGCTTCACACACACGCCTGTAGGCAGGCAACTGATATTCAATCTATTACAGTCAAAAAAGTGTTGTTTTATTTCACTGAGCACAATATAAGCTGTTAGGTGTTAGCCTGTCACACACACACGCTGGCAGGCAGGCATATGCAATTAGATTACACAGAAAAAAATTATAAAATAAAATAAATGATGTTCTAGCCCTAAAAAGGGCTTTTTGGGTTGCTGTCCTTCAGATGGAAGGCTTTGGAAGGGAGTGTATACTGCTGATTGGCTGGAATGTGTCTGCTGACTGTGAGGTGCAGGGTCAAAGTTTCCTCAATGATAAAGAATAGGGGGCAAACCGAAAAGCTCATATGTTCGCCGTTCGCTGCGAGCGCGAACATGCCAAAATCGCCGCGAATAGTCCGCGGGCGAACTGTTCGCGACATCACTAATTGTCACCATGTAAATAAGTAATATGTACAGATACCAATGGAACTTGTGAACCTTGGACAGGAGGAATCACTCCTACCTCAGACTAGAAAAGAACTCCATGGCCATTGTAATATATATATATATATATATATATATATGTATATATATATATATATATATATTGTGATCGTTTGCTCCTCGGAAGTGATGACAAGCAAGTGGAGTGTGAGTTCTTGTCAGAAGTGAAGGAGTTAACACTTCTGAAAGAACTCCTAATTAGAGCAACTCCCCTTTAAAAGACTGGAAAGCAGGCATGGAAAGGTGGAGGAGGGGCTGACTAGGCCCTAGGCAGCTGTGCTGCTGAGAGGAACAAGCACAGAGTGGAAGGTGATCTGGTGTGGATATACAGTGAAGTTGTGAACTACCCTGTAAAGGATCGCCAAGTGACTGTTACTGGGAGAACGGGGACTACAGCAAGTTGTATGAGCTGGAAGATTGACTTCAGACTCAGGAGGAGCAGTCACAAGGAAGCCAAGTAAGTGAAGGGAATAAGTGAGGATTCCCAGGCAGAGTTTTGCCTTAAAGGCCTAGGCACGGTTGTTGCTGAAATATTATGCCCCAGGGAAGAAGTGAAGTTAAAGAGAAGTGAATACAAGTGAGTTTGTGTATGCAAGGGTCCCTGGGGTGAAGCATACGGGAGAGACGGGCGAACCCTATGCTTCACCCGCAACCGTGTCCCAGAGAGGAGCGCCGTGTCCCAGAGAGGAGCGCCGTGTCCCAGAGAGGAGCGCCGTGTCCGAGAGAGGAGCGCCGTGTCCCCGAGAGGAGAGCTGTGTCCCACAGAGTGAGGAGCTAGAGAGGAGAGCTGTGTCCCACAGAGCGGAGCTGTGACCCAGAGTGGAGCGGGGTCCCAGAGGTTGCTGAAGAGGGCGACCTAATCTCGCTGGGACCCTCACCTGTAAAGAGACTGTTTATTTCCTGGCCACAAGGTGGCACTACCCCACTAAAGAGACTGTTTACTTCCTGACCACAAGGTGGCAGACTACCCAAGTTAAAAGGACTGTATATACCTGGCCACAAGGTGGCATTCTCCCACCTCACGGAGACCTAATTGTTTTGTTTTCCGTTAATTGAAGCAGAGCTACTGCTACAGCCGTTATTTTCTTTTCTGTAAATAAACCAATTTGCTGCACTTCCAAGCCGTATCAGCCCTCATTTCAAGAAACCACCGCTATATGCGGCCATCCTGATCACAATATATATATATATACTACTTGTTTTCTCATTCCCCTTTTTGTAACCTCCAGACCTGGAGCCTCATATAATAGCAAACCCGTAATTTCCTCCAAACTGAGCTTTTGGCTGCAGGTCAAATTTTTCGAAATATTTAGATGTATTCCTCTCACAGCCTCCACACGCAAACCATGCACTCGCAATTATGATTTTAGGTGGTGTGATCATATGATCTGACAATATGTAAGC
Source organism: Discoglossus pictus (assembly GCA_027410445.1). Classification (NCBI taxonomy): domain Eukaryota; kingdom Metazoa; phylum Chordata; class Amphibia; order Anura; family Alytidae; genus Discoglossus; species Discoglossus pictus. The sequence continues at coordinate 112,440,901 of CM050164.1, forward strand.
AAGCCTGTAATTTACTTCTTAAACACTTGCAATAATTCTCAGACACAGTCAATAGTAAATGAGACCATCATCATGACATCAGTAAAACATGGAGTTTAATCTACAATTAATTAGTGTTTAGTAGTACAATTTGTGATCGGACTTGTAATCCAGCAATGTAGAAATCAATAAAAATCATTAAAGCAACTAGTTCATGCAGGTTCCATGATATGTATTAACCCCTTCATTCCCAGGATCGATATAACACAGAAATAAAAGTTACACATAATTCTTATTATATGACGGTCATAAAATTTTAAGGCATTGCGGGCCTGTCCCCTCGTGTAGTTTTGCTCGTATGAGCACCTTCGGCGCTCATTGCGAGCCTCTCCCCTGGTGGTAAGTCCCGCTTTCCTTAGCAAAGCATCTGTCCTTCCTAATAGTGTATTTTGTACCTCGTACGTTCCTGGGTAAAAGTCATATGTTGCTGGCAGTTTTGTAGCCTCGTTTTTTGGGCCGACATTTTTTTTGTCGAAACTCAGCAAATTTGGTTTAAATTTACGTGCAACCTGACTCTCAGACGTCGTGTCTGTCCCTATGTGCTGTGTGTGATTTTTTTTTTATGTTTTTTTTTTTTTTGTGTGTTTTTCATGTTTATGGATGTGCGCGGTTCAGCCATTAACTTAGTTTTTTTTTTTGACCTCTGATTTTTTCCCCCCACTTTCCTTAGCAAAGTGTTATGTATCGTAATTTTTCTATGCAATTTTTTCAAACTGCTACAGGTCTCCCACTGTGAATTGTATAATTGAGCTTTCTGTTGATCTGTAGTTTTGCGGGTTGTAGGGATGAGCGCCTTCGCTTCTCGAGGGCCGGAGTTGCTGAGGGCTCGCTGTGCGAGCCCGCAGACATTAGGAACAACCCGCAGTGCTCACAACTATATATGTGATTGCAGATTTGCGACCTTGAGACTGTTGTGCAATTAATTCTAATGCCTTTCAATGATTTCCCAGTATTTTAAAGTACTTAGGGCCTCATTCTATTAGCGGCCGTAAATCAGCCGTAAGGCTGCGATTCCTTGCGGGGGTTCAGTTAACTCGCGATTCTATTATACGGCCCCGCAAGGATCTCCTTTTACGGCCGGCCGCATATCTTGGAACCGGCCGTAAGCTGTGAAATATAAAAACTCAAAAATAAATTCAAGCCTGCACTGTACAGCTCTGTAAATGCTAGGGATCATATTGGGGGACATGAGGATTAAAAGGAACCCACTCTCAAGCTTGCACATCAGCCCAAACCCAAGTTCAAATTAACTGTTTATTTTCCGGCTGCGGCGTGGGCAAGTCCAAGCACTCTGGACTTTTTACATGGATATTTTACGGATATTAAAAATAAAATATTTTACGGATTTGAGTATAGGATAATTATGTGCTATTTTTTCTAACACCTAAAATCCCTTTATAGTCTTTTCAAAGTGCAGGATGGCTTTATTTGAGCTATTTTATGTGCTTAATTGGTGCTAGCGGGACCTCTTTCCTGCAAGTAAGCAGCGGCTCGTTTTTAGCCTTGCAGAGAGGTTTCCCGGAGCTATTGAATTGCAAAACTCTTGCGGCCGTTTTAGATCAAAGGCTTTCCTCTGGCGCGAGCGGCCGCAAGAGATAGCAAGGCACCGGCCGCAAGCCTGCCGGAGCCTCCGGCCGTAAGGGAAAAGAATAGAATAGCCGAATAGCTTGCGGCCGGTCCTTGCGGCCCCGCAACGGCTGCGGCCGCTAATAGAATGAGGCCCATAGTGTGTATTAATTTGCTGCTGCAGTGTTACAGACAGGTGTTTAACCAACTTTCGAGTTCTATCTAGCAATTGTGGGCTTGTTGAATGTTTGTAATTGAATAGCGATTTTGCATCTTTAGCACTGGTAACATTTGCGTGCTTGAAAAATCAATGGAGAAGATATGATAGAATTACATTCCTGACAAGCGCGCAGTGCTTTTGAGCCTGTAACTTGCAACTGGAATGCGAGTTGCTCAATGTAGCCAATTGAATATCAGTAACATGTACGGGCTACATTACGGGTTCAAATAATTGCTGATCATCCCTCCTCAACCCCCCTCCTCAACTCCCTCCTCAACTCCCTCCTCATCCTCCCTCCTCAACCTCTCTCCTCAACCCCCTCCTCATCCCCCCTCCTCACCCTCTCTTCTCAACCCCCCTCCTCAACCACTCTCCTCATCCTCAACCCCCCACCTCAACCTCCCTCCTCAATCCCTCTCCTCAACCCCCTCATCCCCCCTTCTCATCCTCAACCCCCCTCCTCAACCTGTCTACTCAACCCCCCTCCTCATCCTCAACCCCCCTCCTCAACCTTCTCTCCTGATCATCCCTCCTACACCACCCTCCTCATCCTCAACCTCTCTCCTCAACCCCCCTCCTCATCCTCCCTCCTCATCCTCCCTCCTCATCCTCCCTCCTCATCCTCCCTCCTCATCCTTCCTCCTCATCCTCCCTCCTCAACCCCCCTCTTCAACCCCCATCTTCATCCTCAACCCCCACCCTCATCCTCAACCCCCATCCTCAACCTAAAGATGAAACACTTGTCATGTTTGTAAAATTTATTTAGAACATTACCAATCAGAGTTCCTAAAAAAATTCTGTAAAAAGTCCAAAAGTTTTTCACACAAATTATTTGGAATTCTAAAGTAGCCAGAATTATTTACAATACACTTCAAAGATATGGGCTCCAAACATAAAACACTATTATTTAGCAGCAATATTTACACAACTACTAACTACTGTAGCTAGGTTAATGGCACTTTCTGGGGACAGCACTTTCTGTATTTAGAGAAGAGGCAGGGCACGACATTTTGTGTATTTAGACGGGGAGGTCCTCTGCGGCAAAAGGTGTAGTTAGTCCACTGTATACAACTGACACAATTGCACTACCCTAAACCACCATAACTAGGGATACAAATAGAAAAAGATTTATACTTTCCAATGGAAGTTAAGAAGGAACATAGCATGATTAAGTGTGTCCAAACAATATTGAAAAATATATCCCAATCAATCATAACCTATACATATGGGATAAACATAAAAATACATACTAACTGGCAAGGTACCAATTTGCCTTTATACCCATAGTTAAAAATAAAGTTTTTGTCCAGGGATAAGAATTAGCCCCTTTTTAAGATGCTATTAAAAGGGTACTTTATGCTTCTTTAATATAATAAGACATTCTGAAATAATAAAGTCAAAACACATTATGATTTATATGACTCTGACAGATGGCAATACCGTGAAATAAAACACAAACATATCTAAAAAATAAAGCAACCTTACTGCTTTAAAAACCAATGTTTACATTGTAGAGATGGTTCTTAAACTATATCACTGATATATAAAGTGTTTCACAATCTAACTGCAAAAAGTCCATTCGCATATACACACAAATAGAACTTTATTATAAATAGAGAAATAGCTAATTAAACAATGCAAAATATATGGGATTAGAATGCCCAAACATAAATACATATTTGCAGCCTCATTAAATTAGCCCTCATAGTTCCCTCGGTCCTCGCAAAAGACAGTTTTTTGCCGTTTGCGAGGACCGATTCCACAATATGTCTCTCGCAGCCTCCTTTGTGAGATGAGACCCAAAAACGGCAGAGAATAGGCTCCGAGAGAGTTACGTAGTAGCACACAGCCATAAATCTATGAAGTGAACCTTGCACCTTGGAAGAATCCCTACAGGCACAAAAAGTGCCAGGAAGGGATCCTAAAGCCTATACGTGCTGCCTCGGAGCAGCCCGACACAGCCGTCTGATGCTCCTCCTGCTCCCTAAACACATCCCCATGCTGCAGGGGTCCCTATCGAGACCCCTGCAGCCTCCCCACATTAACCCCTCGGCATCGATCAGTCCTCCTCTGCATTTAAATATTTTACATTTCCCGCCTTGGGTTCTTAAAGGGCCCGCGGCCCACTGTTAACCAATCCCGGCTGCAAGGGTACTGAAAGTACCCCCGCGGCACCTAACATTAACCCCCTCAATGCTGGAGGTCCCCATCGGGACCCCTAAAGTCCCCCCAATATTAACCGTTTGCTGCAGGGGACCATAGGGATGCAGATCTATGCAGATCGGGGACCCCCGCTGCAAGGGGTTAATGTGGAGGGCTACTGTCCACACTTTCACCACTTGCTGCAGGGGTCCATAGGAACCCCTGCAGCCCCCCCCCCCCTACATTAGCGGGGGTCCATGATCGTCACTGTTCCTGAAAGGACCCGCGCTAAAAAATATTAACCCCTGCCATAGGGGGTACTATAAGTACCCACCCCCAGGCACCTAAAATGAATCCCATCACTCTTGAGCACTTAATTAACCCTATTAGTCATGGGGCTCTATACAGAGCCCAATGAGCACTTAAATTAACCCTATAACTCATGGGCTCTATACAGAGCCCCATGAGCACTTAAATTAACCCTCTAACTCATGGTGCTATATACAGAGCCCCATGAGCACTTAATTAACCCTATAACTCATGGGGCTCTATACAGATCCCCATGAGCACTTAATTAACCCTATAACTTATGGGGGTCAATACAGACCCCCATAAGCCCTTAATTAACCCTTTCACTCATGCGGGTCAATACAGACCCCTGTAAGCCCTTAATTAACCCTATAACTCATGGGGCTCTATACAATAATTAAATAATAATAAATAATTAACCCCCTCAGTCTAATAGGGATCTATATAGACCCCTATAGGACACTATTAACCCCTAGGTTAACCCTACAAGTGCCATGAGGGTCCTCCAGGACCCTCAAGTCAAAATCTATGCCCTCTACTGTAACCTATTAAGCCCTACCTACCTAACACTACCTACCTAACCCCCTATTAAACCCCCCACCCTACTAATTACAAAAAATAAAAAAACACCTATGTTACCAAAAAAAAAAACTAAGGTACATAAAATAAAAGAACCTAAGGTACACAAAAAAAGGTTATTACAAACCCCCCTCTTTACTGCAAAAATAATTTTAAAAAAAATCACAAACCTCCCTGCCACTACATAAAATAAAAAAATAATTACACACCTGCAAATAAAAAGGCATACACAAATATACATCACAGTACAGTAATAAATACTGTACATTATAAATATACCCCTAACAATACATTTCCACCTATCTAGACATCACCCCCTATCTGTACCAACCCCCTATATATACTTAACCCCCTATCTAGACATGACCCCCTAAAGCTAAGCTAAAATAGAATAAATAAAACCACTTACCTTTGCAGATGTCCCTTCTGATCACACCCCCTAGGAAAATAAGAAACATCAGATTAGTAAAAAAATTAAACATTACATATAATAAATAAATAGTACAAATACAGTATTAAACTTACCTTTCCAGCATGTCCCCGTCCATCTTCTTCTGTTCTCCAGTTTGGAAAATAGATACATACCATTAGTATAACCCATAAAACACAAAAAATAAATTAACAATAAACATTATAAATTAAAATCTTACCTGCCCTGATGTCCCCGGCCTTCTCCTCTTCTGCCCCGGCTGGGCCCTTGATGAATCTGCGCAGGGAATTAGAATTTTTTTAATGCAGCGGGAGCCTTATCTACTGTATGCCGATCAGGGACCCCCACTGCCAGGGGTTAATGTGGACCACTGCAGCAAGGGGTTAATATGGTGTCACTTTGCGGGTCCCGTTGGGGACCTCCAGCATAGAGGGGGTTAATTTTAGGTGCCGGGGGGATACTTGGAGTACCCCCCATGGCATGGCTTGTATGTAGGACACCACAGCAAGTAATGAGGTGCGGGAGCCTGCGAGATCATCTCGCAGGCTGTCACTCCTCATGCACAGTTTCTCTGTGTTGACACGGACGACCGTGCTGCAAATCTCACACGTTGCTTGAATTGAATAGGGGTCTAAATAAGCACATAACCTATTTTTTAAAGAAGTTTTTAGTTAGTAAAGATCTATCCAAAAACAAGGTTTTCACTAATTAAAAACTTATTTTTTAAAAAATAGGCTATGTGCTTATTTAGAGCACTATTCAATTGGCCAAATCGCAATTGAATGAGGGCCATAGTAATTAAGGTTGAAAAAAGACTTTCAGTCCATCAAGTTCAACCTTTTAAAATCTCCTCTGATCTGCAATATGTGGATTAAATATAAATTTATTAGTTGTTAATTAATTATGAATCAATTATTTAATTAACCCAAGTGAGACTTAGCCAATCGTCTCAAAGGAAGAAAAAAAATGAATTCAGACCCCAGATACTGGCGATCGGATTCTCCCTGGATCGATACTGTCTCTCTAATTAACCATGATAACCTTGAATTCCCTTTTTAATTAGAAATAAATCCAGTCCCCTTTTAAAGTTATCTATCGAATCCGCTGTCACCACCTCCTCTGGTAGAGAATTCCACAGATTAACCATCCTTACTGTGAAGAACCCTTTTCTTTCTTTAAGGTGGAATCTTTTTACTTCTAACCTCAAGGGATGTCCTCTTGTCAGTTGAAAACCTGTTGGCACAAAAAGCTCCCCTGACAAATCTTTATACTGACCCTGGATGTATTTATATAAGGTTATCATATCTCCTCTTAGATGCCTTTTTTCTAGAGAAAATAAGTTTAATTTGGTTAGTTTCTTCATAACTTAGCCCCTCCATTTCCCTTATTAGTTTTGTTCCCCTCCTCTGAACTTTTTCCAGCTCTAAAATGTCCTTTTTATGAAGTGGTGCCCAAAATTGTACTCCATATTCCAAATGAGGGCGTACTAGGGATTTGTATAGTGGCAGAATTATATTTGCTTCCCTATACCCTTCTTAATACATGCTAATATTTTATTTGCCTTTGCAGCTGCTGCTTTGCTTTGAGCACTGTTACCTAGGTGGTTGTCCACAGGCACTCCCAAATCCCTTTCAATATCTGATACACCTAGATTTGCTCCATTAAGATTATAAATTGCATGGCTATTTTTCCTTCCTAACTTTACATTTATTAGTATTAAATCTCATCTACCATTTAGATGCCCATTTCTAAATTTTATGTAAATCCCTTTGGAGGGAAAGCACATCATTATCTGATTTAATTACCTTGCACAACTTTGTGTCATCAGCGAAAATGGAGACACCACACTCCAATCCTACCTCTAAGTCATTAATAAATATGTGAAAAAGGAGAGGACCTAATACTGAACCCTGGGGAACCCCACTTACCACATTAGTCCAATCAGAGTATGTTCCATTTACAACAACCCTTTGCTTCCTGTCTTTTAGCCAGCTCTCAATCCATGAGCAGATATTTACTGCAATTCCTGTATCTCTTTAGTTTGCACAATAGTCTCCCATGTGGCATGGTATCAAAAGCCTTTGCAAAATCCAAAAAGACTACATCCACTGAGTTGCCTTGATCCAGATTCCTACTAACCTCCTCATAGAAACTAACTAGATTTGTTTGACATGACCTATCCCTCATAAATCCCTGTTGACTCCTACTTATAATCCTGTTTAAATAGATATATTCTTGTATATTATCCCTTATTAACCCTTCTAAAAGCTTCCCCACTACAGAAGTGAGGCCCACTGGTCTATAATTCCCTGGATTTGCTCTTGCTCCCTTTTTAAATATAGGTATCACATCTGCTTTTCTCCAGTCATCTGGTAGAGACACTGTGTTGAGTGAATCTTGAAAAATTAAATATAATGGTTTGGCTATTACAGAACCCAGTTCCCTCAGTACCCGTGGATGTATTCCATCAGGACCCGGGGCTTTCTTAACATTTTTTTTCCAACCTGTTTTGGATTACTTCCTGTAATAACCAATTAGTTGGCAAAGGTAGTGTAGCCCCATTATGTTGCAGTGTCCCAACCACTGGTACCTCCCTTGTGTATACCGAAAAAAAGAACCTATTTAGCTCATCCGCCTTTTCCTGGTCACTAGTTTTCAGATGGCCCGTTTCACATTCTATTGTTCCTATAGCTTTCTTCCTCGCCTTCTTCCAATTAATATACTTAAAAATATTTTAGGGTTAGTCTTACTCTCTTTTGCAATTCATTTTTAATTTTCTATTTTAGCCAGTCTAATAGAGCTTTTGCAAGACTTGTTGATTTCCTTGTACTCCAGTAAAGCAGGCTCTGTCCCCTCTTGTTTGTGTAATTTAAATGCCTGTTTTTCACTCCGTATCTTGATCTTTAAATCATTGGATGGGATTTATTCCTTTTACTTTTATTCCCACTTGGTATATGCCGATGTGTATGTATATTTAGTCAGGATTTGAACGTTGTCCATTTATGTTCAGTGTTTTTAACTATCAGTTCTCTGTCCAAGTCTATACTTTGTATTGCTGCCCTTAGACCGTTAAAAACTGCCCTTTTAAAATAAAGAGTTTTTGTTGGCCCTTAAAAAAAAAAATGTTTAATTCAATCTCAAATGAGACTGTGTTGTGATCACTGTTTCCCAAAGGTTGCCCTATTCCATCATTTGATACTATATCAACATTATTTGTGATGGCTAAATCTAAGATAGCTTCATTTCTAGTAGGCTCTTGTATAACCTGGGCCAGATAATGATCCCTGAGTGTACTCAAGAACCTGCCCCCCTTAGCTGAACTATTGGTCTTATTTATCCAGTTTATTTCAGGGTAATTAAAATATCCCATTATTAGAACTTGCCCATGCTTAGCTGCATTTCCAATCTGTAACAATAATTGTATTTCCTCACTTTCAGCTATATTTGGGGGTTTATAGAATACTCCTACTAATATTCTTTTGGAATTTGCTGTTTAACTCTACCCACAAACATTCAACTTTATCACTAGGTCCACCATAAATATCTTCTCTGACTATAGGCTTAAATTCAGGCTTAACATACAGACAAATCCCTCCTCCTCTTTTACCATTGTTTTTATCTTTCCTAAATAGGTTATAACCATCCAGATTAACAGTCCAGTCATGAGATTCATCCCACCACGTTTTGGTAATGCCTATTAAATCCCATTTTTCATTAATTGATAATAATTCTAACTCTCCCATTTTCCTGGAATGCTAAAAACTATTCAGAATGCTAAAAACTATTATATTTAATTAGAAATTTTCTGGACAAACACAAGGGTAAAGAAACAAACCTCAGATGTTGGGGTATGCAAATGATACAGTTAGGCATTAGAGAAGGTGATGTTATATGATATCAAATGTTATTGCTGCAATAATGCTGCTGGATATTTTTGCTGAATACAGTTAAACCAGTTGGATTGAATAATTTTAATATTTTTACAGTTTGTCTTTAATGGAGAGCTTATGAGAGCTTTACGAACATTATAAAGCTCTCTTTATCACACGATCAATAATAACTGAGACTGTGAAAATGAATTTTCCAAATGATATTATTTTTAATATTTATATATATATATATACTAGCGAATTGCCCGTCAAAAAATTATGGGCATGAAATGATAAGCTAGGGAATGCTGTTTTAGACATAATGTAAAGCATTTTTTACCGTGTGGACCTTCGGCGCTCATTACAAGGCTTGCGCTGAGCGCCTTTGGCGCTCATTGCACGGCTGTTGGGTGTTTTTTTTTCTGTTATTACAGGGCTTTTGCTGTCATTGTAAGGTCGGGCTGATGTGGTTTTTGTGCTTATTGCAAGGCTGTTCCCTGGTGCACTTTGTGTGGTATGAGCAGCGTTGGCATTGGTTGTGAGGCACGCTTTGAATGTCTTTTGTGTTTATTGCTATTTTTGTATGCCAATGAAATAATGAATAAATTAATAAATTAATATACTTACCTAATTCTAAGTTAGATATGCAGTAAGCATTGTGCTGAAGAGCTGATAATATGTTTCAATGTTCCTGCAGCATACAATGCAGGTTTGCACTGTTCTGGAGCTGAGGTGTAAGTGTCAGCAATGTGTGCAGTGTGTAGTGTAAATATTCTGCGTGCGCGAGGGAAAGCCGTTAGGGTAGTGTTGTGTAATAGCGGCGAATGTGTATGTGGTACGTGAGTGTGGATGATTTTGCGTCCTTACTAAAAGTGTATCTTTACCTTGTACGGCTTTTTTGAAAAGCTGAATGTGCTTGGTGGTGTTTTGCGTCTTTAGGGTCGTGTAGCCTCGTTTTGGGTTTTTTAGGCGCCCATTTTTTCTCTCGCTTAGGGGAATTTCGTCTGTCTAAACTCGGGAATTTGGACCTAAATTGAGGTGTAACTTCAATTGCAGAGGTCCTGGGTGCCCCCCTTGCTGTGGGTAAGCTTTTATGTCTATTTTGTGTGTATTTATACGTTAAGGTTCGTAAGTCCCGCGTCTCATATTTTTTTATGCTAAGTCCGTAAATTTTCCGTTCTAAGTCCCGCGGTTCGTATTTTTTTGTGTAAGTCCATATATAGTGATTGCGTGTTAGATCTATTTTGGTAAAGTGCCGTCTGTGTGGGGGTTTGTAACCGCGTGTGAGGCGCCGTAGAGCCTCCACCTCCGCAAATGCGGCCCCTCGGTTCGCGAGGGTTCGCATTTGCGGCCTACAATGAGCCTTTGGCTCATTGCAGCCGATGTTGGAGCCTCCACCTTCCGCAAATGCGGCCCCTCGCTTTGCGAGGGTCCACATTTGCAGACCAAACTGCGTCCCTCGCTTTGCGTGACAACGATTCATAGTTTGACAACTATTATATGTGATATACACATATATATATATATATATATATATATATATATATGACCCCCTATAGAAATGTTTACACATATATTTCATTGGAAAATAATTCACATACATGGATTCATAGTTACTGTACACTTATATTAACTTTTACATCAATATTTAATTGTAAGGACTTTCACATATATGGGTTTACAGGTCATTTGTATTTATTTTAATAACTCATTGGAAGACATTATGCAATTTTATAGTTTCACTTTCAATATTTTCCACATCAAATTTCCTTGGACATAATCTCACACATACAGGTTTACAGTTTCACTTATATACATTTTCATATTAATATTCCATTGTAATGAATCTTATGTATACGATATCACAGTTTCACCAGTAGTAATCTTCACAGGCTTGAAAGTTTCATTTGCAGACAATTCCACATCAGTATTTCATTGGAAGGAATTTCATGTATATGTTGGATTCAGCCGCTGTAGGATGCAGAATCTGTTTTATTTTGATCCTTTCATCTTTCCGTACATTGAGGTAGTTAGAGACTATGGCCCCCATTCAATTGAGCTTTCGGTAGCCCGTCAGTGAGGTTGCAAGATATTTTGCTATTCAATTGGCGTCTTTTGTGGCTTCGGACCGGCTTCCGAGTTACGAGCTTGAAAAAATGCAATGGTTAAACTTGTAACTTACAGCCTCCAGAAGACTTTGATCTGTCACTTTCGGGAGGCTAAAATAAGAAAATTCTATTCAATTGCTCAATTTCCCCAATGGAAATTGAAGGAGAAAATCTTACGAGTGGTAGAGAGGACCTACAAGAGGGTTAAACACCTATTCGTAGCACTGTAAATGCATATTAAAAATCAATACTGCACTGTAAATAACGGGGAAAGCGATGATAGACATTAGAATTAATTGCACAACATTCTCAAGCTCGAAAATCGGCAGGAAGTAATATACATTTTTATGTGTCATTTCGGGGTTAAATCAGTATCGGGTATCAATGAGTTAATACATATCAGGCCACCCATATGGACTAGAACAGTATTGGCATTCATTTTAAGAATCCTTGATTTTGCAGGTTTGCGAGTTTGATCGCATATCGGACCCCCGAACCTAATTGATTGACATGTATCCTCCATGTTCTACTGCCATAATTATGAATGCCTCATTTTCTATTGGCTGGTTCGAAATGGGCGTTTACAGGCTTGCTGAACTGATCATTTTTCCGCCCTGAACTGCTCCGACCCAGTGCATGGTTTATGGTTTTGTCTTGGGGCCCGTAACTTGTGGCCTTGAGCAAATGAATAGCATCACAATCAGAGATAAACGGGAGCCCGCAACACACTCGCAGACATTTGGCTGTCTGTAAACAAGTTGCGGTCTTGGAATTGAATCTGGCCCTATGATTGCTGCACCCCCTTCAATGCTCCAATTCAGATACTGGCCGAAATGGAGCTAATTAGCTCATAGACTAAGAGTGTTTTGCAGCAATTGGTTTAAAACTTTTGCAATGATAGGAAACTAGTTATGAAGTCAATTTAGAAGCTATTTGCTGTGATTTGGGCCCATGAACTGCCTTTATCCTAGCAGGGATTAGTCATCTAGCAAAAGTGGCAACTCATAATAAAATGCAATGACTTTATACTTATTATTAGTAGGTTCTGCTAGCATTTTTATATGCTAAGTGAATGCAGCATATGTCTTAACTGACACATAGTAATCATATTACACACACAGTTTTCCTGCCATGTGAACAAACCTATACTTTAATTTTAGATGAAGGATGGCTGGTTTCATTGATATTAGTTAGTTATTAGCAAACAGAAAATATAATCTATACATTTTGAATATTAGCAGATGGTGATTTTAATTGTAACACACAGAGGTACATAATTGTTTCCAATCAATTAGGTAATTTTATAACGCTATAGTTTAACAATTCTGAATCACATATAATAGTTGTCAAACTACGAATCGTCGTCACGCAAAGCGAGGGGCCGCATTTGCGGAGGTGAAGGCTCCCACGTCGGCTGCAATGAGCCAAAGGAGCATTGCAAGCTGCAAATGCGGCCCCTCACAAAGCGAGGGGCCACATTTGCGGAGGTGGAGGCTTTACGGCGCCTCACAAGCGGTTACAAACACACACACAAGCGCCACTTTAACAAAATAAATCTAACACGCAATCAATACATACGAACTTACACAAAAAAATATGACCCGCGGGTCATAGAACGCAAAATTTACGGACTTAGTCAAAAAAATACGAGATGCGGGACAAAATTACGACCTTAACGGCTGATCCAGGCGCACCTGAAAACATTAAATACACAATAAATACACACAAAAAAGACATAAAAACCTTACCCACAGCGAGGGGGGGGGAGGGGGCAAGTGAAGTTACACCTAAATTTAAGTCCAAGTTTAATCAGACGAAAATCCCTAAGCGAGAGAAAAAATGGCAGCCGGAAAAAACGAAAACGGGGCTACACGACCCTAAAGCCGCAAAACAACAGCAACCACAGACAGATTTTCAAAAAAGCCGTACAAGGTAAAGATACACTTTTAGCAAGGAGGCTAAATCATCCACACACGTGTACCGCATACACATTCGCCGTACACAGCTACACTAACGGCTTTCCCTCACGCATGCAGCCTATTTACACTACACACTGTACACACTGCGGACACTTACACCTCAGCTCCACAACACTGCAAACCTACATTGTATGCTGCAGGAACATCGAAACAGATTGTCAGCTCTTCAGCACAATACTTCCTGCATATATTACTTCAAATTAGAATTTATTAATTATTTAATTAGCATACAAAAACACATATACACAAAAAAGTAATGAGAAATTGCAGAAAACCTCGACTGCACCATCTTGTGGAAAGATCCTATGTTTTTTTATGACATGTATATAACAAAAAGTGTGTGTTTGCACATTGTATTTGTAATAGTAAGGACTTAACATGTATTATTAAGTACAGTATATACTGTATATTCATGGATTATAGGAATTGCATATAGAACAAAAGTAATTGTGCCCAAAAGAATGCTTTTCTTTTCATTGTGTTACTGTCCTAAAGGTTGGTGGTGATGTTTATTCTGTTATATGGACTAATTCCCATCTAATTCAGAAACAAATATCAAAATACTGTAGCTGATTGGTGTAGCAGGCATTACTAGCTCCAATGCACAGACAGGCAGTTTTAAGCTCCTTTCATAAGTAATATTCTGTATATAAGCCACATCATTAATTTTTACAATTTTGCTGTTTCATATATATCCACCTTTGATATTTAGTTTATTTGTGCATTGACTAATATATTCATATATTACCACATTTAATAAACTGACTTTTATTTATTTTATATTACTAAAATATTGTTTGTGATTGTGTGTTTGTTAAAAGGACATGAAAATATTTGTTTTTCTTCACTGAATCAGTACGATCATATTTGATAATGTGTCACAGTGTATGTTTTTTTTTTTTAAATGTTTTCCAAATGTAATCACTGTGAGATGAGATCTACACACTAAAGTATGCTCTCTTAATTTCCTGTTTTCAAATTTTACTATATAATATATTGGCCAGTGTAACAAAATAATAGACCAAATCAAAGAAATCAACAGGCCTAGCTCCCACCAGAGTATTACCTTCACTGAGACAGTTCCCTAACTAGCTGCTCTCATCCAGCTAAACCTGGGTGGAGCAAAAACAAAACATAATCATTCCAATAGTTAATTCACAACTACTGGCCTGAATCATTTGCACTCTTCTTCAAAGCAAACCTCAGCTCCAAGCTTCTGTATCTCTGTCTATGTCCTTCTTTAGCTTCAGAGAGAGTCCTATTTGGTTCAATCTGCCCAGAAAATACTAATAGTTTTCAAGTCATTACAAATACCAGTAATTTATTCAGCAGCTATTTTAAACACACAAAAAATAATTTCTAGCAATTAAATACTAGAGAATGTTTTATTACTTACCGTATATACTCGAGTATAAGCCAAGTTTTTCAGCCCTTTTTTTAAGGCAAAAAAGGGCCCCCTCGGCTTATACTCGAGTCACTCTCCCCCGTGTCTCTCTAACCCCCCGTGTGTCTCCCTAACCCCCCATGTGTCTCTAACCACCCCGTGTGTCTCTAACCCCCCGTGTGTCTCTCTACCCACCGCCGTGTCTCTTTCCCTCCCCTCTCCTCAACCTAAACCCCCCTCAACCCCCCTCCTCCACCTAAACCACCCTAAATACCTCCCCCCCTCTCCCCTCACTTACCTGCTTGTGCTCCGACCTCTGCTCCTTGACCCGCGCCGGCGCGCAGTCGGCTACCGGTATATGCTAATGACGCGGCTCGCATGTGACGTCACATGCGCGCCGGGTCAAGGAGCGGAGGCCGGAGCACAAGCAGGTTAGTGAGGGGAGAGGGGGGAGATATTTAGGGGGGTTTAGGTGGAGGAGGGGGGTTGAGGGGGTTTAGGTTGAGGAGGGGGTTGAGGAAGGGGGTTGGGGTTGAGGGGGATTGAGTGGGGAGGTTGAGGGGGGTTGAGGTTGAGGAGGTGGGTTGGGGTTGAGGGGGGGTGAGGTTGAGGAGGGGGGTTGAGGGGGGTTGAGGTTGAGGAGGGAGGTTGAGGATGGGGGTTGAGGATGAGGATGGGGGGCTTGAGGAGGGGGTTGAGGATGGGGGGGTTGAGGAGGAAGGTTGAGGAGGCGGTTGAGAATGGGGGGGTTGAGGAGGGAGGTTGAGGATGAGGAGGGAGGATGAGGAGGGAGGATGAGGAGGGAGGTTGAGGATGAGGAGGGAGGTTGAGGAGGAGGGGTTGAGAAGGGGGGTTGAGGATGGGGGGTTGAGGAGAGAGGATGAGGGTGGAGGGGTTGGGGAGGGGGGTTAAGGAGGGGGGGTTGGGGTTGAGGGGGGGTTGAGGTTGAGGAGGGTTGAGGTTGAGGAGGGTTGAGGTTGAGGAGAGGGTTGAGGATGAGGATGGGGGGGTTGAGGAGGGAGTATGAGGATGGGAGGCTTGAGGAGGGGGTTGAGGATGGGAGGCTTGAGGAGGGGGTTGAGGATGGGAGGCTTGAGGAGGGGGTTGAGGATGGGGGGGTTGAGGAGGGAGGTTGAGGAAGGGGTTGAGGATGGGAGGGTTGAGGAGGGAGGTTGAGGATGAGAAGGAAGGTTGAGGATGAGGAGGAGGGGTTGAGGAGGGGGTTGAGGTTGATGAGGGGGGTTGAGGATGGGGGGTTACATAGTTACATAGTTACATAGTAATTAAGGTTGAAAAAAGACTTTCAGTCCATCAAGTTCAACCTGTTAAGATCTCCTCTGATCTGCAATATGCGGATTAGTTATTAATTAAATTATTGATTAAATAATTATTAATAGTATAGTATTGGAGAAGGAATAAAGAGTTAGTCCATCAAGTTCAACCTTTTTAGATCTCTATTGATCTTTTTAATGTGGACTATTTATTATTATTTGTTAATTGTTATTTGATCCAGAGGAAGGCAAACAGAAAAAAAAAACATTGAAACTTTGCCAATTGTCTCATAAGGGGAAAAAAAGCAAAATTCCTTCCTGACCCCAGAAACTGGCGATCAAATTTCTCCATGGATCAATATTCCTTTGCTAGTTATCTAGGATAGCCTTGAATGCCCTCTTTATTCAAAAATATATCTAACCCCTTTTTGAAGTTGTCGATCGAATTCGCTGTCACCACCTCCTTTGGTAGAGAATTCCACAGTTTAACCACTCTAACTGTGAAGAACCCTTTTCTTTGTTTAAGGTGAATTTTTTTTTCCTCTAACCTCAAAGGATGTCCTCTTGTCAGTTGAAAATCTCTTGCTACAAAAAGTTCACAGCCTTATATTGACCCTGGATGTATTTATATAAAGTAATCATATCTCCTCTTAGATGCCTTTTTTCTAGCGAAAATAAGTTTAATTTTGTTAGTCTTTCTTCATAACTTAGCCCCTCCATTCCCCTTATTAGTTTTGTAGCCCTTCTCTGTACTTTTTCCAGCTCTATAATGTTTTTTTTATGAGGTGGTGCCCAAAATTGTACTTCATATTCCAAATGAGGACGTACTAGAGATTTGTAAAGTGGCAGAATTATATCTTCTTCCCTGGCTTCTATACCCTTCCTAATACATGCTAATATCTTATTTGCCTTTGCAGCCGCTGCTTGGCTTTGAGCGCTGTTACCTAGGTGGTTGTCCACTAGTACTCCCAAATCCCTTTCAATATCTGATACCCCTAGATTTGCTCCCTTAACATTATAGATTGCTTGGCTATTGTTCCTTCCCAAATGCATAACCTTACATTTATTTGTATTAAATCTCATCTGCCATTTAGCCGCCCATTTCTCTAATTTATGCAAATCCTTTTGTAGGGAAAGTATATCATTATCTGATTTTATTACCTTGCACAACTTCGTGTCATCAGCAAAAATGGAGACACTACATTCGAGTCCTACTTCAATGTCATTAATAAATATGTTAAAAAGGAGAGGACCTAATACTGAACCTTGAGGAACCCAACTTATCACATTCCATTCACAACAACCCTTTGCTTCCTGTCTTTTAGCCAGCTCTCGATCCATGAGCAGATATTTACTGCAATTCCTGTATCCCTTAGTTTGCTCACTAGTCTTCCATGTGGCACTGTATCAAATGCCTTTGAAAAATCTAAAAAGACTACATCCACTGAGTTACCCTGATCCAAGTTCCTACTAACCTCCTCATAAAAACGAATTAGATTGGTCTGACACTACCTATCCTTCATACATCCGTGTTGACTGCTACCTATGATCCTGTTCAAATAGACATATTCTTGTATTCTGTCCCTTATTAACCCTTCTAAAAGCATCCCAACTACAGAAGTGAGACTCACTGGTCTATAATTCCCTGGATTTGCTCTAGATCCCTTCTTAAATATAGGTATCACCTCTGCTTTTCTCCAGTCATCTGGTAGAGACCCTGTAGTGAGTGAGTCTTGAAAGATTAGATATAATGGTTTGGCTATTACAGAACCCAGCTCCCTCAGTACCCTTGGATGTATTCCATCAGGACCTGGGGCTTTATTAACATTTATTTTCTCCAACCTCTTTTGTATTACTTCCTGCGTTAACCAATTATTTAGTAAAGGTAGTGTAGCCCCATTATGTTGCGGTGTCCCAACCACTGGTACCTCCCTTGTGTAAATCGACGAAAATAACCTATTGTGAGGAATTGACTCTGCTGGGTTTTGAACCCTGGTCCCCAGGCTGCTATACCTCTTCCCTACCACTGCGCCAGCTTACCTTTGTGAATTCCATTGAGACCTTATAAGCTTGACTCTGCTAGCAATAGTATCAGTACCTAAGTCTCTTCAGCTGTGTCTGGTCAGGTGTCTGGTCCTTGGCCTATATAAGGCACTTCCTGTCTATTGATCCTTGCCAGATTATTGTGTGGTTCCTGATCACTTCAATAAACCTTGTTCCTGTTTTCACCTACAAGTTTGCGGAACTGGATTATTGCTGACCTTGGCTACTGGTCTCCACAACTTTGTGATTTCTATATCATTACAGAATAATATGGCCTTTTCATGGAGACCGCCGGGACAGATTCTGCATTGGCCCAGCAGGTTGCTTTATTTGCAAGAACTGTGCAGACCCAGGCACAGACCATCCAAGTGCTGCAGGACAAGGTAACTGAACTGCAAAATAAATTTCAGTCAATGCACAGTGAGTATACCAGCTACAGGGCACGTGATGCTGCGGCTGCTACTGTTACACCTGCACAAGAGGCCCGCTTGCCCCTGCCAGAAAAGTTTGGAGGAGATCGCAAAAAATGTAGGGGTTTCCTAAATCAATGCCGATTGCACTTCATGATGTTACCTCACCAATTTCCATCTGAAAGAGAGAAGGTGGGATTTATTTTTTCCTTATTCAAAGATGAAGCCCTGGCTTGGGGCTCCCCTCTTCTGGAACAAGACAGTCCAGTCTTGGGTAATCTAAATGACTTTCTTGAGGCTATGTGCCTAGTTTTTGATGACGCCAATCGATGTGCTACAGCAGAAGCCACTCTCCTTCATTTGCATCAAGGGAGGCGCTCGGTGGCTGAATATGCTGCTGAATTCAGACAGTGGGTTGCTGATACTACCTGGAACCAATCAGCCCAGATGTTCCACTTCAGAAAAGGTCTCTCAGAAGCTATAAAAGATGAGCTAGCTCGTGTTGATCTTCCTGCTGACTTTGATGCATTTGTGCGTTTGGCTATCCGTATTGATCAGAGACTTTCTGAAAGAAGATTGGAAAGACAGGGCTCTTTTGGACCAAGTACTACTCCAATTTCCTATTCAAGAACTTCTACTCCGATCCCACAAACACCTACAGACTCTGAGCCAGAGGCTATGCAGGTAAATCTAATAAGAGGGCCATTATCCAACGAAGAAAAACAGTGGTGACGCACTCACAATTTATGCCTTTATTGTGGTAGTGCAGGGCACTATGCCATCAATTGCCCTAGCAAATCCAAAAGAACAATAGCTATGGCGGCTGAGGGTGCACAGATTCGACACCAATCCCAGATTTCGGATCAACTGGATTCTGTCACACAACCCTTGTTTTCTCTGGCTCATGGTGAAGAGGGTATGTTGGCTCAACATCCTCATTTTGTGGTGCCTATCACGTTGCAATGTGGTGATCGTAAAATTTCAACTACCGCTATGATAGATTCTGGAGCAGGCGGAAACTTTATGGACATTAAATTTGCAGCAGGAAATAGAATTCAGTCTATCCCTAATTCTTCACCTGTGTTAATGGAGACAGTTGATGGTTCTCCACTTACGTCAGGACCGGTTACACATGAGACTGTGCCCTTAAAGTTGACTGTGGTAGTGAATCACCATGAGGCTATCTCTTTCCACCTAATTTCCTCAACACAGTTTCCAGTGATTTTGGGGGTACCTTGGCTTGCTCTGCATAACCCACAGATTGATTGGAAGATCAGAACTTTGTCCTTTCCTTCAGAACACTGCTTAATGAATTGTCAACCCTCTAAGGTAACACCTGTTGCCACAACAATTAATGAAATGGTTGCTACAAACTTGACTAAGCTTCCTCTACAATATCAGGATTTAGCAGATGTCTGTGATAAGAAGAATGCTGATCAGCTTCCACCACACAGGCCTTATGATTGCCTAATAGAGCTGTTGCCTGGGGCTGCTATCCCATTTGGCCGTATATATTCCCTTTCTGAACCTGAATTGAAAGCTCTTCGTGAATATCTACAAGAAAATCTTGCCAAAGGCTTTATTCGACCATCTACTTCTCCAGCAGGAGCTCCTATTTTCTTCGTAGAAAAGAAAGATGGCAGCCTACGGCCATGCGTTGATTACAGGGACATTAATAACATCACTGTTAAAAAACGCTACCCCTTGCCTCTGATTCCTGAACTTTTGGAGAGACTTCGCTCAGCTAAAATATTTACGAAGCTTGATCTTCGGGGGGCATATAATCTGGTTCGCATAAGACCCAATGATGAATGGAAAACAGCTTTCAGAACCAGGTACGGGCATTACGAATATCTAGTAATGCCTTTTGGGCTGTGTAATGCCCCTGCAACTTTTCAGCATCTTATCAATGATGTACTACGAGATCTCCTGGATCAGTTTGTTGTGGCATATTTGGATGATATCCTAATATTCTCTGATAATCTTGAAAACCAGAGAAAACAGGTCCGTATAGTTCTAGAGCGCCTTCGTACCCACCGCCTATACATTAAACTAGAAAAATGTGAGTTTGAACAAACAGACATTCAATTCCTGGGGTATGTAATAACTCCCAAAGGTTTAAGTATGGACGCAAGTAAAATTAAAGCTGTGCTGGACTGGCCCATCCCCAAGAATGAAAAAGATGTTCAGAGATTTGTGGGGTTTGCCAATTTTTACAGGCGTTTCATTAAGAATTTCTCTGCCGTTATTACACCGATCACTGAACTCACACGTAAGGGGACTCCTTTTCAGTGGTCCGATAAGGCGGATACCGCATTTTCCCGATTGAAGACTCTGTTTACCTCTGCCCCTGTCCTGGTACATCCTCAGCCGGAATTACCATTTATTGTGGAAGTTGATGCTTCTGATTCAGCTGTTGGTGCTATACTGTCTCAAAGGACTGGACCTAAGATGCTGTTACATCCGTGTGCCTTCTATTCCCGCCAGATGGTGCCAGCAGAAAGAAACTATGACATAGGGAATAAAGAACTATTGGCTATAAAAGCTGCCTTCACCGAATGGAGACATCTCTTGGAGGGAGCTACCCATCCAATTACTGTCCTCACAGATCACAAAAATCTGGAATGTATTCGATCAGCTAAGAGACTGTCAGCCAGACAAGCACGCTGGTCCCTATTCTTCTCAAGGTTTAATTTTTTGGTTACATACCGTCCTGGCTCCAAGAATGGTAAGGCGGATGCCTTGTCTAGAATAGCTGACCCCCTCCATACTACCGTAACCAAGACCACCATCTTGCCAGAGGATATATTTATAGGAGTTACATTTCCTTCTGATCTGATGTCTCGCATTAAAAAGGGCTACGCTGAAGACCCAGTTCTTCGTGATTCTCCTCGTGACCTCCATATGACGATGCTTAATGGGTTTTGGATTTTTCAACAACGTCTGTTTGCTCCCGAGTCAGTGCGACTGGACCTTTTACGTCTCTACCATGACTCAAAATCAGCAGGTCATCCAGGAATCCGAAAGACACAAGAGCTACATGCCTGATCCTTTTGGTGGCCGAAGTATCATGAGGATGTTAAGAAGTATGTGTCCTCTTGTGATGTATGTGCCAGACATAAGACTCCTCGCTCATCCGCCTGTTGGCTTGCGTCAGCCTCTTCCGATTCCTCATCATCCCTGGGGATCTATATCCATGGACTTTATTGTGGAACTACCTCCTTCTAAGGAACACACTACCATTCTTGTTGTTGTGGACAGGTTAACTAAGATGGGTCATTTCATACCAGCTCGTGGTCTCCCTTCAGCTAAACAGACGGCTGACCTGGTTATTCGGGAAATATTTCGCTTGCATGGAGTGCCTGATTAAGTAGTTTCTGACAGGGGAGTGCAGTTTACGTCTCGTTTTTGGAAACATTTTTGTTCTAATCTAGGTATTAATGTAAATCTGTCGTCAGCTTTTCATCCGCAAAGTAATGGAGAGAGTGAGCGAACCAACCAGACTTTGGAGCAATATTTGCGGTGCTATATTAGTTACCTGCAGGATGTCTGGCTGGATTTTCTACCCACAGCGGAGTTTGCCTATAACAATGCCCAACACTGCTCCACTTCTTTGAGCCCATTTTTTGCCAACTATGGTTACCATCCGACCTTTCTAGTCAGTCTCCCAATTACTACTTCCATTCCTGCTGTCACTGACTGGCTAACGGCCTTACGTGATTCCCAAGCACTGTTGAAAGAGACTCTTTTGGAGGCTCAGGAATGTTACAAAAGAGCTGCTGATAGGCATAGAAAGGAGGCCCCAGTCTATCACGTTGGTGACAAGGTGTGGCTGTCAACAAGGAATCTCAAGCTTCGGATTCCTTCTCATAAATTGGGTCAAAGGTTCATGGGACCTTTTGAGATCATTGCTCAGATCAATGCTGTCACTTTCCGTTTAAAACTCCCAAATTCCATGAAAATACATCCAGTGTTTCACGTTGCACTGCTTAAACCTTTTCATGAAAACACTTTCCCTGGCCGAGCCCTGCCTGCCCCACCTCCAGTCCTCGTGGATGGTGAGGATGAGTATGAAGTGGACAAAATTCTTGACTCCAGGATCTTCCGTGGCAAGCTTCAGTATCTGGTTCGCTGGAAAGGCTATGGTGAGGAGGAGAGTTCGTGGGAACCAGTGGACAATATTCACGCTCCTGATCTCCTTCGGTCTTTTCATGTGCAGTACCCTGCTAAACCAGGTAATAGGGCATCCAGAGGCTGCACCTATAGAGGCGGGGGTAATGTGAGGAAGTGACTCTGCTGGGTTTTGAACCCTGGTCCCCAGGCTGCTATACCTCTTCCCTACCACTGCGCCAGCTTACCTTTGTGAATTCCATTGAGACCTTATAAGCTTGACTCTGCTAGCAATAGTATCAGTACCTCAGTCTCTTCAGCTGTGTCTCTTCAGCTGTGCCTATATAAGGCACTTCCTGTCTATTGATCCTTGCCAGATTATTGTGTGGTTCCTGATCACTTCAATAAACCTTGTTCCTGTTTTAACCTACAAGTTTGCGGAACTGGATTATTGCTGACCTTGGCTACTGGTCTCCACAACTTTGTGATTTCTATATCATTACACCTATATAACCTGGCCTGTGTCACATTGTAATGGTCCTATCGATTCCTTCCTGGCCTTCTTCCCATTAATATATTTAAAAAATATTTTAGGGTTTGTCTTACTTTCCATTGCAACTGACTTCTCATTTTCTATTTTAGCCAGTCTAATAGCCCTTTTGCAAGACTTGTTGATTTCCTTATAGTCACATAAAGCTGCCTCTGTTCCCTCCTTCTTGTATAATTTAAATGCATATTTCTCTTTCCGCATCATGATCTTTAAGTCATTGTTAAGCCACATGGGATGTGATTTACTCCTATTCATTTTATTCCCACATGGTACATGCTGATGAGTATGTTTATTTAGTAAGGATTTGAATGTTGTCCATTTATTTTCAGTATTCTTCCCTGTAAGTTCTTTGTCCCAGTCTATATGTTGTATTGCTTCCCGTAGCCCATTAAAGTTAGCGCTTTTAAAATTTAGAGTTTTTGTTGGCCCCTTACAACTCTGTTTTTTGTATTCAATCTCAAATGAGACTGTATGTTGTGATCACTGTTCCCCAAGGGTTCCCCTATTTTTACATTTGATATTATATCAATATTACTTGTGATGACTAAATCCAAGATGGCCCCATTTCTAGTAGGTTCTTGTATTACCTGGGCCAGATAATGATCCCTGAGTGTACTCAAGAACCTGCTCCCCTTAGCTGAGCTGCTGGTCTCATTTATCCAGTTTATTTCAGGGTAATTAAAGTCTCCCATAATTAGAACTTGCCCATGCTTAGCTGCATTTCCAATCTGTAACAATAATTGTTTTTCCTCACTTTCAGCTATATTTGGGGGTTTATAGCATACTCCCACCAATATGCGTTTAGAATTAGCTCCTCCACTATTTAGCTCAACCCACAAAGATTCAATGATGCCGTTAGTGCCAGCATAAATATCTTCTCTGACTATAGGCTTAAATTCAGGCTTAACATAAAGACAGATCCCTCCTCCTCTTTTACCATTTCCCCTATCTTTCCTAAATAGGTTATAACCATCCAGATTAACAGTCCAGTCATGAGATTCATCCCACCATGTTTCCGTAATGCCTATTAAGCCCCATTTTTCTTGTACTGCTAATATTTCTAGCTCATCCATTTTCCCAGGCAAACTTCTTGCGTTAGCAACCATACACTTTATGTTGCTATGGCTCTGCTGTTGTGAAGTGCCTGCCACTGTATTTGAGGCCCCTATTAATACCTCCCTACTTTCTATTGAAACCCTCCCCCCTTCTCCTCCACCATGGGTAACTAATTCATCCCTTTCCCTCTCTACCCTATTTACCCCAATACTTCTATATAGTCCCTCCCCCCCACCTACACGTTTAAAAACTCCCCCAGCCGTTCTACCATCCTATCCCCGAGCACAAAAGCGCCCTCATCATTAAGGTGCAATCCATCCCTGCTATAGAGATTGTACCCAAGTGAGAAGTCAGCCCAGTGCTCTAAAAACCCAAAACCCTCTGCACTGCAGCACTTTTTAAGCCACGCATTAACCTCCCTAAGCTCCTTCTGCCTCCCTGGGCTAGCACGTGGCACTGGTAGTATCTCAGAAAATACTACCTTGGAGGTCCTTGCTTTAAGCTTATTCCCTAATTCTCTAAAAATCATTCTTTAGGACGCTCCATCTTCCACTAACTTTGTCATTGGTACCAATGTGTACCAAGACCGCCGGTTCATTACCAGCCCCTCCCAATAATTTATCCACCCGATCCACAACATGCCGAACCCGAGCACCCGGGAGACAGCAAACTGTTCGATTGCTGGGATCTGGGTGACAAATTACCCTGTCTACCTTCCTAATAATAGAGTCCCCTATCACCAAAACATGTCTGTTGCTCTGCCTATTCTGCCCTCCCTCTCCTCCAGTAGAACTGTTCTCCCGGCTGTTAGAGGGAACAGCTCTATCTGGCATTGCCATTCCTGAATGGACATCCCCAACAGTTTCACTCAATCTGGCAAATCTGTTGGTGTTTGCCAACTCAGAACTGGCCTGCCTCCTCCTGTTCCCCCTGATTCCCCTTCTAACTGTAACCCAGCTACCTCCCTGGCCATCCTCACTAGCCCCAGCTCCTCCCTCCATACTAGGCCCAGCTAAACTGTGCTCCGTGAGCACCAACTCCCTTTCCAGTGTGACAATATCATGAAGTGTTGCAATTCTCCTCTCCAGATTTCAATTTGAGCTTCCAGAGAGGCAACATGCTCACACCTGTCACAGAGGTATGGACCCTGGATCATCTGTTCCAGTAGTGCATACATTTGGCAGGATGTACACTGAGTGAGGTTTCCACTGGACTGACTCATGATTATCAGTTACAAAAATACAGTGAGAAAACAAATCAATGTATTTGTATAAAGATTTATTTTCCACACGTTAAACTAAACAAAACAGAAACAATATATACGTTTGTTTTCTGTTTTTTCTTATAATACCCCTTTTCTTTGGATTTCCTCCTTTTATTTAATCTCCTACACACCAACTACAGTTACACTAGAAATGATTGCAAGCTCCCAAGCTCTCCCTTCCCTTGATAAAATAGACCCCACCTACTCGCCTGTACAATGATAAATGAGCACAGGATAGAAAACACTGTCCTGCCCCACAGAACCGATTCAACAGAAAATAACTAAATGCATACAGATATAACTTACACAGGCCAAGCCACACCCACTCTCACCTGTACACTGATTATTGCAACAGGACAGAAACATCTGCACTGACTTACAGAGCGGATGCAAACCAGGCCTCACACAAATGCACCCAGATATAACTTACACAGGCCAAGCACACCCACTCTCACCTGTACACTGATTATTGCAACAGGACAGAAACATCTGCACTGACTTACAGAGCGGATGCAAACCAGGCCTCACACAAATGCACCCAGATATAACTTACACAGGCCAAGCCACACCCAATCTCAGCTGTATCACTGATCACTGCAACAGGACAGAAAACTGTGCACCGACTTACAGAGCGGATTCAAACCAGACCTCACACAAATGCACCCAGATATAACTTATACAGGCCAAGCCACACCCACTCTCACCTGTACACTGATTACTGCAACAGACAGAAAACTCTGCAATTACTTACAGAGCGGATTCAAGGGTTGAGGGGAGAGGATGAGGTTGGGGGGGTTGAGGAGGGAGGTTGAGGAGGGGGTTGAGGATGAGGAGGGAGGTTGAGGAGGGGGGTGAGGATGAGGAGGGAGGTTGAGGATTAGGAGGGAGGTTGAGGATGTGGAGGGAGGTTGAGGATGAGGAGGGAGATTGAGGATGAGGAGGGAGGTTAAGGATGAGGAGGGAGGTTGAGGAGTGGGGTTGAGGAGGGTGATAAGGGAGGGGGGAAGAGACACAGAGAAGGGAGAGGTTGGAAGAGACAAAGGGAAGGGAGAGGGGAGAAGAGACACAGGGAAGGGAGAGGGGAGAAGAGACACGGAGAGAGAGGGGGACACAGAGGGCACAAGAGGGACACAGGGGGCACCCTCGGCTTATACTCGAGTCACTCATTTTACAGAGTACTATGTGGTAAAATGGGTGCCTCGGCTTATACTCGGGTCGGCTTATACTCGAGTGTATACGGTACATTGTGTTTACATATGGTTCCATAACATGTCATTGCTAATCTTAATATCCTGAAAATATGATTTGAGACAGCATTACAAAACAATAACACACATCTAACACTGAAATTTAAATTATTATTTTGTAGGTGAAGGCTAATATGAAGCAACAGAGTCTAATGTTAAAAACAAAAGTTGATCTCAGAGTAAGAACAGACTTTAATAATGGAAACTCTTCAAAACTGTCAAAGGTCATTCATTTTAGATATGGTAAGATATTCAATTTCTTATTCTACAAGTAATTTAGAACTTGTCAGGTTTATCTTTTTATGTTTGAGGAAGTAGGAAGCCAAAGTTTAATTTTTTGGTTTTTGTGTTGAGGACACATGGTCTCCATCAGCAATAATTGATAACAACAGAAAGGGATCTAATGCTAAATGAAAGAAAATTGCATTTCATATTTTAAATTCTATATTTAACAAAAGGAATTGGTCTACAAAAAGATACTTGATTAGGAATGTTGTCATGCTAAGATGTAGATAGATAGAGCTACGATGTACGCCATACTGATATTATTTGGTAATGTGTCTGAGATTAAACTAGAATTATAAAGTGATGCTAAATGTTGAATAATTGGAACCTTAAGAATTGTATAAATTCACCCACAAAATCCATCTAACCCAGGTGATTTGTTCTTTATTAGATTAGTAACTGGTTAATAATTTAGGTCATGCACACCTAAATACCGTCTTAAAGCATCTTATCAATAGGGACATCACTAACTCTGTTACCCTGCCTAAATAGGGTTTTTTACTGCAACTGTTCTGATAAATAATTTTTCAATAAAAGATTGGAAGGAACTTCCTAATGCCAGGCTACTGTATGCTTTCTGTGAATAGTGTGCTGTAGTTTCCTACAACACTAGCAGCAGATACTGAGTTATCTGGACCACTAGATGCTCCACCATAAATTCTTGTTTGTTAATTTGAGGCATAATCTCAAGACTAATTTTTAAAAAACTAACTTTTAAACAGGACAGGATTATCTGTGTCATAGTGTTAAGTAACTTTGGTATAAATCAGTTATTCAGAATGTTTCTCTGTGAATTATCCATAGACTTTTCATTTAACTAGTTCTGCTTGCCACCTGCCTCAATCTTTTGCTTGGGACCCATGCAATTAAGTTTGCTACTTGTCCTGATCCCATCTTGATTTTTGGATCAGAATCCCTACATTTATAAGGGACTATAACTGCCAAATCTAGCCCATATGGCTATATTGTGAAGTGAACTTGTAAGCCTTGACATGTAGTTTCTGACTGCTGGTAAGTAAACCCCCATGCAACATAACTTTAAAAAAAAACTGAATAGATCAAAACAAATAATAGAGCAGCAAACCTCAAAATGAGCTAAGCCTATAGAACTTAAACAATTAAAAAATAAGAATATACATTCAAATGTTGATCTCTTTGTTAAGGGAAACATGGAGAAGCAAGCAATGTTTCCTGTATGATGTACAAATGTTCTATAAGATGTGATTGGACTTTTGGTAAAAACACACCACAAGACACCACTTATTCAGTTTACTTAACGTAAGTATATGTTCACATGACACAAATAATGTCTAAAAGTATTTATATCAGGTTACTAATTGTATTCTTCTTTGTACAGAGAGAATGAAAATGAAATTATATGTCAAAAATATGAAATTAATACTGACGGAGATAGGAGTACATGTGAAATTTCAGACCTGAATAAAACAAGTATAGATTATTTTGATGACACATTCGTGATAGTAGAAGGTTCTAGCAAAGAAAAAATACAAATAATTGCGGATACATTTATTCCAACAGAAACAGGTATAACGTAACAAGAGATTGTTGTGTGAAAATTCTGAAAAAGCTCATGTATGTAATATTAGATTATTTTCTATGATAAAATATGCTTGAAATAGTATACACACATATAATTTTTTTTACACACAAACACATATATATGTATATATATATATATATATATATATATATATATATATATATATATATATATATATATATAGTGGATATAAAAAGTCTACACACCCCTGTTAAAATGTCAGGTTTCTGTGCTGTAAAAAAATGAGACAAAGATAAATCATTTCAGAACTTTTTCCACCTTTAATGTGACCTATAAACTGTACAACTCAATTGAAAAACAAACTGAAATCTTTTAGGTAGGGAAGAAAAAATATAAAAATAAAATAATATGGTTGCATCAGTATGCACATGCTTAAACTAATACTTTGTTGAAGCACCTTTTGATTGTATTACAGCACTCAGTCTTTTTGGGTATCAGTCTATCAGCATGTCACATTTTGACTTGGCAAGATTTGCCCACTCTTCTTTGCAAAAACACTCCAAATCTGTCAGATTGAGAGGGCATCTCCTGTGCACAGCCCTCTTCAGATCACCAAACAGATTTTCAATCAGATTCAGGTTTGGGCTCTAGCTGGGCCATTCCAAAACTTTAATCTTCTTCTGGTGAAGCCATTCCTTTGTTGATTAAGATGTATGCTTTGGGTCATTGTCATGCTGAAAGATGAAGTTCCTCTTCATGTTCAGCTTTCTAGCAGAAGCCTG
This sequence comes from Discoglossus pictus, assembly GCA_027410445.1. Classification (NCBI taxonomy): domain Eukaryota; kingdom Metazoa; phylum Chordata; class Amphibia; order Anura; family Alytidae; genus Discoglossus; species Discoglossus pictus. The sequence continues at coordinate 112,470,066 of CM050164.1, forward strand.
AAGGTTTTGTGCCAATATTGACTTGTATTTGGAACTGTTCATAATTTCCTCTATCTTAACTAAGGCCCCAGTTCCAGCTGAAGAAAAACAGCCCCAAAGCATGATGCTGCCACCGCCATGCTTCACTGTGGGTATGGTGTTCTTTTGGTGATGTGCAGTGTTGATTTTGCGCCAAACGTATCTTTTGGAATTATGGCCAAAAAGTTCAACCTTGGTTTTATCAGACCATAACACCTTTTTCCTGCATGCTTTTGGGAGACTTCAGATGTCTTTTTGCAAAATGTAGCCTGGCTTGGATGTTTTTCTTCGTAAGAAAAGGCTTTTGTCTTGCTACTCTACCCCATAGCCCAGACATATGAAGAATACAGGAGATTGTTGTCACATGTACCACACAGCCAGTACTTGCCAGATATTCCTGCAGCTCCTTTAATGTTGCTGTAGGTCTCTTTTTAGCCTCCCAGACCAGTTTTCTTTTCATCTTTTCATCAATTTTGAGGGAGCTCCAGTTCTTGGTAATGTCACTGTTGTGCCATATTTTCTCCACTTGATGATGAATGTCTTCACTGTGTTCCATGGTATTTCTAATGCCTTGGAAATCCTTTTGTACTCTTCTCCTGACTGATACCTTTTAACAATGAGATCCCTCTGATGCATTGGAAGCTCTCTGTGGACCATGGTTTTTGCTGTGGGATGCGATTAAGAAAATTTCAGGAAAGACCAACTAGAGCAGCTGAACTTTATTTGGGGTTAATCAAAGGCACTTTAAATGATGGCAGGTGTATGCTGACTCCTATTTAACATGATTTGGAATGTGATTGCTTAATTCTGTACACAGCTACATCCCCAGTTATAAGAGGGTGTGCAGACTTATGCAACCACATTATTTTTATTTTTTATTTTTCTTCCCTCTACCTAAAAGATTTTAGTTTTTGTTTTTCAATTGAGTTGTACAGTTTATAGGTCACATTAAAGGTGGAAAAAGTTCTGAAATGATTTATCTTTGTCTCATTTTTTTACAGCACAGAAACCTGACATTTTAACAGGGGTGTGTAGACTTTTTATATGCACTGTATATGTATGTATATATATATATATATATAATTTTTTTTTTATTATTATTTTTATTTTATTTATATATATTTTATATATGTAACTTGCCAGCCTGCAACCTTAACAATACTTTAATTAAGTTTTTTGCCAATAAAATTCCAGTGTTGTTTCATAATATAATATCATTTGTAATATAAAAAACAACACAACCATTTTTTATCAACTATTACATTCCCTAAATAACTAACACATCAACAAACATGCTTATACATGTAACTTTGGTGGTTCCCTTTGTATCATTTTGGAACTATTTAGGTTGGTTTTAGTTGTTAAAAGTTGACTTTTTGAAAATGATTGTTTCCATATAGGCAAATAGTGCTCATCCACCAATACGTCCCTTTGAACCCTTAAACAAAGCAAATGCAACATATTTAAAAAAACAGGTTCTATATTAATTTAAGTGTTTGTAATGTTTGAACTTTAAATTGTAAGAAATTGCTGTGTTAATAAAGAAATTATCACACTGGAATTATGTCAATGTAGGTATCAAGTAATATGCATTGTTATACAGGTTAAAAGTGTTGTTTAATTAAAGTGGTTGAATATAAATGCTGGTCTGGTTTATTTTTACAAAATGGGTGGTGACTCCTGCCTAATCAATTTGTATATATTATTTTAACATGTAAATATCGATTTCACTGCAGTCAAGAAGCAAAATGTTCATTTAGTGTGGCTATCGTAAAGGTGTGGGTTAATTAGGCCCGAGGATAGCTTTATGCCAGGTAGCCTTATATTCCATAAATGTGTTTGACCCTATCACTTGCGCTGGAAGCTAGTGGCAGTTACATACTAATGTTTTATAAAGTACGGTACATTATCACTATCAATTATCAATATTATTACAATTATTTTGTGTATAATAAATTAAAAATAATTATATACAATCGTATATAAATTATAATATCATATGTGATATCATGAATGATGTCACCTAGTGTTATAGATGATGCCATGAGTGATGTCATCAGAAAAACCTTTGAAGTGGGAAGGATGTTAAGGTTGCATGCATCCTTAACTTCACAATTTCATGTGTTTTTCATTTTTAAGTTACACCATCCTGCATTGCAACCTTAACTATAATGCAGTTTTTGCCTAGATAGATAGATAGATAGATAGATAGATAGATAGATATGAATTTTTACCCAACTTACCATTTCAAAGTGATAGTTAAGGCGGAGTCGGACACTCCATTCTAACCTCATTTACTTGTGATTAATCTCTATTACAACTGTTTTAAGTTTCAGAATTATTTTTTGCAGAAGTCTACAGCCAACCATTAAAAATTGGGGTATATGTTGAAAATGATATCAAAATAAATTGGTCAAAACCATATACTGTATATGTCTGCAGTAATCATTGCTTTAAATATGAGATTCAAGTAAATAGAAGTGGAACCATACCGGTAAGTTCAGTAACACTGTTTTTTTTTTTCTTCTTTTTAGCTATTCAAACAGCCAAATGCTAAATTTTAAAAATATTTCCTACTGATATTTTATAATGGGGATCATGGTGAAAGAGATTTTCTAATATTGCTGCAAATATAATATAAATATTTATAGTGAAGTAAATGTGATTGTTTTAATGGCTAAGGGCCCGAGTAAATTGCCCAATTCGTAAATTTATACACACTTAAAATCACTCTTAATATCGCTACATATTCAGCAAATATTACTTATTGAATTACTTATTGGCACTAATAAATTCATAAGTCAATAGAATGCATATAAATATTTATTTAAAAAAAACACACAAAGCAAAATGTATGAGTTCAAGGCATTTGCAAGTAGCTAATAGAATATGGCCCTAAGAGGGATAACAGTATGAGCAAGGAATGAAATAAAGAAAATCTCCTATAATATATTCATCAGGATCTGGCATTACATTACACAAACAAACAAGATGAACAACACAGTGATGATGTGAAGAGATAAGAATCACACTGTGACATCAAATTAACAACACAGCTACTTTGATCATTCTGGGTTGAAAAACGTGTTTTAGGACTTAATTAGGCTGTCATTACGAATACCCAGTGAATAAAGTTTTAAAATGACATAGAATAAGGTGATTGGGATCCTTTGAAAGTTACCCATCAATATCATAACTCTCGGATCTTGGATGTTGTGTCCATTTTGACAGAAATGGGGTCCCACTGGAGTTCCTGTTTGCTTGTTAATATTTAATTTCACCTATATAAAGTCTGTGTTTGAGCATCAAACACAATGACGAGATATTAGAAGAACTGCATGAAGAAAGAAAAACACAGATTTTATTATATTGGTCACAGTATGGTAATAGTACCTTATATGTGGATGCGTAGGTAACACAATTCTTTTATAGGCGTGGAGAGGTACCCTGTTGTTGCAGTGGTGAAGGCAGCCCTAACTATCCTGTGTTTTTAGTTAGGGATTGTCGGAAGCATATCAGAATAGACTATGGATAGCTATTTCTCATCTATATGTAATATTGGTTACAATTCTTTTGATTTCCAGAGCAGAGGTTCAAATACCAGATTGTGATGTATATATTATAGCAGATTATTCTTTATTTCCTACCTTGACTGATGAAGGGGCTATGTGATCCCTTTTAGTTTACTTCACTTTGTCTCCTGTTTCTTCCACAGCTAACACTTTATCACTCAAAAGTAAGGAAAATTAACAAGCCAACAAAACTAGCAGCTGCTAACTTTTTTATGGTCCCCCTGCGTGATACAGTCTGCGCCATAAGTTATCTGGTACACTGCTTTCTGGGTGCTAGTCTAAATTAAGAATGCACCCACAGGAGCAAAACTTCACATTACCAACGTCTGCAAGACAGTTTTCATGTTTTCAAGCTGAAAAGGAGTCAATGTTAAGAAGTTCTGTGCATATAATTTATTAGTATTATTCTAAATTATCAATCAAAAGGTCTGTGCAATTTGAAAAACTGGTAGTATGAAGCTTGAGTGTGGTTATGCTTAGTCAAAATGTTATGTGCAAGGTCACTGATGTGGACCATGACAGCATTCAGGGGTGCACATAGGGAGAAAGGGGGTTGTTTCAAAGGCTAAATTCAGGAAAGAGACACAAGGGTGAGGAAGGGAAAGAGACACAGGGGAGGGAGAGGGGGTATAGACACAGGGGAGGGAGAGCAGGGCAAAGAGGGAGTAGAGGGGGAAAAGACAGGGGAGGGAGAGGGAGGGAGAGGAGGGGGTAAATGAAACACGAGAGGGAGAGGAGAGGGAAATGAGACACAAGGGAGGGAGAGGAGGGGGAAAGGAGACACAAGGGAAGGAGGGGAGGGGGAAATGAGACATAAGGGAGGGAGGGGAGAAATTAGACACAAGTGAGAGGGGGGAATGAGACACAAGGAAGGGAGGGGGAAGGAGTCACAGGTGAGAGGGGGGAATGAGACACAAGAGAGGGAGGGAGGGAAGGAGACACAGGTGAGGGTTGAGGTGGAAAGGAGACACAAGGGAGGGAGAGGAGGGGGAAAGGAGACACAAGGTAGGGAGAGGAGGGGGAAAGGAGACACAAGGGAGGGAGAGGGAGGAAGAGACACGGGGGAGAGGGGGTAAGATACACAGGGGAGGGTGAGGGGAAGGAGACACAGAGGAGGGAGAGCAGGGCATAGAGGAAGTAGAGGGGGAAAAGACAGGGGAGGGAGAGGGGGACAGATACAAGGGAGGGAGAGGAGGGGGAAATGAGACACAAAGGAGGGAGAGAAGGGGGAAATGAGACACAAGTGAGAGAGAGGAGGGGGAAAGGATACACAAAGAAGGGAGAGGAGGGGCAAAAAGAGACACAAGGGAGGGAGAGGAGGGGTAAGGATACACAAGGTAGGGAGAGGAGGGGGGAAAGGAGACACAAGTGAGGGAGAGGAGAGGGTAAATGAGACACAATGGAGGGAGAGGAGGGGGGAAAGGAGACACAGGTGAGGGAGAGGAGAAGGGAAACAAGACACAAGGGAGGGGGGGATAATACAGGGAGGGGGAAATAAGACACAATGGGGGGAGAGGAGGGGGAAAGGAGACACAAGGGAGTGAGAGGAGGGGGTAAGGAGACACAAGGGAGGGAGAGGAGGAGGAAATGAGACACAAGGTAGGGGTTGAGACACAAGGGAGGGAGGGGGAAATGAGACACAAGGGAGAGAGGTGGGGATATGAGACACAATGGAGGGGTGGGGGAAAGGAAATACAAGGGAGGGAGAGGAGGGGGAAAGGAGACACAAGGGATGAAGAGGAAGGTAGAATGGAGACACAAGGGAGGGAGAGGAGAGGGAAAGCAGACACAAGGGAGGGAGAGGGGGAGAGACACAGAGGAGGGAGAGCAGAGCAAATAGGGAGTAGAGGGGGAAAAGACAAGGGAGGGATAGGGGGAACAGACACAAGGGAGGGAGAAGAGAGGGTAATGAGAATCAAGGGAGGGAGAGGGGGGAATGAGACACAAGGGAGGGAGAGGAGGGGTAAAGGAGACACAAGTGAGGGAGAAAAGAGGGAAATGCGACACAAGGGAGGGAGAGGAGGGGGAAAGCAAACACAAGTGAGGGAGAGGGGAAATGAGACACAAGGGAGGGAGAGGAGGGGGAAAGGAGACACAAGGGAGGGAGAGGAGAGTGGAGTGAGAGCGAGACACAAGGGAGGGGGGAATGAGACACAAGTGAGGGAGAAAAGGGGGAAATGCGACACAAGGGAGGGAGAGGAGGGGGAAAGCAAACACAAGGGAGGGAGGTGGGAAATAAGACACAAGGGAGTGAGAGTAGGGGGGAAAGAGAGACAAGGGAGGGAGAGGAGGGGGGAAGGAGACACAAGGGCGGCAAAGGAGGCTGGAAAGGAGACACAAGGGAGGGAGAGGAGGGGGCAAAAGAGACACAATGGAGGGAGGGGGTAATGAGACACAAGGGAGTGGGTGAGACACAAGAGAGGGATGGGGTGAGACACAATGGAGGGAGGTGGTGAAAATGAGACACAAGGGAGGGGGAGGGGGAAAGGAGACAAAAGGGAGGGAGAGGGGGAGACACAGGGGAGAGAGAGTAGGGCAAAGAGGGAGTAAAGGGGGGAAAGAAAGTGGAGGGAGAGGGGGGAACAGACACAAGGGAGGGAGAGGAGGGGGAAATGAGACACAAGAGAGAGAGGAGGGGGAAATGAGACACAAATAAGGGAGAGGAGAGGCAAAAAGAGACACAAGGGAGGGAGAGGGTCGAAGGAGACACAAGGGAGGGAGAGGAGGGGGGAAATGAGACACAAGTGAGGGAGAGGAGGGGGAAAGGAGACAAAAGTGAGTGAGAGGGGAAATGAGACACAAGGGAGGGAGAGGAGGGGGAAATGAGACACAAGGGAGGGAGAGGAGGGGGAAAGGAGACACAAGTGAGGGAGAGGAGGGGGAAAGGAGACACAAGGGAGAGAGAGGAGGGGAAAGGAAACACAAGGGAGGGAGAGGAGGGTGAAAGGAGACACAAGGGAGGGAGAGGAGGGGGGAAAGGATACACAAGAGAGGGAGAGGAGGGGTGAAAGGAGACACAAGTGAGGGAGAGGATGGGGAAAGGAGACACACGTGAGGGAGAGGAGGGGGGAAAGGAGACACAAGGAATGGAGAGGAGAGGGGAAATGAGACAGAAGGGAGGGGGTAGACAGGAGAGGCTCGCTATGTGCGATGAAGGTGCTCACATTGGGTGGCAAGTAGCATTGCCAGCATTCAAATTTTATTGCCGTCATTTTTGATGGTCAAGTTGCTAGTATATATATATTATACATACATATATATATATATATATATATATATATATATATATATTTGTGAATTGCCCATCAAAAAATGACAGCAATAGAATTGTAAGTCAAGAAATGGTGTTTGGCACAGACATTATTTTTTGTGGTGGTCTGAGATGTCGGCGGTGATTACGAGCCTCGCGCTGATCGCCTTTGGCGCTCATCGCATGGCTCGCAATGAGCGCCTTCGGCGCTCATTGGGAAGCTCTTGGTTGTTGTATTTTTTGTATTTTTTTTATCAGAGGCTCTTTTGCTGTCATTGTAAGGTCGACGCTGATCTGTTTTTTGCGCTTATTGCAAGGCTGTCCCTGGTGTAGTTTGTGTGCTATGAGCAGCGTTGTAGCTCGTTGTGAGGGGGCAGGGAATGGCTTTTGCGTTTATTGCAATAGCGTTTATTTTTTGTGTATATGTATTTTGTGATGCTAATTAAATAAGTAATAAATTAATATACTTTACCTATTGTAAGTAATACATGTAGGAAGCATTGTGCTGAAGAGCTGACAATCTGTTTTGTTCCTGCAGCATACAATATAGGTTTGCACTGTTGTGGAGGTGAGGTGTAAGTGTCAGCAAAGTGTGAAGTGTGTAGTGTAAATAGGCTGCGTGCCCCAGGGGAAGCCGTTAGTGTAGCTGTTTACTTCCGCATTCTGTAAGGTAGTGTTGTAAAATGGCGGCTAATGTGTATGTGGTAGGCAGGTTTGTATGACAAAGCGTGCTTGCTAATGGTGTATGTTGTAGGTAATATAGGTTTTTGTAAAAGCCGTATTTGCTTTGTGGAATTTATCGGCTTTAGGGGTCGTGTAGCCTCGTTTTCGTTTTTTTCGGTGCCCATTTTTTCTCTCGCTTAGGGGATTTTCGAGTGTGTAAACTTAGTAAATTTGGCAGAATTCAAGCTTTAAGCGGTGTTGCAAAGGTTCTGGGTGTCCCCCCTTGGTGTGGGTAATGTTTTTATTTTGTTTTTGTGTGTAATGGATTTTTTCTAAGTCCCGTGGCTCGTATTGTTTTGTGTAAGTCCGTAGTTAGTCATTGCGTGTTTATGTATTTTTTTCCAAATAACGATTTTGTGGTTGTTTTTAACTGATTGTGAGGCGCCGTAGAGCCTCCACCTCCGCAAATGCTTTGCGAGGGCCGCAGTTGCGGCGGGCTCGCTACTCAAGCCCGCAAAAGGCGTTAGCATCAACCCGTATTGCTGACAACTATATATGTGATATATATATCTATATATATACACGTATATATTTATATACATACAGACTAAACGTCCTTCTACATCTACAATGTATTCAGGTCTCATTGTAACCACCTAGTTGCTCCTTCATTTCTGGTTGTATAAACCTCTTACCTTGCTTTGCGAGGCTCGCAGAAGCACCTTTGGCGCTCATTTCAGCCTAAGTCCCGCGTACTTCAATGCCTCAACGGCTTGCCTCACTTTGGAGGCTCGCAGGCAATGAGCGCCTTTAGCTCTCATTGCCTAAGTCCTGCGAACTTGGAAGACTTCAATGCCTCAACTGCTCGCCTTGCTTCGCGAGCGTTATGACAAATCGCAGTTTGACAATTATAATATGTCATATATATATATATATATATATATATATATACAGTATATATATATATATATATATATATATATATATATATATATTATTTTTTTTAACACAAAATGCACTCATTTTGATACAGTTGTGTTACTCTTTGCATACTCTTGGCAAATTGGTATTTTTAAAGAAAACATGAGTGAGCAGGCAAAACTAATTTCTCTTATTTCTTATGGGATTCATATTCAACTGAAAGTTATAACATAATGGCACAATCATAAAATAAAACAAAACAACAAATAAGACAAACAAAAAATTACCCTGTTCAAACGTTTGCATACTCTTGGTTCTTAATAATGTGTATTGCACCCTTTAGCATCGATTACAGCGTGCAGTCTTTTGTAATAGTTGTCTATGAGGCCGCTAATTCTTGCAGGTGGTATAGCTGCCTGTTTGTTTTGGCAAAATAGCTCCAGATCATGCAAAGTCTTTGGTTGTCTTGCATGACCGCATGTTTGAGATCTCCCCAGAGTGGCTCGATGATATTAAGGTCAGGAGACTGTGATGGCCACTCCACAACCTTCACCTTTTTCTGCTATAACCACTGGAGGATCAACTTGGCCTTGTGCTTAGGGTCATTGTCATGCTGGAAAGTCCAAGAGCGTCCCATTCGCAGCCTTCGTGCAGAAGAATGCAAATTGTCTGCCAGCATTTTCAGATGCACTGATCTTGCCATCAATTTTCACAAGATTCCCTGTGCCTTTAGAGCTCCCCCCGCCGCAAAAGAATAACATCAGTGACCCATCACCATGCGTCACAGTGGGGATGGTATTCTTTTCACTAAAGGACTTGTTGACCCCTCTCCAAACATAGCGCTTATGGTTGTGACCATAAAGCTCTATTTTGGTCTTGTCACTCCAAACTATAGTGTGCCAGAAGCTGTGAAGCATGTCAAGGTATTGTTGGGCATATTGTAACCGGGCTTTTTTGTGGCATTGGCGCAGTAAAGGCTTCTTTCTGGCAACTCGACCGCAGCTCATTTTTGTTCAAGTATCGTCGTATTCTGCTCCTTGAAACAACCACACCGTCTTTTTCCAGAGCAGCCTGTATTTCTCCTGAGGTTATCCGTGGGTTTTTCTTTGTATCCTTAACAATTCTTCTGGCACTTGTGGCTGAAATCTTTCTTGGTCTACCTGACCTTGGCTTAGTATGAAGAGATCCCCAAATTTTCCACTTCTTAATAAGTGATTGAACAGTACTGACATGCATTTTCAAGGCTTTGGATATCTTGTTATATACTTTTCCATCTTTATGAAGTTTCATTACCTTGTTATGCAAGTTTTTTTTACAGTTCTTTACTGCTCCCCATGGCTCAGTATCTAGCCTGCTCAGTGCATCCACATGAGAGTTAACAAACTCATTGACTATTTATACAGACACTAAATTTAATTTAAAAAGCCACAGTTGTGGGAAATTAACCTTTAATTGCCATTTTAACCTGTGTGTGTCACCTTGTGTATCTGTAACAAGGCTAAACATTCAAGGGTACGTAAACTTTTGATCAGGGCCATTTGAGTGATTTCTGTTATCACTATGATTTAAAAAGGAGCCAAACAATGATGTGATAATAAATGGCTTCATATGATCACCATCCTCTTACTATATATGCACAATTTTAATATTTTTAATATCTATATCATTAAGAACTAGCACTAGCTAAACATGTTTGATTTTAAATATATAGAATCAAAAACATAAGTATATTGTATATGATTTTATTTAGTTTACTCATTATTATAGGGAGTTCAATTGAATTTTATGCATCTAAGGATGTACTACCTTGAGAAACACTGCTGCACTCAAGCACATATATATATATATATATATATATATATATATATATATATATACAGTACTCAGCTTGGACTAACCAACCCTTGAAGAAGTCCTGTGAGAGAGGGGGATTAAGAAATACCCCTATTTGCTATAGTACTAAGCTTCAAGAGTAAATATACTGTTACAAGCTACACGTTATAATAATAGTATTAATGGCACTAATTGGATCTGCTACTCCTACCCCAACACTGTGAAGATCTCAATCTTATATGAGTGGACATAAGTACACAATGTTTAAATACCTCGCTCTATGACGTAGTAGAATGTGGGTGTTTTTTTTTTTTTTTTTTTTTTGTACTTACACGCTTAAATAAACTGTATTGATTTGGTGGTGGTCTTTCTTTCCCCACTCCTTTTCTTCTGTTTCACCAGAAATGTCTATAGGTCAATGTATAGGTCAATTGCCTTTAAATAAAGATGTAAAGTACATTTTTGGTTCTATTCTAGATATATTATAAAGACATAAACAACAACACATACACAATACCCAAATATGGTGCAAATGAGAGTTGTTGGTTGAAAATTAGAGCAAAGGGAATCAGTAACTGTGGAATGAAAACTGACTGGGGAGAATGGAGTGAGAGAAAATCATGTGGTAAGAGCTTAATCCATACTTTGTATATTCATTATATTCATTTCTGTGATATAGCTTTGTGGGTAGAATCCATCTATGCTGCTTGATTGTATCAGGGCCAAATTTACTTAATCTCTTATTCTAGCTGAAATGTATGGAACCCTCTTATGTCACTAATAATTTAACTTACAAAGAATCTAAAAAACATATTTACTTCATGATGTAGATTAATACAATTGTCACCATTTACTAATTTAATGATTGGGAATAATTTCCAAAGCAAATAATATAAACCCAATAGAAAATAAGCCTCTGTTTCAAGTTAACAAGGCAGATGTGGTCTTTTCCTATCCTACCTTTGCTCAATCAGCTCAACATACTGGCATACAATAATAGTGCACGCAACTGGTAAGCCTAAAATCCTAAAATGTGCCATCCAATTGGGCAGTAGGAGCGTGACAACGAGTGAATATGTTTGAGGTCAAGCATTAAGGTTTCTATTTAAAACAAAAAGTACCACTAGCTTATTTACAGTACTTATGACACCAAAAAGATTTCCATATACCGCAACATGCTGGGTATTTGAGGAATCACTTGTCATACAACATGTTTGTGAAATACTTATTTTAATGAGGCATCAATTTTTTCTATGTGAACATATTGTTAAAAAAAATGAAAACAATTTTAGTTTAACTTCCTGATGGTTTGGAACTGGATCTGGTTCCTTCCTCCTCTACTAAAGCACGCCATTTTGGCCAAACTTCACCCTGAACTTATCCAACTTCCAAGGAAATGGTATGGAGATGGTTAATTAAACCAGCAAGCTTCAGTTTGGGGAGAATTTTGCACTGTTCGTGACAAAACATTATGTTTTTTTTAATTAGGACTGCACATTAAATAAATTTGACTTCAAACTGAAGCAGTTGTAAAGAGACAGATTTTCTTTTACCTTTGCTGCAAAAAAAAAGTTAAGGATAGAAAGGCAATATATATGCAATTGTCCAGATGGTCTCTCCTTGTAGTTACACATTTCTTATATTGTTTTTTTTTTTTGTTGTTTTTTTATGCCAAAATGGCATTTGCAGCTGATTTTTATAGCCTCTGTTTTGCACATTTAAACAATGTTTTGAATGTATATTTTTACTTCTTGTTGCCAAGGTAATGCAGAGGAAGAACCTGGAATAAAAATGGTTCTTATTTACATAATTGCGGCTACTGGTACAATCGCAGTTATAGTTATACTTGTTTCACTGTGCATAAGGTAAGACTTTTACTAACTTTATTAGAAATCAAAAAGAAAAGGAAAAAAAAATGGGCTTGCATGGTCTGAGTTAGTCACTTGCAACAGAAAATATACCATAGTTTTAGTACCTTTTCCAAAATAATTTGAGAGTAGAGATATCTGTTGAATGTTATTTGCAATTTGTGTACTACATGTGTCAGCTTCCAGAATAAATATTTGGGGGATTTTACTGTATCCTTTTTAGCAACAAAATGTATTAAGCAGTTTCCAGATACTTCATACGTAAGGTTCAGTTAAAACCATAATTTATTGGTGATTGATTGTTTCAACACATTCCTTCTGTAAGTTTGTACATTCTCATTGTTATCCTTAAAGCAAAAAAGTAATATTTATTATTTTCTCAGATTGGGCCTAATAAGCACTTTGACTGATCCAATTCCACAACCAAAAAGAAAATACCTGAGCATTAGCCATCACTGTGGAGAAAACCAAATGGTAATTTTACTTTCTAAGTCATGAGTATCTTAAAAAATGCCTATGGGTACTTTCACCCCACATAAGGACAAAAAAACTCGGATGAGCCTGGATGCTCCAAACCCGACATTATGAAGGAGCTAACAACTTAATTATGTTGAACTTGAGGCTAGGTTGTTTAAAACTGACACAATGAAGGGGTTAATGAGCCACTAAATCCCCAGGACCTACCTCGATATCTCCTTCCCCTATGAGCCCGGGTTTTCCCCAACTAAAGTAAAACAATGGAAATGGACCCCGTGCTAATATTAAACATTATGCCTAGACTGTTTCAATTGATCACCACGGTATACTAAACAATGCACCTCTATACCATGAGAGACCTCAAGGCCGCCCATAGCACCCTCTCTACCACCACAATGGTCCATATTGAACCCCCGTGTACTATAAAACCCCTTAGTAGTTCAAAAAGACTCCCATACTCCTTAAAACTAAATGATTATAAAAATAAATTACACAAGTGGTGAAAATATACATTTCCTATCCTTTTGATGAACTCCAGGGACAATATCCGATTACAAGGTACCTCACGCTTTAGCACTGAATAAGCAGTTATCTTCCTTCATGATTGAACCCCTTCTTCCTCATCCTTGGCCCTTGTAAATGAGCCTTCCCCTAAAAAACCTGCTGCTCTATAAAATAAAAAAAAGCTGAGGAGCCTTCATGTGACTATTATTATTATACTATTTTTTAAGATTCCCAATGAAATATCAGTCAATCATATTTCCAATCAGAATTGCATATTTGAATTACTCCTGTGCCATATGTGATTGGTTAAAAGTATCTTGGTTATATCCATGGTTATACTTTGGGGCCATGGGATGCCATAAGGATCCCCATGGCTATACTTTAGTTAGGGATATCTGGGCTCATGGAGGGTAGCAGTTATTAAGGGGGAATCCTTGGTGATACCCAGTTCATGGGGGTAACGCAAAATAGGTGGAGGGTTCATAACCCCCCTGCATTAGTTTTTCTTACTATTAATCCCTTTCCTGCCATGGGAGGTGGCTTATATTGACAGATAGGAGCAAGGGAGGATGTTAGCGCTACTGTAATATATTCAAGTTATTGGGTACCATCCCAAAGTGTTGCTATGGAGACTAATGAGATTCAGACTTCCCTGCAAATAGGCTGCAAGCATACCTTGTAGATAGAGAGCTCTGGGCAAAGCCCCCAGGGTGTTAGTCAGTACATTTTATGGGATTATTTTTTGGGGGGCCGTAGAATAGCTCCAGAAATGTATTTTTCAAAACACCTGCATAGAATGGAGCCATAGAATGGAGGCCTTTGTCTTCATTACCTTCATAGAAAGTCATTGTGCCATATCTTTTACTGTAAATGCTAGTGAAAAAATTCTTGAAAAAATTGTAATGGCAATTTTGTTTTTAAACAGTGCAAATGTATTGAACAGAAGAGTGTACAAGCACCTGGAGAAGAGGAGCCAGATATTGTGATTGAAGAAATATAATACTAGAAAGTTTGACAGCACATGTATACAGTATTTTAATAGTTGATTAACCAAAAAAATAATAAAAGAATCAATCTACCCTATACACAAATTTATACATAAAATGGAATTATATATGATTCAAGTTTGTTTTGTGAATTACTATATGTTCTCTGCACCATCAGATAGTGGGTGGAAAAAAAGTACTTTGTAAAATTGCTGGTACAGTATAGTTACTGTATAAGCTTTTGATGTTAGTGGCTTTATGCAATTTCTGACCTCCCCATTATGAGCTAAACAAGTATGTGGCAGTAATAAGCCATTTCTAAAAGCTTCACATCTGATTATATTACATAGTTAATATTGGCTCTCTATTAAATATATTGTTTGTTCCTATTTGGAAACTCATGGAGATTTAGCCTAGTAGTACTGTAAGTCCAGCTTACTATGAATTTGGAGTACAAGGTTAATTTCTTGTCACTTTTTTAAATATAAACAATAGTTTTCTATGTTAATAGCATTGTATATTTTTTCAACAGAATATATATATATATATATATATATATATATATATATATATATATATATATATATATATATATATACAGTATCTCACAAAAGTGAGTACACCCCTCACATTTTTGTAAATATTTTATTATATGTTTTCATGTGATAACACTGAAGAAATGACACTCTGCTACAATGTAGTAAGTGTACAACCTGTATAACAGACCTAAACCCCATTGAGCATCTGTGGGGCATCCTTAAACGGAAGGTTGGGTAGTGCAAGGTCTCTAACATCCACCAGCTCTGTGATGTCATCTTGGAGGAGTGGAAGAGGACTCCAGTGGCAACCTGTGAAGCTCTGGTGAACTCCATGCCTATGAGGGTTAATGCAGTGCTGGAAAATAAATGGTAGCCGCACAAAATATTGACACATTGAGCCCAATTTGGATATTTCGCCTTAGGGGTATACTCACTTTTGTTGCCAATGGTTTAGACATTAATGGCTGTGTGTTTAGTTATTTTGAGGGGACAGCAAATTTACACTGCTATACAGGCTGTACACTTACTACTTTACATTGTAGCAGAGTGTCATTTCTTCTGTGTTGTCACATGAAAAGATATAATAAAATATTTACAAAAATGTGAGGGGTGTACTTACTTTTGGGAGATACTGTATATATATACAAATTGGTGGTGGAATGAAAAATATATAAAAAAGGACGAAAGAGGATATGAACTTATATCCTACTGTACAATAGAAACATTCTTACTGTACAATACTATGTCTGCATGCAAAGCAATTTGTATAAAAATCCTAAAAATTAAATATAAAATAAAATGTAAATAAGAGATACAGTTATATATCGATATCACTGTGTGTGGGGTGCATTCCAGTCTATGGAGCTGGCAGATTAGTCAGTGTGAGTGTCCCAGGCATGCACAGTACAGTAGAGATGCCGCTGCTGGATTCTGTCCAGAAACTGACTGAAAAAGGCTGAAGAGTCTTCCCTGCTGTGCATTTGACTACAGACTCATTCTGCCGTATATCTGCCTGCCTATATCCTGCACATTTTCTGGAACTTTCTATAGTGTAAAAGTACTCCAACAGCAGACTCCACCCTGTCCATGAGCTGTGCAATCATTTAAAGAACGACAAATTAACAGTGCTTTGTAAATGCACATAACATTTTAGATTCTGTTCAAAACAGAGGTAGGCAGATCTAAATCGTCAAGATGGTACATTTGGGACGTTTGTTGTGGGCAGGAGGCTTATTTATACATGGATCTCATTCACAGAGAAGATATGTGTGCTGATGTCTGTTTGATACTAGCTTCCTACAATTTACTAAAGGAGAAAAGAATAACAGGTTTTGATTGGCTCTTGTGTTTATTATACTATCTGCAATATTCCTAAAATGTAGCTTTTTAGTATTTCTAAAACGTATGGAGATTTGAGTAACAAACAAGAGTGAAAATATCTACAATTTAAACTATGGAGGAAGCGGATTTATAGCTTTAAGACTTTTCCAGCTGTTAATTCACCTATTATTTTGCTGCAGTGAAATGTAATATTTAAAAAAGGATCCACTCTATTTTATTGTCTGTAGTTTGTACTTCTAGCACACAATCTCATTGCCTGGTATTACCTTAGGGTATATAGCACACTGCCTTTTAGGCCTCCATTCCAAACACTCCCGTGTTTTTCGATTTGCGCGGTTCACCCGCGTCTCGTAATTTATTTTTCCAAGTCCTGCCTCCGTCAACTGCTTGCAGCCTAAGGCGATCTCGCATTCCCTTGTCTCGTATTTTTCTTCTAAGTCCCACATCTCGTAATTTTCTTTTTCTAAGTCTGGCGTTTGTCAACTGCTTGGCAATCCCGCGTTTCCTAAGTGTTTGGAGGCTAAGTCCCGCATGTTTCCTTGTTTCCACTGCTAGCCTCGCTTCTTGAAGCTCGCAGGCAATGAGTGCCTTTGGTGCTCATCGCCTAAGTGCTGCGAGCTAATGGCTTGCCCTGCTACGGGAGGCTCGCAGACGATGAATGCCTTTGTCGCTCATCGCTCCGAGTTAACGGTTCAGCTCGCTATGCGAGGCTCGCAAGCGATTAGTGCCCTTGGCGCTCATCGACTAGGTCGTACACTCCACGCAATGCGTGACGACATTTTGTAGTTCGACAATTATATGTGATGTAAATGATAACTCTGCTCCTATATCATCAGACTAAACAAATAGCAACTTTAGTAATATTATATTTTTACAAATATATAATTCATTTTTATATGTATTTCAATGAAACTACATATTAATTAAAATATATTAGTTTACATAATTATGTGTACTAAGTATCATCATTATATCTCTAAAAAAATATTATGTAGCCAGCCTTGTTATTAAATAACATTTGGGCATGTAGATGTGAATGTTAACGTCATCACGTGTATTATATGGTGTGCAATAATGTCAAGGCTCAGTTAGTATTATATATATGTTATCGTAGAATACCCTTTCATAATTAATATATAAACTAGCTACTTGCCCGTCAAAAATGACGGGAATAAAATGTTAAGCCTGGCAATGCTGTTTGCCACCCAATGTGAACACCTTCGGTGCTCACAGCGAGCCCCGCGCTGAGCGCCTTTGGTGCTCATCGCAGGGCTCGCAATGAGCGCCGAAGGTGCTCATTGGGAGTCTCTCCCCCTGTCTACCTTCTCCCTTGTGTCTCATCCCCCCCCTCCTCTTCCTCCCTTGTGTCTCCTTTGCCCCCTCCTCTCCCTCCATGGTGTCTCCATTTCTCCCTCCCTTGTGTCTTTCAGCAATCCTCTCCCTCCCTTGTCTTCTTTCCCCTCCCGTGTTTTTACCCCCTCTCCCTCCCGTCTCTTTCCCCCCTCTCACTCCTGTGTCTCCCTTCTGTGTCTGTTCCACCTACCGTGTCTCTTCCCCCTCTCTCCCTCCCCTGTGTCTCCCTCCCCCTGTCTCTTTTTCCCCCTCCTCTGTGTCTCTTCCCACCTCCCATGGCTCTCTTTCACCCCTCTCCTCCCATGTCTTCCCATGTGTCTCTTCCCCCTAAGGGTGAAGGAGACACAGTGTACTGGGGGTGTTGCGATCCCTGGGGGCTGGCCACAATGAGCATCTTTGGCGCTCATTGCAGCCTAAGTGCTGTGCGGCTGCTTAAGTGCTCTTTTCAGACTAAGTCCTGCGTGCTTCAATGCCTCAACTGCTCGCCTCACAAATCGTATTTTGACAATTATATTATGTGATAACAAAATATATTTAGAGATGTATGCAGACTCCACACACCATACTAGCCTATTGTGTTGTGAATACCATATTTATGGCTATGATAATGTTTTATGTGTTATCCATACTTTACGTTCTTTTTCTTTAAAAGCAGAGTAGGTAGTAATGGCTCTGTAATTAGCAACCCATGCTTGTAGGAGGCTTTTTTTTTCTGCCTTTCTGGATGGATGGTGGTAGCTTTTTGCAAATTATAAGCACTCAGAAAGACTCCCAGGTACTCAGATCTCACTGCGGAAGCCATGTGATAGCAAGCTTCAGAACATCTATGGTACAGCCACTCAGAACTTATGGATATTTTGAGCACTCTGAAGGCATTACGCAGAGGTTAAATTTAGGTGTGGGATGTGAGAGTTTGGTTTTACAAGTGAACTTCACTTTTATTTATTTTTTTACTGCAGAAGCCATGAAATGTAGATTTTAGTTTGGTAGTGTCAAGATGAGGGAACAGCCAATGAAAGAATGCCACCGGTTCAATCCTCAATTTGGTTTATGGGTCCGAGGGATTCCCCTGGAAGGAGGCTTGGTGGAGGATCTGTGGAGAGCAGAATTCCAAGGGTAGCTAGACTGGAACAAGTGATTAATAAGCTCTTTATTATTATTATTATTATTATTCTTTAATTGTAACGCGCCAACATATTCTATAGCGCTATACAGAGGTTAAGTACATGGAAAAAACAAAATGAACACTTTATAAAGAATGGAGGGCCCCGTTTTGGCGGATAAAATCAAATGTACATAGAGCTGGTTTCCAAGGCACTGACACAAGATTGAAAACTCACAATCTAAGGGTTAAGGTGTGAAATAAGAGGGTGACAAATGCAAGATGGCAATGTGAAAGCAATTTGTTTAGTCAAGTGGAGGTGTCTGTGTTGTACTATAGATTGTGGGTGTACGTGATATTAAGCTGTGGAGTGTGCAGCTGTACATGTTAAGGCTGAAGGTAATTAAAAAAAATTGAACAGGTGCGTTTTTGGTGATCCTTTTTAAAGGTTTTGAGGCAGGAAGATAATCTAATGGAGCGGGACAAGGAGTTCCAGATAGGGGCAGCATGAGAAAAGTCTTGAAGGCGGGAGTGAGAGGAGGTGATAAGAGAAGAGGTCATTAGCAGAAAGAAGAAGAGGGTGGTTGGGAGAGTATTTTAAAACAAGACCTATAAGGGGGTGCACTGTTGTTGAGGGCTTTATATGTCATTATTATAAATTTGATTCTGGAGGCTATGGGAAGCCAGTGGAGTGACTGACAGCGAGGGGCTGCAGACACTGAGCATTTAGTATGGAAGAGGAGTCTAACGGAGGTGTTCATTATGGATTGGAGGGGAGATGGACAAGAGATGGGGAAGCCAGCAAGAAGGGAATTGCAGTAGTCAAGATATGATGAGAGTATTCAAATTTTAGCTGGGTCTTCTGTAAGATACTGACACATTTTGGATATGTTTTTAGGTGAAACTGACAAGATTTTGTTATTGATCAGATGTGAGGAATAAATGAGAGGGCAGGGTGCAAAAGAACCCCAAGACAACAGGCCTGGGAGGTGGGAGTGATGGTGGCATTGTCAACAGTGAGAGATTTGAGGAGTGAAAGCCGTAGTAGAGTGTGAAAAGATAGAGGGTGAAAAGATAAGGCGTTCAGTTTTTGACATGTTGAGTTTGAGTTGAAGGGCAGAAATCCAAGAGGATATGCTAGAGGCAGTTGGAAACGAGCTAAAAAGAGAGGGGGATAGATCTGCTGCAGAGAGGTAGATTTGAGTGTCATCTGCATAGAGATGATACTGAAATCCAAAGGATTTTATAGAGGGTACCAAGGGAGGATGTATAGATGGAGAAGAGGAGGGGGCCTATGACTAAAACTTGGGGTATGTCAACAGAGGGAGAGGTGAAGAAAAGACACTAAATGTACGATCTTCTAGATAGGATGTGAACCATGAGAGAGCAGTGTCCTGGATGCCAAGAGCAAAAAAGAGGATGGTCAACTGTATCGAAGGCTGCAGAGAGATCTATTAGAATAGAGAAGTGACCCTTTGATTTGTCAGTTAGCAAGTCATTGGTGACTTTTGTGAGGGCTGTTTCTGTAGAATGTTGGGCCCGGAAACCTGGATGGAAGGGGTCAAGAAGGGAATTGGAGGAAATAAAATTGAGTGAGGCAAATATAGACAAGCTGCTCAAGCAGTTTTAGAAGCCAATGGAAGTAGAGAAATAAAGGCAATAGTTGGAGGCAGTAGCTAGGTCAGATGAGGGCTTCTTAAGAATGGGTTTAATTTGGCATGTTTTAAAGAGGATGGAAACTTGCCAGTGTTTAGGTAGAGGTTGAATAGATGTGTGAGAACTGGGATGTGTGGCAGAGAGGGGAGGTATTCGATGTGATGGAATCGGATCATGTGGACATGTTGTGAGAGGTTGATAGATACTTCATCCTCAGTTAGGGTCAAAGGAGTCCATAGTAGAGGAGGCATTGGGGGAAGGGCTGGGTGTTATCAGTTTGTTGAGGATGGTGAGTTAGAACTCTCCTCCCAGCTCTGTCCTATTTCGATGGTTTCCATTTTATTTTTAAAATGAAAATGGCTAACAAAGTTATCAGCAGTGAGACAGAAAGTGGGGGTAGGCAAAGGAGAGTGTTGAATGTAACAAGTAAATATGTAGGGTTGGAGGACAGGTTTGATATTAAGGATGAGAAGTAGTGTTTGGCAAGATTGAGGGCAGAGAAGAGTGCAAGGTAAACTTGTAGTGGAGAAAGTATGCGGAAGTGCGAGATTTCCTCCATAGTCATTCTGCAACGAGTGAGTAACTCTGTATATAGTGGGTTTGTGTAGTGTGCCAAGATTGTGCATGAGAGCGAGGGCGTTTGCTTTATTACCCCTCCGAAATACAGCCAACATACTTGTATACTTTCATAAGGTGCAATGCACTTTATTGAAATTCACAAATCACATATACACAATAAAAACAAAAAATACCCAGTAATTCAATTCGAGTAATAAAAGGCAACGTAATTAAGATAGGAAAGCCAGCTAACCTACTCCCGCAGTAGGACCCTCCATTGTGTTAGTTTTACAATTGGCCTCTTTGCCATGTCCTTGAAAACAATAATTGGATTACAATATCTGAATTCTAAACTACATATACAAATGACAGTTAGCCACACAATGCCCAAGACACACAAGGGATATTCACTAGGGATGATGGGCTCATAACAGTCCAAACAGGGGAACCATAACATGGCAGCCCAGTGGTACCATATCCATCTTGTGCCCATAGTCCTTTGTATATGATTGGACACGGTTTCTTTAGGGAAGAAAAAGAAGCAATTACCACAGTACTTTAGTAAATGTTTCTCCATGATCAGGGCCGTTGTCACAGGTAGTGGCAAATGGCAGATACAAAAGTACCATAATGAACTAACAAAATAGGATTAGCATGACAGGAATAGCTACCAGAAACACAAATATCACTTACTACTACCAAAATGAAAGGCAGGGAGCTATCTACACCAAGGTTTTACCAGGGAATGAGATACTGTGCTAAAGACACACTTAGGGCACAAATCTATTGGATCCTTATTAAAATATAAAATTTAAAAGTGATAGAAGAGGAATAAACAATTTGAAAAGGATTAAAAACAAAACACTCTTCATCCTAAGTTTAATTTGAGTATTTCTCAAAAATAGTGATTGGAGGAACAAAATCTCAAAGATTAAATTTGAAAAGGATGATCTGTAATATAATAAAAACGGAGTGCTAAATAAAGCTTCCCCTTCTAGATCGCATCCTTGTTGTGGTAAAAAGTCCTCATGTACCTCAATGAAACGGTGAGCTAAGCTATCCATATAAGGTTACCCAAGATGGACAGGCGATAGCACAGAGGTCAGACAAAAGTGCGGGTCCACTGGAGGAGGAACTGTCAACCCACTCCTGTATCTGTGCCATGAAAACCATACGGATAAGCACAAGCAGCAACACAAATGTGCCTGGGTGCTGTGATGCATATGGTCACAGAGAGTCGAACACAACTAAAGGACTGAACATCAAATAAAGCTTGTAATTGCATTTTCTGAAGGCGGAAATAATCTAAAATATACTGGTGTGCACCAACACAAACTGAGATTGTGTCAATAAAGTTATAATTACTTATGATAGAGTGTGACATAATACATTTTAAATCTAGCTTCCTGAAACCCAGAATGGTCAGTAAAATATAATTATACATAGTTTAATATGAATTAAAAATTAAACCTTGGTATACACAAACATTACATGTTTATAAATACGCAATGCTCTCTTTCTTTACTTAGTGTAGTAAATAAATAAATAGCACATTTGTGTTGTCTAAAATAAGTTAATACTTATTTCCTGCTCAGAATTCCAAGAAATACAGTTATTACACTGCACTCTGGGAACCTGGGCAGGGATAGGCAAATGTGCCCACAAAGGTTTTGCTCTTTAATCCAATACCATTTTAAATATGGCTCCTTTTAGGCATATGCCTGTTGTATTACACAGCTTTAATCAAAGGATTATGCATAAGACCGGAAACCTACACAGACAGCTGTTTCGAGGTTACTGCCTCTCATCAGCCTGTGGTCGGTTCCTATCTTGTGTAGTAGATTTTATGGGGAGGTAGTTTACCATAACAATCATTTAATTTATGGTGGGCAAAAGAAACCCTCCATCGTACAGTAAATAAATAGTGCATTTGTATTCACATTTGAACGTCTAAAATAAGTTAAGACATATCCTGCTAAGAATTCCAATAAATTCAGTATAGAAAGATGCAAACGTGTGTCTAGGAGAAAGCAGTTTCTATAGTAGCTGCTTTTAGAGAAACTAAGATAGGATAATGGCCTTGCTGATAGGCCCATCATAAATACTGAAGACGACACACATCACATCTGATTGGATACAAGACTGTACCCGTCTTATTAGGATTGCATGATATCACAGGAGTGGTTTTTGCTACAGAACATTTTACACACAAAAAAAAAAAATTTAATAACTGTCATAAGGTCCTCACTTGCAAGAAGATAAATCATTTTGTCACTTGTTCTGTTTCAGCTCTGATGCTGCAGAGCAGTTTTACAAAACCGGTGTGCCTTTAAGTGCCAGTATGTTTTTTGGAGACTTGTAAGACTTGCTGTAACTCATCCATATTTGGAAACCCTCTAGAAAGTTGTCCTGTTTCCAGACAAGGTACATTATTTATAATTTAAGATTTGCTTACTGTCAAGTTTATAGACTTAAAATGGCCACTTAAGGCAATTGTTTTTGATTCGCTCTTTACAATAAGAACTTGATAATGGGTAAATGTTCACATTTTTCACTTTTACATATTCTTTACTAGGCTGCTTATTGAAGGTTCTGTCTTAACATGATAAAGCCTTGTGAGCTTTGCATTACAAATAAAGGACAGTTGTAGTGGCCACATTACAATTGCGAAGATAGAAGCTTCCACTCTACATTCAAAGTTTCCTCAGAAAGTAGATTTGAAAACTAAATTGGTAGCTTACAAAAACCGCAAAATTTCATATAAAAATAAAGATTAGATGCTATTTTTTTATATATCCAAAAAAAAAAAAAATATTTCTACCTTCTGATGTATAACACATTTTAAATGTATGACCACAATGATCATTTAAATCAGTCTAGCCTGCTCAGGTGAAGCTATGTTCTGCAGTTCGTTTTGCTTTGTGTAGAACCAGAACCTGCCGAGTTATATGATAATTATGGCATGCAGTGACAATTAATCTTCAGAGTGGTTGTTAGATGTATGAAGTAGTGGAGGAAAAAAAAAAAAAAATACATGTTAAAAAAAAAATCAAACCACCTTTTTAAACTATAGAGTTCCTTCAACAGTTAGCTATAACAAAGTGCTTTAATTATATTTACACAGATGTAAGTATAGTTATAGTGCCTTCAAATACACCAGCACAAATAAAAACGTGCATGCTGGCCAGTGACCGTGCTTAACAGTTGTTCCCAAACACTTTTTGAAGAACCACTTTTTGGTTATTTATGATATCGCTCTATACCATGCAGTAGTGAATCTGTGTACCTCTGCTCTATACACACACGTACTTTTGCAAATATTTGAAGCAGTGTACTGAATTTACAGACCACAGTATATTCCTGTGATTTTATACAATGTATGTAGTTTAACCAAATCTTCCAAGATTGAAAGTTTGTTCATATGGCCTTTAAAGTATACCTACATATTATTTAGATACATCCGGTTACAGCTGCATCCTTAACCATCTCGATAAGAGCACTATGGAGTCCCATATTCCTGGCCCATACTTTATAAAATACTTAGTTGTAGTATAATGACAGTATATTTCTATATCAAGTTATATAAAATTCTGTCAGGCTGATGCGTGCAAATAATCCCATTTGTCACAATGCACTCATCTGGCTTGAAAGCCAAGAACTCCGGTCCTACCAACAGGTTGTATCTGTTCCTTTATCCACACACAGGATATTGTAACCGGATGCTAGAACAGGTTGAAAATTCGCAAGACCAATGTGTGGTTGCAAGGCCACATTGCAGAGCTTCAGAACAAGTTACCGGATACCAGAACAAGTTGCAGAAATAAGATTTGATTTTTTTTTTTTAAATAAAACGCCTTAGCTCTAAATGAAGTTCTGCAAGCATGTGTCCCAAACAGAGCATATACTTTATTTTTCAATACACATTTTATAGTATCTGCACCAGTGGGCCACTGCCCTTGGTAAATATCACTGACACCTCATGCCCACCTTGAACTACTCCCCATGGGTCAGGTGTCACTAAGGACTTTGTGCCAGCCTGTATTTCTCCCCCTAGGTGCAGAGGGATCTAGAGGCCTTGTTATCAGCTACCTCCAGTAGGCAACAATTGCATAGTGTAGCTGCTGGAGACAGAGTGTGTGTGAAATGTCTAGGTCTAGCTCATGAGTGAGGGGGAAGATCTCAAACCTGGGGTGTTAATCTAAGACTCCTTATCAGGAGAGGCTCTGCACTATGCTGGGAAACCATTGGAAATTAGTGGGGGTTGGAGTACCTCACGAGCCAGGAGACAATGGTGGTAAGGCCCTAGGAATACAGGGGGAATACATATCTTTGCGCACTTCCTAGCCAATCTCTTCTAGGATAGATATATCTTTAATAAAAAAAAATTGGGGGGGGGGGTCAGCTTAGTGTTTTGAGGCGGCAATATTGTGCACTCACTTTTCAGGGCAGAGGACTTCCACAATAGATTTAGAGACATTCAGGCTCCTAATGAATGGTGGTCAAAAAACCACAGGCTAAGGTCAAGCATTTCATAATCAGTGGTTAACCATATTACTAAGAATTAAAGGGGTATCACATGCAAAGTACTTAACCTTTGTCTATAGAAAGAAACTTTTCAACTGCTGTTTTGACATCCTTGTCACACACTTTATAGACTAACAAGAGGCACCAATAGTTTATAAGTTACTATTATTCTCAACTCTAGCAATTTATTTTCTTTTTATTGATTAAAGAAGGGTGTTTACATGTTCATGTCTAATTTTAACCTAAACAACAGTGTTCAATATTACAATGAGCTATGTTTAGATGTGTTTTAATAATACTATATACACACACCCTTCCCAAGCTCTATCACAAGTCCATTCCATACAATGTCATCACATCCCTCCAGAGAGGAACTTGCAAAATAGGTCAAATTGTCCTGCTGGTCTTTAAATGAACTAGATCCTCCATCTTATCCAGTGTTCTCCCCAGCCCAGTTTAGGGAGTGGGGGCACTCTACCCATCTTAAAACAGAATTATATACCAACTATGACACCCTGCTGGTAAAAACTTGTGGAGAACAGGTCATCTAGAAAGCCTATTGATTAGGCAAAACAAAGCCAGGCAGTTATGCCGCAGATATTGTTCCCTGCAGTAAGGGGAGATTGGAGCAAGCCCACTACGCACACTAAACAGGAGCTATCAGAAGACCTAGACATCTCTGCTCAAGGCTGAAATGTCAGATTGACTGTAAGTAATTCCTGCAAACAGCCTGCACCTCTACACCTATTGGAATTGAGGTATGTTCAAAGGCAGTCTACTCACTGACTATCCATGTGATGTTATATTGTAATTTCCTCACTGGCTACTACATAAGATCCACAAGATCTTAGTAACATTATTTAGTCAGGATGATAATTATTTGACTTTAATATGAGTACTTTGCTCTGCCTGCATTTTGGAATACAAGTCTTACCTAGAGATATTTACATCTTTATAACATAATGCAGGACATGCTACAGGCATATTCACCATATACTTACTAGATGGTCTTCTGTGAGGTGTTACTTTTTTTACCTGTTCTCCCAGTACTCTGTGGATGAGAGTACACCAAGGTGGCACTACTCCATATTAAGGATATTAATCAGTGTGACTGGATTTTAAGGTGGTGTTGCTCTATAGCAATCAACTGAATACTAATCAGCACACCCACACATTTTAACTATGCTGTTGGATTACTACTCTGCTCTTAGAGGATTGAAGTTAACAGGACTATTGGGAACCTTATAGCACTAGCTAGGAGTGCACATATTTAGCAATTCATAGCTTTTCCTCCGGTCTGCCTCTCCTACTAAATCTCCATCAAGAATTTGTGACTTTATTATCTGCTAGTATTTAGCTTCATGGTTTTGTTATTTGGCACACCACCTGTTTTTTATATAAAAAAAATCCTATGGGTAGCCCAGTGATTCTACTGCATGTATATGGATCATCTTTTTGCATATATTATAAACCCAAAGATACTATTTCATTTTTAAATCACTCTGCATCTTTAGTTTTTATCTTGTATACTTCAGATTATACGGTCCATATACATTGATTAGCAAGATAGATCTTTCTGTTTCATTACTTGTTTAATCATTGTAGGTGTTAAACCACCACAGGATTAGTTACTGACCCCAAAACAAAGGTTTCTTTGAACATGTTATCTATATGTAATTGTTTTAATTAAAAAAAAAAAATTATTATTATTTCATTAAGTACTTCTGAACACACACATTAAGATACCAACCTAAATCTTAGTTTAAATGGTGTTAAACCACCTATTTAATGAAGGATTTGGTGGTTTTATTCAAGCTTAAAAAAAAAAAAAAAAACAATTGGTACACTCTAGTAGGTAGATTTTTTGCTCTTAGATTTAACTTTGAAAGTTACATGAATAGGTAATTATATGTAACCATATTTACTAAATCTAGTACAATTCCCAATATTACACACATACATTTAAAGAAAGGTCAGACTGCAACCTCAGTTCCTGGCAAATAGATGGGGGAAGTGGAGGCAGTGACTAATTTTATGTTCCTGATCTTCAAGATCTTTTCAGATCTCACAGCAGCCATGAAATTAAGACACTTTAATAGCTTGCCATTGCTTCTGAGGAGGAAAGCGGAGATATTATACTAAAATGTCTGCATGTATGTACAGCAGTGCTTCTCAACTCCAGTCCTCAGGGCCAACCAACAGTTCACATTTTAGGTAACCCCTCCTGGAGCACATCTGCTGACGTGATTAGCTCACCTGTACTCAAGCAGTGATACAAAATGTGAACTGTTAATGGAGCCTGAGGACTGGAGTTCAGAAACTTTGATGTACAGCAATATGCATAGAGCACAAGATAAGGGGCCGTACTCCATAACCATGCTGCTCGATCTGCAAATTTTATTCTCTCCCACTTCATTTAAAAACCCTGTAGTATCTGAAATGAAACTAGTTTATAGCCACAATAACTCATTCAGATTTGAAATCACCCAAACCTCACCCTAAAATATTAAATTTGTTGTCTTAAACACTTGTTGCCATACATTCGTCTGACATCCTACTTTCACTGGGTAATCAGTAATGTAGCCTTACCATCCCAGATATCTGTAGCTCTTACAGCTAAAAACTTCTCATTTATGGCCCCATCCCATTGTACTTTAAAGCAAGCCAGCCACTACAGTTAGAAAGCTATAGTTATATTTCTCAAACAGCACACTTGTTTAATGCTCTCTGGCCCTTACTCCCTTCAGATATAACTAACTATGCAAATAAAATGTGTTCCTTTAAGAAAATAATGTATATATTCATACATTAACAACCAATCAAGCCTGAAAAGAATAATTTCCTTTTAGAAAAAGGAAAAAAAAAAAAGCGCAAAGTAATGTTAAACACTTTGCTGATAGCCTCCTCCCAAGGGTAGTAAGTGCCAAACAAGTGCTTTTTAAAAAAAAAAAAAAAAAAGTAGTGTTAATTTTATACCAGCAAATATTAAATGTCATTGTACAGTTTTATTCAGTTCAAAAGGTTAACATGATACTATATACACAGATATGTTTTACAAAGCAAAGATCTTATTTTGGCATAAGATGAGTCTAGAGTTCCTGCAGCATACAGACTTTCTAAAAGTTAGAGGTGTAATCAAGTTAAAAAGTCCATATCAGTACTTCTCCCAAATGCATTGGTACTGTTAAACTGATAAGATCCTAAATTACCTTCTTAAACTCATCATACAAGACTAGCACAAAAGCTCCTCCCATGCCCCTGATGACATTTGACCAGGCTCCCTTGAAGAAAGCTTTTCCTCCCTCATCACGGGCAATTTTCTTCCAGCAGTCAATTGTTCCTGTGTACATTATATCAGCTACTCAAAAAAAAAAAAAAAAAAAAGAGAAAGTGAGAAGTACATTTTACATGATAATCTTAAATTTAGTCACAATTATGTACAGCATTAGACACATTAACCTCCATCACCATCCTTCTAAAAAAATTTGTTATTGATGCAAGGGTATACATTCCTATGCTATGATAAGCCAGAACGTCTTGCATTAAGTTGTAAACAGCCCGCCAAGGTCAACATTCCAATATGGACTTTTGAATGGTTAAGCTATATATGCAATTGTTCTTTACTGCTGGCTTTTTTACCACGTCTCGTTTGTGCAGCCTGTGATAGTCCTTGTTAACGAATGAGCATATGTTACAGTCTAATCCATTCACTGTAACAGCAGTAGAGAACAGAACAGAGAAGTTCTGTATTGTGCTACCTTTATAAAGGCAGACAAGACCATCCCATTTTATTGATTTATCCAAGTATTGGGTAATAGAAACAGGAGATTTAAAACCTTTTGTGGTGGATGATTAATTTAGAGCTAGGTAGTATGATTTTCATAATAGGTAGGTTTGCAGAGAACTTCTAAATATTTGAAGACATGGTGTTAGTCTCAGAGATGTAAAGATTCCTGAAGAATGGAGATTAATCTTGAGAAATCATGTAGGCAAGCATATGAAGGAGACAAAAGTCTTGGTCAGAGCAAAGAGGGTGGTTTTTAGTGTATCTAGATAAGTAGGGAAGTACATCATTGAGGGCTTTGAATATTCTTGAGAACTAGCAGAATTCCCGTAAAAAATTACAGGAATAAAGTTAAGGCTAGGAATGCTGTACCTTCGGCTCTTGTGAGCCTCTCCCTCCATCTACTGTACAGGCCTCACGATGAGCTCCTTCAGACTTAGGACTGAAGCCTGTACATACAACTGTGTTAGTAGGTAGGTTTAAACAAGTTAGGTGGTCTAAGAAAAAAGTCCAGTAACGGCAAGTCAGTCTACCAACATCTATTACATTAACAGCATCTGAAGAAATTAGTGCAATATTGTATAACTTAAACACACTGTAGTTGTGACATATTCAACTTGCCTCCTTTGCGCCCAGACTGCATCATCATACGCCTTCTCACTGTATCAAATGGGTAAGAAATTACTCCTGCCACTGATGTAACTGTCTGCGCAATCATCCAGCTTATAACAATGTGTGTATTCCTGGGATCTGGAAGCATCCCTGAATTAAGACAGGAAAGGTCAGTATTTTTATGCGTGAGCGGAGGAGAGTTTAAAGGAAACAAGTTGACAATTTTTTTAATGGAAGGTATCACAAAACCCAACTTGCCTATGTAAACAGAGGATATGCCCCATCTGTCAGAACCTTCCTGTCTTATTAAATGCCATCTTTCCAAAATAGAAGAGGGGATTTTAATATTTCAGAGTTACAAAGAAAAATATGGTAACCTACGACAAAAAGTTACCTTGCTACCATTAGGGGTGGACATTTTTCAAAGGAACCTGTTTACATGGTCCCCTGAACAATTCCCTTATTATAATGCATCTCTATGAAGAGACTCCAGCCACCTAGGATTACAGAAACTTACCCTTTGCAGTATCATAGATTCCAAAGTATGCAGCTCTATAAATTATGATCCCTTGTACAGAGACATTAAAGCCTTGGTATAAGCCACGCAGACCATCAGATTTTGTTATCTTAACAAGACAGTCCCCCAAGCCTTTGAACTCCCTGTCTGTATTTGCCTTCCCCACATCAGCTGCCAAACGAGTCCTAGCAAAATCCAAAGGATAAACAAAGCAGAGGGATGTAGCACCAGCAGCACCACCAGCAGCCAGATTTCCAGCAAAGTACTTCCAAAACTGGGTGTGTTTATCAATTCCTCCAAGGAAAATCTCTTTGTACTTATCTTTGAAGGCAAAATTAAGGGCCTGTGTTGGGAAGTATCTGATGACATTAGCAAGGTTGCCACGCCAAAAAGAAAGAAAGCCTTGCTCCTTCGGTATGCGTACAACACAGTCAATTATGCCCTTATATTGCTGATCCACTCTAATCTGCTTGCTAGCATGTTGAACCTGTAAAAAGAAAGAATTTGTATTTTATTTTTATATATAGTGAGAGGCAATATAGCACACGCTTTGAATTAGCAAAATTAATGATACAATTGAACCTAAATATTCAGATGTTCTGAATACCAGTACCAAAGTGATGTGCATGTAAATAAAATAAAATAAAAACACACCATAAGTTGCATAAGAGCAAAATGGTCATAGAATTGCCAGGCTTAAAATACACATCACATGCATTAAGTGTCATAATAAATAAGTTTGCCTGAAAAAGGAGCCAGTCATATTTTGGATATGGGGGGGGGGGGGGGGGGAAGCACAGGTTCAAATAAGAGCACACTTCAGAACACGACCTGCTAGATTTCTTGTTAAGAGCCCATGCTATAAACAGACCATAATATTCCACATATGAATTACTGATTCAGTTAAAGGGATATCTAAGTTATATGGATTATGAATGCATCTGATAAAGGAATATCAGTAGTGTATGGGGGGGGACATTTTTTTTAAAAGATTACCTTGAAGTTAGCAAACTCTGGTCATTTCTGACAGGATAATGAACGTTAACACCGCCTCCAATTTATTTTGGTCAATCTGGTTATAGAAGGTTTAAGACATTGCACCGTTAGTTGCTATAACAGCTACAATATAGACAGGAAGTAGGAATGAGTCATACCAGCAGTGACAATACTGATCTATTGGCTGTGGGGCAAAGCAGCATGGGATATGTACCAAAGGAGCCTGGGAACTGTAGTGCATTACTGACATGTGACATGAAGCTGCAAGGAGATTACCTGCTCTTGCTAGCTCAGCCAAATAGTGGGTTAATATTGCTCCCCAGATGCTGCATGCTGATTGGGTAGGGACCAGGAAGTTGTGTAGACACCCCCTGGGGTGTCAGAGGGATTTTAAGAATAATAAAAATAAAGTGTTTTATAAGATGTGCTGCATACACATAGGCTGATTTTTGCCTACAGTGTGCAGAAATGTATTCGTTCAGCTCATGTAGATCTCCCTTTAATATAGCATACATTTTAAAAACACCAGGCTTTAAATCTAATAGTGAAATGTTTTGCATGGAGTTCCTTAATTATCAGTGCTGCACTTTTAAGTCCTAGTAATTTCTCTTTAAGAACAAATCATTTATTCTGACAACTCAGAGGGATTTAAAAAAAAAAAAAAAAGAGGCTCAGTTACATCCTTTGCCATTTTATTTATTTTGCAATGTTTACCCTTACAAAATAATTCCAAACACATTAGTTCATTTTGTATACCTTTAAAGAATTTATTCTAGACTTAAACTTAATTCTGCTCCCAAAAAGAGCATGTTAATTGTTTAATGACCTTAACTAAGTCTTTTAAGTGTTTCAAGCACGCAACTCAAGACTCACTCACGATCAATACTCCCTATATTTATCCAGGATAGCCCTTAGCTATAGATTTGATACATAATATTTAAATATATCCAATCTTTAAAATTGTCACCACCTGCTTTGGTAGAGAATTCCACAGATTAACCACCCTTACTGTGCAAAACCCTTTCTTTAAGGTGAATTATTTTCCTTCTAACCTCAAGGGATGTCCTATTGTCAGTTGAAAACTTCTTGGCACAAAAAGTTCCCTTGACAAAGCCTTGTATTGACCCTGGATATATTTATAAAAAAAGGTAGTCATATCCCCTCGTAGATGCCTTTTCTAGAGAAAATACATTTAATTTGGTTAGTCTTTCTTCATAACTTAGCCCCTCCATTCCCCTTATTAGTTTTGTTGACCCTCACTGTACCTTTTCCAGCTCTAAAAATGTCCTTTTTATGTAGTGGTGCCCAAAACTGTACTCCATATTCCAAATGAGAGCGTACTAGGGATTTGTATAGTGGGAGAATTATATTTGCTTCTCTTGCTTATACACACTAATACATGCTAATATTTTACTTGCCTTTGCAGATGCTGCTTGGCATGGAGCACTGTTACCTAGGTGGTTTTCCGCAAGTACTCCCAAATCCCTTTCAATATCCGATAGCCCTATATTTGCTCCATTAAGATTATAAGTTGCATGGCTATTTTCCCTTCCCAGATGCATAACTTTACATTGATTCATATTTATTATCTGCCATTTAGATGCCCACTCTATTTTATGTAAATCCCTTTTAAGGGAAAGTACATCATTATCTGATTTAATAACCTTGCATAACTTTGTCATCAGTTAAAAAAATAATAATAATAATCACCCCAATTCCACTTCTAAGTCAATAAATATGTTAAAAAGGAGGGGACCTAATACTGAACCCTGGGGAACCCCATTAATCCAATCAGAGTATGTCCCATTTACACCAACCCTTTGCCTCATGTTTTTTAGCCAGCTCTCAATCCATAAGCAAACATTTATGGCAATTCCTGTATCCCTTAGGTTACCCAACAGTTTCCCATGTGGCATTATCAAAAGCCTTTGCAAGACCCAGATAGACTACATACACGGAGTTGCCTTGATCCAAGTTCCTACTAACCTCATAGAAACTAAACTAATTCGGTTTGTTTGACATGACCTATTCATAAATCCATGTTGGCTCCTCCTTTTAATCCTGTTTAATAAAGGAATAATATACAAGAATATGTCTATTCAAACCTTCTAAAAGCTTTTCCACTACCCCGATTTGCTCTTACTCCCTTCTTAAATATAGGTATCACCTTGGCCCTTCTCCAGTCATCTGGTAGAGACCCTGTGTTGAGTGAATCTTGAAAAATTAAATAATGGTTTGGCTATTACAGAACCCAGTTTCCTCAGTACCCGTGGATGTATTCCATCAGGACCTGAGTCTTTACCAACATTTAACCTCTTTTGGAGGTCTTCCTGCATTAACCAGTTATTTGGTGAAGGTAGTGTAGCCCCATTATGTTGCAGTGTCCCAACCTCTGGTACCTCCCTTGTGTATACCAAAGAAAGGAACCTATTTAGCTCATTTGCCTTTTCCTGGTCACAAATTAAATCAGACAGCCTGTGTCACATTGTAATGTTCCTATAGCTTCCTTCCAATTAATACATTAAAAAAAAATATTTTAGGGTTAGTCTTACTCCTTAGAAAAAAAAAAAAAAAAAGCAAATGAAAAAGTTAGTTGTAGTCTAATAGCACTTTATATAATTTAAGGAAATCAACAAGGCTTGCTAAACAAGAGGGGACAGACTGCTTTACATAAGTATAAGTGTTTGTTTTTTACTCCTCATCTTTAATTCGTTAAGCCACATGGGTTGTGATTTACTCCTACTTTCATTTCCACATGGTATATCTATATATGTTCAGTATTTTTACCTGTCAGTTCTCTGTCCCAGTCTATACATTGAATTGCTGCCCTTAGACGGTTAAAATCTGCTCTTTTAAAAATGAAGAGCTTTCGATTGCATAAAAAAATAAAAGGGGCCATCTCAAATGAGACTGTTGTGATAATTTCCCAAAGGCTGACCCATTTCAACATTTGATACTATATCAATATTATTTGTGATTACTAAATCCAAGATAGCCTACTAGAAATGAGGCTCCTATATAACCTGGGCCAGATAATGATCCCTGAGTACTCAAGAACCTGCTCCCCTCAGCTGATCTGCTGGTCTCATTCATCCAGTTTATTTCAGGGTAATTTAAGTCTCCCATTACCAGAGCTTGCCCATGCTTAGCTGCATTTCCAATCTGTAACAATAATTGTATTTCCTCACTTTCAGCTATATTTGGGGGTTTATAGCATACTCCTAATATTTTAGAATATGCAGCACCGCTGTTTAACTCTACCCACAAACATTCAACACTACCTCAAGTTCCAGCATAAATCTGACTATAGGCTTAAATTCAGGTTTGACAGACAAATCCCTCTTACCATTGCCACTATCTTTCCTAAATAAGTTATAACCATACAGATTAACAGTCCAGTCATGAGTCATCCCACCATGTTTCAGTAATGCCTATTAAATCCCATGTCTCATTAACTGCTAATTATAACACCAATTTTTCCTGGCACACTTTTGCAAGCACACAGCTTAGGATCTGAGAATGTAGTTTTGAAGTGCCTGCCTCTGTACTTGAGTTACTTAGTAATACCTCCCTATTGACTACACCAACCCTCCCCCATGATTAGTCAATTCATCCCTTATCCCCTCTACACTTTCTACCCCCTCCCACCTACTAGTTTAAAAACTCCCCCAGCCTTTCTACCATCCTGCCCCTATTCTCTGGAACTCCTTGCCTGCTTCACCAGACTATCCTCCTGCCTTAAATCCTTCAAAAAAATCAATAAAAAACACACATCTTTAAAGAAGCCTATAACCTTCCTCCCCAACATGCTCAGCACTACTCTCTGCCTACTGTCCCACATACACACTTCAACCTTTAGATTGTAAGTCTGTGAGTTTCAATCCTGCAAGGTGCTTTAGGGAAAGCGCTATGGACACCGGATTCCAAGCTCAAAGACAGGGCTATCCACTCTTTGCAATGTGTGAATCTTGAACTTGTCATTGCCTGTAACTTAACTAATGTATAGCGCTAGGGAATATGTTGGCGCGTTACAAACGATAATAATAATCCTATCCCCTAGCACAAGACTCCCACATAACTAAGTTGCAATCCATCCCTGCTATAGAGATCGCACTCAAGTGAGAAGTCAGCCCAGTGCGCTAAACCTAAACCCCTCCTTAATGCACCAAATTAGCCACGCATTAACCTCCCCCTTCTGCCTCCCTGGGCTAGCATGTGGCACTGGTAGCATCTCAGAAAATACTACCTTGGATGTCCATGCTTTCAGCTCATTACCTAGTTCTATAAGATCATTCTTTAGGAAACTCCATCTTCCAATAACTTTATCATTACCAATATGTACCAAGACCGCTGGTTCATTTCCAGACCCTCCCAATAATTTATCTACCCGATCCACAACATGCTGAACCTGAGCACCCAGGAGACAGCAAACTGATTGCTGGGATCTGCTGTTATGTTTGGTCATATTTGTAACTCCAAGCATTAACTATTTTGTTTTATTATACTGTAGTATATGGTGGAGTACTTCTATCACCAATCAGGATTTTAATTGCTGTTGTGGTTAATGGCTTTCCCTCAAAATCCATAAGACAAGTTGAATACCAGCCCCACAATGAGATCAATAAGATTCAAATACTGACTGTGGCTAGGTGTCATAACTTCTGCAAATCCATCCTACGCATGAAATATTTATTTTATAATAGCAGGCATATGTTAAATGCAGTAATGTATAGAAAGTGGCAGAATGGCAATAGTATGTCTTCACACAGCTTCCCAGAGTGTAGAGCAAAAATATCTCTTGAGATTCTGTGCAGAAAGTAGCAATTTGGACATTGAAAAATAACCTATGTTATACCGAAATGGATATCCAAGTGAGCTGGATTAATACATTTCTGAAGCCGCTAATTGTGGGGCTCGCGATGAGCGCTGAAGGCTTTCCCTCAAATCTCTCACTCTTGACAATATCATCACCCCCACGTTAGTGGTCTTGGAGTCCTACTGGATGCTGCCCTTTAATTTCTCATATACAATCCAACCCATATAACTTTGCCAGTTTCACCTGAGGGAAAAAAAAAAACCTCCAAAGGACATCACTATCTTACACAAGCCAGCTAAAATTATAATAGATTCCCTCATCTAAGCTACCACAACTCCCTGGCCTCAATTACACCACCTGTCTCCACTCCATAATGAACACCTCCACTACACTCATCTACTGTCCGCAGCACCTCCATCAGTCTCTAAACTGGCATCTCAGCCTCCAGATGCAAGATTAAAACTCATGACCCTAACATAACACACAACAAGGCAGCCCCTCTGAAACTTTGAAGGAGCTTCAACTATTTTTTGCAAGTTAGAGATGTCAAATGTCATAACAGGTGTGCAAAGTTGCTAGAAACGCATTCACAATACCATAAAGATGTAAAAAAAAAAAATTCTTAGGAAGTATTAGTGGAGAGATTAAAAGAGATGTAACCAACGTGTTGTGTTTATATTCTAAGTTTCAATCTAATTCTCAAATTTGTTGAAAGATATCTGCTATGATTCCTAGCTTTACAACTAAAAAAAATAAAATGAATTTAATAAGGATGTGTAGCCATATTATAGACCTAAAATCCCTTTAGACTCAACCCTAGTGAAAGTAGTTTACTATAAGAGACTTGGAAGTTTGTAGAGAGCTGCACACAACCTGCTCTTTAAAGTTTATGCACCATAGACTAAGGGAGACCCTTCAAAATGCCCTTTAATACCCTCCCCAAACAACATGCAGCCATTACACCTATGTGACAGACACAAGGGTGTAGATATGGCAGATATCAGGGACATAGCACACAATCAGATCACTTTCTTTACCCAGCCTCGGACCACCATTTAATGCAGATTCCAATGTGTGACTAATCTGACAGCTCGTTTTAACTAAATATACAGCTAGATGTAAAGAGTATTAACACCGGCTTTACATAACATTTCTACAGAATGTTTGTCCAGCACCAAATAGACCCCCCTGCCAAAAAGAGACTCAACATAGGTGTATAAAATAAAACACACATACATGATCAAAAAGTACACCACATACAGGTGAATATCAGCAATAACTATTCACCCCTTATATTCTTTTCACTACCAGCTCACCTGAAGCAGCAGCTTCACCCTCTCTATCGGGGCCACAGCAGTTTTGGAAATAGCAGCTGCTACTCCTCCAGCTAGAAAGTCCTTAGCGAATGATATTGCCGTATCCGCCATCTTTCTACTCGATGTTCGCTAAGCTGGCGCAAAGGCTTGGGAATCTTCACAGCAGCAGCGCCACACACGGTCAGACCGCGCGGAGCGATCTTATAGTATGAGGGGAGCCTGTCATCTCCCGCGCTTGGCCAAACAAGCCCCGCCCACCTGAATACGGCTCTGGTCTCCTATTGGTGACTTGGAGGGCGTGGCACTAATGGCAAGAGTTACCTGTGAAGTGACGCAGCAAGAAATTATTTAGTATCACATTGGTACAAATACTGGGAATAAACATGCCAAATAGAAAAGTGTACTGACAGAAACATTCATGTCACATGTTAGTGTGTGGAGGGATGTGTTTGAGTCATGCTATTTAATTATTTCTGGTCATATATTTTTCATTATACTAAAATTTGAAAATATTTATTTGTGTGTATATAATTGTGCCTAGTGTCCACTAAATGTGTTATACATGTGTTTATATTAGTAATAAGTATAAGTTCTTTGGATATACACATATATTGCAGAACTGGAAGTAGTGGCAGTCATCAGCCAGTAGGTGACTTAGGTTCGGTGTTAGGGTACTGGCAGATTATATGCTTTACACTGACAAGAAATTCACTGACATCTCGGCCATGCCACCTACTGGCCAATGGCCGCCACTGCATGCAGCAGCCAACAGGAAAGATCGCGGATGTTTAAGCACACAGCTATCGCCAGCACTTACAGCTGCAGTGCCAGCAAGTAGCCGCTAGATGGTGCCGTTCGGTTTGAGGGAAGGCCCTAATTATTCTCTCCTCCAACGTGGTTCAACTGGAAGGCGTGAATCGACAGCAAGGCCATCGCTATGTTCGGCGCATGTACTCGGACCTTGAGGGCATCAGGCGCGCCTCTCATAGCTCAAGGCCTCTTCTGTTGGAGCGCCTTACATTGGGCAGCACTATTCCGGAAAATCGGCAGCGCCATCTAGTGTTTGGCCACGGCACTGCTGCTGCCAATCTTGTTTGTTGAGGAAGAAGGGAAAGGACCAAGATCCCAGTACTGTACTTTTAAACATGCATTTCTGCTTGAAATAATTTACATATATTTCGTATATACTCGAGTATAAGCCGACCCGAGTATAAGCCGAGGCCCCTATTTTACCACAAAATACTGGGAAAACTTAGTGACTCAAGTATAAGCCAAGGGTGAGAAATGTGCTGCCCCCTGTGTCCCTCTTGTGCCCTCTGTGTCCCCCTCTTGTGTATCCTCTGTGCCCCTTTATTTTGTCCCCCTCTCTCTCCCCTGTGTCTCTCCCCCTCTCCCTCCCCTGTGTCTCTTCCCCTCCTCTCCCTCCCCTGTGTCTCTCCCCCCCTCCCTCCCCTGTGTCTCTTCTCCCCCTCCCTTTCTATGTCTCTTCCCCCTCTCCCTTCCCTGTGTCTCTTTCCCTCCCACAACTTTATCATCCTACTCCTCCTCCCTCCTCAACCCTCCTCCTCAACAGCCCTCCTCATCCTCCCTTCTCATCCTCAACAGCCCTCCTCATCCTCCCTTCTCATCCTCAACCCCTCTCCTCATCCTCCCTCCTCATTCTCTCTCCTCAACCCCCCTCCTCATCCCCCATCCCCCTCCTCAACCCCCTCCTCATCCTCAAACCCCCTCCTCAACCTCCCTCCCAACACAGCCGGAAGACACGCGGAGGAGCAGCTGCTGATGGAAGGTAAGTGAGTGGAAAGGGAGAGGGGGAGGTAATTAGAGAGGGGTAAAGTGAGGAGGGAGGATAAGGAGGGGGGTTGAGGATGAGGATGGGGGTTGATGATGAGGGGGGTTGAGGAGAGGGGTTGAGGATGAGGAGGGGGGTTGAGGGAAAGAGACACGAGGGAGAGGGGGGGAAGAGACACAGGAGAGAGAGGGTATTAACCCTTCACAAATGCATCTGTGCAGAGAATGAAATTCTGGAATCAGCTTAATATGTTAGTTGTGGGTTAACATCTGCTGCATTCCTAGGTTCAGAGAAAAACTGCTATAAATCTTTGTCTTCACTGTGCCTTCATTGCATGGTTCGACATTGCATATAATAGTTGTCATAATTGCAAGTTTGTCGGTAACGCTGTGTTAAAAGACAGTGGAGAGGCTTGCAATGAGCGCCAAAGGCAAGTTAGAGGGGGGAGAGCCCTTCCATTGTGTGGCAAACAGCATTGCCAGGCTTAAAATGTTATTGCCATCATTTTTGACGGGTAATTCCCTAGTATGTTATTAATCATGGAATAATCAGTAGGCAGGATCCAATGCATTTGTAAACAGACTTAATACTTTAGATTTTTTTAGCTGTTAGTGGTGTGAAAAAAAAGTCAATTTTATACAATCTTACGCTGTTTGACGCCATGAAGAGCACCTACAGTGAAGTAAATGACCCATTAAACTGGTAATACACTCCTGTTGTATATTGCATTTCTATGGATATATTAGTAATGGAAACTGGATGTATGTTGAATACTTTTTCTAGACATTTGGGTAATGATCAATGGATATAAATATATGCATAAAGGTCACAAATTACACCTCCCTGCATATAAAGTCTGGATATGGAGGCAGCCATTATATTCAAATATAAACTTGTCTTAACAGCATATTTAAGTTTAATCGATTATGAATGCACGCATGTTGATGTTATTATCATGCATGTCCAGGTTGGGAATCAAGAAGACATCCGTGCATAAGCCAAATCTTGAGCTGTACACTGCCTGCTGTTCTGTCTGTTATGTGATCGCTGCGTGACATGCCTCCAGATCTCTCCTTAGTGGGAAGTAAACTGAAAGTGCTTTTTTGAAGGTTGTATCTAACAACAGATTACAAAACAGTTAACTGATGATGATTACTTCATCATTGACCCCTCACCCTAGCAATCAATACTTATATACTGTGGTCCTTTAAAGGGATATTGAAGATTTTAGGATTTTCCTAGGTATGTAATATATTTATGTATTTCATTATTGCAGTTTGTTTTATTAGGAAGCTCTTAAAAGCATGTTACAACATGTTTTCTGAGGTGTATTCCCTGATGGGCTAGGACACTACCCTACACAGTGTTTGTCTGCGTACTTCAGTGGGCAGGTACATATAGTGACTAATTGTTTGTTAATTGTTAACACTCTACTTCAACGACACAAACCAAACTAGTAAACAACCTCCTGACAGCCAAAGCAAAAGGACACTATTTCCTACTTATCCTTCTGGACATTTCTGCTGGATTTAACACAAATGCCCATGCACTCCTTTTCCAGATTCTCACTTACATTGACATGTTCAACACTAATCACTTGTGGTTCCAATCTTATATCACTAACTGTTCCTTTAATGTCACAATTTCATGACCACTACTACTAAATGAAGGGGCTCCTCAATGCTTTGTTTTGCATCTGTGCTCTTCTCAGTCTGCATTGCCTCCCTAGGTAACTAATACGCACTGGTATCAAATCTATATCTCCTATATTATTTCCCTGCCTACTATCTTGAGTCAACACCTGTTTATCTCTTCCTAGCTGGCCTCCCACAACCTAAAATTAAACATCAAAGACTAAGCTCCTAATAATTCCACTCTCTATTACATCCCCAGCACCTGTCATCAACCTTTACTGATGACAACTCCTCCATTACACATACATCCCAAGTCTGCTGTCTTTCTGATTACTCTGGGTTCTCCTTCACTTATCACATCCAATCATTTGCCAAACCCTGCTGATTGTCCCTGTAAAACATCTCCAAACTCTACCCTTTCATCACATGAAATATAAAATCCTATTTCACTCACTTATAATTATCCACATCAACTACTGTAAGTCATTCATAACTAGCCTTCCACTTATTAAACTCTCCCCCGTCAATGCATGTGAAAGACTTGTTTATCGCACCACTTTTTCTCACCTTCTGCTTCATTCTGCCAATCC
Organism: Discoglossus pictus; assembly: GCA_027410445.1. Lineage (NCBI taxonomy): Eukaryota > Metazoa > Chordata > Amphibia > Anura > Alytidae > Discoglossus > Discoglossus pictus. The sequence continues at coordinate 112,511,288 of CM050164.1, forward strand.
CTGCACTGGCTTCCCATATCTGCTGGGAATCCATTCAATATACTCATGTAATTCACCACCTGCAAAACCCTCAACAATACCACAACCACCTACATAGCCTATGTATCTCCAAATACTTCTGTAACTACTGTACTGCCCATGATAATTTCATATTCACCTTCTCACACTCTCAGCACACTTATTTGTGCTGTTGCTATCATGAAATTCCCCCACTCTGTCAGTCTCTTCTCCACTCTTCATAGATTCAAACACTCCCTGAAAATGCATTTCATCAGAGAAGCCTATCAACTTGTTCCCTAATATAATCTATTAAACTAAGACATATTAGCATAGATTATGTTACCTCACTAGTCCACCAACAAGTAATTCCCTCCACTTTTGTCTAGAATACCCTTAATACCACCTAGATTGTAAATTGTTAGGAAAGCAGGATCCTCTACACCTTCTGTAGAAGTATGTTTACTTTTGTACATATTTGCCTAACTTATTCATTGTAGCCCCCCCCCCCCCCCCTCCCAAACCTAAGACTGTGGAATATCGTGGTGCTTAGTAAACAATAATAATGTTACATATTGTGTCTCTGTATCACAACCCGCTCTTCATTAGACTTGAAAAGGTTGCTTGATCCAACCTACCCGCAGTTTGACCAGTTTCCATATCCCCACACACAGGACAAGTTGCAGATTCTGAGGCCAAGTTACCTAGTTCCAGGACAAGTTGCAGAAATTAATTTTCAGATTAAAGAAATAATAAATATCTTCCCTCTAAATCAAACACAACATTCATATGTGTCCCAAACAGAGCATGAACTTTATTTTTCAGTACTGTACAGTATTTGCCCTAATCAACAGTGGGTCAATTTCCTAGATAAACATAGGATTGACACATTTACTTGCTAAGCAGGGAGCCATGTGGAGAGTGGTAAGGCTGGTTAGCAGTCCCAGGGTGCCCTGTAAGATGGGAAAAGCATATTCCTAGGGCCGGGTGTGTTTACGGGAACTTTTGGTTGGGTATAACCGCTCCCTAGCTGATCTCCTCCTGGGTAGCCATACCTTTGCTCCAGGATGTATTTAAAAAATAGTGCACTTACTTTTTGAAGTCAATCCTTCTTTTCTTCTGTTCTTTTCTAATTCTCCTAACAGATCATTGATGGAGGAAGCAAGAGGATAAAATCATAGTGCATCACACATTTATTAAACTTTTAAAACAATAAAAAGCTGCTTACACACTCAAAGTAGCATGTGTCTTCCAAAATTACAATATGTACAGTGGGGAAAAAAGTATTTGATCCGGTGCTGTTTTTGAACGTTTTTCCACTGACAAAGAAATGATCAGTTTATAATTTTAATGGTAGGTGTATTTTAACAGTGAGAGACAGAACTACAAAACAAAAAAACAAAAACGCATGTCAAAAAAGTTATAAATTGATTTGCAGGTCAATGAGGGAAATAAGTATTTGACCCCTTCGTCTTAGTACTTGGTGGTAAAACCCCTGTTGGCAATCACAGAGGTCAGACGTTTCTTGTAGTTGGCCACCAGGTTTGCACACATCTCAGGAGGGATTTTGTCCCACTCCTCTTTGAAGATCCTCTCCAAGTAATTAAGGTTTTAAGGATGATGTTTGGCAACTCAAAACTTCAGCTCCCTTCACAGATTTTCTATGGGACTAAGGTCCGGACACTAGGCCACTCCAGGGCCTTCATGTTCTTCTTATTGAGCCACTCCTTTGTTTCCTTGGCTGTGTGTTTTGGGTCATTGTCATGCTGGAATACCCATCCACGACCCATTTTCAATGCCCTGGCTGAGGGAAGGAGGTTTTCACCCAAGATTTGATGGTAGGCTCCTGGGTGTCTTTTATATAGGTAACAAGCTGAGATTAGGAGCACTCTCTTTAAGGGAGTGCTCCTTATCTCGCCTTGTTGCCTGTATAAAAGACACCTGTCCGCAAAAGCAATCAATCAATCAGATTCCAAACTCTCCACCATGGCCAAGACCAAAGAGCTGTACAAGGATGTCAGGGACAAGATTGTAGACCTACACAAGGCTGGAATGGGCTACAAGACCATCGCCAAGCAGCTTGCTGAGAAGGTGACAACAGTTGGTGCGATTATTCGCAAATGGAAGAAACACAAAATAACTACCAGTCTCCCTCCGTCTGATGCTCCATGCAAGATGTCACCTTGTGGAGTTTCAATGATCATGAGAACGGTGAGGAATTAGCCCATAACTACACGGGAGGATCTTGTTAATGATCTCAAGGCAACTGGGACCATAGTCACCAAGAAAACAATTGATAGGATCTAGAAAATAGATCTTGCATTGGTGTGAGAGGAATGCCAAAGTCAGTCTTAGATCTCCTTCCATACCTAAATGCTGTGGTGTATTCCATTTATCCCACACTTATCAGGCAATTCCTGGGAAATTGAAATGGGTTATAGGTCTCTGGGTGCCCCAACGAATCCTGACCAGCCTAAGGTCATTATTGTTTGCTTTCTTAGTAAAAAAAATGAGAGACATGATGTAACCATCCTCTAGAAAAATGGGAATTATTTCAGGCCCAGATGGTTCTTCACTGCACATTTTGCTGTTATTGCCCCAACAACCTTGATGAAAAGGAGGCTCTTAAAATCAGCCATAGATGTTTTTGCTAAACACAATATTAAGTTAAAGTGGGGCTTTACTTTCAGCCTGATCTTTCAGTCTGTCTCAAAATCGTACGCAGACCATAACCTAAAGGAGCACTAGGGACATCTCCTTCGACTGAAACTTATCTCTGATGGAGACCTTTGTGACCGGCAATGGTCAGGGCCGCTGTGCATTAAGCGCCAGAAAAAGGCATTGAATACTTGCAGTGGTGCTTACCCTGCATTGATGTCTGATGAGACTGTGGGAGATGGCTTCGACATTCCTCTGAAACCAGCTAGTGGTTTAATGACTGCTTTACTTCTCTTATTTCTTCAAGTGTTGTAAACTCAGTTTTGATATTAACGATTATTATTGTGCTTCTTTAAGTCATTGTTAATTTACAGTTGATGTAACCATGATCTATTTTCTGGGTAGGCTTTATTAATATTTGGTTAATACCTACCAGTGGGGAGAGTTAGTATTGGATGGGGGTGGTGGGTCTGACTTTGTGATGATAATTTTGGGTGATTGATCCCACTTCTTCTCTGGATAAATACCAATTTTGTTGAACTTTATATCTTAAAGTTTGAGTATATTCCTCTAATTAGGGGACTAAGAAGCGGGGATGGTTTCACCACTCAACCCTAGTTGCACTAGTGCAAAATGTTACTTGTTGGGGAAAATGTTTCTTTTTTTTATTTGTTATATATGATTTTTTTTCTTTCCTCCCTGCTGTCGGCAGATTCCTGATTGTCACGACCCACTCTCTGGCTGGGGTCTGCTGACTGGATTTGGGTTACTCTGGACCTTGGAGTAGCTTTGAGTACAGGAACATCATGTCTCAGCCCTTGGTTTAGACTGAGCAATATTAACAGTAAGTCTGACGAATCTTACTGCAAGCATATGTCCCCGGGTAAATAATACATCTACACACCACGTCTTGATGAAAATTATGAACCACCTTTTATTTTGGGACAACATATTTAAAACATTTCACACACACACAGTGGAGGGAGTGGCTACTCTTAGTCAAACCCTCATTCTCCTCTGGCCATTCTCACAGAAGTAATTTGTGGGAACTTATTAGTCTCCTCCCCCAGGACCTTCCCCAGGCGTGGCTACTAGTTCATTTTGGTCTGGATCTCAGACTGGAAACATCCTGTATTAGCTCTTGAACTATGCCCCTGGGCTTGTGGTTGGGAAACCCCATACTATACTATTGTCCTGCGGTGCCTGGCAGTCTGGCAAATCTATTTGGTCTGCTATCTCCTTTGTTTACACTAAAGACCATATGGCCAACTCCTGACTGAGAGTTTATACAATGGGGGAGGGTTGACTAATTAAAACATAGCTATCACTCCACAATACAATATACAATATAATACTAACATATTATCACCACAACCCAAACCTTTTGTTCTTCCACATGGCAACAGCATGTGGAAGATAACCCAGCCCAACATGGCCACTGCTGCCAGTCACAAAATGGCCCCAGCATAGTTCACACCAAATCCAATATGGCCCCTGGGTGATTCATGACAACACCTCCCCAAGCGTGGCAGGGGACATCCCTGATTTTTCCAGCTACGCTGATAGTCATGAATGTGCTGGTTTGGCCCTCTGTATGCTATGCCAGTTCTTGTCTGTCCCAAGGTGCAGAGTAAAAACCTCCCCCAGCCCTTGGCCTTGCTCCCACTGTATAGAGCAAATTGCTCTTCCCATTCACACACCCCCAAATAGTCCAGGGTACCTCCCCAATAATCTGGTATCCCAGAGTACAACAGGTGGGCCACAGTTTCTGTCCCATAGCAACCCTGTTCCCCCCAGCCAGTCCCCACCGCTGGGCTGAGGTCTCTAAAACAGTCTCTGGGCCTATGGGATTGCAAAGGGACAGCTCCTCTTGGCTTTCTTCCTCTGGTCCAGCTGTTTCCGTTGCAGCTTGGGGAGCTACGCTGCTCCCACCCAAGCTGTGCTTACCCTCCTCTGACTTGGCTGGGGGGCTATGCTGCTCCCATCCAGCTGAAGTGCCGGACTCCTCCATTGCCCGGGGTTGAGCAACTTTATCCCAGTCCTTTCTGTTGAACTGGGTCTTTGGAGTGGTGTCTGTTCCAGTGGGCCCCTGGACAATGGTTATCCAGGGTATCTCCCCACTTGGTACACCCTCTTTCATGGTGCCACTCTGCACCCATAATGCTTTTGCCAAGGCTGGCATGCTTGCTGCCCCGGCCTGGCTCTTTGTGCCCCTGTCACACTCTTGCTGTGTGAGGTCAGGTTCCCTGTAGCCAGAAACCAATTCCTTTCCCTCCCCACAGTCTCTTAAACAACCCTCCTGGGCTCTGTGCTTCACTAGCACATCTGGGAACAACTCCCCTGGGGTGTCAGGGTACAGACAGTGGTTATCTGATGCAGGCTGGGGAATCTCATCATTCCCACCCAGCCTGGCCTCTAAGGCTCCCTTCCCACCGTTCATTACATAATCATCCCGAGCCTCTGGCTCCATTAGCAGTTCTGGCCAACACACTTTGCCTAGAACTTCTGAGGGCAGACTTAACTTATCTGGTCCTAGCTTGTGAGCAGTTCCCACTTCCTCTGGGATTAAATCTCTTGGGGTATCAGGGGGCAGACATGGATTATCTGACCCCACCCAGGAAACATTCCACTGGGTCTCTGGCTCTTTGGGCTGGTGACTAGGCCCTGACACAGTTACTGCATGTTCTAGGGGCAAGCATTCTCCATCCCCAGGAGTGGGCAAAGGAACAGTGTTTACCCCTTCCCACTCCTCACTTTGTTTACCGTCTAGAAAAGCCTCTCCCCAGTTCCAGTGAGCATACTTACTCTGGTACATACCGTCTGAGTTGTAAGGGTCTGGTGAGCCGTCCTCCCATCCGGATGGGCCAAAATACTTCTTGGGTATCGCATCCCACAATTGAACATATTCAGCCTCCAGTTGCTGCTCTTGCTGAACCAGGGGTTCTAGCAAAGGAGCCTCCGGGAACCATGGTTCCAGTCCCAGACCCCGGCAGCGTTCAACAAACAAGTTATTATGTCTCCTTGCAGTTTTCATGCCACATTCCGGATCACCATTCAGAATCTCCTCAACCCCATATTGTAGATCCAAACGAAAATAGAGATCCTCTCTCCGGCCACCAAAGGACTCTACCCTGGCAAGATACTGTTCCTCCAAGTCCATCTCTTTCTCTACCAGTTCCTCCAACCAGCTTGCCAGCTCATGGCCATCCCATAATTGCAGGAATGCCATCCATTGATTTAGCAGGACCCTTCCTCTGTAGTCCTCTTGGATAAATCCGTCAATGCTTTCTTTATCATCCTGGGACTGTTTAAAATTCTGATTTGCCAGTTTGACTCTTACTGGCATCTCTGCAGGGTTGACCCCAAGCCTTTGCTGAGCTTGGACACTCACCCCTGTACGTTCTTCCTGTATTTGCTGCTTTATTAGGTTCAGTCCTTTAATTGCCTCTTCCAGCGTTATCTCCCCGGGGCAAAACTCCCTGGCTATACTGAACCTGTGTCTTGCCTCCTTGGACATGTCCTCATACTGCTGCTCCATTTTCTGGTCCTTCTCAGAGTACCCCACCACTGTGCCACCAATTCTCACGACCCACTCTCTGGCTGGGGTCTGCTGACTGGATTTGGGTTACTCTGGACCTTGGAGTAGCTTTGAGTACAGGAACATCATGTCTCAGCCCTTGGTTTAGACTGAGCAATATTAACAGTAAGTCTGACGAATCTTACTGCAAGCATATGTCCCCGGGTAAATAATACATCTACACACCACGTCTTGATGAAAATTATGAACCACCTTTTATTTTGGGACAACATATTTAAAACATTTCACACACACACAGTGGAGGGATTGGCTACTCTTAGTCAAACCCTCATTCTCCTCTGGCCATTCTCACAGAAGTAATTTGTGGGAACTTATTAGTCTCCTCCCCCAGGGCCTTCCCCAGGCGTGGCTACTAGTTCATTTTGGTCTGGATCTCAGACTGGAAACATCCTGTATTAGCTCTTGAACTATGCCCCTGGGCTTGTGGTTGGGAAACCCCATACTATACTATTGTCCTGCGGTGCCTGGCAGTCTGGCAAATCTATTTGGTCTGCTATCTCCTTTGTTTACACTAAAGACCATATGGCCAACTCCTGACTGAGAGTTTATACAATGGGGGAGGGTTGACTAATTAAAACATAGCTATCACTCCACAATACAATATACAATATAATACTAACATATTATCACCACAACCCAAACCTTTTGTTCTTCCACATGGCAACAGCATGTGGAAGATAACCCAGCCCAACATGGCCACTGCTGCCAGTCACAAAATGGCCCCAGCATAGTTCACACCAAATCCAATATGGCCCCTGGGTGATTCATGACAACACCTCCCCAAGCGTGGCAGGGGACATCCCTGATTTTTCCAGCTACGCTGATAGTCATGAATGTGCTGGTTTGGCCCTCTGTATGCAATGCCAGTTCTTGTCTGTCCCAAGGTGCAGAGTAAAAACCTCCCCCAGCCCTTGGCCTTGCTCCCACTGTATAGAGCAAATTGCTCTTCCCATTCACACACCCCCAAATAGTCCAGGGTACCTCCCCAATAATCTGGTATCCCAGAGTACAACAGGTGGGCCATAGTTTCTGTCCCATAGCAACCCTGTTCCCCCCAGCCAGTCCCCACCGCTGGGCTGAGGTCTCTAAAACAGTTTCTGGGCCTATGGGATTGCAAAGGGACAGCTCCTCTTGGCTTTCTTCCTCTGGTCCAGCTGTTTCCGTTGCAGCTTGGGGAGCTACGCTACTCCCACCCAAGCTGTGCTTACCCTCCTCTGACTTGGCTGGGGGGCTATGCTGCTCCCATCCAGCTGAAGTGCCGGACTCCTCCATTGCCCGGGGTTGAGCAACTTTATCCCAGTCCTTTCTGTTGAACTGGGTCTTTGGAGTGGTGTCTGTTCCAGTGGGCCCCTGGATAATGGTTATCCAGGGTATCTCCCCACTTGGTACACCCTCTTTCATGGTGCCACTCTGCACCCATAATGCTTTTGCCAAGGCTGGCATGCTTGCTGCCCCGGCCTGGCTCTTTGTGCCCCTGGCACACTCTTGCTGTGTGATGTCAGGTTCCCTGTAGCCAGAAACCAATTCCTTTCCCTCCCCACAGTCTCTTAAACAACCCTCCTGGGCTCTGTGCTTCACTAGCACATCTGGGAACAACTCCCCTGGGGTGTCAGGGTACAGACAGTGGTTATCTGATGCAGGCTGGGGAATCTCATCATTCCCACCCAGCCTGGCCTCTAAGGCTCCCTTCCCACCGTTCATTACATAATCATCCCGAGCCTCTGGCTCCATTAGCAGTTCTGGCCAACACACTTTGCCTAGAACTTCTGAGGGCAGACTTAACTTAACTGGTCCTAGCTTGTGAGCAGTTCCCACTTCCTCTGGGATTAAATCTCTTGGGGTATCAGGGGGCAGACATGGATTATCTGGCTCTTTGGGCTGGTGACTAGGCCCTGACACAGTTACTGCATGTTCTAGGGGCAAGCATTCTCCATCCCCAGGAGTTGGCAAAGGAACAGTGTTTACCCCTTCCCACTCCTCACTTTGTTTACCGTCTAGAAAAGCCTCTCCCCAGTTCCAGTGAGCATACTCACTCTGGTACATACCGTCTGAGTTGTAAGGGTCTGGTGAGCCGTCCTCCCATCCGGATGGGCCAAAATACTTCTTGGGTATAGCATCCCACAATTGAACATATTCAGCCTCCAGTTGCTGCTCTTGCTGAACCAGGGGTTCTAGCAAAGGAGCCTCCGGGAACCATGGTTCCAGTCCCAGACCCCGGCAGCGTTCAACAAACAAGTTATTATGTCTCCTTGCAGTTTTCATGCCACATTCCGGATCACCATTCAGAATCTCCTCAACCCCATATTGTAGATCCAAACGAAAATAGAGATCCTCTCTCCGGCCACCAAAGGACTCTACCCTGGCAAGATACTGTTCCTCCAAGTCCATCTCTTTCTCTACCAGTTCCTCCAACCAGCTTGCCAGCTCATGGCCATGCCATAATTGCAGGAATGCCATCCATTGATTTAGCAGGACCCTTCCTCTGTAGTCCTCTTGGATAAATCCGTCAATGCTTTCTTTATCATCCTGGGACTGTTTAAAATTCTGATTTGCCAGTTTGACTCTTACTGGCATCTCTGCAGGGTTGACCCCAAGCCTTTGCTGAGCTTGGACACTCACCCCTGTACGTTCTTCCTGTATTTGCTGCTTTATTAGGTTCAGTCCTTTAATTGCCTCTTCCAGCGTTATCTCCCCGGGGCAAAACTCCCTGGCTATACTGAACCTGCGTCTTGCCTCCTTGGACATGTCCTCATACTGCTGCTCCATTTTCTGGTCCTTCTCAGAGTACCCCACCACTGTGCCACCAATTCTCACGACCCACTCTCTGGCTGGGGTCTGCTGACTGGATTTGGGTTACTCTGGACCTTGGAGTAGCTTTGAGTACAGGAACATCATGTCTCAGCCCTTGGTTTAGACTGAGCAATATTAACAGTAAGTCTGACGAATCTTACTGCAAGCATATGTCCCCGGGTAAATAATACATCTACACACCACGTCTTGATGAAAATTATGAACCACCTTTTATTTTGGGACAACATATTTAAAACATTTCACACACACACAGTGGAGGGAGTGGCTACTCTTAGTCAAACCCTCATTCTCCTCTGGCCATTCTCACAGAAGTAATTTGTGGGAACTTATTAGTCTCCTCCCCCAGGGCCTTCCCCAGGCGTGGCTACTAGTTCATTTTGGTCTGGATCTCAGACTGGAAACATCCTGTATTAGCTCTTGAACTATGCCCCTGGGCTTGTGGTTGGGAAACCCCATACTATACTATTGTCCTGCGGTGCCTGGCAGTCTGGCAAATCTATTTGGTCTGCTATCTCCTTTGTTTACACTAAAGACCATATGGCCAACTCCTGACTGAGAGTTTATACAATGGGGGAGGGTTGACTAATTAAAACATAGCTATCACTCCACAATACAATATACAATATAATACTAACATATTATCACCACAACCCAAACCTTTTGTTCTTCCACATGGCAACAGCATGTGGAAGATAACCCAGCCCAACATGGCCACTGCTGCCAGTCACAAAATGGCCCCAGCATAGTTGAAACCAAATCCAATATGGCCCCTGGGTGATTCATGACAACACCTCCCCAAGCGTGGCAGGGGACATCCCTGATTTTTCCAGCTACGCTGATAGTCATGAATGTGCTGGTTTGGCCCTCTGTATGCTATGCCAGTTCTTGTCTGTCCCAAGGTGCAGAGTAAAAACCTCCCCCAGCCCTTGGCCTTGCTCCCACTGTATAGAGCAAATTGCTCTTCCCATTCACACACCCCCAAATAGTCCAGGGTACCTCCCCAATAATCTGGTATCCCAGAGTACAACAGGTGGGCCACAGTTTCTGTCCCATAGCAACCCTGTTCCCCCCAGCCAGTCCCCACCGCTGGGCTGAGGTCTCTAAAACAGTCTCTGGGCCTATGGGATTGCAAAGGGACAGCTCCTCTAGGCTTTCTTCCTCTGGTCCAGCTGTTTCCGTTGCAGCTTGGGGAGCTACGCTGCTCCCACCCAAGCTGTGCTTACCCTCCTCTGACTTGGCTGGGGGGCTATGCTGCTCCCATCCAGCTGAAGTGCCGGACTCCTCCATTGCCCGGGGTTGAGCAACTTTATCCCAGTCCTTTCTGTTGAACTGGGTCTTTGGAGTGGTGTCTGTTCCAGTGGGCCCCTGGACAATGGTTATCCAGGGTATCTCCCCACTTGGTACACCCTCTTTCATGGTGCCACTCTGCACCCATAATGCTTTTGCCAAGGCTGGCATGCTTGCTGCCCCGGCCTGGCTCTTTCTGCCCCTGGCACACTCTTGCTGTGTGAGGTCAGGTTCCCTGTAGCCAGAAACCAATTCCTTTCCCTCCCCACAGTCTCTTAAACAACCCTCCTGGGCTCTGTGCTTCACTAGCACATCTGGGAACAACTCCCCTGGGGTGTCAGGGTACAGACAGTGGTTTTTCTGATGCAGGCTGGGGAATCTCATCATTCCCACCCAGCCTGGCCTCTAAGGCTCCCTTCCCACCGTTCATTACATAATCATCCCGAGCCTCTGGCTCCATTAGCAGTTCTGGCCAACACACTTTGCCTAGAACTTCTGAGGGCAGACTTAACTTATCTGGTCCTAGCTTGTGAGCAGTTCCCACTTCCTCTGGGATTAAATCTCTTGGGGTATCAGGGGGCAGACATGGATTATCTGACCCCACCCAGGAAACATTCCACTGGGTCTCTGGCTCTTTGGGCTGGTGACTAGGCCCTGACACAGTTACTGCATGTTCTAGGGGCAAGCATTCTCCATCCCCAGGAGTTGGCAAAGGAACAGTGTTTACCCCTTCCCACTCCTCACTTTGTTTACCATCTAGAAAAGCCTCTCCCCAGTTCCAGTGAGCATACTCACTCTGGTACATACCGTCTGAGTTGTAAGGGTCTGGTGAGCCGTCCTCCCATCCGGATGGGCCAAAATACTTCTTGGGTATCGCATCCCACAATTGAACATATTCAGCCTCCAGTTGCTGCTCTTGCTGAACCAGGGGTTCTAGCAAAGGAGCCTCCGGGAACCATGGTTCCAGTCCCAGACCCCGGCAGCGTTCAACAAACAAGTTATTATGTCTCCTTGCAGTTCCCATGCCACATTCCGGATCACCATTCAGAATCTCCTCAACCGCATATTGTAGATCCAAACGAAAATAGAGATCCTCTCTCCGGCCACCAAAGGACTCTACCCTGGCAAGATACTGTTCCTCCAAGTCCATCTCTTTCTCTACCAGTTCCTCCAACCAGCTTGCCAGCTCATGGCCATGCCATAATTGCAGGAATGCCATCCATTGATTTAGCAGGACCCTTCCTCTGTAGTCCTCTTGGATAAATCCGTCAATGCTTTCTTTATCATCCTGGGACTGTTTAAAATTCTGATTTGCCAGTTTGACTCTTACTGGCATCTCTGCAGGGTTGACCCCAAGCCTTTGCTGAGCTTGGACACTCACCCCTGTACGTTCTTCCTGTATTTGCTGCTTTATTAGGTTCAGTCCTTTAATTGCCTCTTCCAGCGTTATCTCCCCGGGGCAAAACTCCCTGGCTATACTGAACCTGCGTCTTGCCTCCTTGGACATGTCCTCATACTGCTGCTCCATTTTCTGGTCCTTCTCAGAGTACCCCACCACTGTGCCACCAATTGTCACGACCCACTCTCTGGCTGGGGTCTGCTGACTGGATTTGGGTTACTCTGGACCTTGGAGTAGCTTTGAGTACAGGAACATCATGTCTCAGCCCTTGGTTTAGACTGAGCAATATTAACAGTAAGTCTGACAAATCTTACTGCAAGCATATGTCCCCGGGTAAATAATACATCTACACACCACGTCTTGATGAAAATTATGAACCACCTTTTATTTTGGGACAACATATTTAAAACATTTCACACACACACAGTGGAGGGAGTGGCTACTCTTAGTCAAACCCTCATTCTCCTCTGGCCATTCTCACAGAAGTAATTTGTGGGAACTTATTAGTCTCCTCCCCCAGGGCCTTCCCCAGGCGTGGCTACTAGTTCATTTTGGTCTGGATCTCAGACTGGAAACATCCTGTATTAGCTCTTGAACTATGCCCCTGGGCTTGTGGTTGGGAAACCCCTTACTATACTATTGTCCTGCGGTGCCTGGCAGTCTGGCAAATCTATTTGGTCTGCTATCTCCTTTGTTTACACTAAAGACCATATGGCCAACTCCTGACTGAGAGTTTATACACTGGGGGAGGGTTGACTAATTAAAACATAGCTATCACTCCACAATACAATATACAATATAATACTAACATATTATCACCACAACCCAAACCTTTTGTTCTTCCACATGGCAACAGCATGTGGAAGATAACCCAGCCCAACATGGCCACTGCTGCCAGTCACAAAATGGCCCCAGCATAGTTCACACCAAATCCAATATGGCCCCTGGGTGATTCATGACAACACCTCCCCAAGCGTGGCAGGGGACATCCCTGATTTTTCCAGCTACGCTGATAGTCATGAATGTGCTGGTTTGGCCCTCTGTATGCTATGCCAGTTCTTGTCTGTCCCAAGGTGCAGAGTAAAAACCTCCCCCAGCCCTTGGCCTTGCTCCCACTGTATAGAGCAAATTGCTCTTCCCATTCACACACCCCCAAATAGTCCAGGGTACCTCCCCAATAATCTGGTATCCCAGAGTACAACAGGTGGGCCACAGTTTCTGTCCCATAGCAACCCTGTTCCCCCCAGCCAGTCCCCACCGCTGGGCTGAGGTCTCTAAAACAGTCTCTGGGCCTATGGGATTGCAAAGGGACAGCTCCTCTTGGCTTTCTTCCTCTGGTCCAGCTGTTTCCGTTGCAGCTTGGGGAGCTACGCTGCTCCCACCCAAGCTGTGCTTACCCTCCTCTGACTTGGCTGGGGGGCTATGCTGCTCCCATCCAGCTGAAGTGCCGGACTCCTCCATTGCCCGGGGTTGAGCAACTTTATCCCAGTCCTTTCTGTTGAACTGGGTCTTTGGAGTGGTGTCTGTTCCAGTGGGCCCCTGGACAATGGTTATCCAGGGTATCTCCCCACTTGGTACACCCTCTTTCATGGTGCCACTCTGCACCCATAATGCTTTTGCCAAGGCTGGCATGCTTGCTGCCCCGGCCTGGCTCTTTGTGCCCCTGTCACACTCTTGCTGTGTGAGGTCAGGTTCCCTGTAGCCAGAAACCAATTCCTTTCCCTCCCCACAGTCTCTTAAACAACCCTCCTGGGCTCTGTGCTTCACTAGCACATCTGGGAACAACTCCCCTGGGGTGTCAGGGTACAGACAGTGGTTATCTGATGCAGGCTGGGGAATCTCATCATTCCCACCCAGCCTGGCCTCTAAGGCTCCCTTCCCACCGTTCATTACATAATCATCCCGAGCCTCTGGCTCCATTAGCAGTTCTGGCCAACACACTTTGCCTAGAACTTCTGAGGGCAGACTTAACTTATCTGGTCCTAGCTTGTGAGCAGTTCCCACTTCCTCTGGGATTAAATCTCTTGGGGTATCAGGGGGCAGACATGGATTATCTGACCCCACCCAGGAAACATTCCACTGGGTCTCTGGCTCTTTGGGCTGGTGACTAGGCCCTGACACAGTTACTGCATGTTCTAGGGGCAAGCATTCTCCATCCCCAAGAGTTGGCAAAGGAACAGTGTTTACCCCTTCCCACTCCTCACTTTGTTTACCGTCTAGAAAAGCCTCTCCCCAGTTCCAGTGAGCATACTCACTCTGGTACATACCGTCTGAGTTGTAAGGGTCTGGTGAGCCGTCCTCCCATCCGGATGGGCCAAAATACTTCTTGGGTATCGCATCCCACAATTGAACATATTCAGCCTCCAGTTGCTGCTCTTGCTGAACCAGGGGTTCTAGCAAAGGAGCCTCCGGGAACCATGGTTCCAGTCCCAGACCCCGGCAGCGTTCAACAAACAAGTTATTATGTCTCCTTGCAGTTCCCATGCCAAATTCCGGATCACCATTCAGAATCTCCTCAACCCCATATTGTAGATCCAAACGAAAATAGAGATCCTCTCTCCGGCCACCAAAGGACTCTACCCTGGCAAGATACTGTTCCTCCAAGTCCATCTCTTTCTCTACCAGTTCCTCCAACCAGCTTGCCAGCTCATGGCCATGCCATAATTGCAGGAATGCCATCCATTGATTTAGCAGGACCCTTCCTCTGTAGTCCTCTTGGATAAATCCGTCAATGCTTTCTTTATCATCCTGGGACTGTTTAAAATTCTGATTTGCCAGTTTGACTCTTACTGGCATCTCTGCAGGGTTGACCCCAAGTCTTTGCTGAGCTTGGACACTCACCCCTGTACGTTCTTCCTGTAATTGCTGCTTTATTAGGTTCAGTCCTTTAATTGCCTCTTCCAGCGTTATCTCCCCGGGGCAAAACTCCCTGGCTATACTGAACCTGCGTCTTGCCTCCTTGGACATGTCCTCATACTGCTGCTCCATTTTCTGGTCCTTCTCAGAGTACCCCACCACTGTGCCACCAATTCTCACGACCCACTCTCTGGCTGGGGTCTGCTGACTGGATTTGGGTTACTCTGGACCTTGGAGTAGCTTTGAGTACAGGAACATCATGTCTCAGCCCTTGGTTTAGACTGAGCAATATTAACAGTAAGTCTGACGAATCTTACTGCAAGCATATGTCCCCGGGTAAATAATACATCTACACACCACGTCTTGATGAAAATTATGAACCACCTTTTATTTTGGGACAACATATTTAAAACATTTCACACACACACAGTGGAGGGAGTGGCTACTCTTAGTCAAACCCTCATTCTCCTCTGGCCATTCTCACAGAAGTAATTTGTGGGAACTTATTAGTCTCCTCCCCCAGGGCCTTCCCCAGGCGTGGCTACTAGTTCATTTTGGTCTGGATCTCAGACTGGAAACATCCTGTATTAGCTCTTGAACTATGCCCCTGGGCTTGTGGTTGGGAAACCCCATACTATACTATTGTCCTGCGGTGCCTGGCAGTCTGGCAAATCTATTTGGTCTGCTATCTCCTTTGTTTACACTAAAGACCATATGGCCAACTCCTGACTGAGAGTTTATACAATGGGGGAGGGTTGACTAATTAAAACATAGCTATCACTCCACAATACAATATACAATATAATACTAACATATTATCACCACAACCCAAACCTTTTGTTCTTCCACATGGCAACAGCATGTGGAAGATAACCCAGCCCAACATGGCCACTGCTGCCAGTCACAAAATGGCCCCAGCATAGTTGAAACCAAATCCAATATGGCCCCTGGGTGATTCATGACAACACCTCCCCAAGCGTGGCAGGGGACATCCCTGATTTTTCCAGCTACGCTGATAGTCATGAATGTGCTGGTTTGGCCCTCTGTATGCTATGCCAGTTCTTGTCTGTCCCAAGGTGCAGAGTAAAAACCTCCCCCAGCCCTTGGCCTTGCTCCCACTGTATAGAGCAAATTGCTCTTCCCATTCACACACCCCCAAATAGTCCAGGGTACCTCCCCAATAATCTGGTATCCCAGAGTACAACAGGTGGGCCACAGTTTCTGTCCCATAGCAACCCTGTTCCCCCCAGCCAGTCCCCACCGCTGGGCTGAGGTCTCTAAAACAGTCTCTGGGCCTATGGGATTGCAAAGGGACAGCTCCTCTTGGCTTTCTTCCTCTGGTCCAGCTGTTTCCGTTGCAGCTTGGGGAGCTACGCTGCTCCCACCCAAGCTGTGCTTACCCTCCTCTGACTTGGCTGGGGGGCTATGCTGCTCCCATCCAGCTGAAGTGCCGGACTCCTCCATTGCCCGGGGTTGAGCAACTTTATCCCAGTCCTTTCTGTTGAACTGGGTCTTTGGAGTGGTGTCTGTTCCAGTGGGCCCCTGGACAATGGTTATCCAGGGTATCTCCCCACTTGGTACACCCTCTTTCATGGTGCCACTCTGCACCCATAATGCTTTTGCCAAGGCTGGCATGCTTGCTGCCCCGGCCTGGCTCTTTGTGCCCCTGTCACACTCTTGCTGTGTGAGGTCAGGTTCCCTGTAGCCAGAAACCAATTCCTTTCCCTCCCCACAGTCTCTTAAACAACCCTCCTGGGCTCTGTGCTTCACTAGCACATCTGGGAACAACTCCCCTGGGGTGTCAGGGTACAGACAGTGGTTATCTGATGCAGGCTGGGGAATCTCATCATTCCCACCCAGCCTGGCCTCTAAGGCTCCCTTCCCACCGTTCATTACATAATCATCCCGAGCCTCTGGCTCCATTAGCAGTTCTGGCCAACACACTTTGCCTAGAACTTCTGAGGGCAGACTTAACTTATCTGGTCCTAGCTTGTGAGCAGTTCCCACTTCCTCTGGGATTAAATCTCTTGGGGTATCAGGGGGCAGACATGGATTATCTGACCCCACCCAGGAAACATTCCACTGGGTCTCTGGCTCTTTGGGCTGGTGACTAGGCCCTGACACAGTTACTGCATGTTCTAGGGGCAAGCATTCTCCATCCCCAGGAGTTGGCAAAGGAACAGTGTTTACCCCTTCCCACTCCTCACTTTGTTTACCGTCTAGAAAAGCCTCTCCCCAGTTCCAGTGAGCATACTCACTCTGGTACATACCGTCTGAGTTGTAAGGGTCTGGTGAGCCGTCCTCCCATCTGGATGGGCCAAAATACTTCTTGGGTATCGAATCCCACAATTGAACATATTCAGCCTCCAGTTGCTGCTCTTGCTGAACCAGGGGTTCTAGCAAAGGAGCCTCCGGGAACCATGGTTCCAGTCCCAGACCCCGGCAGCGTTCAACAAACAAGTTATTATGTCTCCTTGCAGTTTTCATGCCACATTCCGGATCACCATTCAGAATCTCCTCAACCCCATATTGTAGATCCAAACGAAAATAGAGATCCTCTCTCCGGCCACCAAAGGACTCTACCCTGGCAAGATACTGTTCCTCCAAGTCCATCTCTTTCTCTACCAGTTCCTCCAACCAGCTTGCCAGCTCATGGCCATGCCATAATTGCAGGAATGCCATTCATTGATTTAGCAGGACCCTTCCTCTGTAGTCCTCTTGGATAAATCCGTCAATGCTTTCTTTATCATCCTGGGACTGTTTAAAATTCTGATTTGCCAGTTTGACTCTTCAGGGCATCTCTGCAGGGTTGACCCCAAGTCTTTGCTGAGCTTGGACACTCACCCCTGTACGTTCTTCCTGTAATTGCTGCTTTATTAGGTTCAGTCCTTTAATTGCCTCTTCCAGCGTTATCTCCCCGGGGCAAAACTCCCTGGCTATACTGAACCTGCGTCTTGCCTCCTTGGACATGTCCTCATACTGCTGCTCCATTTTCTGGTCCTTCTCAGAGTACCCCACCACTGTGCCACCAATTCTCACGACCCACTCTCTGGCTGGGGTCTGCTGACTGGATTTGGGTTACTCTGGACCTTGGAGTAGCTTTGAGTACAGGAACATCATGTCTCAGCCCTTGGTTTAGACTGAGCAATATTAACAGTAAGTCTGACGAATCTTACTGCAAGCATATGTCCCCGGGTAAATAATACATCTACACACCACGTCTTGATGAAAATTATGAACCACCTTTTATTTTGGGACAACATATTTAAAACATTTCACACACACACAGTGGAGGGAGTGGCTACTCTTAGTCAAACCCTCATTCTCCTCTGGCCATTCTCACAGAAGTAATTTGTGGGAACTTATTAGTCTCCTCCCCCAGGGCCTTCCCCAGGCGTGGCTACTAGTTCATTTTGGTCTGGATCTCAGACTGGAAACATCCTGTATTAGCTCTTGAACTATGCCCCTGGGCTTGTGGTTGGGAAACCCCATACTATACTATTGTCCTGCGGTGCCTGGCAGTCTGGCAAATCTATTTGGTCTGCTATCTCCTTTGTTTACACTAAAGACCATATGGCCAACTCCTGACTGAGAGTTTATACAATGGGGGAGGGTTGACTAATTAAAACATAGCTATCACTCCACAATACAATATACAATATAATACTAACATATTATCACCACAACCCAAACCTTTTGTTCTTCCACATGGCAACAGCATGTGGAAGATAACCCAGCCCAACATGGCCACTGCTGCCAGTCACAAAATGGCCCCAGCATAGTTCACACCAAATCCAATATGGCCCCTGGGTGATTCATGACACTGATATTAGCTTGATGGCTCACCTTTTGTCCTTGGTGGCTGGTGGTAGGGTCTGGGCTAACTCCATTCCTTAACATTGGGTATGTATAACAGTATTTTTCTACATTTCTTAGATGATTACTTTACACTATTACACTATTCTCACAACTAATTCCCTTTTTAAATTATGAAAGGCATTAATTTCCTACAAGGCAGAAACACATTTGAGGCACGCAGGACCTACAACCCGTACCAACAATGGAGCTAAGTATGCATCGAGTGAGGAGAGCTCTAAGAAAATACACCAAAGCCGGGAGAGCTCTCAGAGATGTCATTATATGTATTGTGATAAGCTATCAGTCTTTACTTGGTTTGTGCTATTGTTTCTGGTACTTTTGATGAAGGAACACTATTACAGGAGGATTTAATGTTTTTTTTTCTTCAAATTTACTATATAATGAAATAATTAGTGGTACATAATATACACCAAAAATAATTAAAAGACAATAACACGGCTATCTCCAACAAGAGTAATCTTTTCTGTGTTTTTCTCTCCAGCACTGACTGACTGTTCACTCAGTTATTTAGCAGCCCCACCCAAACTTCATTAGAAATATTTTGAAGGCTACCCTCAACTGGGGCAATCAACTGCTGCTTCAGAGTCTGTGGCTCACATAAACCCTGTGTATAACTCTGTCACAGTATGCAAAATGAAATAAGACATTTTGAAGGCAGCCAGAGGCAATCCAAAATTTGTACAAGGAATTCCTTCATATATGTCCAGATATTTCTCCAATTATGTAACCTAGGAGACTCAAGCCTATCACAGATCAACTAAGAACACCTAATATCCATTACAAATGTTGTTGTTGTTTAGTCATTCAGTCGTGTCCGATTTTCCAAGACTCTATGGACCACAGCACGCCAGGTGCATCTCTCAGTCACTGCCCCTCTGAGCTCCATCAAGTTCATGTTCATTGCTTCAGTGATCTCATCTATCCATCTCCTCCTCTGTCGTTCCCTTCATCTTGTGCCTTCAATCTTTCCCAGCATCAGAGTCTTTTCTAAGAAATTCTGCCAAAATATTTCAGCTTCACCCTCATGATCATACCTTCTAGTGAACAGTTTATCTTGATTTCCTGAAGTATTGATTTATAGGATCTTCTTGCAGTCCAAGGGCCTCTAAGCAGTCTTCTCCAACACCACAATTCAAAAGTGTCAATTCTACAGCGCTCATACTTCTTTATGGTCCTATGTTACTACTGGGAATACCATAGTTCGAACTATGCAGACCTTTGTTGATAGCTTAATATCTTTACTTTTTACTAGGTTCCCAATGTTCTTGAAGAGATCTCTTGATTTACCCATTTGGTTATCTTCTTCAATCTCTTTACATCGCTCATTGTAGAATATCTCCTTGCCTCTTCTTGCTATCCTCTGGAATTCTGCATTCAGTTGGACAAATCGTTTATTATCTCCACAACCTTTCACTTTCCTTCTTTCCTGGGCTACTTTCAAAGCCTCATCAGACAGCCAGTTGGATTTCTTACTTTTCTTTCTTTTAGGGATATTCTTTTTTGCTGTTTCCTGAATAATGTTGGAAACTTTGGTCCAAAGTTCTTCAGGCATTATATTTTCCATGTCTAGTCCCTTAAATCTATTCTTTACTTCCACTGCATATTCACAAGGGATATTATTTATTTCGTATCTACTTGGTCTGATGATTTTCCCTCTTTTCTTGAGTTTTGTTGTTTTTGCTGACTGTATAGAGCTCCTCCACCTTTGGCTGCAAAGTATATAGTCAATCTGATTTCTATATTATCCATCTGGTGATGTCCATGTGTTGAGGCTGTTGGAAGAGGGTGTTTACTACACCAGAGAATTATCTTGACACAATTCTACTAAACTTTGACCTGCTTCATTTTGTACTCCAAGGCCAAGTTTGACAGTTATTCCAGGTGTCTTTTGGTTACCTACTTTAGCATTCCAATCTCCTATGATGATAATAACATCTTTTCTTGGTGTTATATCTATGACGTGTTTAATGTCTTCGCAAAACTGGACAACTCCAGCCTCTTCAGCATCTGTGGTTGGAGCATAGACTTGGATCACTGTGATATTAAATGGCTTGCCTCAAATTCAAATTGAAATCATTCTGTCATTTATTGGGTTGTAACCGAGCACTGCTTTGTCCACTCTGTGATTGAATAGCATGGCTACTTCATTTCTTCTGTGGGATTCTTGACCACAGTAGAAGATCTGGTGGTTGGCTGATGTGAAATGTCCATTTAAGTTCACAAATTCCCAGGATATCAATGTTTAACCTTGTCATTTCATTCTTGACCACACCTAGTTTGCCTTGGTTCATAGTTCTAACATTCCAGGTTCCTATTCTGAATTGGTCTTTGCAGCAGCCGACTTTTCTTTCCCCTTCGGACACATCCGCAGCTGGGTGTCCTTTTGGCTTTGGCCCAACCACTTCATTCGATTTGGTGTTACAGTACTTGTACTTGCCCTCTGCTCTTCCTCAGTAATGTGGTAGGCACCTTCTGACCTGAGGGGCTCATCTTCCGGTGCCATATTGTTATGTCTCTGGTTGTGCCTGCCCATAAAGTTTTCTTAGCAAAGATATTGGGGTGGGTTGCCAGTTCCTTCTCCAGTGGAGATTTGATATATTTGTACAAACAGAATCATACCAATGAAAGACATAAATAAAAGTGAAGCCTTCCTGATCAGAGAAGGGCTCAAACTACCTAGACAATCTCCTAAACACTCTCCTGCAAGATCAATATAATATATATCACGTACAACTATTATATCAGAATGGACCAAAATTCCAGTACTGAAAAAACAGAAAGAGCAAAGAATGAGCACACCCCAAAGAAAACACCACAATTATGATACAGAGCGAGTCAATAGCACAAGAGAAAGTGAATGAAATGTAATAAAAAAGCTGACAGCAGAACAACTGAAAAATAAGAAGAAAATAAGAGGTTAACAATAGGGGAAAATATTTGTGAGTTTGGATTTAGTGGGGTCACACTACTAATGTGACAACAGCCCTCAGGAATCTCTCCAATCAAAAATATGGTGTTGCTGGTTGCTATGGCAACAGTGACAGTTGCAAAGAGAAATTTAGCTGTCTGCAGGAGACTAAGTGGTTCAGCCTAGGTGCACTAGTAATATGCCCAGGCTCCCTCTCTCACACCGAAAAATAACTGAATCCTTATCCCTAGCAATAATAAATAAACACACTCTTGACAATTTGGTGGCAGCAGCAGGATGGATGCTAAAAAAAGGGGAAAAGTCAAACAAGAGGTAAAGAAAAACAGTGGTAAAGATGGATCATGCAATCATCACAATGCAAGTGAGTAAGTAACAAAGGTTAAATAAAAAAATGATAAAGAAACTCAATTTATTTTTATAAAAATCCACAGGAAAAAAGAGAGAAAAGTTGATGCAATAAATAATTAGTGTTTTTCAGATTAATGATCAATCAGTAAACTCTAATGCTTTAGTTTGGAATACCTGTAAAGCATATGTTATGAGTTTAATGTCAGCATGGTTTATTTAATGGAGGAAACAAAGAGGTTGATCTCTTAGAGAATTAAGTATTAAATTAATTAAAATAGAACGAATAATACGTTTTTTCCTAATCAAACTAATATAAATAAATGAATCAATTCAAGCTCAAATTGAAAAAAAAAAACTCTTAGTTGATAAAGCTATATGGAATTTTCTAAATAGCTACAGTGGGGGGAAAAAGTATTTGATCCCCTGCTGATTTTGAACGTTTGTCCACTGACAAAGAAATTATTAGTCTATAATTTTAATGGTTGGTGTATTTTAAAAGTGAGAGACAGAATAAGAAAACAAAAAAACAAGAAAAACACATGTCAAAAAAGTTATAAATTGATTTGCAGGTCAATGAGGGAAATAAGTATTTGATCCCTTCGACTTAGTAGTTGGTGGCAAAACCCTTCTTGGCAATCACAGAGGTCAGACGTTTCTTGTAGTTGGCCACCAGGTTTGCACACATCTCAGGACGGATTTTGTCCCACTCCTCTTTGTAGATCCTCTCCAAGCCATTAAGGTTTCGAGGCTGATGTTTGGCAACTCGAACCTTCAGCTCCCTCCACAGATTTTCTATGGGATTAGGGTCTGGAGACTGGCTAGGCCACTCCAGGGCCTTAATGTTCTTATTGAGCCACTCCTTTGTTGCCTTGGCTGTGTGTTTTGGGTCATTGTCATGCTGGAATACCCATCCACGACCCATTTTCAATGCCCTGGCTGAGGGAAGGAGGTTTTCACCCATGAATTGATGGTACATGGCCCAGTCCATCGTCTCTTTGATGTGTTGCAGTTGTCCTGTCCCCTTAGCAGAAAAACACCCCCTAAGCATAAGGTTTCCACCTCCATCTTTGACCATGGGGATGGTGTTCTTAAGGTTAAAGGCAGCACAACAATCGCGAAGCGAGGGCCTCAGTTGCTGGCATGGAGCGCCAAAGGCGCTCCTTGCCAGCAACTCCGACCCTCGCAAACTTTACGTTGTAGCGCAAAAAACACCACACAGCAACTGCGATTTTACGTTCTAACGCAAAAAACACCACACAGCAACTGCGACCCTCGGAAACTTTACGTTGCAACGCAAACAACATACGAGACAGTTACCACTCATTACGACCTCGCAAAAATCGTCCACAACCCGCGAACATGAAAAAATTAAAAACACAATAAATACACACAGCACATACATAAAAGGCTTACCTACAGCAAGAGGGAGCATCCAGGACCTCAAAAAAGCAACTTACACCTTCATTTAACTCAAAATAAAAGAGTTTAGACACTAAAACATTCTCTAAGCGAGTGAAAAAATGGCCGCCGAACAAAACGAAAACGAGGCTACAAAACTCTGAACACGCAAAATACCACAAGAAACTCGCAAAACACCACAAAAGACCTACGGATATTCCGCTAAGACGCATACCACACATTACCCGCGATTTTACGACAATGCGCAAGTACACAACTACGCTAACGGTTTGGTCTTGCGCATGCACACTATTACACTGCACACATTTTGGCTGCGGGTGTTTCTCTAAATGTTTAAATGTATTTTATTGATTCAAGCCCGCAATTTACCTCCTTAAGCTTAAACTTGTATACCTTGCCTTAAGTTGGATGTCAGTTGCGGGTTAGACTTTATTTGCGATCTAGAGATACGGGTCTAATAGAATATTGATTTTGTGTAACTTTAATTATTTAGAGCTCGTAATATTCAAGCTGTGCTAAAACTAATGGGGGCGGGTAACTCATAATCTGTTTGCAAGTAGCTAATGTAATATGTGGCAATACTAAGAGTGATTTTAAGTGTGTATAAATTTATGAATTAGGCAGTAGAATAGGGCACAAAGTACAGTTACAGGATCCATACACAGCCATGTCTACTGGTCATACACCTTTTATTCTCTCACACACCTGCGTACCCATGGGTCTTGCACCAGAAAAAATCAATTTGCTTCTTCCAAAGGGTTAGTTCTTCTGTCAAGCTCAGTTCATAGCTGCATTTGTATTTGGCACCAAAATCTTGTTAGACATTGTTATCATGCCTTAGGGATTATCAATGTTGTTTTCTTTTCTTAACCTTTAAACACAAAGACTTATAGAAGGAATTGTCCTCTCACAGAGGGTGAATAGTTCTGTATGTTCTTTTGTCTGTCTAATAAAACCATCTTTCATTGTGTTGCTTGACATTCACATATACAGTACATATTTACACTTACAGTACCATATCCATGCATTTGAGTTTGAGTCTAGATGTCACTTTTGTAAAGTCCAACACTCACTCTTTAAATGCATTACAGCAGATGTGGGACTCTGGTGTCCCTTTACTTAGTTGTGTATTTACTGGGACCTGACTGGAGCAGTGGCAGGATGACTGTGTAGTAAGAGGGTGTATAACATTACAGGCACATGTATCTAGATCCCCTCATTTTCATTTCCAGTATCATTTATAAGCTCATCTCTGCCCCCCAAACACATTTCTGGCATCTTGATCTGCATCTCACACACATTTCACTTTTTGATTTTGGCATAAATGATAAAACTATTTTACCTTA
Source organism: Discoglossus pictus (assembly GCA_027410445.1). Lineage (NCBI taxonomy): Eukaryota > Metazoa > Chordata > Amphibia > Anura > Alytidae > Discoglossus > Discoglossus pictus. Next base: position 112,535,815 of record CM050164.1, read on the forward strand.
TATTTCCCCTTGCACATCCACTCAAACCCCATTCTCATAATTACCATGCTGCATATACACACTTTCTCCTCATACATACATCCTTGGGAGTCCCTTAATATGATGTAATTCCACTAACTATCCAACAAAACAGGGACAATTATAGTAAATATTGTACAAATTATTACCATTGATGAGGACAATATTTCAAGTAAACCTGCATTTGGCTACTACATTGTGACTAATATGTTCTATTTACGTTTGCACTTACACAATGTTCAGATTGAACTGATCAATGATTATACAAACTGTCAGAAATCCAGGAAACTGCCACAAATGGTGCCAAAGCTAGCACAACGTTTCATTACATGTACAAAGTCTGTGACACATAACTAGAATGTCACCAACATGTTGTATGCGTTGTTTTCAAATCTTTAAAACAAACATAAGTGGCAAAACCTATGCACAGTCAGAGTTTGATATTTGCATACGGTTGTGTGTTTTGCATATATATATATATATATATATATATATATATATATATACACACAAATCCCTTTGTAATCCACACACACTGTTTCTCCACCAAAAGATCTACTTATTTATACATTTTAACTATTAATACTCATCTTTTTTTTTTTTTTTTTTTTACAAATAAACATCAGCAAATTGCATATCACTGTTTTTAAAAGAAACATACATAACATTTAACAGACATATAATCATTCAACATGAAGGTTCCATGTAACTTTTTTATATTTTTATAGTGGTAAGGTATCTATCCCATTTAGTCCAATTAATGAGGGGGGAATGCTTTAAAGAAATTGGTCTATTATAGTTATGTGTCAGATCCCTGTTGAGGCTAATGACATTTATTAACTCTTTTATTGTGGGAACTAAAAGTAAGTTCCAGTATGGCACAATTAGCCATTTAGCCCCTAATAGGATATGACATATCAGATATCTATCCGCAGATGGTAAGTACTCAAGGTCCATATAAAAAAGAACCAATTGTGGGGTACAGGGAATATATTTATTGATCACTCTGGATAATAGCTGGCATATTTCTGCCCACATCTTGAATATTTTTTTACACTCCCACCAAACATGGGCTTCATTACCTCGTATACCACACTGTTTTCAGCAAAAAGCTTCCGCTTTTAAGTTACATTTTGACATTCTAACGGGAGTAAAGTGCCACCTGTGCATTAGTTTAAAGATATGCTGTGTTGAGTGCTGATATCTTAATAATTTTTATAATTCCCCTCCAAGCGGTTTCATCTAAATTCATTCTAACATCCAATTCCCATCCTTTAATTCCTATACTTTTGATAAAAGAAGTTGTCTCGCACATAATCTTATTACTTTTGGAGATAATGTGTGAATTTACCCTCTTAATAATTAGTTCTTCAATTTTCGTTGGCGGTTTCATTCCAGTAATTTTATATCCCCAAGTAATTAGAGTTTGTTTTAAGCTTTCATTATTTAACCAGGTACATTTTGTTATCTCAAATTTCTTTTGCATCTCCGAAAAGGTTAAAAAATGATCCTTTTTATATAATTCAAACACTGAGGTTACGCCCCTATTGCATAAAAGGGAAAGTGTTGAGGAAAGGTCTTTTTTATCAAATAAGTTGATAGGGGTAGCTAGTGATGGAAAGTTGGATATTTGCATCCTCTCTTTATTTTTATACCAAAATCTTAAGAGTGCATTTAAGTTTTTGGGGAGTTTGCTCTAACCCTCCCCCCGTGTCTCTCTACCCCCCCTTGTGTCTCTCTACCCCCCTGTGTCTCTTTCCCTCCCCCCTCCTCATCCTCAACCCCCCTCCTCCTCATCAACCCCATCCTCACTTTCTCCCCTCTAAATACCTCCCCCTCACTTACCTGCTTCTTCTCCGGCCTCTGCTCCGTCTTGACCCCGGCGCGCATGGGATGTCACATGGGGGCCGAGAAGAGACGCGGGAGAGGGGGGACACAGGGGGCAGCACATTTCCCACCCTCGGCTTATACTCGAGTCACTCATTTTACCCAGTATTTTGTGGTAAAATAGGTGCCTCGGCTTATACTCGGGTCGGCTTATACTTGAGTATATACGGTAATTTACTGGATAATGCTCATATTAATAGCAGCAATTCTAGCTGACCAGGATAAATATAGAGATCTCCAATTACTCAGAATAGATCTGACTTGCTTTATAACCTCATTTAAATTAACTTTATAGGTTTTCTTCACTTTAAATGAGAGCTTTATCCCCAAATTAACAATATATTCCGATTTCCAGTTAAAGGTGAATGATTTCTCCAATTTTTTTTTACTTCTGGCTTTATGCCTCTTATCAAGGTATCGGATATTGATTTATTAATCCTAATATAGGATAGTCTACCAAACTCCTCTAATATTTCCTGTAGTTTAGGACATGCCACCTCCGGATTGGTCATAGTTATGATTATATCATCCGCGAATCCCATGAATTTAAATTCCTCCTGATCTATAGTTACAACCTCAATTTCTCTACAATCTCTTATATATGTCGCCAATGGCTCCATAAAGAGGATGAATAATAATGGAGATAACGGACATCCCTGGAGGGTGCCGTTTCCTATTTTAAACTTGTTTGACTCAAAGTCAGGGGTCGCAATAAAGGCCGTTGAGTTTGTATATAGAGCTTTTACTGACTTTGAGGCAAACTCCTCTAATCCATATTTCATAGGAACTGCCTGTAGAAATTTCCAACTGACCCTGTCAAAGGCCTTTTCTGCATCCAATGACAGGGCCAATAAGGGGATTTCATAGTCCTCAACATAATTCAAAATATCGATCATTTGTCTGGAGTTGTCAGAGGCTTGACGACCCGGGATGAATCCTGTTTGATCCCGATGGATCAGCTTGTTAATTATAGTTTTCATTCTATTCGCCAAAATCTTTGCGTAAATTTCGACATCTACGTTAAACAATGAAATAGGGCGATAGATATTTTTGTCTCTGACAGCCCCATAGGAAGATCCCCTGTTTGTTTAATCTCATTAAATAAATTACATAAATAACTTTTTATTTGTAAAATAAAAGGTCAAATCCATCCACCCCTGGGGATTTATTTGGTTTACTACTATTTTTTTCCATATAAATACTTTCATTTCTTTTTTTTTACATAAAATCACAACATTCAATACATATAATATATATGCAATAATATAATTTCCAATTTATACATTAACATTCATTCTACCACTCCACCCAATTGATAATTGCTCTATTTAACTTTCTCCTAAAATCTTAATATAAGGAATACAGGTATCGAATACGGCATAGGAAAGATAGGCTATATTTATACCGATATTCAAGCTAGGAAATCAGGGGTGTCATTTTTTTTTTTTTCTTTATTGTCCCATTTTAACCTTTTTTTTAGCTATTTTTTCTTCTTTCTTGTTATATCGTATCATTCCCTTTTCCATCTCCCTATCCCTATCTACTGTCCTCTCAATATCAGACCATTTGGGGGTTTCCTTAGAATTCCACCTTTTAACTACATATCATTTACTAAATAATAATATATGGGAAAATAAGCCATCTCTGCTGTTGCAAGTTTTGGTTCTCAAACATGTGAAATAGCAATATTGCTGGACTCATAGGTATTTTTATACTTGTTATTGCTCCAATCTGTTCTATACAAATATTCCAATATTGTTGTGTGTGTGGGCATTCCCACCAAATATGTAAATGGGAACCCCTATCATCACATCCTCGCCAACACTTTTCTGAATTTGTCTTACTAATTCTATTCATATTTGTGGGTACCATATACCACCTCTGTATTAGTTTAAAGTATAGTTCTCTATATAAAATACATAAAGTGGTCTTTTTTACTTAAGAGCATGCTCTAAACCAGATTTCTTTTGTCCATACACATTCCAAATCTTGTTCCCATTTAATCATTCTATTTGTTTTCATACTTTCTTCTCTGGTTTTTAATATATTATTATATTTAGACATGTACTCAAGCCAATTAATATCTATATTCTAATATTTTTGTAATAAGCTCTAGTGAGATAGACATATATTATTGTCAAATATTTGGGAGGGAGTAGCTATTCCTCCCTTATCCACCGATCTCTTTGTAATATTTAATTTCAAACATGGTTTCTTGTTATTGTTAATATATTTATTCAAGAAACTTTGCACATTATTAATCAAATACTTTGGTGCCATTTGTGGGATACATCTCCATATATATGTTATTTTAGGAACAATCACCAATTCTGCCAGACCAGGACAATTGTTCGGGTTTCCATTCTGAAATCTCCTGTCTGATCTGCTTAAAAACTATCTCCATATTATTTTTCAAAATAGACCTGATTGATGCTGTAAAATGTATCCCCAAATGGCAAATGCCCTTGCTATTCCAGTTCAGTGTACATTTTTTTTTAAATAGTCAATATCTTTCTTTCCAAGTCCAAAAATCAATGTATCCGATTTCATCTCATTGATTCTAAAATAGGAAATCTTACTAAATTCCCCTATCTTGTCCCAAACTATAGGCATATCATCAGCGAACATTAATACCTTATGTTGATTTCTTCCGATTGTTAACCCAGCAATGGCTTCTGATGTTCGTATTAATTCTGCCAGCGGTTCTAGGGTCAAAACAAATATTAACGGGGACAGGGGACATCCTTGTCTCGTCCCAATTTAAATATAAAGTTTTTCAGTTTCATAGTCAATTCCCATCACCTTCGCTCTAGAGTTCCTATAAAGTGACATAATTGCTTTATTGCCAAATTCCTCTAAACCAAATGTTTCTAAGACTGCCTCAATATATAGCCAATTTACTCTATCAAATGCTTTTTCCGCGTCCAAGGAGATTGTTAACAAGGGTATATCCTTAACTTTAGCATGCCTTAATAGGTTAATTAATCTTCTTGTATTCTCTGAACCTTGTCTTTTTGGAATAAAACCAACTTGATCATAATTGACTAGGGGCCTCATTCTATTAGCGGCCGCAGCCGTTGCGGGGCCGCAAGGACCGGCCGCAAGCTATTCTGCTATTCTATTCCCTTACGGCCGGAGGCTCCGGCAGGCTTGCGGCCGGTGCCTTGCTATCTCTTGCGGCTGCTCGCGCCAGAGGAAAGCCTTTGATCTAAAACGGACGCAAGAGTTTTGCAATTCAATTGCTCCGGGAAACCTCTCTGCAAGGCTAAAAACGAGCCGCAGCTTACTTGCAGGAAAGAGGTCTCGCTAGCACCAATTAAGCACATAAAATAGCTCAAATAAAGCCATCCTGCACTTTGAGAAGACTATAAAGGGATTTTAGGTGTTAGAAAAAATAGCACATAATTATCCTGTACTCAAATCCGTAAAATATTTTATTTTTAATATCCGTAAAATATCCATGTAAAAAGTCCAGAGTGCTTGGAGCACCTCAGACACACCCACGCCGCAGCCGGAAAATAAACAGTTAATTTGAACTCGGGTTTGGGCAGATGTGCAAGCTTGAGAGTGGGTTTCTTTTAATCCTCATGTCCCCCAATATGATCCCTAGCATTTACAGAGCTGTACAGTGCAGGCTTGAATTTATTTTTGCGTTTTTATATTTCACAGCTTACGGCCGGTTCCAAGATATGCGGCCGGCCGTAAGAGCAGATCCTTGCGGGGCCGTATAATAGAATCGCGAGTTAACTGAACCCCCGCAAGGAATCGCAGCCTTACGGCCGATTTACGGCCGATAATAGAATGAGGCCCTAGGTTAGAGACATACTTTTTAAGCCTATTAGCTAAAATCTTGGCATACATTTTTGTATCTATATTTAATAGGGATATTGGCCTATAGTTTTTATAATTTTCTGGATCTTTCCCTGGTTTGGGAATATTAACAATATTAGCTTCTGGCATTTCAGATGGAATCTTCCCAGTTTTTTTAATTTCATTAAACATATTACATAAATTAGGGCTTAGTTCCTTAAGAAACATCTTGTAATAGTTCCCATTAAATCCATCTAAACCAGGAGCTTTATTAACTTTTAAATCTGTAATAACGTGTTCTACTTCCTTCAATGTAATCTCTTTGTTTAATTCTATTAATTGCTCATTAGTTATTATAGGTAGTTTGATTTGCCCTAAAAATTTCTCAATCCCTTTTTTAGAGGGTCTTAGAAAGTTCTCGCTTAATTCAAGGTTATATAAAGATTGATAGTATGTCTGGAAAACCTTACCAATTTTCTTTGGATGATTTTGTTCCCTATTATTTATATCTAAAATACTTATTATACTTTGTTTAATCCGCTGTTTTCTAGTTTTATTGAGAAGACGCTTTCCCGCTTTATTTCCCATAATATAATGGTCTTCTTGCGACCTGAGAATTGCTTTATCTATTTGTTCCTGATGGATTTTCGGTATTATTTTATTTACTTCCTTGATTTGTAATATAATATTAGGATCTGGGTTTTTTTGTTCTTGTTTTGCAGAACATTTACTTCTATGGATAATTCTCTCAGTGTTTTCCCTCTGTTCTTATTAAGATATGCACTTCTGGCGATAAATAATCCCCTAATAAAAGTTTTATGTGTACACCAGATAGTTGTATCTAAGTTGACAGATTTTTTATTTAAGTCAAAGAAGCTTCCAATTTCTTTTCTTATTTTATTCGTATTTTTTTCTGATTTCAACAGGAAACTGTCCAATTTCCATTACTTGGGTTTAAATGCATCTTTTGAGTCTTCCAATATTAGTCTAATTGCTCCATGATCTGAGCAAGTAATGTCTCCTATTTTAATGGACTTGACCTTTTCCAATGTTTTAATATCTGTCAAAAAATGGTCTATCTGTGTATAACATTGGTGTCTTCCAGAAAAATATGTTAAATCTTTTATTTCCGGGTTAAGATCTCCATACATCGCATAGACCATTTTTAAGAATTTCCAAGGAGAGTTGTTTTGCAGTTCTCATTAAAGTATCTAGGATTCCTTTTCCTTTATTTATAGCTATTCTATCTATTGTTGGATCAAATACCATATTAAAGTCTCCTCCCATAATCAACCTACCTTTTTTTATCTGATTTATTTGTTTAAGTATTTTCCTAAAACATTTCATTTGGTTGTAGTTATGAAGGTATCGATTTGATATAGTATATGTTTTTTCATTTATTTTCCCCTGCCAAATGATAAATCTACCCTCTTTATCTGGGATTCTATGATGTTCCGATATACTCAATTTTTTACTAAATAGGATAGCTACTCCCCTAGATTTTGAGTTATACGATGATGTAATTGTACCTACTAAAAAATGCCTGTGATTTACCTTCCCTCCAGTGTGTCTCTTGCAGGAGTACAATATCTGCTTTTTGTTTAAGAAAACTTCCAAGAGCAACTCTTCTTTTATAGGGTTTTTTTAATCCCCTAGCATTTTGAGATATCACTCTGATTCCCATCTTTTACTTTTTTAATCTGTTTTTCTCTGTGTGCTATATGGAATATCATTACAGGTTATCCTTATTTTTCCCATGCCTCTTCTATTCCCTATCCTTTTATATTCTCTCTTGAAACACAATTTTTGGTTGTCCACTTTCACACTTACATTCATACTCATTATTGCACAAGATCTCTTATGCAATTTATCTACAGGGCTATGACGCCAATGTACAGAAATAAGGGGGTATAATAGGGCCCAAATGGGTCCTCAAAGAGAGAGCCATAAAATATTTTATCTTATTTTCTAGAAATAACTCAACATGAGTTGTATTATACTACTATCACCAAAAATTATCTTTGTGTACTGTTAAAAAACTACAGTATTACTGCTGTCTTGTGCTATTATTCTATTCTATTATCGGGGATACATTTCTATTATTTCTAACTATTATGTGATAGTATTCTTTATTATGAATATTTAAGTGAGAATTTCCCCCTTTTTTTTTTATTATTTGATTTTAAATATGTGTATCTAAATATATTTATTCAATTTTGCCAAATTTCACTCTGTAGAGAGTAATTATAATTTTTAAACTTCACACTTTATCACTAGCCACTAAGAGGCTTTTAACAGTAAGTCCATCTTCGTCTTCTGAGTTTTCTCTATCGCTATGTCCCATTTACATAGTAGGTTTTCTCCTTCCTCTACTGTTGTAATTTTATGCCACAATGAGTCTTTATTAATCAGAAGGCCTTCCGGAAATCTCCATTTATAACTTATTCCTGAATGAATCAAAGCTTGTGTTATGTTGCCATATGTTTTCCTCTTTATTATTGTAGCCGGTGCTATATCTGAAAATATTTTGATGTCCTTGTATGGGGCCGGGAAAGATCTTTGCTTGAAGCTTATTTTCATAATATCTTCTTTATCTGTTATCTTATGAAATCTGATAATTATATCTCTAGGCAGGGATCCATTTAATCTATGTGGTAATGGAATCCTATGGACTGTATCCAGAACATTTATTTCTTGTATGAATCTTGGAACTATACTAGAGAAAAAGTCCATAATATATTTTTCCAGCTCATGTTCTGGGACAGATTCCGAGATGCCCCTTAATCTGATATTTTTCTTTCTGATCTTATTTTCTATATTTGCTATTTTATTTTACAAATCAGTAACTTTTTTCTCTAGTACTGTTGTGTATTCTATAACTGAAATATGATCTTTAATAAGTTTTTCCAATTTAATTTCCATTTCCTCAATTCTTGAGTGAGTCTCCTTGATAACTTTATAATTCTCTCCTATTTGTTCCTTTAAGTCAGTTGACAATTTATTTTGAAATTCTGTCATAATCTCTCTCATTTTCGTTGATGATAATACGTCATCTCCGGTTGTATTTGAATCATTGAAATCCAAGGATTCAGTATTACTTCTTCTGCTTTGATTGTTATCTTTCATATTTATCTGTGATTCGTTTTGCGATTTATTTACAGAATTAATTTTTGAGGAAAAAATAGGTGGAATTTTCTGTATTGACTGTTTTTTAACCCTAGATTTAGTTTTATTCGACATCTTAATTTATTATTACTAGGGGAATTCAGACTCTATTAAGTTTTCTCAGAGTATTTCTCCTGCTATTAGCTTATGTTTGCTGCCTCTATATAGTTGGTGGGTTCCTGTCCAGGATCTCTCTGGTTATATCTTGTGTATTTATTCAAGATATCTTGTAGATTGTATGTTGGATGACACACACTCTGCTTCTGTGCCTCATTCCCACATTTCTCCTCTGGAGTTTTTGCTTCTTTTACAGTGGGTCAGTTCCTGGCCGAAGTCTCTCTAGCTCTTAGTTTATCTTTATTGCCTTGTGAATTTATCCGAAATAGCAATTTGTTTATTTGCTGTTACTCCCCCGGGTTACATCTGAGACTTTTTCCCACGTCTCTCCTCTGGTGCTCTCACCTCTCACTGCAAGTCAGTTCTTAGCTGGGGTCTCTGTGGGTATTAGCTTGTCTTTGCTGCCTTGTATATTTATCCAAGATAGCGTGCTGTCCGAGTCTCTGAGGCTATTAGCTTGTCTCTATTACCTTATATCTTTTTCCAAGATAGCATTCTGTTTATATGCTGGCTGTCCCACATATTAGCTTTATACCTCTTTCCCAAGTCTCTCCTCTGGAGTTCTCCCCTCTTTGCAGCGGGTCAATACCTGGCCGGGGTCTCTGTTGCTTTTAGCTTATCTTTGTTGCCTTGTATAATTAAGCTTCCGGTCGGGTTTCCATTACCGCTCCTAGCTGCTACAACTGCAGCTCCTGAACTTCAAACCACTCCCGACTTCTTTATCAGGACGAGTTATTCACTTGTGTGGTTTTAGTGACTCAGCGTCTCTGCTGCTATTAGCTCGTCTTTCTTCTGGAGCTCTCACCTCTATACAGCAGGTCTATTCCTCGACTGTGCCTTCACTTCAAATTTTTAATACCGCTCGTAGCTGCTACTTCTGTATCTCCTGTACTCCAGGGCCACTCCCGACTACTGTATCAGATCGGGTTATTCCCATGAGTGAAATACAACCATATCTCTCCTGCTATTAGCTTATGTGTATTATCCACAATGTCGTGTTATTTGTAAGTTGGCTCTCTCACCCTCTGTTTCTGTAAGGCTCTCACTTCAATGCATAGGGTTGATTCCTGGCCCGGATCTCTATGGCTATTAGCTTGTCTTTATTGCCTTGTATCTTTATCCAAGATAGCGTGATGTTTATATGCTGGCTCTCCCACGTGTTAGTTTTTTTACTTCTTTCCCATGTCTCTCCTCAGGAGCTCTCGCCCCTATGCAGCAATTATATTCCAGGCCGGGGTCTCTGTAGCTTTTAGCTTATTTTTGTTTCCTTGTATAAATAAGCTTCAGATCAGGTTTCCAATATCGCTCCTAGCTGCTACAACTGAAGCTCCTGTATTTCACAGCTCCTCCCAACTATTGTATCTGGTCGAGTTATTCAGGAAGGTATTTTTAATACTTCATTGTCTCTTCTGCTATTAGCTTATATTTATTACCTTGTATATTTTCCAAGATATCATACTGTTTATATGCTGGGAGTCCCACCCGCTGCTTCTAGAGAGCTCTCACCTCTATGCTTTAGGTTGATTCCGTGCCGGAGTCTTACTGGCTATTGGAATATCTTTATTGCCTTGTATTTTTTTGTGTCCAAGATGACGGGCTGTTTATATACTGGCTTCTCCAAGACGCTAGTTTTTATGCTATTTTCCCGCGTCTCTCCTCTCAGACTCTCGGCTCTATGCAGCAGATCAGGAATAGTACCTCCAATTCCATCCGGTCATTCATTTCTGTATGCTATCTCAACATTTTAAACAGAGTTTTCACTGAGACACCATTCAGCTGCCGGCTCTCCCTCTCTCCCCTCACTCGTCTGCACAACTCATTTCTGGTCACGCCCCCCTTCTGATACTTGGGTTGATAGGGTGGTTTACCACTATTGATAACTGCCATTATTTCATCAGTGGTTATCTCTCTGTTTAAGTGGCGACTATCTTTTTCTGAAATCTTGGGTAACTTGATTTTGTCAAGAAAGGCCTCAATCTCCTCTTTTACTGGAGGGATAAATTGTGTATCTTTATCCAAATTGTAAATTTCATATAGAAGTCATGAAATACCTTACCTATTTTATCTGGATGAAAGTGTAAATTACCCTCTTTATCTTGTATTCTTAGAATCCTATTTTGGTTACATTGCTTCTTTAATCCATTTGCTAAATATTTCCCTGTTTTATTACCCTATAAAAAATGTGATTGCTGAAATCTCCATAAGAGATTATCAGCTTGTAGCTGGAGGATTTTTTTTATTTGGTTATTTGTATCTTTTATTTTATTACTAGTTTCTTTATTTGGATTATTTTAGTTAATCTGGTGTACATTTTCTAATTCTATATAGAGGTGTTTTAATGGTTTACCCTGTTGTCTCTGTATTTCAGCTGATCTTGCGATTAGAATCCCTTGAATAAAGGCTTTAAAGGAACACCATAGCGTTTTCGCACATGCTACAGAATCCTTATTAATTTCAACAATTAATTTTCCATCTACTCTTTTTATTTAGCTTAATGGTATTCTCTAAGATTACACAATTCATCAAATGGTCTGACCCTACCCCAGAGATATTCTTACTTTATTTCCCTCTCAGAGGGTAGTGATTGTGAACAATTACTACAACCTATATAAAATTGACTAAATCAGAGTATTATATAATTCAAATCATGTGTTCTTATAATATAGGACTTCCTAATGATTTATAGTGATTTTTCCCTCAAGTATTATATATTTCCTTCCAAAAAAAAGTGTGCTTATTAAAAAAAGGATGATTATTCTTCACCCAACAAAGCCGCTCTTATCATACGAAACCCTTATTATAGCTTCTTTCTAAGATCTAAAGTGAACTCTCAAAATGACATCCCTGGGGATAGATTTATCTAGATGTTTAGCTAAAGGTAGTCTATGGATAACATCAATTGTATTTTCTGTTTTTAAACTATTTGGAACCAATTTTCTCAGTAAGTTCTCCACATAGGTCTTTAGGTTACTGTCTTGTAGTGTCTCTGGTATGCCTCTCAGACGCAGATTGTTCATCCTACTCCGATCTTCTAAAGAGGAAACTTTAATCATCAAGCCCTCAATTTTATTTTTCAAAGCCAATGTATATTTTAATAAAGTGTTATTGTCCATAATTAATTTATCGCGGACATTTTCAACTGAACCAACTCTTTTGTTTACTTCTTTGATGAGTTGTGTGTTATCCATTATTTTTTTTGTCAAATCTGCCATAAGGCTTGTTTGAAAGTTCTGAAATAGTTATTTCATTTTGGAGCATGTAAGGGTTTCCTCTTTGTCCGAGAAAGAATTCCCTGCATTCACTTTTTGAGAAGCTTTGTCTGGGGACTGGCTGACCTCAGAATTTAAAGTCTTATCTTCTACAGGGTTACTTATATTGGTACTCTTGATCCTAGGAGAAATTATGTTGGGGGTTTTTGATATATAATTTTTTTTTTTTATCTCTAGGTTTAATTTTGGTAGGCATATTTTTGAATAGCTATTAAATGGCTCGTATCTTGGAGTATAATATTCCTACTGGGTTCTCCCCAACAACCTGGATCTGAAATTTGTTGGTACTTTTTTATTTTTGTGCTCGTTATATCCGCAGAGGCAAACATTTCTATTGAAGTAGATCGTAAGACAGTTCAATAGCTTATACAGAACCTTTTATTTCCCCACCTCTTTATATTATGTATATCCTCAGCCTATAATATGAAGTATCTTGTCCAATCATTTGGATATATAGGGTGGTTTTTATTGCAGGTATACACTAGGTTTCACCACAGCTGTCTGTAATGTCTCTCCAGAGCTTCACACACATGTTTGGGTGCTCTTATTACTTGGGCTGGTAGTGGTCAAATAGACATTAGTGTGAATCACCACACAAGTGGTTCTGTGGCTACTCAGGCACAGTATAGGTTTGTTTTCTTATGTCAGCAGAGATTTTTTTATATATATATATATATATATATATATATATATATATAGACTACCACACAGGTGACGGTAAGTTATTATTTTCACTTTACAAGCAATGCTCACAGAACAAATTGTCATTGTTTAACCACGGTTACCTAAACACATATGTAGTCATTCACTTCCACATTTTTACAAATATTTATATTTAAATTATTCACAGCAAGGCTTTCTGCTTATTTATACTACTTTATAAGATTCAAAGCTTGCTATATGTATTGGATTTACAATAAACAGTTTGTTAATCCTCTTTCTCTCCTGTCTCTCTCTCTCTCCCCCTACACCATGAGGAGAGCGCATGCACGTATATCTTAACAATATCACACCTGCGCAGGGGTTGAAGGGACTAACCAAATGATTTTGTGGGCCTTATACGGCCCTCTGGCCTGACGTTCCCCACCCCTGCTTGAAGTCATCTCAGTCAAATTATCAATACTGTTTTATATTCACATGCATGTGAATTTGTTGATGGTTAGTTTCAAAACTTAATTTTGCTATAGATTTATAGAAATAAATGTTTTGCATTGCATTTTGCATTTTGTAAACTTGTATTTATCATTACAGCCATCAATACAGATATGATTTCTCTAGTCTATGAGTAAAATACATTAAAAGTTTAATTAAATAAAAACTATGAAAAGAATCAAGTAAAAAGCATTTTAATTAAAACATATCAATATAAACTTGTGCGTTAACTTTTATAATATATTTTCCTGTTTTACATTGAAAGTCTGGAAAAACTTACAGAACAGGAAATTCTGTTAAGCACACTAGAGAATTGCTTCATCTTTGACAGATGGATGAAGAATTTGTGCCTAGATGTAGTTTACATTCTATGAAATCAGCATCAGCTCCAAGTTCATGATCGCCGCTTTATACTTTTTGATACACAATGCATCCCTTTTTATACCCAGTTAACTGCTGGCAATCAAAATTTTACATTAAGTTATCTGCAGTAGAATTAAAAAATATATATATTTCCGCAAAAATAAAATCTCATTCTATATGATTTTTGTTTAGCAAAGAATACCCACATTTACAGCAGGTTTTGGTTAAATGCAGTCCTTTCCATCCATAAAAAGTACCTGCAACCACCTAATACCAGGTCATTATAAGTCCCCAAAATGTTTATTTGCAGTTATACCCCCATACTGAATTCCTATCCTAATTTCTATTGTGATTTTCATCTTGTAAATTCACCAATTTCTGGCTCACAATACTGCCTTTCTGCAAAAGTTTTAGCGCCTTATAGTTGGTATTTCCAGTTTGATCACTCGTGATTTAGACAATAAAGAATACATTTACAGTAAGCACTCTATATTTCATGAGCAAAATACTTTGTTTTTGTTTTTTTATTCTAATAAAGGAAAGGAGGTACAGATGAAAGTTAGCTTCCAGTCCATAGTTTTTAGTATATATGACAAATGTGTCAAAAATGAAAATGAAAATTGCATCTTGGCCTTAGTTGAATACTCACCTCAAACAACAACTCATAAAAAACTTAAGAATTGTAGTTTAGTTAACATGAAATTGTGTTTAAGTCTCAGGACTATCGCTTTGTAGCCAAAATTGAATCTAAGATATTGCCCGTTGTTTTGACTAAAACATTGTTAAATCCGTGGCTCTCTAGCAGCTGCCTGTACTCGGAGCCGGTTCTTTGCTTTCCTTCACTCATGCTGAGTGCTTGGAGCAAAGCCCTTGGTTCCTTTTTCTCTTCATCCAGAACAATTTCAGCCAGGAGTAAAGCACCTTGGCCTAAAGAAAAACAATAGAAGAGAGAACATTTTTAGACATAAGACCAAGCTTCAAAAACACATAATTTACCTTAAAAAGCAAGCTTTCATTTTTAAAAAAAAATGATATCCCCAATAAAAGTCTGAAATTCTAAGCAAATGTGGTATGCACACAGTGAGGGGCAGATACTGGGATTCATAAAACCACAGGCGCCATTTTAAGGTTCAGGGACAGGAAAACTATTTGATGTTAATGGCCACACAAGTGTAACGTATATTTAACCTTTTATTGGATACATAGAATGAGAATACGCACTGTATGCAAGTGACAGCAAAGTTAGACTGACAGATAAATGGATAGTGTAGGTGAGTTTTGTGGGGCAACATGGGCATGATAGTTGCAACGGTAAGATATGGTGTATAAGATAAGCACGTTTTCACTCCATACAAGACATGATGAGTATCACTGTAAGACTCCTCAGCCAGCTGCTGCCCTTCACCAATGGTCTATAGAAGGAATAGCTGAGTAATTAAAAAAAAAAATGCCAAAGTCTATGTATTTGTGGAAATTATGTGAAGGACTGGAATTCTAATATTTTACAGACATGTTATTTTATATTATATATAGGAATGCTAACACACAGGAAGATAAAAGACATCATTGAAAATACTTTAAAGGATCAATGTAGTTTGAGAAAAATATCATATTTTTGTGAAGTATGTCCCAAGCCAAACAGCATTACCAGATGTGTAAGCCATGAACATAAAAACGTCTTCACTTGAGCCTGAAGATGGTGTCTTGGAGCGCAAAGGGTGTGTTCTACTAATGTTTATTTTCTACTCTGGAGTGGGAGCAGGAGGAGGTGGAGGAGGATGAGGAAAGAGGAAGGGGGTTTGTAGTCATTGGTTGACCCTGATAAGAGTAAGATCTATCTTCCCCACGCCGCAGCATTGTGATTAGAAGGTATCTTGATGTGTATTTACAAGCACTATATGCCCTCGTCTGTAATGCCTTCCCATGCCTTGAAAATAAAGCACTACTGTCACTGCACCTTCCACGCTAGCAGAATGTGCAAAAAGGAGTACTTTACATTACAGGGGTACTGCTATACAGTCACATGTTCAAATGTAGCATTAACACTACAAAATACCATGTCAATAAAAACCTTTTAATATAATTTGGTTACATTTCAATATAATTATTTTTTTCCAATACTTTTTCTGGGATAAAATAATACCCATCTTGCTCTGTTCAATTGTTTGTTATTCTAGGGGGAGGACTCTACCCAAAAGTACCACAGTGCACAAGAATCATCCATGGAGAGAAAATTTGTTTTGTGCAATGTTTACTTTAGGATAAGAACACTTCAAGGAACAAGAGTACAAATAAAAAATATATAGAATTACACTGAAACATACCAAATGATAGTCAAGGGCGTTTTATTAACATAGTATATTATTATATCTGTTTTACCGAAAAAAGACTAATGTACCAAACTAACAAGATAAGCAGCTGTGTAAGCCATGGGCACACAATTGTTTTCCGCAAAAATATGATTTTTGACGACTAGACAATGAATTGAGGAATCCATTTTGTGTTTGGTAACTGCAAACACACACACATCCCATCATCTAGCTCTCATGATGTGAGAGAACAGTGAAGGAAGCGGTGGAGGAGGAGGGAACAGGCAGAGGTCAAGAACATTTATTTGATAAGAGTGAAATGGATACCACACCCTTCACTGCCCTGGAAGTACACACCTTGCATCGTTCAATTCAACCATATATCTCTAGAAATGTATACCACCCTCTGACACACAACTTCTACCAATGTGTCATGGATCTTTGCAGGATCCTGCTGAAGCATGAAAATCTATGTAGTTTTCCAATTTAAGCTGCTGTATATCTGTTATCCCTGCTTTAGTTAAACTCAAAGTTGTAAAACATTAATTTGGTCCTTTACATGCTTTTATATCAATAGCGTACACAACCTTTTATATTGTTAGTCTGTTGCATCTTTCATAAACATGATTTTTTCTCCTAACCTACAGTGATCCTTTAAAGATTTGGAAGCTTCAGGGGAAAAAGGATAGTAAATGTAATGAGACAACTGAGGTCCAGAAGAAAGGAGCCTATCTAGACACATAGGGCCGCATTCAATTGCTATTTTGAGATCAGCGCCCGCAAGTGGAGATAGCAAGTTACTTACCATACATACTCGAGTATAAGCCGACCCGAGTATAAGCCGAGGCACCTATTTTACCACAAAATACTGGGTAAAATGAGTGACTCGAGTATAAGCCGAGGGTGGGAAATGTGCTACCCCGTGCCCCCCTCTCTCTCCCGTGTCTCTTCTCCCCTCTCCCTTCCCTGTGTCTCTTCCCCCCTCATCACCATCCTCAACCCCACTCCTCATCCTCAACCCCACTCCTCATCCTCAACCCCACTCCTCATCCTCAACCCCACTCCTCATCCTCAACCCCACTCCTCATCCTCAACCCCACTCCTCATCCTCAACCCCACTCCTCATCCTCAACCCCACTCCTCATCCTCAACCCCACTCCTCATCCTCAACCCCACTCCTCATCCTCAACCCCACTCCTCAACCCCACTCCTCAACCCCACTCCTCAACCCCACTCCTCAACCCCACTCCTCAACCCCACTCCTCAACCCCACTCCTCAACCCCACTCCTCAACCCCACTCCTCAACCCCACTCCTCAACCCCACTCCTCAACCCCACTCCTCAACCCCACTCCTCAACCCCACTCCTCATCCTCAACCCCCCTCCAACCTCACTCCTCAACCCCCCCATCCTCATCCTCCCCCCTCAACCCCCCATCCTCAAGCTCAACCCCCCCATCTCACCCCCCCTCAACCTCAACCTCCCTCCTCAACATAAACCCCCTCCTCAACCCCCCCCATCCTCAACCCCCCATCCTCATCCTCCTCCTCACCCCCCCCCCCCCTCAACCTCAACCCCCTTCCTCAACCTCAACCTCCCTCCTCACCCCCCATCCACAACCCCCCCATCCCCCTCCTCAACCTCACTCCTCAACCCCCCCATCCTCATCCTCCCCCCCTCAACCCCCCATCCTCAAGCTCAACCCCCCCATCTCACCCCCCCTCAACCTCAACCTCCCTCCTCAACATAAACCCCCTCCTCAACCCCCCCATCCTCAACCCCCCATCCTCATCCTCCTCCTCACCCCCCCCCCTCAACCTCAACCCCCTTCCTCAACCTCAACCTCCCTCCTCACCCCCCATCCACAACCCCCCCATCCCCCTCCTCAACCTCCCTCCTCCTCATCAACCCCCTCCTTAACCTCAACCCCCCTCCTCAACCTCAACCCCCCTCCTCAACCTCAACCCCCCTCCTCAACCTCAACCCCCCTCCTCAACCTCAACCCCCCTCCTCAACCTCAACCCCCCTCCTCAACCTCAACCCCCCTCCTAAACCTCAACCCCCCTCCTAAACCTCAACCCCCCTCCTAAACCTCAACCCCCCTCCTAAACCTCAACCCCCCTCCTAAACCTCAACCCCCCTCCTAAACCTCAACCCCCCTCCTAAACCTCAACCCCCCTCCTAAACTTCAACCCCCCTCCTAAACCTCAACCCCCCTCCTAAACCTCAACCCCCCTCCTAAACCTCAACCCCCCTCCTAAACCTCAACCCCCCTCCTAAACCTCAACCCCCCTCCTAAACTTCAACCCCCCTCCTAAACCTCAACCCCCCTCCTAAACCTCAACCCCCCTCCTAAACCTCAACCCCCCTCCTAAACCTCATCCCCCCTCCTAAACCTCATCCCCCCATCCTCAACCCCCATCCGCACCCGGTATATGCTAATGATGCGGCGCGCATGTGACGTCACATGCGAGCCGGGGTCAAGACGGAGCAAAAGCCGGAGAAGAAGCAGGTAAGTGAGGGGGAGGTATTTAGAGGGGAGAAAATGAGGAGGGGGGTTGAGGATGAGGAGGGAGTGAAAGAGACACAGGGGGGTAGAGAGACACGGGGGGGGGGGTAGAGAGACACGGGGGGGGGGGGTAGAGAGACACGGGGGGTGTAGAGAGACACGGGGGGGGGGGGGTAGAGAGACACGGGGGGTGTAGAGAGACACGGGGGGTGTAGAGAGACACGGGGGGTGTAGAGAGACACGGGGGGGGGGTAGAGAGACACGGGGGGGGGGGGGTTGGGAGACACGGGGGGTGTAGAGAGACACGGGGGGTGTAGAGAGACACGGGGGGGTTAGAGAGACACGGGGGGGGTTAGAGAGACACGGGGGGGTTAGAGAGACACGGGGGGGTTAGAGAGACACGGGGGGGTTAGAGAGACACGGGGGGGTTAGAGAGACACGGGGGGGTTAGAGAGACATGGGGGGGGGGGGTTAGAGAAACACTAGGGGGAGTGACTCGAGTATAAGCCGAGGGGGGCCTTTTTAGCCTTAAAAAAAGGGCTGAAAAACTCGGCTTATACTCGAGTATATACGGTAACTATTCATTTGCCTCCTACTTGTGGGCTCCGATGGGGTTATATGCTGTGCACTACTATCCATTACTATTCTCAAACCAGCATGCTACTTGCCTCCAAGCCTTTGAACTTTCACGGCTGCCAGAATTGGTCCTAACCGCAACCCCCCCACACTCCTAAATTAAACCCCCATTATGCAGGGGACCCCCACAGGGTTTTCACATTAACCACATGATGTAGTTGTCCTGCTGCAAGGGTTAATGTAGGGACACTGCAGGGGACCCAATGGGGACCCATGCATCATGCGGTTAATGTGGGGACCCTGCAGGGGTTCCGATGGGGACCCCCAGCATTGGAGATGTTAATGTTAGGTGCCGTGGGGGTACTTACTGTACCCCCGCGGCATGGGGTTAACTATTTGTGTGCCACAGGCCCTTTAAGGATCGGAGGCTGAAAATTTGACATATTTAAATGCTGACGCCTGCAGCAAGGGTTTGATGTGGGGACCCTGCAGCTGGGTTGCCACCTGCATTTTCTCAAGTCCTACAGGCTTGGAGGTTGAAATTATTGATGTCATGATGACAATCTCTGTTTCCATTGGCTGTTTCAATAGCAGGAGCTACAGGCTTCATGTTCAGGCCCGTAGATGCTACTTCCGACGGGACGGTTTCCGATTCTCGACAAGGGGGACTAACTTGCGTGCCTGGCCCATTGAATAGCAAAGTAGAAGTAGAGCGACTCGAGCAAGCATCTCAAAAGTAGGAAATTTAGGTATTTACTCTCGAGTAACGTCCCAAATTGAATGATGCCCATATTGACTACCCCTGGTGTGAAGTCAATAATGTGTATGGGAGTAAACTAATTAATACAATTACCAGCAGTTTTGAAAGGCACCCTTTTCCTGATTCTGCATCATCAAACTTTTTCAAACGGTGTTTATTTGCATATTTAAACATAATTTTTTAACAAGTGTTTTGCCTCAGCAGTATGGTGCAGAATTGCTGCTGAGAGACAGTCTTTCACTGGATAGTAATATAGAATAATTGTATGCATGAGCTACAGGGGGTGGACCTTTTCAGGGACTGCTTGGAAGGCTTCAGTGGGTAAAAAAACAAACACACTTTTAAAGAAAGCAATATTAACAATGCATATAAACACTTAGGTAGTTTATTTCAGTGTTAAAAACATGGAACAATCCACATCCTTTTAATTACTTTGAGACAAGAATACTCCAAATCCCTGTAGTTATGATGTGATTAACCTAAACTAGTGTGAAGTCACAGTAAAATTGTTTCTCAAACCAGAACAATATATCAAAATTAGTGCTGGGCTGTATAAAAGTATTATACAAATAAACAAGCATCTCCAGAATGACAATCACCCTCTTATATGGCATATTGTTTTAAATGAGGATATGAAAACATTTACAATATAGTCTATATATTGTAGCTTCCAATGTTATACTTTACCTCAAAACAACTAGTAATCATGTAAGATATTATGAAATGGTTTGGAAAGGTTGCCAATTGCCTCCATGTACTTGTATTTGCTATAGAACATCATCACTTGTTTCAGTTCTTCAAATCAATACGCCTAGATGCAAATAAGTGCTCTTCACTGGCACAGCTATATATTAATGAGTTATAACAGATAATGTTTATGTGGTCCACAAGCTTTATTTTAGTGAGTCAGTGGTAAACATGTATCAGCAGTGGTTGATGCACTTATTAAATGAACAGTATGCCAGTAATATTTACTGAATAACAAAAATAGGAGGAGGTGGTAAATCCAGATGTATGCAGGTAGTAGTCAAATGTTGGCTAACCAGAACAATAGTAACAGAATGACAAAAGAGGCGAGACAGGAGAGTCAGATGTGGAGGGGATAACAAAGAGGAATATGAGTGAAAGGGGAGGTGAGAAGGGACAATTAACTGTTTAGCGATAACAGTGATAAGGGGATATAAATAGATGGAAAAAAGGGAGATACAGATACATAATGGGAAAGAGATTTTTGTTTAGTGATTATAATTTTAAAGCTATTTCTTACCTGGAGAACATGCTTTAGATATCCTTCCTAACAGACAGTTTAGTTTTCCATTAGGTAAGTCATGTACAACTCTGGACAGAATATAGAGGTCAGCTTCAGGAAGGGGATCTTCTAAGAAGTTTCCTGTGAACGGTGGAAAATGAAAACTTGGTTATGTTTCATGTAATTTGGCAAAGACATATATAGTTGTGAGCATGCGAGTTGTTGCTAAAGCTTGCGGGCCCTCGCGAAGCGAGGGCAGTGGGTGAGGGCCTCAGTTGCTGTCATGGAGCGCCAAAGGCGCTCCATGCCAGCAACTGCGACCCTCGCAAACTTCACGTTGCAACGCAAACAACACGACACACCAATTACGGCACTCGCTAAATTTTACGAGCAACGCAAACGACACACGGTAACACACATTACGGCCTCGCAACACTCGGACGCAACTCGCGAACATTACACAAAGGACAAAGGAACAAAATGAAAACGAGGCTACACACGCAAACACCATACGAGACACGTTACCAGACATTACGACCTCGCAAACATCAGACGCAACACGCCGACATACAAACATTTAAAACACAATAAATACACACAACACACACATAAAAAGCTTACATACAGCAAGAGGAACCATCCAGCAACTCAAAAAACCAAGTTACACCTTCATTTAAATCAAAATAAAACACTTTAGACACTAATCAAAATCGCTAAGCGAGAGAAAAAATGGCCGACGAACAAAACGAAAACGAGGCTACAGCACTCGCAATACGTACAACACCACAACACACTCGCAAAACACCACACGAAACTCGAAAAACAACACGGAGCACCGACGGATAATCCGCAAAGACGCATACCACAGATAACCCGCCATTTAACGCCAATGCAGAAGTCCACGACTACGCTAACGGTTTCATCTCGCGCACGCACAGTATTACACTGCACACATTCAGCACGCTTACACAGCAGCTCCACAACACTAATGCTGCAGCAACATCAAAACACATTGCAGCTCTTCAACACAATGCTTCAAAATAGGTAAAGTATATTCATTTATTATTGTATTATATATTTGATTATTACACACCAAACCGCATTAGCTCACTTACAATTTCATTGCTGTCTTTTTTTGACGGGCAATTCGCTAGTATATATATAAACCAGCAGCAAACCTAACAAAGAACCACACTTGATAATGCATATAATGTATTCATACTAGATCCTACAATACAGTCTAGTCAGATAGTTAAATAAAATGTTTCAGAATGGAAAATAAAATATATTGAATATATTTGTACGCAATTATGCTGCAGTGGGCATCTACAATTTTGTTTTCTGCTAATCATCTTTATTAGCAGTAATGCAAAGGTCATTCATATATAATGACATATTTTTTTTTGTTTTTTTATAACTTTCTAAAAACATTTTGCCCATTATTAAGTTTAGTTAATCAAAAGACCATTTTGAGAATTTTTACCACAATTGACTCTTAAAAGAGAGGACTCACCATGTACCATGTTATTATGCCAGCCAAGTAATAAAACAAAAAAGTAATTTTTCTTTGATTCATATTCTATGAAAACATATATAATACTGGTTTGTATTTCTCCATTCAGTTACAATGCACTAACATTAATTCTGTATAAGCTTCCTTTTACTTATGCCTGCCATATTGTTTTACTTACTTAAATAATAACTTCCAAGAATGGAAAAGGTACAGTGGCAAAGTATAATCCTGGTGATTTTTTTTTTTTACGTTCAAGTAAAGTTTTACTTTCAGACTATAGTAAGTTTGTCTCAAAGACAGTGACTTGCCCAGCTGAGGACTACTCCCTGTCATAATGACCAAAGCAAAGGCTTGTTTAACAAAAAATGTACAATAATAAATCTCTAGAACTTCCTATTTATGATTTGCTATATATTTGGGGACCTTGCTTTGCTGGGCCGACCTTGAAACATCTCTGTCTCTATCTTTATCTCCCGCTATTCGGCTGAGCCGATCGATTTGGTGGGGTCCCGCAGCCTTGTGCGATTAACAGCCGAAGCAAAGTAAAATTAAAATTGCTATCATTATTTACTTTCATGTTGTTTGAGTTTGATACATACATCAAAAGCCAAAAGGACCATAGTTGGTGAGAGTTTTGGTAAAACCTCTCATCATCTTAGTACATTGTGGTTGGCAGTTTTGGAAAAACTGTACCACATTAATACAACTATTAAATTGTGATTTTATTTTATCTGGATTATAAAATATAAATCAATACATTAGAAGTGTGCTATTATCATCTGTAGAGCAAGCTTGTCCAATTCCAGGTGATAAGGCCAGAATCAGACAAAAGTATTCTAGTGTGTGGGCAAAATAGTGAAGCCACAAATTGCTCCAACCGTACACAAATAATATATTCTAAAAATCCAGGCTACCAAGCGCTGAGCTACACACTATAAGATTGGAAGTCATCATTCCGCTTTTATGTTTCTCATTTACAAAGCCCTACCATAGCTTATAACTACAACTATAAGATCATGGGTAAGAATAAACACAGGCTGAGAGGCAATAAATAACTGATTGGGAGAGGTTATATTAAATTATATTTTCACTTATATTAAAGGGACAATCGTTTTTTCATGCATTTAAAGGGCATATTTTAACTCTTACACATGTTGCTGCATGGATAAATATATAGTAAAACCGGTTTAAACTTCAATGAAACTAACAGGAAATTCAGAGAGTATATGTATGTCTGTAGATCTCATTGGCTAGGAGAGGGAAAAGACCTCAAGAACAGTTTAAAACTTGACTAAGTTTTGTACCAAGACCTTTTATAGAAAAAGAAAACACACAATGACACATTATCAAATGCAGGAGGCAGCCTCTCTTCTACAAGTCAGGACTGAATAACTGAAGCATCTTTATTGCCGGATATCCTTAAGCATTTATTACAAAGTTTGAGAATGTACTTATATGCCAAAAAAACAATATTTTCCCAACCATCAGACTACAGTGCCTAGTTTGAAAAATATACGTCTTAGGACCCAATCCAAAAATTACAATACTTCAGCGAATAGGTCACAGTAATTATTACCTGATGTGAATGTTAGACGTGACAGTTCCAATTTTTCAGTCTGAAAATGTGAAATATTTTCAATAACTTCAGGCAAGTCAAAAACATTGACTTTCATGTTTGGGTATATCCGAACCAGTTCGTGGGCAAGTGTTCCAGTGCAACCTTTAGAAGGAATAAGGATTTTAAAAAAATATTTACTACTACCAAAATGACATTTACACTTTTTTTGGAGAATCTCAAACATTCTATGCAAGAAAATAAACAAAAAACCCTTAGCCCCCAAAACAAATTTTAGTGAGAAAGTTCATGTAAACATGAATATAAATGGTAGTGCTATTCTTACTACTGATTAGACATTAAATAGTACACTGAGGTTATGCTAGACAGGTCAGGAAATCCAAATGAAAACTTGGAATTAATCAAGCAGACCATAGTAGGTGCATCAGAATAATAAGTGAGCGTTACCTCCCAAATCACAGGCAGAACTATATTTGGAGAGGTCAAAAGCCTTTGCAACATCTCTTGCTGTAATTTTAAGCATGCAATGCATAGCATTCATAAACCGTTTCTTGACGTCTGGACTGTGGTAATAAGTATCCTGTAAAAACACAGAACAAGTTGGATCTGAGAATTTATTATAGAGTAAAAATTATTATGTATTATAATATTCTTATAAAAATGAAAATACAAAAAATTAACAACATGAATTACATTACAGGTTAAAGAGCACATTTAGGCATTGCCCAATATTAATCTGAAAGCCAATATGTTGGTCCCTCTCTGTACAAGCTCTCTCTTTATTCAGCTTATTAATACCCAATCTCTCTACAAACTAACAAAACCACCATTATACAACTGCAAAAATCACGGCTACCCAAACAATCTCATTCACATTTTTGTGCTTGATTCTTCAAGTGCTTTTCAATGTCTCACCAAATGCTTCTCCGGAATAAATACACAATGGTGTCTGTAACATGCACACTTCTAGTAACCAGTTATCTCCATATAAATATCCTTCATCAACTTGACTGTACCCTTGTACCTACTCTCTAGAATACTCTTAACGTAATTTATGAAAAGCAATATATTTGAAGATTATCAAACAGTTTGTGAAAAACCACTGCATAAATCAAGTGTTTTTCACTTTCACAAGTGGATCATATCCTACAACCATAAATATCTCTATCACCCCAAAATGTCTCTTGAGGCTGGGTCCCAGGTATTCGTTCTAAACCCATACAATCACTTAACTGATCAACATAAAATGTAATTTTTTATACATAATGGATAACAATATTATTACATATATTTTATATTCTTACAAACACTATACTTGGAAAATGAGTCTACCCTTACTTGAAACATGTTCTGTGACTTTGTGCTGATGGCTCTTTGGCGCTGGCTTGCTCCCTCTATCACTGCAGTTTCCAGGTGTGTGAATAGAGGCCATATCTGGTCATTGGAGTGAATAATGTAACCATGGACTGAAAATTCAGCATCAGATACCAGAAATGTACTGGCTAATTCTGTATTACAATATTCTGAAAAGGAATGAGAACAAGTGCATTGGTTAAACATTGATCATCACTTTTTTTAAAGGATTTAACAAATTCTTATATGGCTGTCAAATTGTAGGTACTATGGGAGACAGGTACGTTTTTAGAGCAAGTTTAAAACATTGTATAGAAATATATATTTGCATAAGAAGAATTTTCAGGCCTATCCTGAACTTTTTTAATTGTATGTCTCCAAAACCAGCTGTATAGAACATCCAGTATACATTATATATGGTATAATGACATACAAATGTGACTGTTTTTTGTGAAAATTATGTACTTTGCAATGATTTTGTGCGTCTGTATTGGAGACATTGTGCTTTGCTGCCCTCTTGAGGACATTGACCAAACATTTTGGTTCATGGACCCCACATTATTAATGTTACTTCAATATCTGCTCTCTTTCACAAGAAGGTTACAAAATACACATACAGACCCTGTATAAGAACAAACAACATTTAGCATTAAAAAGCATCTCAAAGGACATATTTGGAGCCAATCTGATAAACTGTACAGTAGCAATAAATATTCAAAGAAGTTGTAAATCATTTTATTTCTATGCCACAAGATGGAGACATTGACTTGGTTTCTGAAAATAGCTATTATCTTAAGTATTATAGAACACATTTTCTGTATCATACAGTAATTCCTCATACTAATTTTTGCTATCTGATCATGCTTTTTAAAACTTATATTTTGACTTAATCAAATATGTTCTAGAATTAAACAAATATATATCGTAAACTAGGCAAATGCCCGTCAAAAAGGACAGGAATAAAATTGTAAGCCTGGCAATGCCGTTTGCCACACAATGCGAGGCTATGGGCCCTCTGCGCACCTTTGGCGCTCATCGCGAGCTGCAACTTTCCTGCATTGCAATGATCACCTTCGGCGCTCATTGTGAGCCTCTCCCCCCTGTGTAGTTTATAGGCATCGCACTTAAGTGTTACTGTATTTGGTCATGTTAGTGCCTTGGGTTAAGTGTTACTGGGTTGGGTTAAGTGTCTGTGCCTTGTGTTAAATGCTAGTGGCTTAGATGAAGTGTGACAAAAGTGTTACTGGCTTTCGTCAAGTGTTACTGCTTAGGGCTTGTTTTTCCGTCATTGGGGCTCGTTTTTCCATCCTTGGGGCTCGTTTTTCCATCCTTGGGGCTCGTTTTTCCATCCTTGGGGCTCGTTTTTCCATCCTTGGGGCTCGTTTTTCCATCCTTGGGGCTCGTTTTTCCATCCTTGGGGCTCGTTTTTCCGTCCTTGGGGCTCGTTTTTCCGTCCTTGGGACTAGCTTTCTGTCCTTTGGCTTCCTTCTGCCTTATTTTCGTCAGGTTGCGTTTTTTGGGCAGCCATTTTTTTCCTCACTTCGATCGTGAAAAAATTGCAAATATGCATCAAGTTAACTTGCAACCTCACTCACAGGCTTCCTGGCTCTCCCACTGTGCTGTGTGTGAGTGTGTCAGTGAATTTGAGGTATATTTGTTTTAGTTTTTTTAGGTCTTTCCAGTTCCGTGGTTCAGCCGTTAGTCGGATGTTTGCGAGGCGCACAGTGTATGTACGGGTTTCAGTCCTAAGTCCTACGGGTCGTAAGTCCCGCGTGCTTCAACTGGTCACTCGCAGTTGCAGCCTAAGTGCCGCATGCTTGAACTGCTTGCTTCTTGAGGCTCGTAGGGCAATGAGCGCCTTTGGCGCTCATTGCGGCCTATGTTTCGCAAGGCTCACATTGCAGCCTGTTCCGCGTGCTGCAGGCGTCAATAGCTCGCAACGTGACCAACATCCTTGAACTGACAACTATAATTATATATATATATATATATATATATATATATATGAAAAATAATTAAATTAATGTAATCAAACTATGGCAATTCTAGCTGATGGCAAACCAAGTACTTGAGTCTTCTGGGGGAGTGAACACTAAATCGGTATTTGTAGATTGAATTGTAATTAAATTACAAAATGCTATGGAATATATTTAATCAAAATCAAGAATTTTAGTTTTAATATTTGTTTAGCCATGACTTCAGTACAGAATGTAATATTTTAATTATATTTTTGTTCAGTTACCTTCTTACAAATGTAATCACATACTGTATGTTTGACTCCTGTTTCTCAAGATTAATGTTACATATGCATAAAAACAAGTACACATTTTTATTTTATAGAAATGCAATTCAACTTGAATGGAGGGAGAAAAAAAATCATTTTTAAGAGACAGTCAGTTTGAGTGTTTATAGCGCAAAGTGAATTAAATTAAAAAAGAAAATAAAAAACAATATAGAAATAAAATTACAATCACTTGTTTCTTCTTCATATCACATACCTCTATATTTCACCCATTTCTTAAAAACAACCTAAATTCACAAATTTGAATGCAATTTAAAAGCATATTTTAATCATTGCAATAAAAGTTGCTGTAGATTTTTACTTTTGTCTACTGTTGAACACGTGACCTTTTAACCGCATGATATACATTTTGAGACTTCAGTATCTGCTTAAATGGTTTATTACCATAGTTATAAATATCTTTCATGTGTAACATATTCCACAGCGCTAATCAAGCACTCCTTCAGTGCAGTAACCAAAGACAATGGACAGGGTCACTGGCTAAGATAGGGTTTCACTTGAGACCAGGAGGTAGATGCAAGCGAAATTACATCATTTATAATTAAAAAATATTAAAACAAAATTATATTTATTTTGAATGATATATATTGACTTTCTTTTCTATGCACTACAGTTGTGTTACTATATTAAGCTGAAAGTATCTTTCCTCTCCAAGGTAGTAGTCTTAACTTGTGGAAAAACAACAACAAAAAAACAAAAAAAAACAATTGTTTATGGGAATGTCCCTTGTTATTTTGACATATATTCCAATATTTCATTTTAAAGACTTCAAGACTATAACATTAAAACAGAAATAAATTACCAATAAGATTCACCTTGATGAGTTTTCTCCAACAGGCCAAGGGCAACGCAGGCATCAAGAAGCCTCTCCGTTCCACATACGGAGGCATTAATCTTATGTGCAATTTCTGCAGCCTTCAGGGCACCATTATCATTCAGCTGATCAAAGACCTTCAATTTAGATGCTGCAAACAGTGTCTGTAAACAGAAGACAAGGACAGGAAATATGAAAGTACTTGACATTTATCTATACCGCTAGCGCACACAAACATGTTGAAGATGTAAAAGCAAAGCTACCACTAAAAAGTAAACCGTTAAAAATAAATTATATATATATATATTTTTTTTTTTATAAGTGAACCATACATTAAGGAAGGCATATGTTAAAATGTAGGTCCACCTATTAACGCATGTTCACTGTACAAGATAAGAAGTACACTTCCACTATGCCATTTCCATGATAGGAGCATGACTTTTAAAACAATCTTTTAAATGCATAATAGATTTTTTTTTTCCAAATACATTCAAGTTTAAGGTTACTAATGGGCCATATGGACTAAGAATGGGCTGAGATGAGGTGTGAAGGGATGTGATAGCATTCCCCCACCCATATGAAATAGAATATATTGAATACAGGGATATACATCACAGATACTGTAATGCTTAGTAAATCTCCCTTCTTGTCATCTGATAGCTTAGTAAGTATCATTCTATGATATGGCCATCAAATTGAGAGGTGACTTAAAGACATTGATGCCGGATCCTAACAAACATCAGAACTTTTGTTTTTTTTAGTTTTGTAAAAAAAAAAAAAAGTATCTAAAAGCATTTTAAATCTTTTAAAAATGTGCAGGATGTTAGCATATACTTCACTGAGAGGCTCTTAAAGCTATATTACTTCTCACTGGCTGACAACGACAAAGTCCCTACAGCAAATTATGCAATAAAAGTAGTTTACTTTGAAAAGGGTTAAGAAAATATTTTCAAACCACCACAAAAATTCGTTTATGAAACAAATGTTATAAAATAATAAAGACTAAGCTATTTTACCCTAAAATATGTATTATTTAGCAATACTAATCTTATGATCAGAGTTTAGAGGAGCAAGAAGAACAGTACACAACTTTGCCACAAAACAATGGTACCTTCGATGCTTTAAAGCCATCCAGAAGTTCAATGATTTTGGAAGGTAAGTGAACACCTTTTTCAGGTTTGTCCACAAGCCCATTAAGTAGTACTGGTGTATCCGACTGTGATGAGTTAGGTGAATGATCACATTTCTCTGTGCCTCTTTTCTTCTCTTTTCTCGCTCTCTGGGCAGAGCAGTCTTTCTCCACATCACTTAGATTCTCAAAGCTCTCTACATAAGGTATAGAATCGTGCTTCACTCGGTTTATTGTGTGTTTCATTGGTGGATAGTACAGCTCAGCTAGCTTTTTGCAGAAGTGATTTAGAGGAAACCCTACTACATTTAGGAAATCCCCATGCACACACTCCACCAACATGCCACCAAGAGACTGAATACCATATCCACCTGCTTTGTCCCTGGAAGAAAACACAAAGGTGTTTTGAATGTTAACAAGATTTTTAGTTCAGGTCCCCCACTGCAAGAATATGTTCTTACAGACAATATTGGGTCACATGCTGTGCCCACACTGTTTTTTAGCATTATTATCTAGTTTTATTATTTGCTGGTAAAGGATAAATATTAGTATCCGATAGAAATTCCGTAAGTTGAGTCATTTTAATTAATGGACAGGATAACAATACAAATAATGTGTTATAAATGATACATTCGGACAGAGAAATTGGCTCTTTATGCAAGAACATAACTAAAACTACGTAAAAATGAATAAATAGATAGTATTGCCATCTTATTTGCAATCTGGACATCAGTCGTAAAGGGGAAAAGGGTATTTTAGACAAAAAACATGCATATTACTTATGTTGCTGTAATAAAAGTGAATTATGTGAATATGGTGCATTATGTGAAACGTGCCCGTCAACAGAATATTCAACTCTGAAAACATGTAGCATCCATTGTAATTACTGAATCTGTGCTTTGGGGTGTACAGTTATTGCCAGTGAAAAGACAAATACTGCTGCATTTTACAACAAAAAGCATCTTTTTTGTATATTTATATGTATATTTTTGGTATTATTCTACAGAAGGGGTTTACAGTATATTACTCTTCTGCTAGCCAGCAAACTGGAAGGACACACTGCACCGAGCAAACAGGAGCTGGACAATAACTTCCATGATGCATCATCTGTACTCTGCAAATGCATGTCCTAAATGACAGACTTTTGAAGCATGTGCTTGATTGTTATACATGTCAGGTAGGTAAACTGTTGACTTTTTAATAGCTCTTTGTTGGCTATTTGAATTAAAATGACTGCAAAACTGGTTATTTGTTATGGAAATAATTGCAAAATGTGCTTCTGGTGCTTTGAGACTGAATCAAGATAACCTTGCATGGATAATATGAATAAATAACTATGGCTGTTTTGTGAAAACTTCACATACTTGTTAAGTATGTGATAAAATAACTTTAGCAGGTATACAAGACAGGAACATGAGAGAAAATCTTATGTATAGATGACTCCCGTATGTCATGGGAGTTTCCATCTTAGATTTCTAGACTGTCTGTAATTTGAGTAGGAGGGCTTTACTCTACTGTCAAGGGATTATTTGAACTGAATGCTTTAACATAAGTAAATATGGATCTTATCTGAATCCAGTGTTAGATATGGTTTTACTCTTTTGGTTCTGCAAAGTTTCAAAGCATTCATATAACAAAAAGTATAGACAACCTGAGATTTGCCTTATAGATTAGCTGTGCTTACAAACAAGATTGATCAGGGACATGTCTCCGTGCTAACATTGCAAAAGTTCCTTGCCTGCAACTTACATTTCAAGTACATAATTAAGCTACTTACATGTATATTATAAACTATTAAAAAAGGCAAGTGGCAATTTTTTTTATAGTAATATAAAGTAAGTCACTCAACATGTACACAATTTTCTGTGTAGCTCCAATAACCTAATATAAGTTTTGAATATGCCATTATAAGTGAGCTTAATTTGTGTATATGTATGAAATTGACTGAATGGTAACACAAGAGTAGATAACAGTTTTGACACCACAGAAGGGAATTAGTGCATTAGACGAAGGTGGACACTGACTGCCTTTAAATAGAGTCAATCACTACTTATTGGTCATACCATCACCTGGTGGTAGGGAAAAAAATGACAAACTAAAAACTGTGTAAGAAAATAAAAATCAAATAAGGAAAGTGAGATTAAATGCATCCTGGTAGGGGGATACTGATCAGAGTACCCCATCTACAGGCAACAGGGAGGTAAACTCATACACCATCCCAGTGGACAAAGCCAGGTGGCACTCTGCCCATATACAGGAGCGCACCAGGAACATGGCCTCATATGGTAGGTAAACCACCTATGCCAGACACTGCTTCCTGGACTTACAAATAGCCAGCTTGGCTAATGCCAGAACCAGCTTAACAAAGAGGGCACTGAGACACTAGGTTACACATTAGTAGATCAGAGTCAAGGACAACGGCATTTTGTAACTTAGAGTAAGTGACCATACATGAAACATGACAAAACACTGGCCATTTAATACATTGCATACGAGAAAACACATGATGACAGACATGATGGAATAAAAAATAAATGACATATAAAGTAACAGAAATGGCTTACATTGGCTCCCCACTGTGAACATAGTCCCACAGAAGGTCCTCTGATAAGTCTGCAAACTTGACTTTGGTTTCTTCATAAAAATCAATAATATCAGTCTCTAGGCGATTATCTGAGGAAATAAAACACATATATATTTATCAACTTTGCAACAGATACAAATGCAGTTAACATGATCTCAACGTGTTTCAGGCAGACAGTGTTTCTTCTTAGTATGCCTTGCCTGATTATACATCAGACTATGCAAATAATGTTATAACATGCAGCTAAAGTTCTGAATATCCAGTGAAGGATATCACTATACCACCTGAGGTTAGAAAGAACATGAAAATAAGTATGTAGACTTAACATGCTTACCAAGGTCAATCAGCCAGTTATACATTTTGTAAAAAATCATTTTTTTCTAAATCACATATAATAGTTGTCGTAATTGCGAGTTGTCATCACGCCACAGGCGCTCATTGCGAGGGACGATTGACTTTACTGCTATGAGGTCCGCAGGCGCTCATCGCGACGGATGCACAAGTTTGCTGCAACGAGCACCAAAGGTGCTCATTGCAGCACTTGCAATTGTGACCTTTCAGGATCCCTCTAAGGGTCCTCTGTCACAGATTGCAAGTTAATTTGGGGCTTAATTGGCGCTTTTCGTACATTGAAAATCGGCTAAGCAAGGAAAATACAAGCAACGGCGCTCATCACCAGGCACGCAACACTTGAACAAAGACAGAGAGGAGAAAGACATAGGAGAAGGGGGGGGGGGGGGGGGGGGGGGGTGGAAAGAGACACAATGGGGAAAAGAGAGAGAAATAAGGGGGAAAAAAGACACGGCAGGGAGGGGGGGGGAGATAGGGGGAAACAGACACATGGGAGGGAGAATCGGAAACACAGGGGTAAGGGAGTGGGGAGAGGTTCGCAATGAGCAGCAAAGGCGCTCATCGCTGGCCTCGTGATGAGCGCCAAAGGCCAAAGGTGTTCATTGCAAGCGAAAGTGGCGGGTTGGACGACGTCTGCGAAGGTGCTCATAACGAGCCTCGCAATGACGCCAAAGACGCTCACTGCGAGGCCTGCCATGAGCGCCTTCGGCTTGCAAATTAGCAAAAAAAAAAAAAATGGAGGGCCATCTTTGATCTTAAAATCAATCGTACACAGTTCTTTTTCTACAATCTTGCAATCTAAAAAGATAATTCCTATTTTTGTACTGTGCCCCAAATTGGAGGAATGTAGAGTTACATAACATGGCATTGCTAGCACATGGCTTGTACATGATCTCAATGCACCTATGTACTTTGCACTTTATGTGAAATCCCTTCCATTTGTCATTTCAGGTGATGGGCAGATTACTAGTTAGTATGTGGGGAGTTCTCTGTGTGAATGTGCATCTCCTGAACACGCGTACAACTCATATATCCATAGTGTGGAATGTAATAGTGAGAATCTTGTATTCGTGCCATCAACGCTAAGTTAAAGGGATATGGAAGGTTTCTGGATTTCACAAGGAATAAAATACATCTATGTGTCTATTTGCTCTGCATTTTTCCTGCTCAAAATCCTATCGTTTGTACGCGTTTGTGTCTTTCCTCTGTAGCTCATGAATACAGACTGTGGTGTGCAGGGTTCCAAATTATCCTGTCAGTGACCTCTTTTTAAGCAGAATGTTGCCACGGATTGGTTACTAAGACACTGCACATCCTGAACTTAATATTATACGGTTTTCATTAGCTGCAGGAGAGGGGAGAAACTAATTTGAATGCAGAAAAAGCAGCGCTTTTAAGCACTTCTTAATAAAATATAGTACACCAAAGAAAATAAACACATAGATTATTCCTAGTGAAATCCAGAAACCTTCCATGTCATGAATACAAGAAACCCACTATCAGCCTCATTAAATTGGGGCTACGTTTTAAAACGAAGCCGTTAACTCCAAATGTACGGGTTACGGCTATTAAATCAGCCCTGTAACATAGCTCGCAGCGGACTTGCATGTTAAGACGCAGGACGGATGAGAATAGGTTACGTGTTGAGCAACATTGAACTTCGCAGCCATAAATCCTTCGATCCGTCAGGCCCGTAAGCGCTACGTTTTCAATTTAGCTATTAAACTGCAAATAAGTAACACAAGCAAGCACGTAAGGACCAGCAAGGGGGTAAAGACCAAAATTTAGCACTTGTAAATCAAATGAAAACTCACTACTGTACGAATATTGAAAGGGAAAGTGATGTTAGGTCTTAGAATCAATAGCACAACATTATCAAGTCAGCAAATCGGCTCAGAAAAATCGTTGATTTCATGTATCTTTATTGTGTTATCTCGATCCCGGCAATCAATGTGTTAATACATATACTGTAGCTCGCATGTGATAGAATATCATATTTGCGGCTTTATTAATATTGCATCATGACTGGAATGTGGGTTCGCTTGTAGCTCGTAATTGAACCCAGTAATGATTTGAAATCCATACTCCTGTGACAAAATGACGACGATCTCTGTTGCCATTGGATCTATCTGAACCTGTGACTACGTGCTTACTTAATTGTTTGCGTTCTAGCCCACAACTCTGACGGCCGAGACGATTTAGCATCTCTAGCTCGTAACTCTCAGGACTTCTAATTTAATAGCAACGTAAAACTGCCAAATTTAAAGCACGCAGCCCTTACGAGATACATGTAGGACTTAAGGGGCTCCAATTTAATGAGGCTGTATATCGTTTATAAAACACATGTAGTGTGAAGTCCCCAAAAATGTAACTTTTCAACTAATCTGAAACACCTTTTTCATGGATAAGATAAATACCATAATTTATTTTTTTGTAAATTGATCTGTTTCTCATGTCTAACACAATCACATATATAGTTGTGAGCATTGCGGATTGCTGCTAACGTTTGCGGGCTCGCGAAGCGAGGGCCACAGTTGCTGGCAAGGAGCGCCAAAGGCGCTCCTTGCGCTGGTGGAGATGAGCGTCATAGGCGCTAATCACTACAACCCCATACGACTTAGGCAGTGAGCACTTAGAAACAAAAATACAAGGTCGAAAAATACGAAGTTAAAGACCGAACCGCGCACATACCAAAAACAACAAAAACACACCAAAAAAATAATAATAAAAAAACAAGAAAAAACATAACACACAGCATGGGGGACAGCCAGGACGTCTGGGAGTGAGGTTGCACAAGAATTTAAAGACAAGAAACATGGCGGCCGAAAAAAACGAAAGCAAGGCTACACGACCCCTAACCACGCAAAACACCGCCACGCACATAAGACTTTTACCCAGGAACTTACAAGGTACAAAATACACTATTAGGAAGGTCAGAAAATGCTCAAGAGCCGCGTAACACATACACAATCGCAGCCATTTTACAACACTAACTGGCAACTAATAACATTACCATTCTAATATGGAGCTTTACACACCTACTGTTTGCCCTCCCGCACGTAGCCTATTTATGCTGCACACTTGCCACATTGCTGACACTTACACCTCAGGTCAACAACAGTCCAAATATACATTGTATGCTGCAGGGAAATCAAAACAGATTATTAGCTCTTGAGGATATTGATTGCTGGATATATTAATTAGAAATAGGTAAAGTATATTAATATATTATTTAATTAATTAATATAAAAAAAAATCTATATAACTTTTAGTGACTATTATCTTTGTAAGGTTTAACCACCTAGATTTGAGCAGTAATACAAGCCAAGTGAAATATCACATACAACTTATTACTTAATTTAATGTTAGGAAACACTGAAAATTGTCAGCCTTATTAAATTGCAATTCAGCAATTTTGTAGTTAGTGAAGACCTTGCTTTTGGATAGAAGTTCACTAACTAAAAACTTCTGTAAAAAACATATGCTATGTGCTTATATAGAGCCCTTTAGAATTTGCTGAATTGCAATTTAATACGGCTGCCTGTCTCAACATGTCTTGCGTAAGCCAAGACCATGGGTCCAAAGAGCCAGTCCCAATGATTACCTTGGGTAGATCAGCACAATCCAAACTGTATTAGTGGACTGTGAAGGGGATTGTACCAGTATTTACACTGTATTTATTCAAAGGACACTAAAGTTCAAAATAGTGTTACTGGCCCACTTTAGCCATATCTGCAAAATATACTATTTTGTGCAAAGTCTTTTTTAATAGAAATAATACATTTACTAATAGGCAATTATGCTGCTGTGGGATCTACCATTTTTTATTAACTTCCAGAGGTGGACGGAGCCTCACTGCACAGAAAGTTTCCATCAGCACAACTGGAGTGTGGCATTTAAAACTGCCAGAGCTTGCAGTAAAAGCAGGCTTATTAGCTTACAAAGACCCACTGTCTTGAGAAAGTAATAAAGTCAGCTGACAAAATAAAATGGATTCCTGCAGGAAAGAATAATTTGGTATAAAAGTTAAAAATGCTGTGGTCAAAGTTAACCAATAACATTAAAAAACCATGTCCAAAGGTGAGTAGCATGCACCTGCCATCATAGAAGAGCAAGCATGACTGTTGTATTTAGTTTTATCCTTCACTTCCTTTCAGTGCTGCTAAGACAATGATAGAGGTGGGCAAGGATACAGCAGTGGACATTTTTGAACATTTTATGAAATTACATTTTTTAGCTACATTTTATTTGCTGTATTCAAGTAATCCCTTCTAAAAGCTGAGGAGGTGATCAGGCATTTGTTTAATAGTGGGGTGATGAAAGATCACCTTCATCCTTCCACTGTCTAACAAACTATGTGACAAAGTATATTAAAAATAAATATAAAACCGCTGTCCCCTCCCATTTACCATAAGCAATGGAGGGTTATATATTACAATTAAATAATATGTATAGTCTGTATTTAAATTATATCCTGACATTTGAAATATTTGTTGGTGGTCAAGGTCTTCTGTAAATATAAAATGTAACCGATAGTAAATCAGTGTAAAATGAGAGAATTGCTTAGTGGGAGTCATGAATTCTTTAAAAAGGCTTTTTAATATCAGTGATACAAGCCAAATCAAATATCACATCCAACCTATTACTTCACTTGATGTTAGGAAACCCTGCAAACTTCCATGCAAAATAGTCAGGGATTTTTGCATAATCTAGGTCAGCGAGTCCAAAGTGTCTGTTGTTAATGTTTACTTAAAAGTCATCAGACCAGCACATAACAGTGTTTCATTAAAGTGGGCTCAAGTCTCGAAAGTGCACATAAAAATGCAAAAAAAAACAATAATATTTTAATAACTGCCTTTACTCACTTATTAAGAACTTCACATGATAGTTAAAACATTCTGAATTTTTAGATTCATAATATAACATGTTGAATTTTAGAGTCCTGTAACCATATTACCTCAATCAGGGTTATCCAACCTATGGCCCAGGCACCCTCAAATGTATTTTACTTAAGCACCACTGCCCCATATTGGATTGTTACCTTGTTTTGGTGAAGGGGCTTGTGTATCTAAAAATTGCTATGAGGTTTACCATGACCAACCCAACACAGACAGGTCATTGGAGGGAAAGAAGACTAAATACAATCCACCAAAGAAGGAAATAATAACCAGTATTGTTGCCAAAGAAAGCTCAAATAAAATTTCAATATTGCAAGAGTTAAGAGAATTAATTGCCAACATGCAGATCTTATGGTGTTTATGAGGTCACTAAAAGTCGACCCAACTGAAAACATGGCTCCACACCGACCAGTACACTGTATGTGTCTGAACAAGATAAGCATTTTTGCTATGTCCACATCCATACATTTAAAAGCTGAAACCACAACCTATTTTGTGATTCACTAGATCATGGTACGACATGCCAGTGTCCATATTTGAACAACAAAAGTAGTACCTATCCTTTTAAAAATTTAACACAAGTAAAGTAAGGTTGCTATACTCCTCAATGATCTAATATGAACACTAATACTGTAAACCCTACCATGGGCAATACTGCCTGGAAAGTCCTGACGGCGGTAACATAAACCGGTCGTATGGTCGTTTCTCCGCACTATAAGTGGCTTTATAAAAGGCTAGGTCTTTTTTCTAAAAGAAGATCACTGCAAACGCCAAGGCTTTAAATACATCATTTTTTTTCAGAAAAGAAGATCATAAGATTTTTTTAGTGCAACATTATCTTACTCCACTCAAGGACGGAAAAATGCAGGAAAGTGGAAAGTTAAGGTTGCACACAACCTTATCTCCTTCCGCCTCAAAAGATTTTCTAACATAATTTCTGACATATTACATTAGATTACATAATTCATGGCATCACATATGATATAACTAATGGCACTGGCTATTACATCAAAAGCTTACAACCTTTTCTCTGATTGCCTCTATCAATAACCAGTCAGATAAGGGCAACACTAAAGCCTATTCTAAGTGTTCACTACTTTAATCAGAATAGGGGAAAATAGAGCAGATTGGTTAAAAGACTAACCATTTGGAATATACAGAATTCTTTTTTTTTTTTTTTTTTTATCTCAACCATCTTTGATTGGTTACTGAGGAACCAGACTGACTGGAATACGTTTTTTTTTTACAGAGCAGTAACACTTAACGCAAGCCAGTAACACCACCCAACACAGTAACACACAAGCCGGGTTTGGCCATGGTCTAAAGAGGAGGAGTGAGGGTCTTCAATTAAAATAGAGGCTTTTTCAAGGAAAGTAAGAAGATAAAAATCCAAGGGCTTCAATTAATAGTAAAAGAGTCTTTCTTCATGAGTTACAGGTATTATTTGTTTGATCTTAGTCAGTAAAAACAGAGTGTATTAGCACTTCTTTACAAAATAATATAAAAAGTAAATAAATACATAATTATATTATAAACCTTGTAAAATTCCAGAAACCTTCCATGTCTCTTTTAGCATCCTAAGCATACAGATGACAAATAAAACATAATGAACATCACATATTAAAAAAAACACTAATGTCAACTGGGGATTTTGGAGAGAACAACAAATTCTGGACTTTCCAAAAGATACTCTTTGGAAGTGGATACTTGCTGTCCTAGGAGGAAAATAGATGGCACCACCACCAAGGGTGCAAAATAAAATAAATAAATAGAATTATACATGTTTTCCACTTTAGAATTGAAAAATAAAATGAAACATTTTTCATCTTTTTTTGGGGGGGGGGGGGGGGGGGGTTCATTGTCTATAAACCCAGTGTGTATAAACAAAAAAATAAGTTTTTACTCTTTTTTTTTTTTTACACAAATTACAATAATTACGTTTATGTCAATAAAACGACCTGGGGTGAGTTAACAAAACATCATCATTATTCATATTTTCATTTTGTTTCTGGCTATTATGATACCCCACATATATTTCATAAGAAAAACAAATCTATATGTGCCCTCTCATAACCAATACCAATTTGCCTATGATTTGGAGTGACACAGAGCAAGTAACCAGGAAGGGGGGATCATCTCCCACTAAATCATATCAAGAAATAAATGTATTATATTTGGCACATTAGATTTCAACAAAATATTACCTTTTTGAATCCTGCAGTGAACAATTGCAACTCCTGTAAAGACGCTATGCTCTTTGCCACTCAAACTGAAATAAATTAGAAAAAAAATGCACAATATACATACATATTTAGTTTGATGGTTAATTAAAATGTAAATGAGTAAATAAATACATACATACAATTTAGGGCACTTACCTTGACAACATATTATATGCATCCTGTTTATCAAGTGGCTTTTCGAGAATTGCATCTTCCAAGGTCTACATTTTATGGAAAGAAACAAAATTCACATAAAAGGAATGCATTTAGCAACACCTGGACAGTTAGCAACACCTTTTTGCTGATTACTTGCTTCAGGAAATCAGAAATGAGAAACATTTCACTTCATGCTAAATGAACAAACAAAAATACCTTCAATCAGTACCGTAAAGTTGTTGTAAACATCCCAGATGTTCATGATTGAATATGTACTACATTTCCAGAATTAAAGTATTTTTTTATTTTTTTTTTACTCTTTTTTTACTTTTTTATTCTTTTGGTGTTAAGCTAAAGAATATGTTAACAGCAGCATTGCAAATGATATGAATCTTTATTAACGGGACACTGTGAAGGCTTTTATTTATGTAAAAATAATCTTTTAAATAGGAGGGTTGCATGTAATGAAATAAGACACTTGCAAAAAGCTTGGTAAATATGAGGTTTGGTCATGATGGGGCAAAAATAGCAGCATTATGGGAAACCACAATATCTTTTGTGTTTGCATTGATTGGATGAGCAGCCAACCACATGATAAGATGTCAAATTATGGAATTGCTAGGGAAGGAAACAATGGGCAATCCATGACAAAGTAAGATAACTTTAAAATGTTATGAATATTTTGCAAGTGTTTTTCTATTGTATGCAATTATTCTTGTATATCTATCATTAAGTGATTATCAGGAAAAAAAATCCTTGCCAGTGTTTTTTTATGTTTCAAGCCTTTCATGGGATACTTTACTTAAGTAAAGTACACAGTGAAGTTCCTGGGTTGCTTACATTTTAGCGATATTATTACCACTAGGAAATTGCCTGTCAAAAATGACGGGAGTAAAATTGTAAGCCTGGCAATGCTGTTTGCCACACAGTGCAAGACTATGGGCCCTCTGAGCATCTTTGGCGCTCATCGCGAGCCTCGTGCTAAGCGACTTCGTCGGTCATTGCGTGGCTCGCAATGAGCGCCTTTGGCGCTCATTGTGAGCCACAACTTTCCTGCTTTGCAATGATCACCTTCGGCACTCCTCGCGAGCCCCACGATTAGCGCCTTTGGCGCTCATTAGGTGGCTCGCAATGCGTACCTTTGGCGCTCACTGCAAGCATCTCACCCTGTGTACTTTAGAGGCGTCGCGCTTGTGTGTTACTGTGTTGGGTGGTGTTACTGGCTTGCGTTAAGTGTTACTGCTTAGGGCTCGCTTTTATGTCCTACGGGACAGGTTACGGCCTTTGGACTCGTTTTCGTTATGTTTCGTTTTTTCGGCAGCCATTTTTTTTCTTGCTTAGGCGATTTTCGATTCCGATAAAATGGCAAATATGCCTCAAAATAACTTGCAACCTCACTTACATGCTCCCTGGCTCTCCCCCTGTGCTGTGTGTGAGTGTGTAAGTGAATTTGAGGCATAATTGTTGCTTTTTGGTGGACTTTCCAATTCCATGGTTCGCCTGTTAAAGTCGTAATTTTTGCGACCTGCACAGTACATCTACATGTTTGGTCCTAACTCGTACAGGCCTTGCAATGATCGCCTGTGGCACTCATCGCAAGCCCTGAAATGAGCACTTTCGGCGCTCATTGCAGCCTAAGTCCCACGGGCCTCGCAGTCCCGCGCATCAACGGCTCCCACCTTGTTTTTTTCGTCTC
This sequence comes from Discoglossus pictus, assembly GCA_027410445.1. Taxonomy (NCBI): domain Eukaryota; kingdom Metazoa; phylum Chordata; class Amphibia; order Anura; family Alytidae; genus Discoglossus; species Discoglossus pictus. Next base: position 112,577,593 of record CM050164.1, read on the forward strand.
CATAATTGGACTCACTACTAGTGTATTTCTACAATGAGACATATTTTTAATCATCATCTCAACTTTTACAAATTTTTAAATAATTCAATAAAAGTTATATTTTATTAGACGATCCTGGAAAATAGTATAATTTGGCTATAACTAGCTGTAAATGTGTTCTTTCTCTTCTCTAGTTTATATAGTGTGACCAACACTGAGCTAGTAATTAGCCTATCATTTACTTTGATAATAATGATAGATTTGTACAACATATTTACAATTACTTAGCGGACAGCGTCTCCTCCCACTACACTGCGTGGTCGGGGCAGTAGCTGACAATGAATTTGTCATGAAGAACTTCTTTCAGACATGAACAAGATGAACACAATCCACAATGCAGAATTCCAGGATATTATGTATAAAAAGTGGACTACAGAAAGCCACAAGAGTTATCACTGAAGGTTAACTGGTTAAATTATTATAACTTACCACAATAGTGTCTGCTCCTATGACAATATCAGGGGTTTTAAGGTGCTTCTGAAAAGAAAGATAAAATTATAACTTATATGCTAAATCATTTATTTTTCTGACACAGTTTTATACAAAACATAACTTTACGTTATTTGCATATATACAGAGAAGGTCTAAATAAATAACTTGACATGTTTTTATAAATAAACGTAATAAACCGTGCTCAGTTCCCATCCATCAAAGGCATGATTAAAGTGAACCAATTGGATGAAGGGGGCAGTGCTGCTAATCTGCAAGTAAGATCTCAGTGCTCTGCATTTTTATTTATATTCTCCTCTCAGCAGTGGTGACTAACCATATATTTCAAGGTAAGTTAAAAGACCACTAAACAGTAATATGTTTTAAATACTGTGTTGAAGAGATTGACTTGATAATGTGTAAAATGCTTTAAAATAGTTTAAAATAAATAGCTACAATCCTTAATTTGTAACTATTATATTCAGTATTGCTTTAAGGATGGTGGCCATTTTGTCTTTGCTTCAAAAGGGATTAGAGGCCATGGTGTCGTAGACACAGGGAGATAAGGTTTGTATTTACTGCTGTTCACAAAGGTCCTCTTGAAATAGGCACTTGACAAAAGAACTGAAATGGAGAGTACGTTTTCATGGGATAACTCATCTCTCAATCTATAATAGAAACCCCACATTATACAATCACAGTCATCTAAATATAAAGCTTATCTCTTAAATTATTTTGCTGCTGATGTTGTTATTTTGTTACATACTTCACAAGCATAGGACCATTTTACCAAACTAAAGTGGTTCTTTCACACTAAATATATATATAAGTCTCATTTACTTTTGTGAGATAGATTGTTATATGTGAATAACACAGGAGTAGTCATTAATGTTATATTATTTCTTGTCTATATACAATCTAGTTTGTAGGTGAGAACGCTTTTCTGCTCCCTTTTGCCCTGCTCCCACTAAATCTTAGAATATTTTTCCTAAGATGTGCCACATCTCCCTGACACTCCAAACCCTTCTTACTTTCAAACATTTCCTGCCAGGCTTATAATTAACTCAACGCTCATCTTCTACCACTGATATCAATTGTCTGGTTAATTGACCAACTCTTCCAGCTGCCAGAACCCACAGCCCAGATTGCCCAAACCAGTTGTAGAGACCTATTTATGGAGTCAGTTCTTCCATGGAAAGAACTGTAGACTTTGCCATGCATTAGTTTTTACACCTCATGCTTTTTTTTCAGCCCACTCCTCATCTCTCTTAATTCTTGAGGGCTAATAGATAAGTTTTCATGGACCAGTAACCTAAAGGCCTATACAGAACCAGTAACCTAAAGGCCTCTTATAAAAGAGATTAAAAGTGTTTCAAGGCGTCTTAAATTGTCAATCTATCATTAAAGTCATACTACTAATGAAAAATAAAAATAAAAAAGGAAGAAAGATAAATAATGTAAAATATGTATTTGCAGAATTTGTAGGCTCATACTGACCTCATGCATTCTCCTGGCAACTTCCAGGGCTTTCTGTTTAGCAGTTTCCACTGCATATTTATGGGGAGCTGAAAAAGTGGACTTATCAAGAGTTTCTTTGAACCAAGATGGCACAACTTCAAACCGAAGACCCTAAAATGACAAAAAAATAATTGAAATAAGATCCTATTTTTACAACCTAAGTGACCGAATGTGATGGCAGTAATGTACTACATGCAAAAAGTTCCAATGTTAAATCTGCTCATATTTTTGCCCACTAATGTTCACTCAGAAAACTATTTTTCTTATCCACTAATGTATTCAGTGCTGTCTGACCCTCTATTCTCTATATTAAAATTGGATAAAATTGGATAAAAGCTGTGAGCCTATACAAAGAATAAAAACACTCCAGTGTTGTACTTTCCCACTCTCATAGGATGCATCACTGTGACTCACTAACACACTATATAATGTTACTACAATATATCTGGTTGATTGGCCAACCGTTCCAAGAGCCATAACCCACAGCCCAGATAGCCCAAACCAGTTATAGAGACCTGTTTATGGAGTCAGTTCTCCCATGGAAAGATGAAATGGACAGACTCACATTCATTCTGTTTAATCACTAAGGGCCTCATTCAATTGCGATTTGACCAATTGAATAGGGCTCTAAATAAGCACATAGCATATTCTTTTAAAAGAAGTTTGTAGTTAGTAAATATCTATCCAAAAGCAAGATTTTCACTAACTAAAAACTTCTTTAAAAAAAATGTTATGTGCTTATTTAGACCCCTATTCAATTGGCCAAGTTGCAATTGAATGATGCCCTAAATCTATAAAACTTAATGAATCCAGAGATACACATCTGGGGCAAGTTATGTTCCAAAAGTCATACAAATACATACCACATTGGAAAGTATATCTTGTCTTCTAGGAGAGGCACTTGCAAGAACAACTCTTTTCCCTGCCAACTTTGAAATGACAGGATTCAGCAACATGTTCCTTTTGTAAAATAAAATGTAGGTTCTGAACAACCTAGAAACAAAATAAGAAACATTTGTGTTAACCTGCATTACTTTTTAACAACTTTACTAATACATTTTACTTTTTTAAACAGGAGTTGAACACAGTTAGAGGGTCAGAGTCATCCATCTTAAAATGTGAAAAACATAATATTTCACGATATATTCTGTAGTTGAACTGGCATTTTGATAGAATAAAGGTCAAAATGTTTTACACAATGTAAAATAAAAAAATTACAGCCTTTCATTTTTTAACTATTTTATTCAATTTTGCTATAGCAATGACAGACATTTTGCATTTGTTTGTAAAATGGTTTGAACATGTGGGGAGTGGGAGGAACAGTGTATGCATTTAAGATCTGTATTAACTTTTGTTTAAAATATCCTTACCAAATAACCACTTAAAGGGACATGGGACACATTTGTCCATGCATTTAACACAATAAAGTTGTGTATTACATAAAAAATAGTACATAAAACTTGTTTAAACTCCATTTAAACAGGAAGTGCACATATAGCAGTATACATACATCTACATATTTCATTGGTAGACTTGTATGACATATAGCTATATTAAAGGACCACTTAATTCAGCAGTTTGGACCACATCAAAGAAAAGATCTAAAAAAAAAACATATTGAGATATGTTCTTTCTTCGCAAAGAAATGTATAAATGAAATCTCACAAAAGACCCTCAGCTCCATACAGAGAGCAGAAGCAGAAAGAGTCAACCCATCATCTTAGCAGAGGAATGAATGCTGGAATCAACTACAAATGACAGTCTGGGGTTAACATGTCCTGCTGCATTCCTAAAGTTGAGGGAAAAAACTATAAATCTTTTTATTTCCACCGCTCACTGTCAGCACATGTTGTTAATCATGGAACAGTCAGGAGTGTGTTTGTAAACAGACCTAAGACTTTAGTTTTTTAGGTGTTTTTAATGTAATTTAAAAAAAACATAGAATCTTGTGCTCTTTCACACCATGAAGAGCAGTTATAGTGAGGTAAATGTCCCTTTAATGCTCAGATTAGTTAAATATTTGAATATGTTTTATTTTATGCTTTGAGAGGATCATTTGAAGAAAAAAAAAACACACAGTGATAGATTATCAAGTCCCCACTTTTAGAAGCAGCAACATAAAAGCATGCTTTCAATGTCCCTTTAACAATGGAACTCAGTGGCAGAGTAAGGCCCCATAGGATGACTCTCCAATCAAGTAATAATTTAAAACTTTATATAACTGGATTAGTAGGACTTTAATTATGCTAGACGTCTGCTTTCTTACATAGCTGTGTCATCATTCTGTAATAGTGCAGGCATCTAGTGTAATGAAAGACTTCCTAGCCCAATTATATAAACATATACATGTCCATCAGAATTGCCTTTTCTAAAAAAGAGTGAATTGTAGTGAAGCAGAGAATATGTACAATTTGACAAGTCTGTAAATCCAAATCAGACTTTGCCCAGACTTTAGTGGGGAAATTGATGCATTGCCAATAATACGTCATTTACTTGAAAACTGTGGAAGCATTATCTAGTCAACGCAAATATTTAAACATTGACAAGCTCAAAAGTAAATGTAACTTGTATAATCTCAATGCACCGGTTGAAGTCAATGACCAAAATGTATTCTATCAAATGCCACAATTATAACTGAATAATTTGGAAGTGCAGAATATCAGCAGCATCTCAGAACGCCAGAACAACACCTAAAAAGACACCACTATGGCCTAGATATTTAAATAAACGTCCTATTCAATGATTAACAAGTCTATGATATTCAATATTAATCTTACTTGAAGTCTCACTCTCCAGCCAAGCTGCTCCTCGTCATCCTCTGTAAGGCTATAACAAGAAGGGGAGAGGCTCTGGTGGGCAGGCTGGTATACAGGGGTTTCAGACTGACAGAGGATTGTTTTTGCCAAAAAAAGAGTGCTATTGATTAGCTGGGCAACCAAAGGGGTTAGAAGTTGTTACCCTTGTTAACTACAAGCTTATCAGCTCGGGCTGTGGGCAGCAAATTAAGAAAACTGTCTAGACTGAAGCTGGGTCTCTATTTACAGACCATTTTAAAGACCTTTAAACCTGCCTTCCTGCCACAGCCACTATCATCCCATAAACAGTTTGTTTTAATAAAAAAAGGCCAGAGAATGATTAAATGCCAAGTGCTGAAGTGGTGTATTCAGTAAAATAAACTACCGTTTTGATAAAATTCAAGTCATATAATGGACAGAGCTGAACCCACAAACTGTACAGCCATGACAGGTAGTGGTGTCCAAACTCGGTCCTGCTGGGCCGCACACAGGCCTGGATTTGTGGATATCCTTGCTGCAAGCAGGTGAGACTATTGCTTCTTCAGTCATCCCGATTGACTCCTGTGCACACAATGGAAATCCTCAAATCCAGGCCTGTGTGCAGCCCTCCAGGACCGGGTTTGGACCTCCCTGCTCGAAGGTCTAAGCCATAATCTAATGAAACTTTCACCTGTATATCCAGCCATTTGGATACATTTCCAGGAATAAATATTGAACAGGGACAGAGGTCTTAAGCAGGTCACTGGCTTAATAATGCAACTGGGGAACGTCTGTCCCAGTGTATTACAGTGTAATATGAGAAATTATATATGTATATATATATATATATATATATATACATACATATATACAAAGAATGAGGTAGATATGAGTTTCCAGTAATCTAGATGAATAATCAGAGTATTGCGGTATATAGTGATAACTTTTTTTATTGGACAAAGATATTCAAAATTTTAAAGTCAAGCTTTTGAGAGCGTCCAAATTGTTTACATTTGTTTTGATGTTTTGCTTTATTTTCTTATCACTACCTGATCTACAGACTCCCAGAACATTATTTATTTTGTGTGTCTGTTCCCCAATCCAATCTGGTTACAAATAAAAATAAATAGATTACAAAAATAATTGCTAAAGAGAGGTTATTTTGGGAAAGCTTGTCATAATAATTTTGAATATGTTTTCCAGTAAAAATGTTATCACTAAATACTGCATGCATGCCTCTCTCTCACTATATATATATATATATATATATATATATATATATATATATATATATATATATATATAAAATAAGTTTTAGACATGCAAATGTGAACACAAATGTACTAATATATATATATATATATATATATATATATATATATATATATATATACACACACACACACACATACATACACAGGGAAATAATTTATTAACGTTTGCTCATAATATTTTAGTTTGTGAGGAGTCATTTTTATATTTATTCTTAAAACAAGAGATAGAGATTTTTTTTGTTAAATACCATAAGAACATAATAATTAGTATATAGTCTACTGCATCAATACAAGTTGGGGCCAGATTTACTAAACAGTAAAGAGTTAGAAGGCACAGGGAGAACCTACTCATATCCTATGTGGAATTGGAACTAAGGGCTGCCATCTCCAGGAGCTCTGCATCTTCTATTAGTGCTTGTGTCCCACTGTGGATGGCACTGAGGGCTGAGCTCTGCATCTTCTATTAGTGCTTGTGTCCCACTGTGGATGGCACTGAGGGCTGAGCTCTGCATCTTCTATTAGTGCTTGTGTCCCACTGTGGATGGCACAAAGGGCTGATCTCTGCATCTTCTATTAGTACTTGTGTCCCACTGTGGATGGCACTAAGGGCTGAGCTGTGCATCTTCTATTAGTACTTGTGTCCCACTGTGGATGGCACTAAGGGCTGAGCTGTGCATCTTCTATTAGTACTTGTGTCCCACTGTGGATGGCACTGAGGGCTGAGCTCTGCACGCTGAACATTAGTACTTGTGTCCCACTGTGGATGGCACTAAGGGCTGATCTCTGCATCTTCTATTAGTACTTGTTCCCCACTGTGGATGGCACTGAGGGCTGATCTCTGCATCTTCTATTAGTACTTGTGTCCCACTGTGGATGGCACTGAGGGCTGAGCTCTGCAGACTTCTATTAGTACCTGTGTCCCACTGTGGATGACATTAAGGGCTGAGCTCTGCATCTTCTATTAGTACTTGTGTCCCACTGTGGATGGCACTGAGGGCTGAGCTCTGCAGACTTCTATTAGTACCTGTGTCCCACTGTGGATGGCACTAAGGGCTGAGCTCTGCATCTTCTATTAGTACTTGTGTCCCACTGTGGATGGCACTGAGGGCTGAGCTCTGCAGACTTCTATTAGTACCTGTGTCCCACTGTGGATGACACTAAGGGCTGAGCTCTGCATCTTCTATTAGTACCTGTGTCCCACTGTGGATGGCACTATATGATAATCTGTGTTATTAGCCCAAATGTGCAGTTATCAGGCAGCAGACCAATGTCATCTCTATTACATCAGCTCTTACATTACACACTACACAGCAGCAAGTCCTGACACTGATGTCAATGCAAGCTCTTGGTGTCAGGTGTGTGGCTGCACTACTATCATACAATACCTCATATGTAACATGTACAAAACCCACCCATTTACATGGCATCTCTGTTATTATACATATCATACTTGCCAAGTATCCTGTTACTGGATATATAGGTCCGTCCTAGAATCCTTGCTGAAGATTTTACAATATTACCATGACATTTCCAGCACGCATGCGCAGCAAAGCCTGCCGGTGTCGTGCACAAGCACGTTACTTGCACTAACGTGTTTCAGTGCCTGTCAGAAGCGCGCACGCACTCACTCATCCTCCTTCAACCCTGCAGGTCCTTGAAGGACCAAAAATCAACACCAATTCAAAAAGGTGTAAAGAAGTAAAAAAAAAAAAATCTTCTCTCTACCTAAAGGATATGGAAGGTTTTAGAAACGTATTTACTATACCCGTGTATCTATTATATTTTATGCACATTATTTTGTTAAGAAGTGTTTATAAGCAATGTATTTACTGCCTACAATCAAACATCTAGTACTTGATTGAGTCTGCCTACTGCAGCTCATTAAACAAAAGAACACTTTCTACTTGCTGTGCGATGTTTCATACTGACCAATCAGTGACCATCTCTCATTACCATTCTGCAAGGTACCGCTGAAACATTGTCCCTAATAGGCTAGGACCCAACAATGCACATTCAACCCACAGAGTCTGTGTTTGCATAAGCTGCACTGGACATATTGAAACAGGGGCTATTTGTTTGATTTTAGGCAGTTTAGACAGAGTTTTTGTTTAGCCGTTCAGTCATATCCGACTCTCCATGACCGGATGGATCCCAGCACACCTGGCACAATCGTTGCATCTCTGGTAGTGTATATTCATAAGGTTTTCTAGGCAAAGATAATGGAGTGGGTTGCCAGTCCCTTCTCAAGTAGAATGCTATGACCTGCCCATCTTGGGTGACCCTACATGATATAGCTCACAGCTTCACAACAACAAGGTAGCAATAAAGAAGGGGAAAACAAGGTACATAAAAGTAAATAGATAGAAACTTATTATTTACCTCGTAAAATCCAGACAACTTCCATATCCCTTTACTAAAATTCTAAAAGCCCTCAAAGGACCCTAATTTATCAGCTCACCACATTTCATTTTGGTAAAAACAGACATTTCAACTACTTCTACTATTCACGCTTCACTCTTCAATAAATATATGCAAGCGACTTGCCCGTCAAAAATTACAAAAAAATATGCTATCTGCTTATATAGTGCCCTATTGCATTGCACAACTTGCAAATGAATGAGGCCCTTAGTATTTAATTATTCATTCATAATAACCCAAAAAATAATAATTTAGGCATACATATATGCTTACCTAATTAACTTTGAAAGAACCACAATTAGACCTCATAAGAAAATTGATTTCATCATTAGGAAAATTATAATGAACATTATTTTAAGCCCGATATAAACTTTGCTCATCGCTGTTTCTGTGTGCCCTTCTTTCGGAAAACATAAATACATCTTTAGGTTTACCATTGATGTCAGTTATTGATTAATTCATTAACGTATATTGATTTATTAATGACTTAATAATTAATTATAAAAAATAAAAAAAAGTTATTAATATATATATATACTAGCGACTTGCCCGTCAAAAAATGACGGCAATAAGATTGTAAGGCAGGTAATGTTGTTTGTTTGCGACATTAATTTTGTTGTTGTTCCAAGATCCATCAGCGCTCGTTGCGAACCTCGCGCTGAGCACCATCGGCGCTCAATGCGAGGCTGTTCGTTGTTTGTGCGCTATGAGCAGCGTTGTTTTTTTTTTTGTATGCCAATGAAATAATGAATGAAATAATAAATGAATATACTTTACATATTTTGAAGTAATATATGCAGGAAGCATTGTGTTGAAGAGTTGGCAATCCGTTTTTATGTTGCTGCAGCATACAATGTGTGTTTTGAGTGCTTTGGAGCTGCTGTGTAAGTGTTATCAATGTGTGCAGTGTGTAGTGTAAATAGTGTGCGTGCGCAAAGAAAATCCGTTAGGGTAGCTTTGTACTTCCGCATTGTGTAAGTTAGTGTTGTAAAATGGCGCCTAATGTGTGGTAGGCGGCTGTGGCTGATTTTGTGTCCTTGTTCTTGGACCTCGTTTGGCTTTTTCGGAAAATCTGTATGTGTTTGGTGGTGTTTTGCGTCTTCGGGGTCCTGTATCCTCTTTTTCATTTTTTCCGACGGCCATTTTTTCTCTTGCTTAAGTAATTTTCGGGTGTCTAAACTCTGTAATTTGGACTTAAATGGAGGTGCAACTTCACTTGCAGAGGTCCTGGTGCCCCCCAACCCTTGCTGTGGGTAAGCTTTTTATGTATTTGTTGTGTGTATTTATTGTGTTTCTAATGTTTTTAGGATCGCGCGGGTCGGCCGTTAAAGTCGTATCTTTGCAAGGTCGTAGTGTTTTTCTTTTGCTAAGTCCCGCGTCTCGTATTTGTTTGTCGGAAGTCCGTAAATTTTATGCGGTCCGCAGTTGCTTGTAAGGAGCGCCTCCGAGCCAGCAGCGTTAGCAACAATCCGCATGCTCACAACTGTATATGTGATATGTGCAGTGCTTTGCTTTTTAATGTATGCCAATAAAAAAAAACTTCCTGGTTTAATTTATTTCATGGAAAATTTCTAAATGCTTTTTAAATAAATACATTCTTTCATTAATGCTATTTAGCGTTGTATTGAGAGCAGCTACAAACAATATGTACATTACAAAAAAACATTACATCTTACACCTGTATTTACAATTACAGATTACAATGGCGGACAACGGAGAAGACACGATTGAACACAAAAGAAGAGCGGCAAGGGAAAGGAAGCAAAGGTGGAGAGATGCACAGTCCCCCAAAACTTCCCAACACTTAAGAGAAGAAGACCGACAGAGACTTTTAAATAAAAGAAAAATTAGTAAGAAAGCACAAAGTGAGTGTGCTGGAGCTTCAAAGAAAAGAAAAAGTAAACAAAAACGTGTCTGTGGGACATTGCCTAATGATCCAATATTGCATATTGATACCAATGTTTATACACATGACACCAATGTAGATATAGAAAGTTGTAGTGATATCTATGTTGAGGAAGCTCAGGATACTGCTTTCATTAGAGCACTAACAGTAGACACTCATTATTGTGGATTACTCAATGTTGTTTGTCATTTTTGTGGGGCCTATCATTTTCTCACAGAAAGATCAACTGACGGAGACTTCATTGGTTGCTGTCAAAAAAGAAAGGTAAGACTTCCACAACGACACACATTTCCAGATTACTTACAAAGCATCATGAGCGATCCAACATTTCCAAATTATAACAATTAAAAAAAAATCATCAGGTCTTATAACAGTGCAATTTCATTTGCTTCAATGGGTGCTACATTAGCAGAAAATGTACCAGGACATGGTCCTTACTGTTTTAGAGTTCAAGGACATATTTACCACCAAACTTCACATTTACACCCACAAGAAGGAGAACAAAGGAGATTTGCACAGTTATATGTCTTGGATACAATGGAAGCTGTTGATCAAAGGATGACGCTTCCGGAAAATAAACAGTGTTTGTGCATAGTATTTGAACAGCTGGATAAAATTATGGCTGTAACGGATCTACTGGCACCCCGACCGGGTACCTCCGTTGATGGACGCGTCCTAGCTTGCGTCGAGGCCTACAAGCACCGCACCGGACACCACAACCACCACAGACTCCACAACCGCCGTAGCTTAGCTGGAGCCGCGCCGTCTTCCTTCCACCCTGTATGAATCTCCAGCATCCAGGATTGTGTGGGGAAGACCTCTCCTTCAAGGATAGCACATCAGGAACAAGCGTTCAGTAGTTACAGCTCAAGGGAGTATGCAAAAGCATAGCAATCCCCAGTATGATAGAGCAATCCCCTCCAAGAACGAGATGAGACTACGTTTTGAAGGGTCAAGTAGAACTCTTCTTTATTAAAAAACAAAACACATTTTTAAACACTTCACATACACAGTAGGGGCAGTGACTACCTTTGGTCAACCCCTAATTACCTCTGGCCAATCAGTCAGGGTTAATGCGTGGGAGCCAGGAGTCCCCTCCCCCAGGAGCCGCCCACTAGGCGTGGCTAACTGCTCATTCTGCCTCTGACGGTGGAGAGAGTAACATCTATAAGCTCAATTATTCCCCTGCTGGGAGTATGGGGAAACCCCATGTCATCTCATTATTCAAGAGTCCCTACCCCCATTGTTCATGGTGCCATCTTGTCTGCTAAAACCCTTTTGTTCTGCTATCTCTTGTGTGGTTTAGCAAATACTATTAAAAGGCAGATGGGCAACTCCTGACCAAGTGTATGAGACCAAAGATATTTGACTGCATACCACACAATACAATATTTTTACAGATATAACCACAACATATTATAACCCAGAACATATCTACAGTAAAGCAATGTGATCATATTTTAACCATAAGAATTACATAACCATAAAACGGTAAAACAGTGATGGGTTCCGTTACAATGGCCAACAACCTATACAGTCAAGCACACAAACAATTAGCACAGGTTGAAAAAGAACAACAGCAACATGCTCAAAGACATCAATTGCCAATGCCAAGAGTAAATATGGTTTTAAAAAGAAATTGAAACACTGATCAAAGACGGTACATTTTACCAACAGTAAATGAGGTTGCCATGGTCTTTAAAAATGAGGATGGTGAACGACCTTTTTAGCGGGATATTAGAATATATCCCTGCAATGAAGACCAGCCTTTTATAAACATAGATATATTAAGTTGTAATTTGGATCAAATGACATATCCCATTTTCTTTCCAAATAGTGAACCTGGATGGGGACCAAAATTACAATTGCAAAGTTATCACAATAGTAAAGTTCGTGTTAGAAGCAATATTTCTATGCTGGAATATAAAGTGGCACAAACTGCTATTCGGGATTATTTTAATCCTATTTTATGTGGGGGCAAACTCACACAACAAAGGATTATTGATTCCTATCTACAGGTCGAAGCAAATAATATAAATTTAAAAAAAATTCAACAAAATAAGCTTTGAGTAGAACAATATTGTGGATTGATGGATTATGTCGCTGAATTGGCCACCAACAGAGAAATTCCAGCTGGAAGAGCAATCATTTTGCCATCCACTTTCCAAGGATCTCCTCGCAATATACAAGAAAGATATAATGATGCCATGGCTATCGTCATAAAATTTGGAAAACCAGATTTATTCATTACATGCACATGTAATCCACAATGCCGAGAAATCAAGGACAATTTGAAACTTGGACAAAATACTTCTGACCGACCAGATTTAGTGGTGAGAGTATTCAAAATAAACCTCAATTCATTAATACATGATATAACTAAAGCACAGTTAATTGAAAAATGTGTGGCTTTTGTTTATACCATTAAATTTCAAAAAAGAGGCCTGCCACATGCACACATACTTTTAATCCTGCAGGAAAAAGATACATTAAATACTGCAGAGAGAGTGGACTCAGTAATTACTGCTGAACTGCCACATCCAGAAAAATATTCAAAACTTTATGAGATTGTAACACACAGAATGATTCATGGTCCACGTGGAGATATCAATACAAATTCACCATGTATGGAAAATAAAAAATGTACAAAACAATTTCCAAAACAATTTCAAATCTAATTGTGATGGATACCCTTTGTATAAAAGAAGAGAAGGACAAACAGCTATTATCCGTGGCCAAAAGGTTGATAATAGATATGTTGTTCCATACAATCCACATTTGCTAATGAAGTACATTGCACATATAAATATGGAAGCTTGCACTTCGATTAAATCACTCAAATATCTGTAGAAATATATATACAAAGGATATGATGCAGCAACTGTTGTTGTGCAAGGTGCTCCCCAAACGAAAAGGAAAATCCAATTTTACATGGCAAACTTTCTAATTATTTAGATGCTTACTATGTCAGTGCTCCTGAAGCAATGTGGTGTTTTAGGAAATTTGAGATGCATGATGGGTCACATGCTGTATATCGATTAGCTGTACATTTGCCACATAGTCAGTTTGTTTGCTTTACTGCAGGCAATGAAAGAACTGCCTTAGCCCAAAGTGAACAATGAGAAACAACACTTACTGCATGGTTTCAATTAAACTGCCAGGACACTCAGGCCAGACAAATTTTATACATTGAGATTCCATATCACTATGTATTTGTAATTGGTCAATGGCATCAACGAAAAAAGAAATACTCATAAAATTATACCACAAATTTATACCATCAGTCCAAGAGACATTGAACGTTTCAGTTTAAGATTACTTCTTTTACATGTTCCCGGTGCACAAAGTTATGAACATTTACGTACAGTGAATGACATCGTTTATTATACTTTCCTATTAGCTGCAAGACATCAAAACTTCATAGCAGATGATACAGAATGGGAGAGGTGTCTGGAAGAAGCAGCACTATGTCAAATGCCAAAGCACATGAGAGAACAATTTGCATTAATTTGCATCTTTTCAAATGTACCTGATGCATTTACTGTGTGGGAAACATTTAAATTAAATATGCCTGAAGACTTCTTGAAATGTTACAATGAGCCCATTGCACTCTTAAAAACGTTAATGGAAATTCAAGAAATATTTCTTGCTCATGGATTAAATTGTGCAAGTTTTAATTTTCCTGATCCAGGACTTATAGATGACCTCAACTTTGATGATTATGACACTGAGCTTCAACAACAAAAAACACAAGAAAAACTGGCAATTTTAAATACTTTACAATTGCAAGGATTTAATGCCATCACAAATGCTACAGATGATGAAATGGTCAAAGACCGTTATTTCTATCTAGATGGCCCTGGTGGATGAGGAAAAATTTATCTGTACAATTGTTTGATGAGTTACATTCTTGCACAGGGTCAAATAGCAATGCCATTTGCAACAACTGGAATTGCAGCACTTTTGTTAAAAGGTGGCAGAACTGTGCATGGTGGATTTAAACTGCCAGTGCCCACTTTAGAAACATCAGTGGCAGATATTCGACTGAATTCTTTACAAGCCAAAACATTTAAAAAAGTAAATTAATTATAATAGATGAGGCAACAATGTCATGTCATGTCATGCCTTGCAATGTATTGATAGATTACTAAAAGAAGTGATGGTTAATCATTTGCCATTTGGTGGAAAGGTGATGTTGTTAGGAGGAGATTTTAGGCAAACATTACCTGACATCATTAAAACATGTATCAAGACATGTAAACTGTGGAAAATATTTACACACCTCAAATTAGAATAAAATTTGAGATCTGAAGGCCAAAACAAATTCAATGATTGGCTCATTCGAATTGGAGAAGGAAATCATCCACAAATATATAATATATAATGAAATGTTTAAATTCATCAACGCACCCCAAAATAATTATTATAGTGCAGATTCAGTTCTGGCTGACAATAAAGAAAGTGAAGCTAATTTTACTATAGAATTTATGAATTATTAATCTGGAATGCCACCACATGTTTTGCAATTGAAAAAAGGGGCAATTACAGGAACCGGTTTTTGCACATGGACAACTCTATGTTTGTTTTTCAAGGTGCACAAATCCAGATGATATTAAAGTTTCAATTGAAAACAACCCACGTCCGGGTGACATGATGGACATATTTTCACACAAAACTGTGTGTACTATGAGGGTTTGTAAACATAGAGAATAGTGGTTTAATTTCCAGGATGAAATTTAATGTCACTTAGCCTCTTCTTAGAGGACCACTATTTCACATACAAAACTCTATATACAATTTTAGAAAACTACAACAATTACCAAAAAAAAATGGATTAAAAAAACAATAAACAGTGGTTACATCCTATAGACACAATTAAATGTCTGCTAGGCTCTTTGAAAGGGAACCACTTTGACAAAAAAAAAATGGAATGTCTTGGAAGTCACTTTTGCCAGGATTGGCCTCACAAAACAGTTACCTTGCATTTTCTTACTTTTACTGTTTTAATTTTAATACTTTAAGTTCATGTTTGTAATGTTAAAATTCTGTTTTCAAAGGACTGAAAAGTTGTTTCATTCTATGTAACTAAGGTTTAATGTTAGTAGCAGGATCACCATTTGTTGCAAAATGTAAATGTTGCATATGATAGAGAGTATTGATCCAGGGAGTAATCCAATCACCAGTTGGGATCAGGAAGGAATACATTTTTTGACCCACTTTCAAAGAATTGACCAAGTTTCACTGGGATTTTTTTTTGGTTTGCCTTCCTCTGGATTCAATATTCAAGATCACTATATATAATATGTCCAGGGAGTAATCCGATCACCAGTTACTGGGGTCAGGAAGGAATTAATTTTTTTCTCCCTTTGAGACAATTGGATAAGTTTCAGTGTTTTTTTTTTTACTGTTTGCCTTCTTTTGGATTCAATACCTATGTGCTTTACCAGGAGTTTAAATACAAGTTGCATGTTAAGAAGCATTCTGTAATGGTTTAAATACTCATTTATACCAAGTTGAGCTATTTGATGTTAGTATTGTTAAAATATAATTAATTCAACACTGTTTACAATATAAGTTGCATGTTAGAAACCTTTACGTAATGGTTCACAATACATATTCATACAAATTTCATGTATTGTTATATTATTACTGCATACATGACAATTAAAAAGTTTAATATGGTTTATCAGTTCATTGTTAAAAAAATAAAAAACTTTATTATAAATGTTGTACTTCTTTGTAAATAACAAAAATGTTAAGAGTCTCAGAGAATCACATTGTGTCACAAACAGCAGTTCCAGCTTTAAAATTTGATTGACCGTCATTTTTTGCAAGTCGCTAGTTTATATATAAGGATTGAGGTAGACGTGAGTGTCTAGTAATCCATTTGAATAATCAGAGTATTGCAGTATATAGTGATACCTTTTTTATTGGACAAACTTATTCATAATATAGTGACAAGCTTTCTTCTTTCCTCTTTTTTCTGTCCAATATTTCTTCTCTATTTATTTTTAGCAGTATTGCTTTTTGACTTAACAAAGAGAGGTTTATCCCCTGAAAGCTTGACGACATATTATAAATACATTTGTCCAATAAAAAAGCCTCATTATATACTGCAATACTCTGATTATTCATATATATACTGTATATATATATATATATATATATATATATATATATATGTATATATATATATATATATATATATATATATATATATATCCATATATAAGTATGGCATCGAGAGAGGAACCCTCTCACATTTACAGGTTACATCTGTTTATTTGTAGTGCCCATATCCCGTTAGCTGGTGGTGTGACCAAAAGCTATGTTCTCCTTGTCTGCTAAGAGGGCCAAAATAAGCATAGGTAAATAGAGTTTGGCATTGGAGTAAATTAGGCAGGTCAGAGATTAATATAATTATGTCAAGATAATTCTCTGATCATAGCAAACATCCTCTTCCAACAGCCTCAGAAATAGCTCTACACATGGACGTCACCAGCTGGACAGTATAGAAATCAGATTGACTATATACTTTGTAGCCAAAGATGGAGGAGCTCTATAAAGTCAGCAAAAACAAGACCTGGAGCTGACTGTAGCTCAGACAATGAGATTTTTGTTGGGAAGTTCAGAATTCAACTGAAGAAGAGAGGGGAAATCATCAGACCAAGTAGATACAAAATAAATAATATAATTTGTGAATATGCATTGGAAATAAAGAATAGATTTGAGAAACTAGACATGTAATATAGAATGCCTGAAGAACTTTGAACAGACGTTTGTGACATTGTCCATAAAACAGCAACAAAGTATTTCCCCAAATAAAGAATACTAAGAAGGCAAACTGGCTGTCTGATGAGGCTTTGAAAGTAGCTCAGGAAAGAAAAAAAGCGAAAGGTAGTGCAGATAGTGTTACAACACAGATTTGAGGGGCCTGGTGCATCTCAATTGTCTCCTTCTAGGTCAGGGGTCTGCAACCCGTGGCTCCGGAGCCGCATGTGGCTCTTTTACACCTTTGCCGCGACTCCGGGGCGGATACTAGCGAGGAGAGGAACGCATTGTACGCCCCGACACTCCCCACTGTGGCGGGCGCTGTACTGGCTGTAACGTCGCATGGGGCAGTGCGTACGTTAGTCACACACCATCCCGACGCCCCACGTCACGCTGTTAGATCGGAGGGCAGCGGCGCGTCCGCTAGTGTAAGGTAAGTGAAGTGATGCCTCGGGGGGGGGGGGGAAGCCCAGCCCACATACTGCATTGAAGGGGGCATGGAAGTGCAGTGATGCCTCAGGGGGGGGGGGGGGGTAGCCCAGCCCACATACTGCATTGAAGGGGCATGGAAGTGCAGTGATGCCTTAGGTGGGGGGTAGCCCAGCCCACATACTGCATTGAAGGGGGCATGGAAGTGCAGTGATGCCTCGGGGGGGGGGGGGGGGGGGGTAGCCCAGTCCACATACTGCATTGAAGGGCACATGTTTGGAAGAAGTAAAAACCTTCCTGGCCAGCAAAGAGCTCACCTTTGCTGAGCTGGAACAGCCAGAGTGGCTGGAAAAATTAAATTTTATGGTAGACATGACAGCCCATTTAAACATGCTAAATACAACCCTTCAGGGGAAAGGAGGCACAGCCCTGCATATGCTGGAGGAGGTTTTGGCATTCGAGCGCAAGTTGACAGTATTTGTCAAAGATTTCCAGAGAGGTACACTGTCTCACTTTCCCACTTTGAGAGAGTTCAAACAAAGCCATGATACGATAAATTTGGAATATTTCAAGTCTGCAATCACCACAATGCAAAGCTCATTTGGGAAACGATTCTGTGAATTCAGAGAGGAAAAAAACACATTATCCTTCCCTGTCACTCCCCTGGCGATCGATCCATCCCTATTGAATATGACTGCATTTGCAGGTGTAAGTCAACCTGATCTAGAAATGGAACTAACCGATATAGCCGACAAAGATATATGGGTATCCAAGTTCAAATGCTTGGTCGCTACTCTTGAGGATGTTGCCCGTCAGAAGGCCATTCTGGCTCAGAATCATATATGCAGTGATATTGAAAACCTTCCCAAACAGGACAAACTTGTATTCGAAATATGGAATGCCATCCCCCAACACTTATATAAACATGAAAAAGTATGCATTTGGAGTCCTGTCGATCTTCGGTTCCACATATGTATGTGAGCAGGTTTTCTCCACCATGAACTATATTAAAAACAAACATCGATCACGCCTCACAGATGACAGCTTGCAAGCCTGTGTGAAAATGAAGGTGACGTCTTACAGCCCTGATGTGCAGATACCGAGCACTGAGGTTCAGGAGCAAAAGTCCCATTAACCAGGTAAATTAAATATTTTAATTAGCTATTAATTTGCAAAAATATATTTTACATTGTTAAGTGAATGTCCTTTTTTTTCAGATTGACAGCTGACTGCACGATCCTGTATATATAGCATTATGTTAAGAAACAATATATGCAGTGTTATATTTGTTTTTAATGTCGCAATCGTTTTGCAGCTCCCAGTTTTTTTTTTTCTTCGGAAACGGGTCCAAGTGGCTCTTTTTGTCTTAAAGGTTGCAGACCCCTGTTCTAGGTGGTGCCTTGTGTTCAATCTCAGCACCCAGCAATTCAGTTCATATCAGAACCTCATTCCTGAAGAGGCAGGCACCGTCAGATCCCTTTTTTTAGGATAGCTCAGAAATAAATACACATGCACCTTTTCCTTAGTGCAGACAACCTTAGACATATCTTTGCTTAGTAAGTCAGCGTAAGACTCTCCACTTTATTATTCGTCCTTGCATAGAAATATAACAAACACCGAAAGATTTCACCTAAACCCCCTCCTAATTCCCCTCCCTGTAAGAGGGGGTCTGATTTCCTAGTGTGACCTCCCCACCCTGTCACCAAGGTTTCCTACCCCATCATTAGTTTATAGATCTTTATGAATATCTTTGATCACACACGAAAAGTCTGCAAAGGGCCCAGATGTCTTTCTGGTTAATGTGTTAACCCATATATATCCCTTAGTGCCCTCTTTGACCAAATACACATTACAGGAGGCCATAAACACATTTAAATTCCTGCAGAGTTAACTCTTTGTTGTCACACTAACATACATAGCAGAAAGTGTATCTCTCTTAGTTACAAGTAAAATAACAATATAGGAATACACCACTTAATGCTGTAGATAGGTTCCGGCCATTGAGAGTGTAAAGCAAAACAGTGCTAAATGGAGCAGTGTAACATTGGGATAGGGGAACGACTTTGAAATAAAGACACAACACCAATAGAGATTTTATGTTTTTTTTTTTTACTGTATCTCAAAAAATCATTAACGGCAAAAATAATCTTTTTTAAAAAAAATAAATATTAAATAAATTTCTAAAGCAACAGAACACAGCAAATGTTTCCACTTTAACTGTCAGATGTGGAAGGCTGAGGCTCATCTTCCAACCTGGCTTTTTTCACTATAAACTGGTCCATGGATGTTTACCTTCCTTTTTTGCGCTCATCTATCAGATGCTGGTAGCAGGTCATTGAGCCAAGAATGTTACTCTGACATTCCTGCACCTCACAGTGTCAGGATCTTTTTCCACAATCTCATCCACTATGCAGGCTCTTGGTTAGGAACTCTGTGGTCAGTTCCTTTGATTCCTCTGTCTCAGAGTCACTGCTGTCTTCCACCTCCTCAATGCCCTGCTCTACCAGCTGTTGAAGGTCTTCATTTGTCAGGCTCTCGTCTTAAGCCTGGACCAACTCTTTTATATCCTCGGTGTCCACATCCCCCAGTCCAGCTGCGTTGACAAGGTCCACTATATCTGCTATGATGGACTCTTACTTTGGCACATCCGCACTCAGCTCTGGCCAGAACTTCCTCCAGACTCCTTTCAGACACGGCTGTTTCACCTCCTTCTAGGACAGATCAGTGTTGGTGACCGCCTGCATGATGTTGCATTTCTTCCAGAAATCCAGCATCGATTGCTTGTCCTGGCTGTCCATCTGGTCCAACATATTAATTGAAGTAGCTATGTCTGCAGGCGTTCTGCATTTTTTTTGAGTTGGCCCATGGGTTGGTCTTGGAGGACTGGTTGGCTACCTCTATCTGCTTGGAGCTCCATGTAGAGCCCCATTTTTCTAGCAGTGGCAGGGTATGGTATACTGCTGTCATTCAGTTCTTGAATGTGCCAGGGAACCGTCCAGAGACAGAGCGATGATTGGCTCCCAGCTACTGATGGAGCCTGTCTTGGGGAAGAGGCAGCATGGGATGGCAAACTTCTAGTGTAAGAAACAATTTGGTCTGCAAGGTTAAACATTGTTGTTCAATCTGTAATGAAATAAGGGTTTCGTTTTGAGATAATGTTAATGAATTAGTGTGAAGCCAGATTGTGGCTGATCGACTATGTGAGCTATGTGATAAGCTGGAAGTTGGAATGATTTTCTGTGAATGATAGCATGTTCAGCTAGAAAATGTGAACATTTTTAGAGAGATTTGAAAAGTCATTACTCTGAGATTGAACTGTATGTTAGTTGAGAATAAAATTAATAGTGACTAATATGACCAGTGGCGGCTGGTGACTTTTCAAGTTGGAGGGGCGACAGGGCGAAACATAGCCACTCCCCCTTCTTCAAACCACACCCGTTTTTATAACTCCTCCCCCTGACGTCATACTGACCTTTATAAGCCCCGCCCAATGACCTTATGCTTGTAAAGCCCATTGAAATACATGATCTGCAATGCAGAAATGTCAAGAAGTAAAGTAACAATGTGTTAAATTCATTGGTATACAATATAGATTGAAAAAACTCATGTGACAAGACTACAGCAATATCATAATTGCACCTATACGTATTAACAGAAAAATTAAAGGAGTGACACCTACCATTAGTCGGCTCTTCTTCTCAGGGTATTCACGTTCATTAAGTTGACCAATGAGTAGAAACAAATCTGCAGCCACATAGGGTTTGCACCTGGGGTTGAAAGAAAACAAGCAAATCAATCATACCATTCAAGAACAAAACCATACTTAAAAAACATTAAACGACCAAGTGGAACCATATAGGCCCCAAACATACATTAGAAGACCAAGTGGAACTATATAGGCCCCAAACATACCTTAGAAGACCAAGTGTGACTATATAGGCCCCAAACATACCTTAGAAGACCAAGTGTGACTATATAAGCCCCAAACATACCTTAGAAGACCAAGTGTGACCATAGGCCCCAAACATACCTTAGAAGACCAAGTGGAACTATATAGGCCCCAAACATACCTTAGAAGACCAAGTGTGACCATATAGGCCTCAAACATACCTTAGAAGACCAAGTGTGACCATAGGCCCCAAACATACCTTAGAAGACCAAGTGTGACCATATAGGCCTCAAACATACCTTAGAAGACCAAGTGTGACCATAGGCCCCAAACATACCTTAGAAGACCAAGTGGGACCATATAGGCCTCAAACATACCTTAGAAGACCAATCAGCACTGCATAGGCCCAAACCAGTGGATCTTGGGATTCAAGAAAACAACAACATTTAACTTCTGTTTAGACAACACAATAATCAATGTCAAACAAACACGTTGAATTAGCATATGGATAACCATATGAGCAGTAACGCCACGCCAAGGCTTCAACAATTGTTACTGACCATTCACACACCTTTCATAGCTCCTTCAATATGCACACCCACACACCATTCATACTTTACTTACCACTAGTTATTTTTGGTAGTGAGGTGGTGCCATTTCTGAGAACTTTACTTACCCTTGAAGGTGCCTCCAATTCCTTCAAACCAATGCATTTAACCGCTACAGGGCCATGGTGCTTTTTAATTACTTTTTTGATCCTCTTCAATGTGGAGAAGCATCTTTCTGGTTCTTTAGTAGTCTTCGTTGTTGTAAGCAGGATTCCTTATAGCTTCACTCACTCTGTTAAATTATGTAGATTAAATTGATGCTAAAGTTGCTGCAGAGCAACAGCACTTGTACAGACATGGAATTCTTGCTTCCTGTACACAAGTGACAGCTACCATTGGAAGTGCCTCCAATTCCTTCAAACCACGCCAAGGCTTCAACAATTGTTACTGACCATGCACACACCTTTCATAGCTCCTTCCATATGCACACCCACACACCGTTCATACTTTACTTACCACTAGTTATGTTTGGTAGTGTGAGGTGGTGCTGCTTAACGCAGTTTATCTTTGCACACCTTGGGGGTATGCATTCTTCTTTGCTTTAATCACTTGTATTTTAATTTTGCACGGCGATCTTTCAAAGAACAAAACTTCTCAATGGTTTTTTCATTGAAGTGTGGGATCTCGGAAATCAGTTGCTTTTCCATTGAGAGCATCGCCAATGCATTCAACCGCTCCAGGGACATGGTGCTTCTTAAAAAGGTTTTTATCCTCTTCAATGTTGAGAAGCATCTTTCTGATTCTGCAGTAGTCATTGGTGTTGTAATCAGGATTCTTAATAATTTCACTGTCTCTGTGAAATCATTCTGCAGATTAAATTGATGGAAAAGTTTGTGCAGAGCAACAGCACTTGTACAAGTATGAAACTCTGTCTTCCCATACAGAAGTGACAGCTCAGTGCGTAATTGTTCCTTCTTCAGTATTGGATATGCTTGCACGGTGTCTTCCAGAGCTTGGGTTGGAAAGCAAGTGCCATGGGTTTTATACAAGTCACTTTGAACAAGTTTGGCACTGACTAGGTGATTTGAAAATGAAAATCGTTCTTTTGCATGAACCACCACTATGTCACATACCTCTCTTGAAAGTTGTCTCAAGGTTGAGATCTCCGCACTCCGTCTGTTGACTGTTAGATCGCTTGGCAAACTTGCTTCTATCTCTTCCACAGAATTCCGGATTTTCTGGATGCTGGCGACAAAGTCTTCTGTGACTTTTTTGATATAAACAGTATCCGTGTCTCGCTTCTGAAGCTGACTATAGAGGATGTCTACATGTGGCATTATTAAATGAAATAATTTAAGGAAGTAAAGGAACTCCCTGTCTTCCAGCATTCCAATGAAACCTGCGGCTTCCCGTATAGATGTTGGATCAAAGTTTAGACATGCCTCAATTGTCTGGAAACACTCAAGTAGCGCATCTCTGTTCTCGTAGATCACGTTCACGGTCCTAACGTTGAAGTTCCATCGTGTCGGTGCACCTCTTGGAAGTCTTCTACCAACTACCTCATCCAGAACTCCAGTCCTTTTTGGAGAGCGTGAAAAAAAAGATGGTATGCCGCCTATGTTTGAAAAAAAAACTCTAACTCTTCCAATCCTTGAAACTGCTTTCTCCATTATTAGGTTCAGTTGGTGAGCATAGCAATGGACGTAGTGTGCGTTCGGGTACACGTCTTTTATTTTTCTTTGAACTCCTCCTTGATCTCCACGCATCACACTGGCACCATCATAGCTTTGAGCTATGAGTTTCTTCTTGTCTTCTGGCTCTGGGAGAACAGTATTCAGTGTTTCCAGCACAACAGCAGCAATGGAGTCTGCATCCGTTGGTTTCATTTCCGTGAAGCCATCAAATCTTTCCACCACTTGATGCTTCTTGTCAATGTAGCGATAGACTACAACGCACTGTGTCCTAGCGGAAATATCGGTTGTTTCATCCGCTTGGATTGCCACAAACTGGGCTTCCTTAAGCTCTTGGTGAATCACTTCCTTTATAACTTCATGCATGCAGTCCAGTAGCTCATTCTGCACGGTTTTGGAAGTGCCCTTAAACACAGTTGCAGTCTTCAAATGCTGTTCCATTGCACTATCGATACTGCCAACCAAATCCACCAGGCCTCTAAACACTCCTGGATTTAGCGATGTTTCACTCTCGTCGTGTCCTCTTAATGCCAGTTCAAAGGCGCCACAAAAGCGAACACAATCAATTATCTTCGAAAGGATGTACCGGTTCTTAGCCACTTCTTCGTTGTGTTTTTGAATGCTGACTTGGTATCCTTGGTCCAGTTGAACAGCAATGTTCGCCTGTCCAAGCATCTCAAACTTGATCCTGTTATCCAAGTGAGCTTTAGAACTTTTGTGTTTTGCCAATTTGTCAGCTAGATGTTTGACGTCAGTCACTCCAGTTTTGGTCCAAGCAGCGTCACCACCAAATAGGATGCATGGGAAACAATATAAGGACTTCCTAGAAACGCTTCCAGAAAGCCAGTCGTTCTTCTTGTACCATTCAGTATTGAAATTACGGACATATTGCTTCCCTCTATCTCTTGCGATTTGCTGCAGATTTATCTCTGGTTGGTCAGCTCCTAACCGTTTTACTTCCACCTTCTCCTCATAGGTTAGGGTGGCGAAAGGCTTCACAAGTAGAGAGTCAATAGTATTCATTTCTGATATTGATACCAATAAAAGAAAGAGATCACGGTATATTAATTTATATTATGTCACAAAATTACTTAAAAATAACAGTGTGTTGATTTCATTGGTATACATTACAGATTGCAAACCCTCATGTGACAAGACTACATCACCATCAAATTTGCACCTATACACATGGACAGAAAATTAAAGGCAATGATACTCACCAACAGTTGACGCTCCTTCTCGGGGTATTCACGTCCAGTAAGTCAACCAACGAGTCCAAACAAATCTGCTTTCACAGATAGTTTGCACCTAGGGGGTGATAGAAAACAACAAAAAAAACATTAGAAATCTCAAGACCCAAACCGTAACTTTTAAAACCTTAAAAGTCCAAGTGTGACCATATACTCACCAACAGTTGACGCTCCTTCTCGGGGTATTCACGTCCAGTAAGTCTACCAACGAGTCCAAAGAAATCTGATTCCACAGATAGTTTGCACCTGGGAAGTTATAGAAAACAAAAAAAAAAACATTAGAACGTTTAAGACCCAAACCGTAACGTTTAAAACCTTAAAAGAGCAAGTGTGACCATATAGGCCCCAACCGTACCTTAAAAACCCTAAATAACAAATTGGGACCATATAGGCCCCAACCGTACCTTAAAAACCCTAAATAACAAATTGGGACCATATAGGCCCCAACCGTACCTTAAAAACCCTAAATAACAAATTGGGACCATATAGGCCCCAACCGTACCTTAAAAACCCTAAATAACAAATTGGGACCATATAGGCCCCAACCGTACCTTAAAAACCCTAAATAACAAATTGGGACCATATAGGCCCCAACCGTACCTTAAAAACCCTAAATAACAAATTGGGACCATATAGGCCCCAACCGTACCTTAAAAACCCTAAATAACAAATTGGGACCATATAGGCCCCAACCGTACCTTAAAAACCCTAAATAACAAATTGGGACCATATAGGCCCCAACCGTACCTTAAAAACCCTAAATAACAAATTGGGACCATATAGGCCCCAACCGTACCTTAAAAACCCTAAATAACAAATTGGGACCATATAGGCCCCAACCGTACCTTAAAAACCCTAAATAACAAATTGGGACCATATAGGCCCCAACCGTACCTTAAAAACCCTAAATAACAAATTGGGACCATATAGGCCCCAACCGTACCTTAAAAACCCTAAATAACAAATTGGGACCATATAGGCCCCAACCTTACCTTAAAAACCCTAAATAACAAATTGGGACCATATAGGCCCCAACCGTACCTTAAAAACCTTAAATAACATATAGGCCCAAAAAAAAAAAAATATATATATATATATATATAAATATATATATATATATATATATATATATATATATATATATATATATAAAAATTGATATCAATATATCACAATAAATAAATATATATATATATATATATATCAAATTGTTATATATATATATATATATATATATATATATTTATTTATTGTGATATTTTGATATTTACAAAAAAAAATTACACATAAATATACATAAACATATACATACAACAATATATATTAATTGATATTTATTATTTGATTAATTGATGTTCTTTATTACATGGTATATTATATTGTTCATGCATTTCTATTACACTTTATTTGTTATACATATTACAGTGCTATTTTTTGGCTATACATGTTACAGGATATTATCCTGTAACATGTATATCACATAAAATAGCCCTGTAATATGTATAATACATACAGGGTCAAACAAGTTCACACTAACCTTTTTTACCCTTACAGGCTTCCATACCTGCTTGCTGATTTGCTAATTTTTTAAAGACTCTCATTGGTTGAAATCGATGTCAATCAAAAATTTCAGCCAATCAGAGTCCTTCAAAAATTAGTATATATAGCAGACCGTGGGAAAAAAACAATTAATCGCGGGAGGGGCTCCTTGTAGGAGGAGCTCTTTTTAGTGTGTTGTTTTTTTTTTTTTAGAGCGTCGGTTTTTTTTTTTTGGAGGCCTCTTTCAATGGGCCAGAATGGATGGATGGACAATGGCTTCAATCAAGATTGGATTATTTTTGATCATTGGCTTCAATCAACATGGATTATTTTATTTTTGATCATTGGCTTCAATCAACATGGATTATTTTATTTTTGATCATTGGCTTCAATCAACATGGATTATTTAATTTTTGATCATTGGCTTCAATCAACATGGATTATTTATTTTTCATCATGACTATATCCAGAGAGGACAGAAGGCCAACGCTGGAGGGGTCAATTTTACAGGTAAGTATGTGCTGTTGTTTATTTTATTTTTTATTAATGTTTGTTTAAAGCTGTTTATTTTTGTATACAATGTGTTGTGTTACTAACTGTACTAACAATGTGTGTATGTGCTGTTTATTTTATTTTTTATTAATGTTTGTTTAAAGCTGTTTATTTTTGTATACAATGTGTTGTGTTACTAACTGTACTAACAATGTGTTTGCTTACTGTGTGTTTAATTGTAATAATGTTGTTACTGTATTTTTTTTTTCCCTTCCCTTATTTTTATTTTATCTTTAGAAGTGACATGCACATATACATGCCTGTTACTTCTAAAAATGGAATAAAAATAGGGGGGGGGGGGGGGTTAGGTAGTTGGTTAATGGTTCATCCAGGGTGGGGTCGGTCACGGTCAGGCGCCCATCGGTCGCCCATAGGCCACGACCAGGGGTGGCACAGGCCTCATGGGGGTGAACATCCACCCCCATGTGGCCTGGTCAACCCCGCTCACTGCCCGAATACCCGGGGTAGCATAGGCCGCATCGGGGTGGTGCCGGGGGCCCGGTGGTGATCGGGCCTCGGGGGTGGCATACATGGAGGTCCTCAGGGGTGGCACAGGCCTCATCAAGGGGGTGATCCGATCACCCCCATGTGGGCCTGTGCCACCCCGCTCACCACCCGACTACCCCGATCCCGTGATCGGTGTAATCCGGTGGTGGCATGATGGCATAGCTAGGCTAGCATAGGGCAGGCCTGATCGGGGGTGGCACAGGCCACATGGGGGTGATGGCTGGGGGTGGCACTGGCACCAGGCATTGTAGGCCTAGGGTCGTCGGTGGTAGTTGGTGGGTGGCTGGGTAGGTGGCACTGGCAGGCCAGGCAGGCATAGTGGGGGACTGGGGGTAACTGGTCACCCCTAACTTTTATTAGGGGCTACTAGGGGTTTTGGTTTGGCCAGGGGCAGGTGCCAGGCAGAGGCAGGTGTAGACTTACTGTGTTAGGCAGGCAGAGCAGATGAGTAGATTCAGCCAGGGAGGTCTCTCAGTCTCAGCGTGACCAGGGTCAGGAAACAGAAAGGGGGAAGGGACAGGGAACTGGTGGTTTTATTGACTGTATCAGTCAATCAAAATCAAACTCGAGGCTCTATTTGCTGGCGGGCGCTCAGGGCTAACGGTCTGGGTGGGTTTAGATTGATCACTTAGTAACTGGACAGCCTTCCATCATTGATTGGTCAATGATGGAAGACTGTCATTTATTAATTGATACATTTATGACCGCCCATGCATATCGTCACTGTGATGGTGGGCGGCATGCATTAACGGTCAGTGGGCCAGGCCAGGACTCATTGAAGAGAAGAGAAGAGTCTAAAGGTTAGTGTACACAGTGTAACTATTGTAATTTGATCACACAGGGTGCAGGCAGGGGGCGATAGATACACAGCATTAGTTAATGTAGCGCAAGGGTTATTTTAAAGTGACAGTGTCCCTTTTCTAACTTTAATTCATTTTAATACTATTTAGACTTGAAATGATGATGTACACCTTATATTTATTTGTTTTTGGGTTATACTAATACATTGTTGTGTTTTTTTTATTGCAGGGTGAAGAAAATATTTGGGGGGGCGTTTGCCCTGACGCCCCAATGGACGGGCCGCCCCTGAATATGACTGATGATAAAACAATGATTTGTGGTGAGATCTATAGAGATTGGCATGTAGTCATATAGACTGATGAGCTACTATGGAGATAGCGCTAATTAGGACTGTGATTTGTGAGAAATGAAGAGGTATATGGATATATAATTAAGTATATGGTAATCTATGAAATACAGTAGATATGTGATATAAGTAAAAGTAATTGTAGAGATAAGGCTGTAAGAATATAAATGGTCATAATAGAGGTTGTGATGGTATGGATATACCAATGCTAAAAGACTATGATTATATTAGGCTGAAGGAGTGACTTAATTATAATTGTAAGTGTTATTTACTATGGGTCACATATCTTGTTTCTCACATTAGTGAATCCTAATCAATGCAAATGAGGTAGTAGATGAAAGCAAAATGTGATAGGAAAATATGCTAAAATGACAGTTCTTTGGGCTTCTTGAAGCTGCTAGCTGCTACGGGTCACTGCTACCTGTGAACTTCATGACACAGCAAAAAAGC
This sequence comes from Discoglossus pictus, assembly GCA_027410445.1. Classification (NCBI taxonomy): domain Eukaryota; kingdom Metazoa; phylum Chordata; class Amphibia; order Anura; family Alytidae; genus Discoglossus; species Discoglossus pictus. Next base: position 112,606,724 of record CM050164.1, read on the forward strand.
AAGGCCAAGATCTATATTGAGATGTGCACCGAAAATAAATTATGAGTTACTCGTTGACACTTTGACACCCAAACACTATGCTAATACAATTGTACGGATCACTCACAAATAAGGGTGTTGCCATAACTGCAAAAAAGCAGAAGAAATATTTACATGTACCAAAGACCATTTACAAATAGTTCAAACCTTTGCTGAGTTCCCCAGAAACATTTAAAGTGCCAGTATAGCACAAAAAGCACTACGAAATTTCAACATTATTTGGCACTTAACAATCCAATATCAACATATGTGTAATTAAAAAATATATCTTAGTATTAAGTCTGTTTCATGATATAAAATCCAGGGTAATTCACAACCCAAGGGGTTAATTGCACGTCACAAAACCTCCTTGCCTAGAAACAAATGCTCTGATACATTGTCTATAACTATGTCACACTTTAACATAAAATAAGCAAATTTTTTACTGATTGAATCTAAAAATTCAATTGTCACATCTTTTAATATCAAAATATATTTTGAATTAGAAAACAATTACTTTCTATATATATATACTAGCGTATTGCCCGTCAAAAAATGACAGCAATGAGATGTGTATGTTTTAAAAGTTGTTTAGTTATTAATATACATATGGAATTGTAAGGTAGCTAATGTTGTTTTCTGTGTACTACTGAAATATAGAATTCAAATTAATAAATTAATTTACGTATTTTTATGCATTGTGTTGAAGAGCTGGCAATCTGTGTTGATGTTGCTGCAGCATTAGTGATGTGGAGGTGCTGTGTAAGCGTGATGAACGTGTGCAGTGTAATAGTGTGCGTGCGCGAGCCGAAACCGTTAACGTAGCTGTGTACTTCCGCATTATCCTAAAATGGCGGATAATGTGTGGTATGCGTCTTAGCGGATTATCGGTACGTGTTTTCCGTGGTTATAGTGCTGTAGCCTCGTTTTCGTTTTGTTAGTCCGACATTTTTTCTGCGGCGCTCATTGCCAAAGTACTACGGTTTAACGTCTTGCCTCGCTGCGCGAGGCTCGCCAGGCGAGGCTCGCCGGACAATGATCACCTGCGGCGCTCATCGCTAAGCCCGCTAAAGTACTACGGTTTAACAGTAAATATGGTCAAATGGTCAAATGACGGTCAATAAAAATTAAATGTTGTGAAATTTGTTTGCCACACAACATGACGCTACATTTGTCCCTTGGAAATACGCTGTTCCGCGAGACCAATGCGTTGTTTTAGGCGGGAAATCGGAGTCAGCGCGAGACAAAGGCGGAAAATCTGTGTTAATCCGGAAATGTGTGGTATGCGTCTTATCGGATTATCCGTAAGTGTTTTCCGATTTTTGCGATGTCATAATGTGTGTTATGCGCATTTGCGGATTATCCGTAAGTGGTTTTCGTGGTGAGAGTGCTGTAGCCTCGTTTTCATTTTGTTCGGCCGCCATTTTTTCTCTCACTTAGCGTTTTTTTTAGTGTCTAAATTTTTTTATTTTGAGGTAAATCAAGGTGTAACTTGCTTTTTTGAGGTCGTGGATGCTCCCTCTTGCTGTCAGTAAAGTTTTTATGTATGTGCTGTGTGTATTTATTGTGTTTTTTTTTTTTTTTAAAGTTCGCGAGTTGCGGCCGTATTTTTTTGCAACGTTGCTACGTTTTAAAGGCTCGCCTCGTTACGCGAGGCTCGCCTGCAATGAGCGCCTGCGGCGCTCATTGCCAAAGTGCTCCGTATAAACGGCTCGCCTCGCTACGCGAGGCTCACCTGCAATGAGCACCTGCGCCGCTCATTGCCAAAGTGCTACGGTTTAACGGCTCGCCTCGCTACGCGATGAGCACCTGCGGCCCTCATCGCTAAGCCCGCTAAAGTACTACGGTTTAACGGCTCGCCTCCCTGCACGAGGCTCGCCGAGCGATGAGCGCCTGCATCGCTCATCGCTAAGCCCGCTATATCGTACGGACCACGCAAACAGCGTGACGACGACTCGTAGCAGGACAATTATAATATGTGATATATATATATATATAATGTTTTCTTGAAGCTGGAGTTACTGTAGTTGTTACTACACTTCCCACTTCCCATTATAGGATTTATGATGGTTGCAATTCCCATTGGCTCCTAGGGCTATGCCCTCCATAAAGTTTGCTTTGACTACTCCCTACACAGAAATCTGTTGCGTCTAAAGCCAGATTTACGGCTGTGCAGTGCTGTAATCTGGGGGAGTGATTTACATTAGTGTAAAAGTTAGGGGAAAAATACTCGTGCAGCAGATTTACGGCAGTGCCCTAATTTAGATCACCTGATTTACATAGATCTATAAGTATGTAGACTGGTTACAAAGTAATAAACTGAAACTAATCTCTAATGGGGGCTAATAGTAAACTCAGCATAAATTACAATCTTTAAATATAAGAATTCTCTGGAGGTATAAAATAGCGGGATGTGAAGTGATAGGTAAACTAACTTGCATGATTGCAAGGCATGCTGGTAAAACAAAAATTAGATTGGTAAGGTGCAAGAAAGCAGAACATGGTAATTGTATATAATTACAGGCAGTTTTAGAATTAAATGAAGGAGATCAATGTAGGATTTAACCTTATATAATTGCTGGGTAAATGATAAAGTGAGACTTGAGGGGTTATAGGTGCAAAGAAAAGCATGACATGATATGAACCTTGCTTGAATGCAAGGCATGATACACATTATGGAGATACTAGAATAAAGGTGGGATTTCAGGGTATGCTGGCAATGAGGTAAAGTGAGACTTGAGGTGATATAGGTGTAAATAATAGCATGATACTGAGTAGGAGAAAAGTTATTGATAAGAACTTGTGTTGGATGGAACACAGTATGAGGATAAAAGTTTAATTCTTGGTTAATAGAAATCCAAAAAGAGAGCAAACTCCAACGGAAGAAACAAAATACATAAATGACTTATTTACCAGACCCAATGCTCAGTGTCTGCAGCAACTCTCTGTCAGTCACAATGCCTCTTTGCATACATCCCAGAATAAAACTTAAAATCTTGACTTTAACTACAAGTTTTTGTTACGGTCCTACTTCTCGGCCCTCAATCTTGCCAAGCAGCACTACTTCACATCACTAATATCAGTTCTGTCCTCTATTCCCTCAGCATTTAAGACACTGCTCTCCCGTGGTTCTCTTCATAACTACAAGATCGAACATTTGGCATCCCCTTCTCTGGCACCTCTTCTTCTCCTCACCCTCTGTCTGTACCCCAAGGTTCAGTCCTAGGCCCTCTTATCTTCTCTATCTATACATCCTCACTTGGTAACCTAATAAACTCTTTTGGGTTTCAGTATCATCTCTATGCAGATGACACTCAAATCTACCTCTCGGTTCAGATCTATTCCACTCTCTTCTAACACATGTCTCCAACTGCCTCTCTAGAATATCCTCTTGGATGTCCACCCACCATCTCAAACTCAACATGTCTGAGACCAAACTCCTAATCTTCCCACCCTCTACTACAGCATCAATCCCTCACATCTCTCTCACTGTTAACACTGACATAATAACTCCCACTTCCTAAGCCAGTTGCCTTTGGGTTCTACTGGACCCTGCCCTCTCTTTCATCCCTCACATACAGTCACTAACAAAATCTTGCCTTCTCCATCTAAAAACATTTCCAAAATATGCCACTACCTTACACAAGACACAACTAAGCTTTGAATACACTCTCTCATCTTATAAAGCCCTCAACAACATCGCACACCCTTACATCTCTGCTCTCATCTCCAAATACTTCCCCATCCGCCCTCTTCGTTCTGCTAATGACCTTCTTCTTTCTACCACTCTTGTCACCTCCTCTCACTCCCGCCTTCAGGACTTTTCTCATGCTGCCCCTATTCTCTGGAACTCCTTGCCTCGCTCCACCAGACTATCCTCCTGCCTCAAAACATTCAAAATCTCACTAAAAACACATCTGTTTAAAGAAGCCTATCACCTTCTTTCCTAACATTCTCTCACCCTCCTGCACCACACACAAAACCTTTAGATTCTAAGTCTGTGAGTTTTCAATCTTGCATGGCAATTTGGGGAAAGCACTATGGACAGTGGATTCTAAGCTCAAAGACAGGGCCCTCCAGTCTTTCAACAACAGTTCACCCCTTATATATCTGCTTTCGTATCAAAATTCCCCCCCAAATGCCTACTTCACTCTGTTAATGACCTTCTTATTTTCTCCTCTCTTATCACCTCCTCTCACTTCTTTGGGGAAAGCACTATGTTTATTTGATTTTAAGATGAAAGACATGGCTCTCAATTCCATGTGTTAAAATAGTTTTTTTTTGCACAAAAGGCAGGAAACGGAGAAAATGAACACTTGATATTATTGGTAAAATCCTGCACAAATAGTACCAAATGTAATTAAATAAATACTACCACTGGGGGACACTCTTAGATCTTTTTTTTTTTTTTTAATTAACCTTTATTGAGTAAAGAAAAAAAAAAGATGTATTAAAAATAAATAAATTCTAGGGGACTAAGGGCGTCATTCTATTACCGGCCGCAGCCGCTGCGGGGCCGCAAGGACCGGCCGCAAGCTTTCCGGCTATTCTATTCCCCTCCGGCCGGGGACTCCGGCAGGCTTGCGGCCGGCGCCTTGCTATCTCTTGCGGCCGATCTAAGCCTTTGATCTAAAACGGCCGCAAGGAAATCGGCCGTAAGAAAAGCCTGGTTGCGATTCTATTGCTCCGGGAACCCTGTCTGCAAGGCTAAAAACGAGCCGCAGCTTACTTGCAGCAAACAGGTCCCGCTAGCACCAATTAAGCACATAAAATAGCTCAAATAAAGCCATCCTGCACTTTGCGGAGTCTATAAAGTGATATTCGGTGTTAGAAAAAATAGCACATAATTACCCTATACTCAAATCCGTAAAATATATATTTTTTAATATACGTAAAATATACATGTAAAAAGTCCATAGGGCTTGGAGCACCTCAGACACGCCCACGCCGCAGCCGGAAAATAAACAGTTAATTTGAACTTGGGTTTGGGCTGATGTGCAAGCTTGAGAGTGGGTTACTTTTAATCCTCATGTCCCCCAATATGATCCCTAGCATTTACAGAGCTGTACAGTGCAGGCTTGAATTTATTTTTGCGTTTTTATATTTCAGAGCTTACGGCCGGTTTCAAGATATGGGGCCGGCCATAAGGGGAGATCCTTGCGGGGCCGTATAATAGAATCGCGAGTTAACTGAACCCCCGCAAGGAATCGCAGCCTTACGGCCGATTTACGGCCGGTATTAGAATGAGGCCCTAAGTCTCTAAGGAAGGCAATTGTAAGGTACCCGGAGCTACCATTAGCTAAATAGTTGTGCCAATCTGTAGTCAGCAATTAATGTCAGCAATTAGTTATGTACACATATATAGTTGGGTAACCATATCACTATTCTCAAATGCGAGTTTCACCTTCACAGAATAGTTTTTAGTGGGACAACTGTTTTGTGCTTTTTAATTGAGTGTCTGTGTAGATTAATCCTTAGATGCACTTTTTGGCTGGTTTTCCCAATGTAACAGCCTCTTTCACAAATACTACATTGTACTATGTAAATCACATTGGAGGATGTGCATGAAAATGACCCTCTAATATTATTGGTCTTGTTGTTATGTGTGGCTGAGTCATATTTACAGATTTGCTAACATAGATTACAAAGGCCCTCATTCAATTGCGATTTGGCCAATTGAATAGTGCTCTAAATAAGCACAAAACATATTTTTTTTAAATAAGTTTTTAGTTAGTGAAAACCTTGCTATTGGATAGATGTTTACTAAGTAAAAACTTCTTTAAAAAAATATGTTATGTGCTTATTTAGACCCCTATTCAATTGGCCAAATTGCAATTGAATGAGGGCCAAAGTGTTTTATTGCAAAGTTACCATTTTCAATGTTGGGCTGTTCAGTGGCCAATCTTCTGCTGCCCAATGTTTGTTTAAGGTTTTGTGGCTGTCTAAATGCAAGAATGGGAGGCTTTGGGAATATATTCTTTATGTGTCTTATTTTAGTAGTGGCTGTAAAATTTTGAATATTCTGGTATTTTTCTATAGCCGATGGTATGTGGTCATTATAGGTGTAAGTGAAGTAGTTTTTGTACTTTGTACTGCAACTGGTGTTCTCTGGGTGGGGGGGGGGGGGGGGGTGTTGAACAGTACATGGTGGAAACTCATGGCTTGGCTATGGATGATGGAATTCTTAATATCAGAGGAACCTATATATATATATATATATATATATATATATATATATATATATACTAGATAGATAGATAGATAGATAGATAGATAGATAATTTATATAAGAAGAAGTAGTTATATGTATACAGAGTGTATGTGTACAGATTAGCAATGAAAATCAGGTGATTTTTTTTAAAACTTTTATTCTGGTTGATTAGTGGTCCTTCAGTGGCCTTCAGAGATGAGGAACACATTAGTCCAGGTAGCATACTTGTGCAGGACAGGTCATAGGCATGCATAGTACAAACTTTATCTAGTGATTCATAGTGATCATCGTGTTATGAACATGAGGAAATTTTGCCAATATATGCATTTTAGCAATTTGAGATGGATCAGGATTAGTGTGAGAGAGCAAGAGTGTTTTACAATTACATATCACTATGAGTGATTACATATCATATGTTTCTGTATACAGAGAAAAGCAGAAGTATACAATCCAAAATTAGCTATTGTACTTGCAAAATACCCTTTTTCAGAACTCATGAAGGTAGATTTGATCCTTTTCTCACATTCAGAAATGTACTTTCTTCAAAAATGAATCCAAACTGAATAAACACCCCTATTAAGAGAATCTACAATGTACTTGATCAATAACATTCTCCCTCATTCTTCCCTTTCTCTCCCTCATTCTCCCCTTCCTCTCCCTTTTCCCCCTTCACCCCTCTCTCTCCCTCCTCTCCCTTCCATTCCTCTCTCTTGCTCTCTATCTCTTCTCTATCTTTCTCCTCTCTCTCTCTCACCCTTCACTCCCTCTTCTCCCTCTCCCTCCTTTCTCCCTTTTCCACCTTCTCTCTCTCCTCTATCTCTCTCCCCCTATCTCCCTCTCTCCTCTATCTCTATCTTTGCTCTCCCTCTCTCTCTCTCTCTCCCTCTTTCTCTCATCTTTCCCTTCTCTCCCTCCTCTTTCTCTTTTGTTTCCCTCCCTTCTCCCTCTCTCTTATCTCTCTTCTCTCCTCTCTTTTCGCTCTCCCTTCTCTCTTTCCTATTTCCCTCTCCTCTCTTCTCTCTTTTTCTCTGCCCCTTTCTCTCGTCTCTCTCCTTTCTCCTCTCTATCTTCTCTCTCCCTCATCACTCTCCCTCTCTCTCTCTCTCCTCTCTCTTTTCTCTCTTCTCTCTCTCCCATCCTTTGGTCCATACACCAAAGTAAATTTATTCTCCTAATCTGTTAATTTGGAAGTCTATTGTATATTCCATCCTTCTCCCTTTTCCACCTTCTCTCTCTTTCCTCTCTCCTCTCCACTATCTCTCTCTCCCTTATCTCTCTCTCTCCTCTCTCTATCTTTTCTCTCCCTCTCTCTATCTCTCTCTTTCTCTCATCTCTCCCTTCTCTCCCTCCTCTCTCTCTCTTATTTCCCTCCCATTTCCCTCTCTCTTATCTCTTCTCTCTCTCCTCTCTTTTCACTCTCCCTTCTCTCTTTCCTCTCTCCCTCTCCTCTCCCTTTTCAAGTAACTCCAAAGTAAATGTATTCTCCTAATCTGCTAATTTGAAAGTCTATTGTTTATTCCATCACTTTGGAAATGTTAGATGACCTGCTTGGATTAAATTAATTGCAAATGTGTTAATATTTCACACCTCTATATTCATCAGCCCATATATTCTTCAAGTCCAAAATTAGTCACATTTTTAGGCAACAAATGCTGCTAAAACCCGTGCCACCTCTTTCTCTGCACTGTCAATTTTGGCCTATATTTCTTCCCTTCCCACCTCATTTGGTCCTTCTGTCCCCTATTTCAGACCAGCACATCACACAGAGTGCTCTACCCAAACAATTGTGTTGGCTTAATAATTTGACCCTCAAATACTCAAGTACACATAAGTTACATCATAGAGATCGCAGTGTTTTAAGAGTCCTTAGCTAAGTTTATGATCCCTTGCAGATATAAAGTGCCTTTGTAAGAGTTGATTGTCAGGACTGAATTTGGGACCCCCTGAACCCCACAAGTAACCCTGTCATTTGAAACTTTAACACATCTGATTGCTAACATTACGGCTATCAAAATGATCATTCAATGTTATGTTTAAAGCAACTAATGGTAATATCTTGTTGCTTGTTTGGTTTGTGCATTTATTTTCTGTCATTAGTACACTTATGATCTTATTTATGCTTCGCCTGTGTTGGATGTGTTCAGCCCCTAATGGCATATATGGACAGAGAGAGCAATTTGCCAGGCATCTGGCCTCTGACCTGGAGGTTGGAATGCCACCTTTTTCTAGCCTCCTGTGTGATCAAGTTATAGTCATACAATCTGAGTTGGCCTGAAAAGATGAACGTTTCCAGGCTCTTGTCTGGAGCAGAGAGGGGTTGGTAACCCTGGTAATGGGGTGGGGAGGTCACAGTTACAAACCATACCCCTGATACAGGAAGGTGTGGGGGAAATTGTTTTGTGTTTGTTAAATAACTGTGCAAAAGAATGAGAAATGGTGTGGCTCATCAGATTTTTCCTGTCTTGATCTGAATTGCATTGCTGGGTGCTGAGATGAATAAAGTCACAACCTGCAGATTCCTTCTGTAAGATAAGGCTAGAGAATTAGGGGTGCATGTGGCCCCTCATCTCTGGGTCATGATATATTGGTTGGCAGCAATGGCATCTCAGTGCGGTAACCAGCAGTAGGATGGCTAGGTTATCGGCCAGGTTATCTGCAGCTGAGGAGGATGAGGTGTCCAGGAGGTTCCAGATGTGGACACAAATAGTGCAGGAGATCCAGTGGGAGAAAAGAAGGGTACTGACTGCCCTTCCTTAGTCCCTGTGGATGTGGAGCTTCTATCCCCAGTGGAGGCAGAAATCTCCTGCAGCCTTGCAGGAGACAGTGAGGAGTAGAGCCAGGTGACAGGGAAGGCAAAGGACTGTCAGGGATTGAATTCCTGGGACTGTGGCAGGACCATGAGCTGTCAGACCGACTGGATGAACTCGTATGGAAAGAGATTGCCTTGGAGAAGCAGTATGATGCCTGAAGAGGGCCTGTTGTTGCCCTTGGAGAGGATCACTTTTTTCGATTGGAGCTAATATATGGGCATGGGATCTGTAAAGAGGCAGAATAACTTGTTTCTTAAATGCTGTCAAGGGCTGGGGCTAGAACTATGGTCCAAGGAGGCTGATTTGCTTGGACGCCTGATTCAGCAATAGCTGCAGCTGGAGGCTTAGTTTGTTGAATTACTGGATGATGCATCCATGGAGGGCTGTTGCCATCCAGTTGGGAGGTACCCTGCTAGGGTACCATGCCCAGACCATGTTTCAATCCAGGGACATGGAGGATACAGCCAAGGCCCAGGTTTCTGATGCAAGACAGCAGATCCAACTAACAGGGTCACTACTGGAATTATTGTTTCTTGTTGCCACAAAGGAGTATATTTATGCTCCTAGTCTTATAAGAACAAGTAGGCACTTGCCCTGGACTTTGGGGTTTGTGCGTGCAGGGGATACATGGAGGTCACTCCCAGACTTGATTACTCCGCTGGAATTGGTGGAAGAGAAGAATGTAAAAAATCTACACTGCACACCCAGAATCAGGCGCATGCAGGGGGAGACCTGTGGAAGTTTTCTTCCACATTTTTCCCAATGGTGTTTAGGAGACTATGTGGAATGTGAATCAACTGCAACCCCATCACTCACACAAGCAAGATCAGTGTGGCTAGGAAGTCACATCAATACTGCTAAAATACCTGTCCAACAAACTGAGCTTCCTCAGCCTAGTTCTCATTCACAGTTCCTGCCCCACACCGGCGAAGCATATATAAGATCATAAGTGTACTAATTCTTACAAACACTAATGTTAATCATCACACTTATAAGTGCTTTATTGCAGCCGTCACAAGTCCCCACATTGTCACTTGGCCTTTCAATACATGCCCTTAAAATGAATCCTTAGCACAACATTTCGTTCATGATTTATTTCCTCTATACCAGTCCTTCTTAGGACTTAATGCTCTGACCAAGCAGCCCACTAGTCAGTCATTTCATGTACCTTATATTCTCTTTATTCCTCATTGTCCAGTCACATCACCTTTTCAGACATGGAGGCAATCGATAACTATGATCATTATTGTTCCATTTCCTTCCTGCTCCTATATCATAGCTTTCCATAAGTTAATAGCTCCACGAGACCCCGGCAGAAACTCATACCAACTCCGCCAGTATCCACTTCCTTCTGGGCATCCTATTGACATTTTTGCTTACCTTTTCCCCATACAAATTGCAGCGTGGCTGACTGATTCACCATTCTTACACCATCATTCCCATTCCTCTCTAGCCCGTCTGCCTTCACCCCCTGCCACTCATCCACACCCTTACCCATTCAGTTACCATCCCATATGGCCAGTCTCCATTAGTTTTCAGTAAAAGACCATAATTCCCACATCTTTTTCCGGTTAACTCCCCGTGGTTCTTATCCCTTGTATCATGGCCTAACATTTCCCATCATCCTTTCCCAGTTGCTCCATTTACTGAGTCACAGCCATGGCCTTCCGTGAGTAGTCTGTACTGCACGTTTGTCTCACCCGCCCTCACTGATTTCTTATTAACCAGATTCATAGAATGATTTCCCACTGGGGTCAATACATTGCCTCAGGTTTCCTTCGCCAGCCACAATTTACAATCTGCTGCAAAGGAGCCTGAGGTTGTGGAACAACACCTATCATAAGAACACTCAAGAAACATTTCCTTCTGGGCCCGTTTGATTCATTACCCTTTCCATTTGGTGCATTAATTTGTTAGATATTGCATCAGGAAGTGCTCGCTCATACAACAGCATTATCCCAAGCGACAACTCTTTGATCCCCTCTGACAAGTTCTCCCTCCAGTACTCTTGTGTAGATAATGCCATATTTCACATCAACGAGTAAGGCCCCAGGTCTTGTTTGTCAAAATCAGGGCCTTCCGTACCAAACTATCTAAACCTGCATCCAGTTCTTCTTTTCTCTCAACCTGAACATATCTTTTCTTTCATCACCCCAGTAAAGATTACCTTAACAGATTAGCCACCAAGCAGAACATTCCAACCCAAGCAAAGGCCCCCGATAGATGAGCCAGAATTTAAGCACCTCATCACCACCCGACAAACAAATCCATTGGGTCAGGATACATCAACTATAGTATACACCACAATCAAACTTGCATTCTATGCTTTCTCTATCTAGGGAAACTTACCTCTTCTCCTCAACAAAACTACCTCACAAAAGAAAGCATCACGTTAAAAGGGCAGACCAGTTGTATTGGGCTGTACTTGGTACTGCATAGTGGACACCTAAACAAATCGAAATAGAGACCAAGGGACCAATGAAAAACAAATTATACATGCAGACATGCTTAGTGCTAGCAGTATGGATTCTTAAGATCTGGTATTTTTTGTAAGAAAATTACAGCCTTCTGAGTAATGTAAGATGATAGGATTATCATCAACTAATAGTGAACCTATAGAAGCTAACAAGGTTTCACTCTAGTATGACAGGCTGCTGTTGTGTTATTTACAAGCATCTCTTTTTTTCTCTTAAACTATTTATGAAGTAAATTAATAATACATGTGCCACTCTGGTGAAATTAAATCAAAATATGTATTATGTTAAACTAGAGAGACTTACAGTACTTTGTTTTTACATTACAATATCATATTTATTCCATTATTATTATAGTCCATGTAATGTTATTGGCATATTCTGTGTGATATTAATAAAGCGGTATATTTAATGTATACAGTTATGGAGACATATGTATAATTTATAAATGTAAATATATATATATATATATATATATATATATATATATATATATATATATATATATAATATATAAATATAAATTTATATAAATATGTTGCAGGCTCAGTGAGGTCAAATGGCATAGTGTAATATGGTATTTTATTAGTTACAATTAGATTTCCATGTAAAGAAATGCTTTATATTTCCTGGTATAATATGGTTTTCTAATAAACTAATCATTATTCCAATAAAAATAATGTCTTATTTATTTTTTTAAAAAGAGAGTTTACTTGCAGACACATGATCATTTTAGACCACCAAACAATTATTACACTGAGAATTTAAAATGTTTAGAGGGATAAAAGTTATGCTTTCAAATAATACAATAGCGTGTAATATAAGAATGCAACCCTGTCATGTTTTGTAGGTTCACATTGTTAATTGATGACAATCCTATCAATCTTACATTAGTCAGAAGGCTAGATTTTGTCTTACAAAAAATAGTAGATCTTCATGGCACTGAGCATGTCTGCAAGCATAATTTATTTTTCACTGACTACCTTGGAGATGAAGAGGGTGAGCAATTAATCATCTTTGCATCATGGGAACTTTTCAACATGTACTTTTCTTAGCACATACATTTTTTGATGTTTGTGTCATGATAGGCTGGATAAAATGTGCTTGTGTGGAGCTTGGACTGGGCCTTTATTCAGTCTAATTGTGAATTGAAGAGGCTATTGTTTCTTGTATCCTGGGTGAATCTGAGGGAGATTAGAAATCCAAGAACCTGTACAGCAGGGAGCCTACTAGGATCTTCACCAGGTGTGTAGATAATGCTGGTGCAATGCACCGGGACCCTGGGGGCCATAGGGCTGTCTAATTTATTTTTCCACGAACCCTTTGGCTACCCTTGTACTCCTCTGGCCCCTCCACCCCCCTCATCTTTGTTCTTTACAAGTGATCTGGTGGTATTTCATTGGTGGTTCGGTGTTAAAACGCAATTCCACCCTGCTGGTGCATCTTGATGGGGCAGGAAATCCTGATTGACGTCAAAAGTTTACTGAAAAATTATCAATGTACAAGAAGCCTGGTCTGCAAAGTAACAAGACCATACACAAAAATAATCAGTGTGGTGCAAACTGATCCAAAGGTGCCATTTGGCTCACTAAAAAGGAAAAAAGAAACCAAACTAACCCCCAACACTGTTGAAATATGTATAGCACATTGAATTCCTAACATGGAATTATCAATTCATACAGTATATGTTTTGTTCATATGGTCAGTATACCAGAATGACTAGAGAAGGGAATCCCAATCACATCGTGTCATTAAAATTCTTGAAAAATAGTATGACATAGCTCTGGAATACTCTGTGTGGGGAATAAAATAAAAGCGGGAAGAGAAAATAGGATGGATATGTACAGCTTAATAAGGTTTAGATTTTACATTACACATGGGTCCCATCTCCTGTTCCACCACAAGATCGTCATGTAGGATGCTTGGCAGGGGCTGCAGGTGAGGGTAGTAGCACTACAGTAGCAGGCGGGGCAGGTAGTTGTTGTGTAGGGCTGTGTTAGGTGGACTTCTAGTGTGGTGGATTGGGAGGTAGTTTGGGTTCCAGTATGGATGCCATGGGGTTCCTCATTCTGAGCAAATTCCGGTCCAGTCTGGAGAACTGCACCTCCATGGACCAGGCAAAGTTCTGTGACTGGAGGCATTAGCATTCAACACTTTCTGTCTAAGTTCATGGAGCAGCTCTCTCTATAGGCCTCAACATGTATGACCATCTCCAGTTACTACTGTTTGATTGGGAGATCCTGCACTTTCAAAGTGGCAGAGGATGGCTGTGGGATTAGGCATGCTGCCAGCCAGGAAGTTGCTCCAAATGGTGCCTCTTCATGAGCCACATTAGACAACAGACCAAGACCTCAGCCCAAGCTCTGTGCAGACTGGCTGCTTCCATGTAGAACAGCTTGGAGGAGGCTCAGTCTGGGAAGAGGCGGCCTATGAGATCATACGCCATCAATGTTTCTGCTTGTCCCACAATCCATTCAACAGTACACATTGTGTTTCTTTCCTCCTCCTTGTCAATGTCCTCATCTGTTGACTGCTCCTGCGTCATTGTTGGGGATGTTGAAGATGCATAATAGATATCTAGCTTCTAATTCTCCAGAGCATAACATCGCTCAGTGTTTCTATTTTAACTTTTCAATTATGAGTTGCTTAGGCAAGGATTAAGAGACATCTTTATAATATAACTACTGGAGTTGTAATCTAGGTTGTCATATTGATTATATATCCATGGATTTGTCTCAATATGAATAAATTATATTATTAGTAACAATATGAAATCACGTTTTTGTGTGCATTTCTGGGCAAAATCAGTAGTCATTGGTGGTCATCAGCTACACTGTATTTCTGAAATGTATATCACAGCTGTGTTACAGAACCAAGCTATTGCTATAGGCCATATCATTGATTAGTAGTGTATGTTTGGTAAGCCGAACTGATGATTGATGTTATGCTTAGTGGTGCATGAACTCACTTTGATGGGTCTCAGGTTGGTCCATGGCCAGTAAACTCGATATTCCAACCACAGTGGTTGCAGACATTCTGACTCAGCCATCTTCTTCTTGACTATAGCCCGGCAGTATCAAAGCAATGTTTAACCCTATTGATATTCCTAACTTGAACTACAGTGCTGACTGATGCTGTCACCTCTCTCTTCATCATTGTCCTCTAAAAAGCTCTGGCCTCTCTATCTCCATGGGTGATATGCGACAGGTTATTCTTATAGTACTACTTTTGATGTTTCATATATTGTGAAATCTGCCAATATAGCTGAATTGAACACTTGTTATTTGAAAACGTGCTTTGAAATTTTTCATTTTTGGCTTGATTTGTATGCATGAAAAAACAATTTACTAATGAAACTCACATGAAGTACTTTGAAAATAAAATAAGTGCATAAATGAAGTGGATACCTGAGACATACGCAAACAGCCAAGTGAATTATGAACTTTATCAACAAAATAATAAAGCTGTTAATTGGACACATAGAGTATTTCATTTAATCACAAGCCATCCTGTGTATTCTCCACCACATTCAATGGGAGGCATTCAGTGTGAGTATTTTTTTTAGTCATTTGATGTAAGTCTGACTCTGATTGTGGTTTACTGAATGTGTTTCTTTCTTTCTGTAATTCTTACCCCATCAAGTCATCAGCACTGATTTAGCAATTTCACTCTTTAAATAATTCTTCAAATAATAATGCTTAATACTTTATATGGCTATCAAATATATTTCTACAAAAGACTGTATTAAAAATATGGGAGCAAACTGGTCTTTTGTTTTTCATTAAGTCGAAATTGATTTATTAAGAGCAACAGACTATTATTAAAGAATCACTTCCTGATCTGATGTGGTCAATGCATTTAAATAATTTTGCCTGATTCACATCCTAAAAACTGAAAAATTTGCATCCCTCAAATAGTGCAGCAACCCATAGTAAGTTCATCCTCTAATGATTGCAAAGACACACTAATAGATTAATGGCAAAAACTATTCAGTTTTGTTCCTTTGCAAAGATAGAAGGCAGAGGAAAAAAGGAAATAGGGAGATTCAGAAATTCAGAAGGCGATTGAGCAATATGAGAAGGGCATATAAAAAAGAAGCAGGAAAAGTATACCTTTAATCTGGTAGTTGCCATTTACGATATTAAACAGTATACAGATATTCCTTAGCCAACATTCCAGAAAGGACCAGGCAAGAGAGTTAGATACAGGTAGTTCATGAAAACAAATGTATTATAAAAAGGTAATTAATTAAAATTATAATATAGTATAAATTAGATGGATCAAACTGAGATTTGTATTCAAATATAGGGACAGTTTCCTCTTAGAATATATTGTGGGTTAGTATTCCAGCTGTACAACTGTATAGTACAGTAAGTAATTCACTGAGATTAGCAGTACCTGCTGCAGGCTCTGTGAGATAGTATGTTTCATTTCCAATGCCTGAGTCCATCGGGGGTGTGGAAAAATTTAAATATAGACCTACCTTATATACAATTTATGCCTGATTTAAATGTGACTGTGATTGCTGCAATACTAGACAGCACAAAGTGTTAGGAAACTAAGAGGACTTTTGAACAGGGAATAGACAAACAACATTTTTTAAATCTAAATCAGAAATTGTACCAGCAATAAGAACTGTTTCTCCAATTATATAGTAGTCATTTTGCAGGCTAATTATACATTCATGATACAAAGGCTCTAATATAGGTTTTTTTTCTGTTTGATTAACACTGTGTATATTTACATGCCCTCTCTGGGTACAAGCTCTAACCAGATTAATGAGTTTAACCAGTTGATATCTAGCCAATATATTACACCTATTAAAGATTGGGGCTAGCTACATTATAGATGATTAATAGCAACATAACCTACATACTCTTGCTCTTTCTGAGTAAAAGCACCAATCAACCTAAATAACTTAAATATTTTAAATTTGGTGAATATAATACTCCTATCTAGATATTAGTGTTTGCAATATTATATATGGATCTGCTAGTATCATATAATTACACAAGATCAAAAAAAAAACTTTGGCATTTTATTGAGCTTTGGTACATGGCACTATACCCCGATCCCCCCAATACACACTGTACCATGCAGTTGTACAGCTGGAATACTAACCCATGGTTCTGATATAGTCCAAGACAGAACTGTCCTTATATTTGATTTAAAATCCCAGTTTGATCTATCTAACGTATACTATGCTATAATTTTTAACTGTTGTTATTTATCTCTTAAAATACATTTTTTAATGGACTTTTAATAAAAGTTATGTTTTATAAATGTCTAACTCTTTTGCCTGGTACTTTCTGGAATACGGGTTAAGGAATATCTGGTCATGTATACTATTTAAAATCATGGATGTCAACTACAAGTTTAAAGTTATATTTTTCCTGCTTCCTTTTTTATGTCTATACATCTACTATTTGTAGTTTTTTTTGAGATTGAAGGGTACTCGCCCATAATTCACTGGATTTACCCATTGTCCGTATTGTGAGTAAGGCTATCTATCTTCCAACTTTTGGTGAAATATGAGAAGGGCGACAACGGAAGTAGGGAAATGGAAATCACTTGGAGGTAAGAAGGTAGCAGGAATAAATCAAGAGAGAGCAAGAGAATGAGAGTATGTGAGGAAACACAGGATAATGAGAAGACGTAAGAGAGAAGAAACAAGGTAGATGAGAGAATATAAAGAGAAAAGCATGTAACAGACAAGTAAAGCGGAAGTGAGAAGAGCAGATATGATAAGTAAAGAATGAGAGCAAGAAAATGAATAAATACCTACTAACCAGCACACAATGAATATTTTATAAAATTGTACACATTTTGAGAAATAAGCTCCATAGAATAACATATTAAGTAGAGTTATTATGTACCCTTTTTCAACTCACTATGTTCAAAACATCGTTTACAAAATTAATTTCAGTGTTTTCTTTGAAATCAAGTTTTTTTTGCAGAATTTTACTTTACTTTTTTTCATACAAACCAGTGCTAATATACATTTTTATTTTACAAATGATGAGTGAAATCTTTTGTCACATTATATAACATCAATAAATTATCGCAAATAAACCATTTTAAACAATTCTTTATGGCAAAATTACAGTTATGCACAGTAAATAAAACGTATATGTACAAAATGTAAAAATAATAGGCAGATACAAACATGAGCAAGGAGAAAAAAACATAATTCACAGCTGAAAAAAAAGTAACTACTAATTAAAACAACAATAGAAAAAAATAATAGCAACATCTTGTAATATTTTTTGGGATCCCTTTCTTTTCTAAACTGGAGGCAATGCTGTTACAAAACTTTGTTAAAATTGGTATGCTCGTCAGTGTATCTAATTTATGTCAAATTACATATATAAGTCAAGTGATTACATAAAACTTTCTTAAATTTGATATCTTAAGATAGTTTTAATGGGGTCATGGTAAATTGGCTAATGAATAAAAATAAAGGGGCCATTTTAAAAAGGCTAATTAATTATCTAATTCCATGTCCCTGTCCAGTTTCTCAGAGAACAGTGCATCCCATTTATTTCTTCAGATTTTGAATAGGAATCAGGTTACATGACTTAATTTTAGACATAATATAGGAACTTTTATGGTCTATGGATGGATGGATACTCTCTAAGAGCTAGTGACAAACAATGTCCCATACCACATGCAATCTTCCCTCATATGGCAAAATTACTTTGCTAATCCTTGGGAAGCTGAAAACATGTGTATTGTATTTAGCTCAAAAAAGTGTATTTAAAACCAATCTAGAAAAAAGCGCACTCTTAGTACTCTTAGAAAAAAAATATATATGCCAAGGTTGTCAAAATATATAAACCTCCCTTGCTATAACAATCAGCATAACCAGAGTACTTGCGCTTAGTAGAAAATAGTCCCAACGGTCCCGTTTCGCCCCTCCTAGGGCTTACTCAAGGAGGGGCGAAACGGGACCGTCGGGACTTTTTTCTACTTAGCGCAAGTACTCTGGTTATGCTGATTGTTATAGCAAGGGAGGTTTATATATTTTGGCAACCTTGGCATATATATTTTTTTCTCCTTTTGACTACTTTGAATTGCTAGTCTGCTTTAATGACATATAGTAGTCTAAGGCAATAAGGAGCAATGTATTGAACAACTTTTTCATAAGTTAATCATTGTATTTACTATATATACCCCCTATATAACCACATTTTAGTGGTAAGTACAATGAGTACTAAGAGTGCGCTTTTTACTAGATTGGTTTTAAATACACTTTTTTGAGCTAAATACAATACACATGTTTTCAGCTTCCCAAGGATTAGCAAAGTAATTTTGCCATATGAGGGAAGATTGCATGTGGTATGGGACATTGTTTGTCACTAGCTCTTAGAGAGTATCCATCCATAGACCATAAAAGTTCCTACATTTTTCACAATAATTTAAATCTATATTTAGGTGTTAAGCACCAGGGAACCGTTGTACAGTGATACATTGAATTATTTTTAGACATGCAAGTGTACACACAAACATAGTACTTTACTTATTAGACAGTTTTATTAATAAATAAGGTTCATAGCATAATGCAGGAACATTTTTTCTCATTTAATGTGAGTGAATTTTTGTTTTTAGTAATAAAAGAAGAGTGTTGACTGCAGTATAGAGTTTTCAAAACTCCAAAATGTGGGGGTATATCTGGTTTTAAAAACCCTGCATACATAGATAGTTATTTTCTTCCTCCATTAACTAGATTTCCATATTTCTATTGAATATCAATTCGCTGTATGTAAAATGATATAATTTAGTTATTTTACAATATTGTATTTCAAGTCCCCAAATTTACAGTCATGTCATGGAGTTTATGCATGCGAAAACTCAAATTAATTTGTCATTATAATCCATGATACAATGATTTGAACAAATGTTGCAGCATTGCGTCCAAAATTTCAATGCACTTCATATTTTGTGGCTAACGGTGCACCTAAACTGTTGACACGTGACCACATTCATTTCCATCTCTGTATATCAGTTTATGAGTAAAAGTTCTCCCATTCATTTTAGGATTGTTGATATTTTAGGATTAAACCTAGACATCACTTTCCTGACGCTGGATAAGATGGCTGCTTCCATTTTGTAAGCCATCCACTTGACCACTTGAGAATGTCATTGACCTTCCAGAAAACAAGCTGTCCCTTCTGATTTCACCACTGTAACTTTGCTTTTTACAAAAAATGTCTTTAAACTTCTTGCAGAAATCTTTGGAAGCAAAATAATAGAGAAATGGATCCAGGCAGCTGCTTAAACAACTCAGAGTAAGAGTTAGTTTGTAAACAAAGTAGTAACTTTTTCCATAGAAAAGTCTGTAAACTGAATGTATAAGAAGTATAAAGTTGTTGGGTGCAAAACAAGTCACAAAAACTACAAGAACAATAATTGCAAGTTTAATTGACCTTTTACCACTCCCGTATCTATTAGACTTCTTAACCAGTTTCCAAATAATGGCAATATAGCAACCAACGATCACAAAAAATGGAATTAAAAAGAAGCAGAGAACAAGTCCTATAATAAAAGCTGCCCATGCCGTAATACTTGGCAACATTTTCCATTGCAGAACATCAAAGCACGTTGTTATGTTTAGTGACTTCACTTCATAGGTCAGATCGGTTGATATAAATGGATACAACGCAAGTAGAAGTGTTACCCACATTAATGTACATGCTGTAATGGCATATCTCTTCCTTCTCCATCTGCTAGACTGCATAGGATGAACAATACCTAAATAACGATCAATACTTATGAGCATGATCGTTAATATAGAAGAATACATATTTAAATAAAACAGCACAGTCATTATATTGCAAAGGCCTTTCCCAAAGAGCCAATTATTTTTGTTGATGTGATAAATTATTTGGAAAGGTAGGAAAATAGCAAGGACAAGGTCTGTAATACTCAAGTTGATCATGAAGATTATAGAAGCTGTAATAGGTTTGGAATAAAATACCAAAATCCATAGCGATACTGAATTTCCTGGAATGCTGATTAATGCCATAAGTGTGTAAGCTATAGGCAGCATGATTGGAATCACAGGGTTTTGAAGCATTGCTAATGTCTCGTTGTCTGGCTTTGTTTCATTGGGTAATTCTGAGAAACCCATCATGGTTCAGATTTATAACGCTTTTCACTGGGGACTGGATTTTCCGTGAATCTAAAATGGATAGAAAGACAATAAAGAATTAGTATATTCTGCTTGTGAGCCAAAACTGTTCACTTTGTGCTAGATATGAAATTTGCATTAGAATTTATTGTCATCTCTGCACTGAAGTTATCACAAACTGATGCCTTGTCCATGTTTTTTTCACTGTTACTCTAAGTTATGTAAAATACTTCAATATTCTTTAGATAAGGTCTCCAAAATGATGTCAATGGAATAACTGTAATTATAAAAAATATGAAGCAAAACTATAAATGTAAATAAAATACATACACTTTTAACAAATGTGCTTCTTGATTTTACTTTCCGTACGTGAATAGGCTATTCTCTAATATTGTGTGGAGCATTAGAATTATTAAATGACAACCAAAGCATCATATTCATAGTACAGGTAGGACACCGATTATCCAGCACCTCCTGTAATCCGGCACCTCCTATAATCCGTCTGTCTCCTCCCTGCTCTGATCTGACAGTGCTGTCAGTCAGTGCCTGAATCTCAGCCCTGCACAGCATTACACCTCTCCTCTTGCCCTTGTATTGCTACAGAAGCACAGAGGGTAAAAGTAGGCAATGAAAGATTTGGGTGGGTTTGACCATTTAATTTCTAGTCCAGCAAATAGGTTACATTGACATGCTCTTGGAATGGATGGTGCTATATTATCAGTATCATACCTGTATACACTTTGGAATAACTTGACTTGCAACATGCTTTTTTTAATACAAAAATGATCACAGCCTTTAATTTTTTAAACACTATATTACAATTTGCTTTACTGGAAGCCGTTGTGTACTTTTTTTCTATAAGAGGTTTAGTCACGTAGGAGGGATCTTAGATACAGATATAATCTCCATTTTGCTGAAGGACTTCCACCAAGAATTTAAGTAACAAGTAATACATGGAAGTGCAACTCAAAGTAAACTCACATTTCCCTTCTATCACCACTCAGCATGGAGCAGAGTCAAGTAAAATGAAGGTCTTCTCTTAATATGCTTTTAATATGCTTTTATACTCATGGTTTAATTATCTGCTAATGTTTTTGTTTGCTGCATAGTTCACCAACCTGTGAATCTTTCTCCCAAGCTACAGCCATCCTTTAAACTGTAGGCAGAAAAAAATATTAAGGGTCTACAAAGATCATAAGCATCATTTAGGTGGCCTCAAAAAACTCTTAGCAGTTTTGAGTGGATCTGGGGGAAAATTTGGAAACTTATTTAAAAATAAATAATAATGGTGTTAGGTACTATTTTTAATGATTGAAAATAAATTTAAACTAAAAGAGATTACGTTTTTTGGGTAGCACCAGATAACCAGTCAGGACATTATTTTAAATGCTGGTCTGTGTCTCTCTAATCTCTGCCTAATGATTTTTTTTTCCATTGTTTCCATTTTTTACTGTCCACTGTTTTACTTCTCTGTATATTTTTTATCAGTATTGCTTTTGACTTGATAAAGAGAGGTTTATCTCTTGAAAGCTTGTCGCTATATTATGAGTAAGTTTGTACAATAAAAAAGGTATCACTATATACGGCAATACTCTGATTTTCCATCTATATATATATATATGACCTTATTTTTACCAATCTTTGCACAACGTCCAAACTTGTCATCACCCCACTCCCTCTCTCTGACCACCACCTCCTAACCTGCAACTTCACCAAACCTCCTATGCACTACCCTTCTCCATTCCCTACCCCCAAAAGTAACAGAAGCATGCGAGCACTTGACCCTTAATATCTTTCCACTGTGCTACAACCCCTTCTAAGTCCCCTCACCACCCTCACCTGACCTAACACTGCCATCTCACTATACAACATGTCTCTATCTTCTGTGCCTGTGGTTATGGGGGAAAGATTGTCAAAGAAAAAGTGTATCTGAGTTAGAAAAAAAGTCTAGGTAAAAAAGGTTCAATGCATGGAGACAAAATTGATCTGTGAGGGCCCTATATAGATTATATCCATTTGGATAAATGAAACTAGACAGGAGTTTAGCGAGTTTGTAAAAAAAATAAAATCCATTAGGTCTAAAATTAACATCTGAAACGGAGGATAGTCTTTTAAAAAAAAAAAATTGTTTCTGTAGCTTTCCTATGGACTTCCCATGATCCATTTTTTATCTCAAGATACAAAAAGACTATCCTCAGTTTCAGATGTTAATTTTAATCTATATAGGGCCCACACAGATCAATTTTGTCTCCATGCATTGAACCTTTTTTTACCTAGACTTTTTTTCTAACTCAGATACACTTTTTCTTTGACAAACTTGCCCCCATAACCACAGGCAAATGCCTTAACTCTCATCTACAACCATGGAAAACTTCCTCTGCCAACTTCCTCCAAGATTATTTTGCACGTGTACTTCTCTGCCCATAATCTTGCCAAACAACACTACTTCTTATCATTAATATCAAATCTATCCTCCAAACACAAACGCTTGTTTGCTACACTCTTCTCTGAGCCCCCTACCTCCTGCTCCCTTTTGTCTCACAGCTTAAGACTTTTCCACCCACTTTAAAAATAAAATGAATAACATCCTAATCAAACTCTCCTCTCCGCCTGGCCCTAACATAACAAACATAGCCTTTACCCTTCCCAAATCAGACATATGTCATAGACTCATTTGACCTTGTAACTGAGGATGAGGCACTAGTCTACTTTCATCCTCTCGCCTTACAACCTACACATTACTCCATTCCTTCACAACTTATCCCTCCCCTCTCTACCACACTTACATATACTCAACCTTTTCCTTAACATCATCTTTAAAACATGCCATAATGACACCCATTTTTTTTAAACTCATCTGACTCAGCTTCTACATCTAACTATCACCTTATTGCTCTACTTCCCCTGGTTTAAAAACTGCTTTAGCAACTCTTTTACAATCTCCTTGCCCAATTTATTTCCTCCAACTCCCTCAGAAACAGCTCTCACTAATGACTTTCTCACCACCAAGTCCAAGGGTCACTTCTCTATCCTAATTCTCCTGGATCTCTCTGCTGCCTTTGACACAGTTGATCATTTTCTTCTTATGCAAATTCTCCCGTCTCTTGGCATCCGTGACACTGCTCTCTCATGGTTCACATTCTACCTAGAAGATTGAACATGTAGTATCCCCTTCCCTGGCACCTCTTCTTCGCCGCGCCCTATGACTGTTACTGTACCCCAGGGTTCAGTCCTAGTCCTCTCTTTCTGGATGTTATAATAAGTTATTAGAACTATTCAGATTCACAAACATCTAGAGTTCATCGTCATGCATAATCTTATCCTGTGCAACTTCTAAAACGTAATTATATTGTACATTAATTAAGGATGAATAAAATAATCAGTGTCAAGAAGCTTAGCATTCACTGCTAAAGATAAATATTACCCTGTGTTAAGAGAACTGCAGATATACAATCAACATCCTGGGCTAGATCATCATAATTAAATAATTTGACGGAAATAAATTATTGTAATATTAACACATTGCCAGGCAATCTAACTTCATGACATTCACAGTGTTATCATTTACATTTTCTTAATCTAATTAGACATATGGTAAATATATGCACCCCTTCTGGATTGCTACCATGTCGTGGTGAAGCGGCTTGTGTACCTCAGTAAAGATGTGAGCTATACCATGTAGGGTCACCCAAGATGAGCAGTTCATAGAAGAGTGGTCAGACAAATGGTGGTCCACTTGAGAAGGAACTGGCAACCCACTCCAGTATTTTTGCCAAGGAAACCATATGAATAAGCATAACCAGAAACACAAACAGATGTGAAAAGCGTGCTGTGGTCCATGTGGTCACCCACAGTCGGACAGGACTGACGGACTGAACAACAATAGCAGCAACATACAGGCCTCACAGCATGTATATTGCCATTAGCTGGTTTCAATAAAGATCTGCAAAAATGAGGCAAATTACATGTTTTCATTATGACATTGTGCTGTTACACATTTTCATTTCAAAATTCATTGTGTCTCTTTTTACAATAATTTCCAATCAATATCCCCCCTTCTAGGGCCAATTGTTACCATGTGAAACCTCACCATTATGGACCAGATCCAATATATCATTCACATACTCTAGAACTCTTCTTCTGAACTCCTACACTTTATTTAATATGCCACTCCTACGCTTCTGCAGTCTATTGTTTGTTTGATCTTATATTGCTTGGGTTTTTTGTTTAATCATTTAAGATGTAAGTTTGGCCCATTTTTTAAACATGCTTGACTAAACCAGCACAAGCTCTAGTGCTTGGCATTCCTTCAGATATATGCAAAAAAATGTTGGTTGTTTTAAAAAATAGCTTTGTACCAAAAGGTCTTTGAGGTAGATGCTTTTTTACTTGTTAATGATACCTTTGGTATCAGGACTTCATTAAGATCATTATCTTGTAAAAGGATATGTCAGTGTTTGGCTAGAATCTGTTTGATCTCCCACTCACTAATAAGCATTATTTGTTCCAATATGTTGAACTTGTTTTTGTATTGATGTTTCAGTTAATAATGACTGTCTTTGAATCTTACAAACATTTTGATAAGCCTTTTTCAAATAATCTTGCGAAAAAAACTCTTTCCCTGAACCTGTAGCACTTGTACCTGGAAATCATTATCATTTGAGCAGTTCCTCGTTACTCTCAAATACTGACAGTAACGAAAACTCCTTATTAATGAGTTTGGATGGTAACGTGTTTCCATCAATAAAATATTTTTTTCTGTAGCTTTCCAATGGACTTCCCATCATCCATTTTTTTATCTCAAGATCCAAGAAAACTATCATCCGTTTCAGATGTTAATTTTAGACCTAATGGATTTTTTTTTTTTTTTACAAACTCGCTAAACTCCTGTCTAGTTTTATTTTTCTAACCAAAAGGATATCATCTATATAGCGCCCTCACAGATCAATTTTGTCTCCATGCATAGAACCATTCAATTTGCATACCTAGACTTTTTTTCTAACTCAGATACACTTTTTCTTTTTGACTTTTTATACTCTGTACCCTCTATAATGTGTGTTATGTTCTCAACACTCTACTGAGGCCACTTGTGTACTAGACAATTTTACTTGTTTTCCCATATCCATTTATATCAACATAATTAAAATGATTTATATCAACATTTTTAAAATGATAGATTTATACATGATAATGATGTCTACTTTGAACCAGTGTGTTTCTAATTAATATTGTCAGCTATCATAAAGGGAGAGAACTAACCTGTTTCACTATAATGCCCGACGCGGAGGCTGCGCAGGCCCCCTGGGTCAGCGCATAGCATCACGTGACCCAGCGGAGCCTGCAAGGTGTTAGCCAATAGCGTGGCCTCGTGGGGCAGGACTTCCGCCCGTGTTCGCGCGTCGGGCAGTAGCAGCGTGGTCTCCAGCAGAAATCCCACCCTGTTATTTGGTTTCGTGTTAACGTTGTTTATTGTTATGTATATATTTGTAAAATAATTTAAAAACAAACAAAAAACAAACAAACAAAGGAATGTTAGTGGAGAAGTGGCCTTATTGTTGTATATTCTGGTATGATTGGCTGGGTGGGAGGTGAGTTGCCCGGCCCACTGGCCTAAGTTGGCTTGGCCCTACCTCACAGGGCTTGCTTAGTATAAGCATTGGGGTCTTTCCGCAGGGCCCAAGGCATGATGTCACTGTCTGTGGCCAGTATATACAGTAATTTATTTCATGTTATCTGGTTATTTATTAATAAAAGCTGTGGCCCGTGTTTTCTCCCACTCAGTCGTCGTGTCCATTATTTCCTTCTAAGCCTAAATGGATCATGCCTGGGTCATGGAACAGTATGTTTATTTTTTAATTTAAGCTGCATCTTTCACTCATGCATTTAAATGGTTTGATCCATTTAGAGACTAACTTATATATCTTTAGCAAATCTTATAAAGTGATATATATTTTAACAGTTTGGGGCAAGAAGGGAACAAACCATGGCCCCTGCTGTTTTCTATATTTCCAATGCAAAATTTAATAGTTGTGTGCTAGAATTTTGACATTATTGTGTCACATTTAATACAACATTCGTCATAAATATAAGCAATCTGTTCTTGACTTGGAAATCAAATTTATACTTGTACTGTATATGAGTTTAATGGTGGAAATACTTGACCTAAGCATCAGTGACTTGGTCTGTACTACTACTACTTATAAACATACATACTGACACCCTTCTGAAATAATTACACAAACACTTGCTTGGGTTTTAAACAGGCCACAGCTTTATTAACACTTGATATAAAACAGAGGAAGCTGTACACCCACCTAGGAAAAGAGCTCCGCCCCCACCCCAGAGGGCCAATTGAATCCCATGCCCAAGAAGCCTCTGGGACCTTCTAACCGATTCCAACTGACTGGGTGGAAAACACTCCTCTTTATCACCTCCTCTTCCCCGCCGCTTGACCTTATTCATCAATCCCTACCCTGAACTGAGCCCGGTCAAATGCCCCTACACCTATGCTGTCTCCAGGGCACCCCCTGATGGAACTGGGTCAACTCTACCAGGTTCCTTTCTACATCTTACCAACTGGAGCAGACAGCAGATTTTGGTCCTAACCAAGATTATTTATAGGGGACATATAATGGTGACATTAGACATTAATACAACGTAACTTAACAATGATGCCATTTTATACACTTTCAGAAGTTCAGAAGGCAAAGATAAAATAATAACTAGAAAAAAAATATATTCTGTTTGCCTCCATCTCTGCACAGGAAGTCTATAAATGCTAAATTTCCTTATCGTTTAAGTGTAGCTGAAGCATTGCATCAGCTACACAGGGGAACTTTCTGATATCTGACTTTGCAAACAGTAACTTGTATAGACCAGGCCCTACAGTATAATTTCAACTACAATAAAACTGCATACAAGTTTTCATGACCCTTTGCACTCAAGCCATGACTATAAGTGTAAGTTAGCACTTATGGTTTGCACACCTTAACTCCTTCTAGTAATAAAGTTAGCGTTACATATGTAGCTCTGAGAAATAAGATATATCAATTTGAGACGTAACATAGTTACCATGGTTTTCTAAGAGTAATTAAAATAATGGTGAATCTTACATCATTGTGGTATAAACATCTGGGCAAACTTCAGTTATATAAAAGGTTATTTAGCTGCAATAACTTACAGGAGTTGCTTTTACAGAAGGTGTGGTTGCTTACCACTTCCTGCTTTAAAAGTAGTCTGCCTGCCATTAAAGGGGCACTGAAAGTATAATGAATTACCAACTTATAATAATTACTTATAGGCAGCAGGCAATAGGTAAACTAGCAAACTTAGTTAAAAAAATAAAATAGTAATACTGTAACTTGCTGTAGCTCGCAAAGTAGAAGAATCTTAATTCTCCACCGTTGTATTAAAAGTATACGTGTACGAAGTCATGTCACTGATCCTTCATCGGATGGCTGCTTGCTCTCTCACTTCACCAATCAGACTTTTGAGACTTGTTCTCAGTTCTGTTTGGAAATCTACGTGGTCTACTGCTACTATATTGAATGTTTTCACTTGTGTCTGATTATACTATGGGTAGTTGTTCAGTGGTTAGGATGCAGGTCCTTTCACCACAGCATCCTTGGTTCAAATCCAGCCAGGGAACCATGAGATCACACTAGTCAGTACTTGAATGGGAGACCACCTGGGAATACCAGGAGCTGTATGCTATGGCCCACTGGCGAAGGAATTAGCCACCCACTTCAGTATCTCTGCCATGAAAACCAAGTGGATCACTATGGTGTGTTGTCCAGGAGGTCACAGAAAGTCAGACACAACTGAGCAAATCCATTTGCATATACTGCAACAACACTCAAGTATAATCAAGTCAAAATTCATTAGCCCTGATTTTGATGCTATGAATAAAGTAATTTCTAACTAATTCCCCAATCCTTCTCATGCAGAGCAAACATAGTGTCACATTCACAAAGTTAAGCAAATTAAAACAAATTTAATTAGCAGATCCAATACTGAACCATATGTTACCAGGATGAGATGTATCCATTATGCTCCTGTAAACAGAACAGCATATATGATATATTAATTGGTGTTTTTCTTTCTAAATATAGATAATTATATGGTTTTAACAACAATACAATTGATATTAAACATAGCAGATGAGTTATTTCGTTTTTGACAGTATGTGTATCTTGGGTGCAATGACCATATGTTACTGGCATAATGACTTGCTCAATTCTCAGTTCTCCTTTACAGTGAGAATCCCATCCCATTCCATCTCAAGCACAGGTATTGTCTATCAACACCTGTGTCTGAGGATGGACACTGGAGAGAAGAAAACTGTCAGGAGATAGAAATTCTAGGCACTTGTTTTCCATTCATGCAAATAGATTCACAGCCTTTTATATAAGGAAAATATTTACATCCTCCTTGGCATCACAGTCACCACCTCTTATACCTGGTGAATTTTTTCTAATGCACATATATGTCATATTTTACTCTTGTCTTCTTAAAGGACCAGTCAAGTGTCATATTTGTAGTTTACTCTTTCACTTTATTAACTCTTATATGTAATCTTATATGTAATTATTATTTACTGTGAGCATCCATTGCTTTCCCAGATTTTTTGGTGAGCTGCAGTTCCATCTAATATTATTTGGTTGTAGCCTTTCAATAGAACTGAATAGAGATATTTTCTGAATCCAAGGTCCCTCTCAGGAGACTAAGCTTAGGAAGAAAGGTAATACAGTGGACCCTCTGTACTCAAATACCTCAGAACTCATATTTTTTGGTACTTGACATGCTGACTGAGAAAAATAATGGCTTGGAAAGCAACGCTTCCTCAGTACTCACCGCCTTTGCGCCACCCTGCATTCTGTCTCACCAGGAAGTAAGAAAGTACTGTGGCACAGTGTAGCGTGCCTACAGGAGCCTAAGAGCAGTCTGTGTGCCTATAAGTGCAGCCTGTGCCTACTAGAAACAAAGTGCAGCCTGTGCCTATTAGAATCAAATTGTAGCCGGTGCTTATAAGAATCAGAGTGTAGCAGGTGCATATAAGAAACAAAGTGCAGCCTGTTTATATTAGAATCAAACTGTAGCCTGTGCTTAATCGAATCAAAGTGCAGCCTGTGCCTATAAGAATCAAAGTGCAGCCTGTGCCTACAAGTATCAAAGTGTAGCCTGTGCCTATAAGAATCAAAGTGCACCCTGTGCCTACTAGAAACAAAGTGTAGCCTGTGCCTATTAGAATCAAAGTGCAGCCTGTGTTTAGAACCTGTGCTTAGAAGAACCAAACTGTAGCCTGTGCCTATAAGAATCAAAGTGTAGCCTGTGCTTATAAGAAACAAAGTGTAGCTTGCGCCAATAAGAATCAAAGTGGGGCCTGTGTCTACAAGAATCAAAGTACAGCCTGTGCTTATAAGAATCAAAGTGTAGCCTGTGCCGATAAGAATAAAAGTGCAGCCTGTGCCTATAAGTATCAAAGTGCAGCCTGTGCCTATAAGAATCATAGTGCAGCCTGTGCCTACAAGTTTCAAAGTGCAGCCTATGCCTATAAGAATCAAAGTACAACCTGTGCCTACTAGAAACAAAGTACAGTCAGTCTGTGCCTATTAGAAACAAAGTACAGTCTGTGCCTATAAGAAGAGTAGCCTGTGCTTATAAGAATCGAATTGTAGCCTGTGCCTATAAGAATCAAAGTGTAGTCTGTGCTTATAATAATTAAAGTGTAACCTGTGCCTATAAGGATCAAAGTCCAACCTGTTCCTTCTAAAAACAAAGGGCAGCCTGTGCCTATTAGAATCAAAATGTAGCCTGTGCTTATAAAAATCAAAGTGTAGCAGGTGATTATAAGAATCAAGGTGCAGCCTGTGCCTAAAAGAATCAAAGTGTAGCCTGTGCTTATAAGAACCAAAGTGTAGCCTGTGCCTATAAGAACCAAAGTTCCAAGCAATAACCTACCTCCTCCTCTACATGACCACACTCCCATTGGGCTAAATTCTATTTGATCTAATTATTGTTTTTTTATTTATGTCTGTTTAGTTTTATGGTTTTGTATCAAGAAATAACACCATCGGTTCAAACTAAAATGTGAAATTTCTGTGGTCCAGGAACGGATTATTTAAATTTACATTAATTCCTATGGGAAATGCTACCTTGGTACACAACCTTCTTGATACTCAGTCTGGAATGGATTAAGGTGGAGTACCAAGGTACCACTGTATCTCTCTCCATAAAAAAAAATTGCACATTAGTAGTTCAGAAATACAGCCCTTATTTTGTTATTGCTTCTAAAAAAACACCTTTTCCATTATCAAATCAAACACTCCAAAAAAACATACAATAAATATGATACTTAGGGTGTGTCAGGGCACAGCATCACTCGAGTTATGGATCTCTATGTTAAATCAATAGAGAACCTTCATATCTGACTGGCTATAACTAGAACTAACAAATCATAATTTGTCAGCATTCTGAATTTGTAAAAAAGTTATTGCTATATATAAAAGATACAAAAATCAGCTAAAGTAAAATATATTAAACACACATCATGGGTCTGTATAAAAACAGCCGTTTTTTTTTTAAGTTCAAAGCTTGTGATTCTGTCAGAGCAGAAAACAACCACTTCTAAGAAAATATATATAAAACTAAATGATCTAAACAGTTTTTCTCTGTATTTTATCTGATTTCATTTACTTACATTAGGCTGGATGTTACAAGCCTCGGGAGCTGTCCCCACACTACAGCCATTCTTCAGATCATGTGCCCTATGTTGTGTAAGCGGAACATCCTCCCTTTTGTCAGTGAATCACACATCAGTTGCAAATGCTAATTAGGGTAAAGTTAATAAAGCTCTCATGGTAGAAAAATAAGTTAGTAGGAATTTGGAAATTTAGTGAGATTTTATTACGCAAATGTTTTATTTTAGTTTTTAGAGTTGAAGGACAACAGACAACTAAAATATGCAAAAGTGGTGTAGGTTTCAGAACTGATTATTACTTTATATATGTCCATAAATTCTAAAAAACGTGTATACATTTATTTATTCAATCAAAATAAAATCATATTAAAATTGCAGTCTAGGTGCACATGACCTAAGCAAGGCCCAGTTGGTATGTGCATATAAGAATTTATACCCCATCACCCATTGAATATAAAATTAGACACAGACCGTTTCTTGGGAGATAACTGGCCACAGCGTTTATTGGTAAACACAACATGACGTAATAACCATAACGATAAATAAATAAACATAACCATGAGGGGAGGAGCCTGGACAGAGACAGTACACCCTACGCCCTGAAGCCTCATCCAGGGCCTACCGTGTTGGAACATCCGTACCACTGTAGGGTAGGATCTCTCCCATTTTTCCACTGTCCCGGCGACTCCCCTCACCACCCGCCACTGTGACAATATAAACAAACTTTTGATACCATATAATATATACTTCAATGATACATCCACAACGAGTACTGCAGACAATAAACAAAATAATCCACAGCTTTTTTTTTTTAACAGTACAACATATACATCACGTTAACAACAATACTTTAGGGATGGGTGGGTGGGCATCTGCTCCCATGGCTAGCTGGGGGCAAACTGGTGGAAATTGGCACCAAACGCCTATAATGGCTCCACCTCCCCCAGCTAGCCACCTCCTGACCCTGCCCGGGCCTGCCAGGTCTGGTGGTCCCTCCCTCCAACCCCAGGCAAGCCTGAGGTGGCCTACGTGCCCTTCATTCCTATGTAGGTGCTGCATTGCAGCCACACATGCAGGTGCTATGCTGGAAAAGCTATATGGTTCATGCTTATAGATAAGTTTAGTTAGAAAGCTACATTCAACTAGTGATCAGAATATGGGAAAAATGGAATGGTGCTAGTTCCACTCAATTACTGTATAAATATGATATTAAACATTATTATCATTATTATCATTAACATAATCTACTTTTGGAGCAAATGTACAAAATATATAACAATAAAGTGTGTACCAAAAAATACAAGAAGAGGTAAGTATGGTAGAATATAAAAAAGAAAAGAAAAAAATGAGTTGTAAGGTCTCCTTTTTGGGTTAAATTGTTTTTTTTTGTATACTGTGGGCCTGCAGTGGCCATTGTACAGCCTGTATGTCAGTGGGCTTGAAAATTTGCTGGAATTACAGAGCGATTAAATTAGAAAAGGCCGCAACAACATGGCCAGAATCCAAATCCGTAAACCATGCTTCGGCACGTAGCATTTCCAGGAGTGAACATGATAAATTAATCAAAACTGTAGTTACGGGTTTAGTCAATAGTAAAAGAGACCGTCATCATTACGTCACAAAAACATGGACGTTAAATTTCAATCACTTACGATTTTGAAGTCCGAGCTGCAATCGGATCCGCATTCCAGAAATAATGCAATGTGAAAAAATCAATAAATATAATATTCTAGTCAATGCAAGTTCTGTTATATGTATTAACACATTGATTGCCGGGATCGATATAACACTGAAATTAAACATAAAACATTTTTTTTTTTATTGCAGATTTGTAAACTTGAGAATGTTACTAATTTGAATACCTTTCATCGCTTTTCCTATCACTTAAAATACAGTAGTGTGTTTATATTTGCTTTAACAGTGCTATGGACAGGAGTTTAACCCCCTTGTGGGTCCTTTCTAGTACATGTAGGTTATCTGGTTACATTTGCCATTTATGGGTTTTGAAAACAATTGCGGGCTTGAGGACTTGTAGCAATTTAATAGCAATTTGTGATTGTAACATTCACGGGATTGAAAGATCAAAGGCTTAGCTGGGACGGAGTTTAGATTTTAACGGCCTGTAACCAGCAGATCGTTTGCGGGTAGCTAAAAGAGGCCAATTCAATAGCCGTAACTTTTGCAGGCTCCTTTACTGGTTTCGGGAACTGCGATTTGGCAAATTTAATAGGGCCCTATGTCTGTCTCAGTTTTGAGTCAAAGCTATGTAAGGCAGTCCTTTAAGCCATATCAAAGCAACTTTTTTTTTTATTTACTTACATATATCCAATGCCCTTTGCTAAATTGCAGATAGTACAATTATTCATCTTTCAAAATGACAAAAGCGATACTGCAAAAGCAGAACAGTTAGTTATAAAATTGCTAAACGGTACAAAATTAAAAAAACAGTACAGTTAGTCACAGTACACATGGGTTAAGGTAGGAAAGTTGAAGTTGCTAAGTTGGTGCAATGGGCTAAGGTTTGTGTAATTATCATAGGTATGGTGTGACACTGCAAGGTAGAGATAATGAGAAGGCGTTGAAGGTTACTCAGAATGGGAATGATGGGTGGGATGACAACAATATGTTATGTATACCTTTTAGCAGGTGCTGCTAACTGGTCACAGGGTCGGGGATAAATCGGAGTAATCTTAGGTTTTTCTTGTCACTCTTGTCTGCTCCCACAATCCTTGCACAGTAAGGAAATAGAAGAGAAAAAAACTATTGGAGAAGCCATGTAGAAATTAACAGGCCATCTATAAGACAAGGCTCGACAAATACCAGTCTTCAGGTCATCATGGTGACCAGAAATAGCACCCTGGTGACAGAAGGCACTCATCATGAGGCCCGAAAGTTACAGGCTTGATGGGGACTGCAATGAGCGTCAAAGGCGCTCATCGCGATGCCCGCAATACTTAGAAGTAGAGGAGGGGGAAGAGGCAGGCAATGAGCGTTAAATATGGCTTTAACAGCTGCCAGTTATTTCAAAGCCTGTACTTCGAAGCCGTTAGGGGCCGAAAAAAGACTCAAATTGATTACCAAATTAGCTTACCAAAAAAAAATGTAGGGCCGTAAAAACCTAATTTGTTTTTCAATCATGTAAATCAAAACACATTTCGGCCTTGGGGAAATTGATCAATTTCTCAAGCCTGCAAATGGTTTCAGACCTGCAAACAGGAGCACAGGGGGGGGGGGGGGGGGAAGACACATAGGAGGGAGAGGGGGGAGTTGGTGGAAAGACACACGGGAGAGGGAGTGGGGGGGAGTGACACAGGGGTGAGCGAGGGGGAAAAAGAGACAAAGGGGAGGGAGATAAGGGAAAATAGCCACAGGGGCAAACAGACAGCGGGAGGGAGAGAGGGGGAAAGAGACACATGGGACGTAGAGAGGGGGGAAAGAGACACAGGGGTGAGAGAGTGTGGAGAGGCTTGTAATGAGCACAGAAGGGACTTTTTGCAAGGACAGAAAGTTGTGGATTGGACGATGCCTGCAATGAGCGGTGAAGGCGCTTATCGTGAGTACTGTAAAGTAGAGGGGTGGAGGGCCTTGCAATGTGCGCCGAAGGTGCTCATTGCAAGGCTTGAAAGTGGCGGGTTGGCCAAGGCCTGCAATTAGCGGCTCATCATGAGGTCCGTAAAGTAGACGGTGGGAGAGGCTCGCAATGAGCGCCAAGGCCCGCAAGTAAGGGGGGGGGGTCTCGCTTTTTGTGGCAAACAGCATTGCCAGGCTTCAAATTTCGCTGCCGCAATTTTTGACGGGCAAGTCACTAGTATATATACATATATATATATATATATATATATATATATATATTGCCACGGACCCCTTTCCAGGGCCTGGATCCTGGTGCTTGGAGCCACCATAGAGGACATACAGCTCCATTGGAAAATGGGTAGGGGAATTATATTGCCACATGGGAAATGTGGGCAGGAAGGTGGTGGGGTGAATAGCCCCAAAACATAGAGCCATAGTGCACCATCATGCTTCACATTGTCTTATGGCATATGTTTCTGCCTTATCCTATATACTATATATAATTCCCCATGTTATATTACTGTGTTCTGTGTTATGTTTAAATGAAATGCTCATGACAGTTAAACAAAATAGGTCTACAATGAGACATTGTAGACAGATAGGAACCAGTGATTTTATTGTAATTTGTTTTGTCCCATTGTTTGCCAGAAAAGCTAATTACATCTCTGATGTGCTAGACAGCTAGAGACGACAGGTGTGTATTGGAGATTGGTCTATGGTTCCCACGTGCCAGACAGGATGTTAATGTTGAACCCTATGTGGAGTCAATATCCTGTTTGTCTGCCACTCCCTGTCATTATTGTGTGGTATATACCCCCCCCCCCCCAGTATCTATCCCCTATAAATATTGTTTGACTGACAATAAAGTAGTTAATCGCTGAGACATATAGAAATAGTATGTTCTCTTATTGGCTCCTGGTGGCTGCAATACTGATCCTATCTCCACCCTGAAAGTAACCTGTCCTGGTCACTACCACGGGAAGGTTACTGAGACTCCTGGAAGTGATGAATCCTGATGGAGAGACCCTGACTGATACAGAAGCCAGATATCAGGTTGCTGGTGCTGAGATTTCCAAGGAGCCAATGGCCCTTGTGGGTAGTTAACCTGTAGTCTATAGCAGGTGGCCCTGGGCAGTAATAGCCCCTACCCCTGGATCATCCCATATATATTATTAGATGAGTTTTTGCTGGCTTCCAAATTTTGGGGCTGGCTCCTAGATTTAGAACAATTCCTCTGAGACAGAGTGAGCTGGTTTAGCCAATTTCCCTTCTCTTGACTTTTATGTGTAAGGGAGAACTCCTTGGAGAGATAAGCCTTGTAGTTACCTGTTTGTAGTGGCCTGCGATTATCAGAATGTTTATAGTGGGGTGTTGTAAATGCATAGGTCCCTGGTGTTTTGAAGTGACTCTCATCTACCACTGTTATTAGTACTGAGTGAAAGAAAACTTTATGGGCCAGTTCAGTGTTTTCATGAGGAGGATCATTTTGTACTTTGGAAGTGATTTACAGACTTAGCAGGGGAGCTACAGTTGGTAATGATGTGGAGTCTTATCCAGGCACCAGCATTCATATAAAGTAATAGTTGTGTGGGAGTTGCTGGATATTTTTTTGTAACCTAACCCTGACTTGTACTTCTCAACAATATTGTCCCTTACTTATTTGGAGAGTTCCTTGGTCTTCATGGCAGTGTTTGGTTAGTGGTGCCTCTTGCTTAGGTGTTGCAGCCTCTGGGGCCTTTAAAAAAAGGTGTGTATATGTAATGACAGGTCATGTGACACTTAGATTGCAGACAGGGGGACATCATTTCACTAATTATGTGACTTCTGAAGGTAATTGGTTGCACCACAGCTTTTTATGGGCTTCATAGCAAAGGGGGTGAATACATACGCACATGCCAATTTTCTGTTTTCTATTTCTAAAAAATAGTTTTATGTATATATTTTTCTCATTTCACTTCACCAACTTATTGTGTTCTGATCCATCACATAAAATTCAGATTAAGAAAACATCGACCTTAAGGCTGTAATGTAACAAAATAGGTAAAAAGTCAAGGGGGTGAATACTTTTGTGAGGCACTGTATCTACAGTAATTTAATAATGGGCTTACCTTTTTGCTGTAACCTACGTTGATTTACATATCCTTAGGAGCACCCTTATTAAGACATTGGTATAAAAATCATTATATACCTGAGCCACCATTTTTTTAATACTATTTAGATATTTAAGAGAACAGAAATGACTACAAAGTGCTTTGCTTCTTAGAAGTGATATATGTATAGATATGTATTTTGCTTACCTTCTGCTTTTGTAAGCATACAGTTAATGTTTCTAATTATAATATCACTTTGGAGCAAAATAGAGCCCAAACAACACGTCCCAAAAAAATAAATATATTTTTTTGGCTTTGCGGTAAAGTTAATGAGGAAGTTTGTCTACAGCTGTTGTCTTATATGACAATGGAAATAATGATATGAATCTGTGATGCTACATCAGTATAAGCAACTTTTCAAGGTACTGGGATCAAGAAAAGTTGATATTTTGTCCGATAACTATAGGCATTTTTCCAAGCTTTGCCAGTAAATCTGTACAGTAAATAGGCTGCTGCATGGAGGTCATGTGTAATCAGTGCTGAGGTTTGAAAACATGGGAGGAGTTCTAGTCTATTTCATTTCTATTTCATCTCAGTGCCAGTATACTCAGAAAAATATCAGCTTGTTTAAACACAATGCATTCAAAAAGTTGTTTATATTAATCTTTACTACTTAAGCATTATGGAAGTTGGACCAATTAAAGGTGAACCTTTAATCACATTGGCTTAAAAAGCTGTTCTTATTTTGGATAACTGCTTGATGCCCTTACAGCATAACAGTCCAGTTACATATGAGGTAGAATCAGGGACACGTTTATAGAGTGTGTGATCGTTTGCTCCTTGGAAGTGATGACAAGCCAGTGGAGTGTGAGTTCTTGTCAGAAGTGAAGGAGTTAACACTTCTGAAAGAACTCCTAATTAGAGCAACTCCCCTTTAAAAGACTGGAAAGCAGGCCTGGAAGTGGAGGAGGGGCTGACTAGGCCCTAGGCAGCTGTGCTGCTGAGAGGAACAAGCACAGAGAGGAAGGTGATCTGGTGTGGATATACAGTGAAGTTGTGAACTACCTAGTAAAGGATCGCCAAGTGACTGTTACTGGGAGAACGGGGACTACAGCAAGTCGTACGAGCTGGAAGATTGACTTCAGACTCAGGAGGTGAAGTCACAAGGAAGCCACGTAAGTGAAGGGGATTAGTGAAGAATCCCAGGCAGAGTTTTGCCTTAAAGGCCTAGGCATGGTTGGTGCTGAAGTATTATGCCCCAGGGAAGTAGTGAAGATAAGTGAATACAAGTGAGTTTGTGTATGCAAGGGTCCCTGGGGTTAAGCATACGGGAGAGACGGGCGGGCCCTATGCTTCACCAGCAACCGTGTCCGAGAGAGGATCGCTGTGTCCGAGAGAGGATCGCTGTGTCCGAGAGAGGATCGCTGTGTCCGAGAGAGGATCGCTGTGTCCGAGAGAGGATCGCTGTGTCCGAGAGAGGATCGCTGTGTCCGAGAGAGGATCGCTGTGTCCGAGAGAGGAGCGCTGTGTCCGAGAGAGGAGCGCTGTGTCCGAGAGAGGAGCGCTGTGTCCGAGAGAGGAGCGCTGTGTCCGAGAGAGGAGCGCTGTGTCCGAGAGAGGAGCGCT
Source organism: Discoglossus pictus (assembly GCA_027410445.1). Classification (NCBI taxonomy): domain Eukaryota; kingdom Metazoa; phylum Chordata; class Amphibia; order Anura; family Alytidae; genus Discoglossus; species Discoglossus pictus. The sequence continues at coordinate 112,645,355 of CM050164.1, forward strand.
GTGTCCGAGAGAGGAGCGCTGTGTCCGAGAGAGGAGCGCTGTGTCCGAGAGAGGAGCGCTGTGTCCGAGAGAGGAGCGCTGTGTCCCACAGAGCGAGGAGCTAGAGAGGAGAGCTATGTCCCACAGAGCGGAGCTGTGACCCAGAGTGGAGCGGGGTCCCAGAGGTGGCTGAAGAGGGCGACCTAATCTCGCTGGGACCTTCACCTGCTAATTATAAGAGACTGTTTATTTGTTCCCTGGCCACAAAGGGGCACTATCCCGAGTCAAAGGGACTATTTGTTTCCTAGCCACAAGCTGGCATTTTCAATCAAGTAAGAGACTGTGTGTTTCCTAGCCACAAGCTGGCATTTTCAACAAGATAAGAGACTGTTGTTTCCTGGCCACTAGGTGGCACTCTCACCAGTCTCCCAAGCTTAAAAGACTGTTGACAAGCTGGCCACAAGGGGGGGCAGTTCCCAAGTTAAAGGACTGTTGGTATATACCTGGCCACAAGGTGGCATTCCCCCACCTCGCAGAGACAAAGTTATTTATGTTTTGTTATTTCAAGCAGAGCTACTGCTTAAACTGTTAATTTCCATTTTTGCAAATAAACCAATTTGCTGCATTTGAAGTCGGTGTCAGCCCTTCCTTTAAGAAACCACCGCTATACGCGGCTATCCTGATCACAAGTGAAACTCATTACTCGCCCCCTGGGTGTACAAAAGCAATACACTAATAAAGTTAAAATGTAATCAAGTTTAGTACAGGTACATATGTAAATAATATGTATAAAGAAATATTCAAACAGATACAGGCATAAATAAACCATCACAATACTGTATGTAATAAAATGTCTGACTTGCTTATTGAACTAACATTATTAAGCAAAATTCCAGACTCAATAATTTTTACTTAGTAACTAGATATGAGAAGGTGGAATCCTATTTGGCCATTCTGGGGACCATAACCAAGAGGATCAGGAGCATGTTGTATTATTCTGGGATTCAAGCTAGTGAGGTTATTATGATGCTTTCAGGACCTGAAGGAGCAGGACAGATTGGTGGTAGGCAGGCAGTGAGAGGAACAGCTCGTACAGGTTGAGCATCGATTATCCTGGATCAGATAATTCTGCACCTCCTGTAATCCGGCAGCCTCCCTCCAGCAATGAACTGACTGACCCACACCTCTCCTTTTGCCCTGGTGTTGCTACAAGAGCACACAGATTAAAGGAGGCAGTGAGGGATCTGGGTAGCTTTACCCAATTAACCTGATTTGCTTGACCAACGCTGATCCTGCAAAATCATAAATCAATGGGATAAATCGATTATCAATGTCCTACCTGTATAATGATCTGATACATACTGCACGGAGGAGCACGGTGGTGCAGACACTGTGAATTTGCTTATGCCCCCCATGTCCTATTTGTTTTGCTATAGTGTAGCACAGTGTAAGCCTGCCACTTCAAACCCGCCTCCCACATCCCTCGTGCAGGAGCTATGTGAAATATAAATAAATAAATAAACTGAAATTTGTATTCATTATTTTACAAATGAGGTGCCCTTTCTCAGGGAAGCACCCATATGCAGTCACCAAATTTGTCTAATGAGAAATCCAGCCACAGGTAGAATGTGAGCAGCACATTTGCAACTAGTTATATATATTATCATCGGGGATCGCGCTTACTCACATTATTTAAAATGTACTTCTGACTAAAACTCTGAACCATTTTGGAAATGTTTACACATTGTATAGATTTTACGGGTGATATCATTACCAAATATTGTCAAAAGGATGGTGCAAAAAACATTTAGATCGGAGAGACATTATATTTAAAATAACTATTAATAATACCCCATATCTGCACCTGAAGCTATTTCAAATACTAATGGGGACTTGGCTTGCTCATGTGTCACAGTGTTTAATCAGGGACTTCAATCTATTATCATCATTCATCATTCTTGTTGAGGATAAAAACGGATCCTTTTTGTCTGCTTCCTCACTTGATCAGCATAAATTCATCTTCAAGAAAACACCCAGTCTGAAAATATGTTATTCCCCAGTACTTCAATCTGCATCTTTAGCTCCTCACACTCTTCTTTGAAAGGCAATCTTTAATTCTGGAAGGTCTAATCTCATAAACTTTTGACATGTTTCACATGGATGTAAGATTTATGTTAAACAGTTAAACATCATGTTAAACAGTTAGTTACAGTGGGGGGGAGTATTTGATCCCCTGCTGATTTTGAACGTTTGTCCACTGACAAAGAAATAATCAGTCTATCATTTTAATGGTAGGTGTATTTTAACAGTGAGAGACAAAAAACAAGAAAAACGCATGACAAAAAGTTATAAATTGATTTGCAGGTCAATGAGGGAAATAAGTGTTTGACCCCTTCGTCTTAGTACTTGGTGGCAAAACCCCTGTTGGCAATCACAGAGGTCAGACGTTTCTTGTAGTTGCCCACCAGGTTTGCACACATCTCAGGAGGAATTTTGTCCCACTCCTCTTTGTAGATCCTCTCCAACACATTAAGGTTTCAAGTTTGATATTTGGCAACTTGAACCTTCAGCTCCCTCCACAGATTTTCTATGGGAATAAGGTCTGGAGATTAGCTATGCCACTCCAGGACCTTAATGTGCTTCTTCTTGAGCCACTACTTTGTTGCCTTGGCTGTGTGTTTTGGGTCATTTTCATGCTGGAATACCCATCTGTCATGAATCAGCCAGGGGCCATATTGGATTTGGCGTGAACTATGCTGGGGCCATCTTGAGACTGGCAGCAGTGGCCTATATTGGGACTGGACTGTTATATACCAATCGCCACCATCTGTATATTGTGTTATGGGGGATAATATGTTAGTGTTATATTGTATATTGTATTGGGGAGTGATAGTTATGTTTTAATTAGTCAACCCTCCCCCATTGTATAAACACTGAGGCAGGAGCTGAGCCAAATGGGTTTATCCTAAACAAGATAAACCTCACAGGGTGTCGCCAGAACCTAAACAAAGAGATTTGCCAGACAGCCAGGCACCTAGATAACAAGTTTCCCCTGGGACCGCCTGGGTCAGAATGAGCTTGGTTGCCACGCCTGGGGTTGGCCCAGGGGAGGGGTCTGGTGGTTCCCATAGCCTCCCTCTACTACATTGGACAGAGGTAATTAGGTTACTGTAGAGGTTATCCTATTGGCCAGAGAGAGGGGGATGAGGGTTTGACTAAAGGTAGCCACTCCCTATAATGTGTTGTGCAAGGTTTTAAATATGCTGTTCTAAAATAAAACTTGGTTCATAATTTTCATCAAGACGTGGTGTGTAGATGTATTATTTACCCGGGGACATATGCTTGCAGTAAGATTCATCAGACTTACTGTTAATATTGCTCAGTCTAAACCAAGGGCTGAGACATGCTGTTTCTGTAATCAAAAAGGCTCCAAGGTCCAGAGTAACCCAAATCAAGTCAGCAGACCCCAGCCAGAGAGTGGGTCGTGATACCATCCACGACCCATTTTCAATGCCCCAGCTGAGGGAAAAAGGTTCTCACCCAAGATTTGATGATACATGGCCCCGTCCATCATTATTTTCATGCAGTGCAGTGGTCCTGTCACTTTAGCAGAAAAACACCTCCAAAGCATAATGTTTCCACCTCCATGTTTGACGGTGGGGATTTTGTTCTTGGGGTTATAGGCAGCATTCCTCCTCCTCCAGACACGGAGAGTTGAGTTGATGCCAAAGAGTTTGATTTTGGTCTTATCTGATCAAAACACTTTCACTCAGTTCTCCTCTAAATCATTTAGATGTTCATTGGCAAACTTCAGACGGGCCTGTACATGTGCTTTTCTTGAGATCTTGCGGGCATTGTAGGATTTCAGTCCTTCATAGCGTAGTGTGTTACCAATTGTTTTCTTGGTGACTATGGTCCCAGCTGTCTTGAGATCATTAATACGATCCTCCTGTGTAGTTCTGGGCTGATTCCTCACCATTCTCATGATCATTGAAACTCCACAAGGTGAGATCTTGCATGGAGCATCAGATGAAGAGAGACTGGCAGTTATTTTGTGTTTCTTTAATTTGCGAATAATCGCACCAACTATTGTCACCTTCTCACTAAGCTGCTTGGTGATGGTCTTGTAGCCCATTCCAACCTTGTGTAGGTCTACAATCTTGTCCCTGACATCCTTGGACAGCTCTTTGGTCTTGGCCATGGTGAAGAGTTTGGAATCTTATTGATTGATTGCTTTTGTGGACAGGTGTCTTTTATGCAGGCAACGAGCTGAGATTAGAGGGTGCTCCTAATCTCAGCTCGTTACCGGTATAAAAGACACCCGGGAGCCAGAAATATTGCTGATTGATAGGGGATAAAATACTTATTTCCCTGACTGACCTACAAATCTATTTATAACTTTTTTGACATGCCTTTTTCTTATTTGTTTTTTTGTTGTTATTTTGTCTCACTGTTAAAATACACCTATCATTAACAATTATAGACTGATCATTTTTTTGTCAGTGGACAAACGTTCAAAATCAGCAGGGGATCAAATACTTTTTCCCCCCACTATATGTGCTGCACTACTATGTTTGTTGCTTTTAAGTTGCTTTGTGTATATGGCTTCAAGTATAGAGGTCATTCCTACCATAAATTAAAACAAAAGTTTGTTGATCAATGAAATGTAATTTTGTGTATTCACAGTCGGACATTTTTGGAGTGGCATTCTGACTAGTGGATATGCTTGAATTTTGTTACTTAGGATATCCCCCTGAGGAAGCTGTTTTGACAAAACCATGGATGTATCTTTCTACTACTCTTTAACATCATCATGCTGGACCTAGCATATTTCCTTGGAATCACTGTCAGCGCTATACTCCCTGTGGCATACTCTAAATTAGCAGTGTACTTCAGTTGACTTAGACTTGGAAGTGAAGGATATGTGGAAAGATTCAGTAAATATAAACTAGATTTATTCTGTTGAATATTATTGTGACCATACACATTTTTAATATCGAAATTATGATACTGATTATTGGAATTACGTTGGATCACCTTACACTGTTAATATAGGTGCAAATTCTGTGACCATATGTGTTGACCAAGCTGCTGGCATCTGGATGTTACGATTCATATTTCAAATAATATTTTTATCTATTCAATAGACTCCACCTTCCTTTGGGGTATTTTCATTTGCTTAGCGGGTTGGTTTACTTTCTCCTGAAATACTACACTGAAGATATTTCTTTTCTCTTTTTCTCTTTCTTTTTGCTATATTTCTATTGTTTTTCTTTCCCCTATTCTTTTTTCTTGTTTTACAAAATGTGGTCATTCATATATTTTTTTTGTCCAGTGTGTTTTACTAAAGCAATAAGGCACACTTCTAATGGCTTCAGTAAAAAGCACTAGTTAAACATCTTTTGTGACTGGCTCATTATATACCTGCCCTCTTACTAGACTGAGTATCCTCATTTTTTTTTTTAAATTTGTCAATTACTTGCATATTTAAATTTGTTATTTGTCACTTGAATAACCGAAGAACCAAAGAAGAGAGTTACCGGTATATTGCACACATTGGTCAAAACAGAATTTTGCGTAACACCACCAGACTAGAGTTGAGAAACACCAGTATATCAAGTCAAGAAAGCAAAAAGTAAAATAACAGGAAACAAAGCAAATCGCAAATTACACTTATAGTCCGAAAGGAAACAGGTGTAGCAAAAACCACAGAAACAGTAAGTTAGTGAGATCGTACTGAACATAATTTATGTGTAGGTGACCTGCATAAATAAGGAATTATAAAGTAAGATAATACCAAAGAAGAAAAAAATATTTGTTTTTATTAAAAGCAAATACATTATTAATGAATTAATTAATTATTAATCATCTACATAGTGTTTTTCAACACTTTTTTTTCTGGACTCTGATGCCATGTACTGTTGATGAACACCATAATATCCAGCAATTCTGCCATAGCTAACCTCTTCTCTCAAGTTATCTAGGGAAACATGATGGAATTCAGGATCAAGATTTGGGAGTAGGAAGTAAATACATAGGAAAACTAGAATATAATAATAGTATGTTAGATTCAACATAGGTAACAATTGCACTGGTTTCCTCCATTATTAAGTTGCTGATATATAATTTATTACATACAGGTCACTGAAGAAACCACAGCAGGAAATTAACCTTCTGTGACACTATATTGTAAAACACAAGAAAAGGTATTATACACGAGCAGTTAGATTATATGATTACAGTAAATGAACCACAATGTACACACTAGTAGCAGTGTGAGTCACACACCATTTAATCTTATATAGCCATATCTTTCCTGGAATAAATCTGAAGTGAAAAAATAGCCTACAGTTTGCCTGGTTTAATAAAGCAAACACCTTTATGTGGGTGTCCATGTTTAATCTCCATTGGAAATCATATTTAGATGTTCAACCATGTTCTGAAGCTGGGCAAACGAGTGATGGAAGCCCTCTATGTACAGAATACAGTAAATAAATTGTACATTGATATTCACATTTGAATGTCTGAGGTTTTTCAAATGTGAACTCAAATGTACTATTTATTTAAAAGTGAACACATAACAGTAAATGCTAGCAGGTGGGTGAAAATGCATCAATGATACATATATGATTGTTATACACTAAGAATTGCTTTCCCACACTGACCATTTATCACTCAGAGAAACACACATTCATAAACAAATATATATAATTTAAATAATGATTTTAATGTTTACCATTGGAAAAATTAATATAATGAAGGTGAGTAAATCAGAATAATACACCTAATTAAAGATAATAATTTGGATGCATAAACCTATTTGCACACAAGCAATAACTGATAACCTGCACTAAATATAATATATAATTATTAGAACTCAATATTGTTCAGGTAAAAATGGCTATGATAACAAGTATAATTTGGTAAAGGTAGATGATACAATAAGTGAATATTAATGAATGGAAAAAATATATAATTTGTAACTGTCCCTGTTAATTAAAATCACTCAAGGAAAGCCAAGTGGACGTCTACATGGGATCTTAAAATCAGAATTTTGACACCATAGTTGCATCTGTGTGCAAACTGCAAATTCTGCATTTGGCAATCTCAACGACTGAATGATGGATGATCAAGTATGTCAAGTATGTTTTCCATATTTGCAAGTATGCTCTATGATTTGCAAGTATGCTCTATGAAAGATGCTGTCTTTTCACATCTGCAGAAACAAACACTGATAATGGATCTCATTGGGATAATCAGACAAAAAAGTTAGGCTTACCAATAAGTATCCCTTTTCACACTGCCAACAGTGAATCAACTTGAATTCCTCCAACTTATTAACTGGCAACCTACATCCCAATGCCACAGTATCTATGTCATTGATCGACACAGGAGTGGCGGTCATTGGCTTAAGGAAGTCCAGTTGGTACAGACAATGGCCATAGACACAAACAGAGGCAGGTCAAGGTAGACAGCAGAGGAGATAGGTTAAAAGACAAGTTAGATGAACATGTGTTAGTTATAAGAATGAAGGGGAGTCAGACAAACCCAGGAGTCAGGAATTGGGAGCAAGAGAATAGAACAAAGCATCTGAGAAGTCAGTGGCCATGGAGCCTGAAGGCAGAGTAGCAACAAACAAGCCAATACCAGGAAAACAGATCAGAGTATCACTGGCATAATTTCTAGATGCAGCAAAGAGCAAAACAGACTAGACATGGAAGATAGAATGCCTGAAGAACATTGGACCGAAGTTTGCAACATTAGCCAGGAAACAACAGAATATCCCCAAAAGAAAGAAAACTAAGAAGGCAAACTGATTGTCTGAAGAGGCGTTCCAAGGAGCCTAGGAAAGAAGGAAAGCGAAAGGTTGTGCAGATAGGAAAAGATTTGTCCAACTGAATGCAGAATTCCAGAGGATAGCAAGAAGAGACAAGGAGAAATTCTATAACGAGCGATGTAAGGAGATAGAAGATAACAAAAAATCAAGATATCTCTTCAAGAACATTAGGGATCTCAAAGGAACCTTTAATGCCAAAGTGGGCGTGATAAAATACAAAAATGGTACAGTGCTCCAATTATCAAACAATTGAAATCATGTCACATGCCAGCAAGATAATACTAAAGATCCTACAAGTTCAGCTACAACAATATATAGACTGGGGAAATCACCAGATTAGGTACTATAGGGGAAGCATTATATATGTTTACTTTAGAGCTCAATAACAGGGCCCTCCATTCTGTTACAATGTGTTAAATTGTTTTTATCTTGTACTTAACCCCTGTTTAGCACTACAGAATATGTTGGCGCATTACAAATAAAGCATAATAATAGTAATAATAATACCCTAAGATGGTTGGTACCCATTAGCAGTGCCAGTGAATGAGGACCCCAGTGCAAAATAATGCAGGCACCCTCCTTGCAACTTTTTACTTATATGAGTCAATAAAAAGCCAAAAATGCATATTCATGGTCAGATCCCTTTTCTATAAAGCTAATTATCTCCCCTAATAAATTGAGTATCTTACCGTACTCCAGGCCACTGTCACTACCCTAATGTGGACCTCTGTACTTTACACCGCTTTCACCATCAGTAGCTCTGCCACTGTTGATACCTTATGGCTTTACAACGCAATAAAAAGGCTAGGCTAATTAGTTTTAAACAGCTAACCTAGGGATCTATCACTGACATAAAGGATCACCATGGTATCTAAATGGCGTTCCTTAAAAAGTCTGCACGATAACCCCTGAGATACCGACCACCATGGTAATCTAATTTAACCCCTAACTATCATTGGTGTCCTTAAATGACCCCCATGGTACTGAAATTAACCCCTTTGTAACCTAAAATTAACCCATGAAGTGCACTACACTACACCTAATACACACAACATAACCCCCAATATAGTAATGAAAATAAAAAAAATACATCAAATATAAAAAACTAATATTACATAAAATAAAAAAGATTACCAAAAAAAAAGTTACATAAAAAAGAATTACATTTAAAAAAAATTAAACCTGTAAAATAAAATTGAAATTAATAATATGTAACTACCCCAAATGACCATCCAGCGATGATTACAGATGCCCTGCTCCTCACTCTTCTGCCCTGGATTGGACAGGCTTCCTGTGTTGGTGCCCAAACAGATCTATGTGGTGGGGGTTAACATTTTGGTGCCATGGGGGTCCTTTAAGAACCCCAATGACATAGGGGTCATACTTTATATGTCATGAGGGTCTCAATGAACTCCCATAGTTATTTAGATGGGTGATTGGGGAACACAGATAGGGTTCGAGCAGTGAAGGGGATCCCAGTTTCCCTAGGAGAAGTGGTGGCGAAAATTAAACTCCATATTCCAAATGGACTAGGGATTTGTATAGTAGCAGAATTATATTTGCTTCCCTTGCTTCTATACCCTTCTTAATACTTGCTAATATTTTATTTGCATTTGCAGCTGCTTTTTGGCATTGAGCACTGTTACCTATGTGGTTGTCCACAAGTACTCCCAAATCCATTTCAATATCAGATACCCCTAGATTTGCTCCAATACAAATTGCATGGATATTTTTCCTTCCCAGATGCGTAACTTTACATTTATTTGTATTAAATCGCATCTGCCACTTAGATGCCCATTCCTCTAATTTATGCAAATCCCTTTGGAGGGAAAGTACATCATTATCTGATTTAATTACCTTCCACAACTTCATGTCATCAGCAAAAATTGAGACACTACTTTCCAGTCCCACTTCTAAGTCATTAATAAATGTTAAAAAGGAGAGGACATAATACTGATCCCGGTGGAACCCCACTTACAACATTATTCCAATTGTATTATGTTGCATTTACCACAACCCTTTGCTTCCTATCTTTTGGCAAGCTCTCCATTCATGAGCAGATATTTACTGCAATCCCTTATCCCTTAGTTTGCACAATAATCTTCCATGTGACACTGTATCAAAAGCCTTTGCAAAATCCAAAAAGACTACATCAACTGAGTTGCCTTGATCCAGGTTTCTACTAACCTCCTCATAGAAACTAATTAGATTTGTTTGACATGACCTATCCCTCATAAATCCATGTTGACCCCTATTTACAATCTTATTCAAATAGACATAGTCTTGTATATTGTCCCTTATTAACCCTTCTAAAAGATTTCCCACTACAGAAGTGAGGCCAACTAATCTATAATTCCCCGGATTTGCTCTTGCTTCCTTCTTAAATATAGGTATCACCTCTGCTTTTCAGCAGCCATCTGGTAGCGACCCTGAGTTTATTGAATCTTGAAAAATTAAATAACAATGGTTTGGCTAGTACAGAACTCAGTACCATCAGTACCCTTGGGTGTATTCCATCAGGACCTGGGGCTTTTATTAACATTTATTTTTTCCCACCTCTTTTGGACTTCTTCCTGCGTTAACCAATTATTTGGTGAAGGTAGTGTAGCCCCATTATGTTGCAGTGTCCCAATCACTGGTACCTCCCTTATGTATACCGAAGAAAATAAACTATTCAGCTCTTCTGCCTTTTCCTGGTCACTAATTATCAGATGGCCTGTTTCACATTGTGATGTTCCTATAGCTTCCTTCCTGGCCTTCTTCCCATTAATATATTTAAAAAATATTTTAGGGTTCGTCTTACTTTCTTTTGCAACTCATTTTTCATTTTCTATTTTAGCCAGTCTAATAGCCGTTTTGCAGACCTTGTTGTTTTCCCTGTATTTACGTAAGGCAGTCTCTGTCCCCTCTTGTTTGTATAATTGAAATGCATGGTTTTTACTCCATATCTTAATCTTTAAGTAATTGTTAAGCCACACTGGATGTGATTTACTCCTTTTACTTTATTCCCACATGGTATATGCCGATGTGTATGTATATTTAGTAAGGATTTAAATGTTGTCCATTTATGTTCAGTATTTTTACCTGTCAGTTCTCTGTCCCAGTCTTTACGTTGTATTGCTGCCCCTAGACCGTTAAAATCTGCCCTTTTAAAACTAGGAGTATTCGTTGGCTGCTTACAGTTTTTTTTTTTTTTTATTCAATCTCAAATGAGACTGTGTTATGATCATTGTTTCCCAAAGGTTGCCCTATTTCAACATTTGATACAATATCAATATTATTTGTGATAACTAAATCCAAGATAGCTTAATTTCTAGTAGGTTCTTGTATAACCTGGGCCAGATAATGATCTCTAAGTGTACTCAAGAACCATCTCCTCCAGTTTATTTAAGGGTAGTTAAAATTTTCCATTATTAGAACTTTCCCATGCTTAGCTGCATTTCCAATCTGTAACAATAATTGCATTTCCGTACTTTCAATTATATTTGGGGGTTTATAGCATACTCCTACCAATATTCTTTTGGAATTCGCTGCTCTGCTATTTAACTCTACCCACAAACATTCAACATTACTGCTAGTTCCAGCATAAATATCTTCTCTGACTATAGACTTAACATACAGACAAATCCCTCCTTCTCTATTACCATTTCCCCTTTCTTTCCTAAATAGGTTATAACCATCCAGATTAATAGTCCAGTCCTGAGATTCATCCCACCATGTTTCAGTAATGCCTAATAAATCCCATATTTCATTAACTGTTAATAAGTCTAACAGTTCCATTTTTCCTGGAAAGCTTCTGGCATTAACAAGCATACACGTTATGTTATGAGTTTGTAGTTTTGAAGTGCATGCCTCTGTACTTGAGTTACTTACTCATCATGACGTCGGTAAAACATGGAGGTTACAATTAACCTGCAATTGTAGGCTAAACATTAATACATGCAAATAAGTAATGTATGCTGATCGGGTTAATCTTGAAATACATTAAAGCATCTGTTTACGTCCATGTGGGTGGCCTGATATGTATTAACCCCTTGATTTCCAGGAGCGATATAACACAGAAAAAAAATTAACAAATATTTTTTTTTTATTGCAGATGTGAGCTTGAGACTGTTGTGCAATTAATTCTAATGCCTTTGTAGTACTCATATAATTTCTTTGTTACATTTGCCATTTACGAGTTTAAGGCAATTGTGGGCTTGTTGAATTTTTGTGCTTGAATGGATTTTGCTTCTATAGCACTGGTAACATTTACAGGCTTGAAAAAACAATGGAGAAGATAGGACAGAGTTACTTATTTGACAACGCTTTTGACAGTGCTTTTGAGCTTGTCACTGGCAATTGGAATGCAAGTTGCTAAATGTAGGCAATTGAATATCAGTAACATTTATAGGCTACATTATGGGTTAAAGTAATTGTGATTTTAGCAATTGAATAGGGCTCATATTTTGGAATGCTGATGGGATAGAAGGATTTGCTGTTAAAAATTACACCTGGGAAGCTTGAAACAAGATGATAGTGGCTGTTAATACAGTTACAGGTGAAGCTCAGCTTAAAGCTCTTCCCCTGTAAAAAGTACTAATGATAAAAACATTAGTATCACTGAAACAAGCTATTAAAGGGTCAGAACAAGTGCTTTTCATGTTAAAACTATTTTTAGTACACTATTAATTAACATAAAAATACATCGCAAACAACAGCAACTAAAAGTTTTAGTCAGCAAATATAGTTTACCTCTTCATTGGCAGTTGCTAAACCCTATCCAACCTCTCTCATTGTCTTGAGCATTGCTGAAAGGAAATGAAAGATTTCAACTGAGATGACAATATCAGATGAAATATACAGCAGTGGCCTTTAATGAGGTAAAGATTTGTGTTGCTTCTGACTGCACATGTATTTTTAATATTAATCAATGGTGAACTATAATAACATGAAAAGTAGATGCACTGGCTTTTTAAATGTATCAAACCCAATATGCTGCATTCAAGGCAAATGAATATATCCAGCTCTGAGTAATAGATATTCCGGTTACTATACTGGAATTTTTCCCTATTTGGATACTTAAGTACACATAAACTTTCTACTAATTACTCAGAACTTGACTAGATAGATAGATAGATAGATAGATGTGTGGGTGTGCTGTATGGTGATGGGAATTGTGCAAATAAACCAGTAGCAAAGAATGCCTATGACCACTCACAGTATATAGAAGTCATTTGTCATAAAGAAAATACAATGTATTAATGAAAATAACAGACTTCACACCTCATATTAATATGTATTTCCATAGCTAATACAAAACAAACATAAATAGATGATAAAACCTAAAAAATTTATATTGCAAGTATAATGAATATTTATCTTAGGCAATAAACAGTATGCAATACAGTATATGCATAGTCCAATTCTTTATAGATTCCAAAATATGATTAGGACAGTTCCATAATAATATTCCAAATAGAATGCATTGGTGCATATCTCATTTATCCAAAATGATGAGCATTTGATCTTTGGCCACCACATTTTAAAGGCGCTAACGCTGAAGATAAGTGAAATTTTATATAACACATCAAACTGCAATCTGTACTATGTGTTTGTTGTGGGTAAAAAGAATACCACATCCATCTATTATTTACATTACATGGTTGTCCTTTGGTCTGGCTATTACCATTGTAAACACACACAAACACTTATAGGGCCTCATTCAATTCGGGGCTGTTACATGCAAGTAACTTCCTGATTTGCTACTTTTGAGGTGCATGCTGGAGTAGCTCTACTTTCACTCAGCTATTTAATTGGCTGGCGCCGCAAGTTAGTCTCCCTTCCCGCTAATCGCAAAGAATGCATATCGGCAGTAAGCATTTGTGGGCCTGATCATGATTGCCGCAAGGCTGTATCTCGTGTTTCAAGCCCGCAAACTCGGAGCACTGTAAAAGCAAATACAAATTCAATCCAGCACTGTAAAGCACTGTAAATTATGGTGAACACAATGGGTGACATTAGGATTAAAAGCACAACATTCTCAAGCTTGCACATCGGCAAAATCAAATACTTAATTTCATGTTTAATTTCCATTGAAAGTCCTACGTGCCCGTAATTTGTTATTCAAGCCCGTAGGACTTCAATGAAATATGGAGGTTGGATTCAAATGTCCTACGCGTTTGGAGGTTGAAGCCTGTAGGACTTCTGATGGAAAATAAACATGAAATAAATTATTATACTTTGGCAATGTGCAAGCTTGATAATGTTGTGCTTTTAATTCTAATGTCAACCATTGTGTTTGCTATTATTTACAGTGCTGGATTGATTTTAAATTTGCATTTCAAGTGCTACGATTCATAAGAAAGCCCTTTGCGACACCTCCTTGGTACAAGTAACCTGTGGTTCGATTTTAGCCAATTACGGGCTTGACGGAGGGTAAATCGGAGCAATTGAATAGCGTACACAGATTTTTTGCAGTCGCAACTCTTGCGGCGGTGAAAGATCAAGGGCTTTGAGGGAAGTAAGTTGCGATTGAGCAAATTGCTAGAAATCGTAGCTTGCAGCACTTAACTCGGTTGGAGCCAGCAAACGGAAGGCAATTGAATAGCAACGTAGCTTGCGATCACCATTTGTGAGCCCGGATCTCAAAAACATAGCAATTGAATGAGGCCCATAGTAGGCTTCTAACCTTTGAAGAGTTAAATCATTTTTCTTTTGCAGAAAATACGTTTTGAATTTATAAAATAAACTCAAAGTCTGATAAGCATGTTTTAGCAAGCTAGACTCGAGCCAATGTTAGATACGGTAGACGTACAATCTAAACCTTCAGCATGCTACACTCAAGATAGCTTGTTCCGAGACATACACGTCTCTTAAATGTTCCATTGTTCTGAATATAACATTATCAAACACATGTAAAATTAGCACACAATTGTTTAGTTTCTTACCAAAAATTAGTTTGCGGACACAATTAGAACAGAGGTCACATATACTACCTAATAATCAATATTAATACACAGCACTAGGTTGACCTCCAGTGCATAGAACCAGGTCTACACAACATATTTGTGTAATATTGATAATTATGTATATACGTTAAATAAAACAGAAGACATCATGATTGGTGGAAATATAACCCGTAACAAGGGAAAATAGGGGGTTTATTGAGGAGAAGGGAGGAAGGCGAGAGGCTGGTGGGTCTGTCATTCGAGGTGCTGGTCTGTCTGTCAGTTCCTGACATAAACATTTGCCCTTTTATCTTTCCTCTGTGAGTTTTAAATATACCTATCTATACTTCCAAGGGATTACTGCTAAACAAGTGGAGGAGCAATCCTATTGACCAAGGATCCACTTTTTGCTAACTGCATACTGGGTAAAGTATAGACAAGGCTCTATCATCTTCACTTTTATAATAGAATTGAGATAGTCCTCTTACTGTCTTTCTGCTACAGTTGGCAAGCTGATTACAACCTGACATGGGATTTTGGGGGTCATGGGCCGGACATGAACCCCAAACTGTTATTGTTTTTTATTTGGTTCCACCTTGTTAAAAACAGACTGACTGCCTTGATAAATTAATTGAAATCAAGGTCATTTAGCTTGCAATTTCAGATACATAATCAATGTTGATACATATTGCTTCAATATATATTTTTATATTCTAACTGCCATATTCGTGGTTATACCATATTTGCTATAAACTGCTTTCATAGAGACATATACTCTGGTTCAGGGGCGGAGTAACTGGTGCTCGCTCCTCTGTGGCCTCTGCAACCCTCAAGTGGTCCCCATGGTCCTCTGTAGCCCCCACAGGTCCTCTGTGGCCCTTCTGTGGCACCCAGCGGGCCCCATGTGTACACCTGGGCCTCCTGTTGTCCTCACCACCTCTTATGGTCCCTGCAGACCTCCCTGGGGTCCCCTGTGGCCCTTGCAGCCCCTTATGGCTTACTGTGGACCCCAACAAGCTCCAGGGGCTCCCAGTATTCCCTGAAGGCCCTGTGGCCCCCACGGATCCTTTGTGGTCCCCTGTGGACTTTTTGCGGTCCCTGTGGCCGCTGAGGACCTCCCGTAGGTCACCTGTGGCCCCTTCAGCCCCTTATGGCCCACTGCACCCCCCCAAAGGTCCCAGGGGCCCCTTGTGTCCCCTGCAGCTCTCTGTGTTCCCCCTCAGCCTCTCGTGGCCCCTCGGGGGCACCTGTAGCATTCCGCAGCCCCCTGTGGTCCCTTGTACTCTACCTTGGACCCTGTGGCCCCCGCTGACATCTGCAGCCTCCCTCTGTCTTTTTTGGCCCCCACTGTCCTTGATGGCCCCTGTGGCTCCCCGCAGACCTCTGCGGCTCTCTGGCCTGCCATAGCCCCTCCTCCCCCCAGGAAGTGGAGTGCAGCATTGGGCAGATAAGACATTATTTATAAAGATGTAAGTAGTCCAGGAAAGAAGGACAGCGAAAGGTAGTGGAGATAGGAAAAGATTTGTTCAACTGAATGCAGAATTCCACAGGATAGCAAGAAGAGAAAAAAAAAAACATTCTACAATGAACGATGTAAAGAGATTGAAAAGGATAACAGAATGGGAAAGTCAAAAGATCTGTTTAAGAAAATTGGGATCCTAAACGGCACCATTCATGCCAAAGTGGGAGTGATAAAAGACAAAAATGGTAGGGACTTAACTGAAGAAGATCAGATAAAGAAGTGGTGGCAGGAATACACTGAAGATCTATATAGGAAGGATCTCAACAGCAGTGACAGCCTCAATAGCTTATCCAAAGAGCCAGACATCTTGGAGAGTGAAGCAAGATGGGCCTGAGGATGTCTTGCTGATAATAAGGCTGCAGGAGGTGATGGAATCCCAATTGAACTATTCAAAATTCTACAGGATGATGCTGTGAAAGTGTTGCTTGCCTTATGCCAACACATTTGGAAAACTCAACAATGGCCAATAGGCTGGAAAAGGTCAGTCTACATCCCATTCCCAAAAAAGGCAGTGCCAAAGAGTGCTCCAATTATTGAACAATTTCACATGCCAGCAAGGTAATGCTTAAGATTCTACAAGCCCGACTCCAACAATATATGGACCAGGAAATGCCAGCAAGCCGGGTTCCGCAGAGGAAGAGGCACAAAAGATCAAATTGACAATGTCCGTTAGATAATAGAGAAAGCAGGAGAGTTCCAAAAAACATGTACTTCTTATTCATAGACTATTCTAAAGCATTTGACTGTGCGGATCACAATAAATTGGGTCATGTCCTTAAAGAGATGGGCGTACCAGATCATCTCATCCTCCTAAAGAATCTGTATGTCGACCAAGAAGTCACGGTCAGACATATTGTAGACATCTGATTGTTTATCCAAGTGTGATAAGACTTTATACTCTACATATCATTTCTATATTGCACTAACCAAAAATCTAAAACTCACACTGTGTTTGACTCCTACATTGCAACATAATTTATTAATTGTTAACCTATTATTCAAAGGATTGTGTTCTTTGATGTTATGCTGTAACTATGTGATTATCATGCTTTTAGACAACCTAAGTAGTTTCCTGCCAAAGCCGTCCATTTTGTGATGTTAGTTGCTGATAACTTGCCTTATTTCTGGATACCAAATATGCCTTAATAAGATTATTATACTCTTGTGCTAATTGCCTTCTTGCCAGAACTGAATCTAGAAATTGTGTTGTTATTACTTTAATGATTTTGTATTTGGTTCATTGATTTTCTATTGTAGTCTATCTAAAGATCAAAGTTTACCAAGTTACTTACATGCAATTGTTCATTCTTGATGTTAATTATTGCCCCAATAAATGCTATTCTGCAACAAAGTGTATACTCATCCATAAATTGATCATTGAACTCAAAAAAAATTAATAAATCAATACATTGTAATATTTTTGTCATATCAAATTGCATGAAGTGTTACACAGAGTCACATTTGCATTACTACACATGGGGGATAGAATTTCAAACAATATGCATACAATATGTATTATAATATATTTTACTGTAAATGACCTTATCCATTATACCATAACATTAGAATAGGATATACTCGCCTGCCTCTTGTAACGTCAAATCATAGGAAGCACAAAACTACTATCTCTTCTTCTAAACAGCCCTTAAAATCTGATGAACAGATTATGGGAAAATAACATTATTGTTCAAAACCGGTATGACAATTCAACTGCTGCTACATATGACTTTTCAGATAAAGACTCTGAAGATAACATAAATTATTTTAGTACCGTATTTCAAGTACGAGATGCAGATGTATGGTAAAACTATTTTATTTTTATTATATGTGTGCACAGGTTTCATAGACATGAAGCAACTAAATTAGAAGGATGTGTGGCACTTCCACTCCAAAACCATATCGAAATCCATACCTGCATGAAAATCAACACAAATATCACTTCCTTACAGAAAGATTTTTAAGAAACCAAAGACAATGAGTTATACAAAAAGTATATTTTATTTCTTCAGAATAGACTTTCCTGTGCCAATGATTTGTTTCTCTAGTCCATTATCATTGCCTCCTCTCATGCTCTTCTACAGCAGTTTTCAAGAGCAACTCAACCCTTCTTTGGAATTACACTATCCTCTAGTCTCTGAATATTCATTAGTTCGCTCAAAACCCTACAACCTCCTTAAATCCACTATTTATTTCACACCAGGCCATTTTTTCTCGTTCTCTCACAACTCTTTCTTCCTATAACATCTATCCATCAAGCAGTCCCCCACTTCATGTTTCTCTGATTTAATGGTCTATGATTGTACACTCTCACAAAGACCAGGGCCCCCATCTCCTCCTGTACCATGATGCTAAAAAGTGCCAAAATCCCAATCTGATTGGCTAATGCACCTGTCAATCTTTATTTAAACCAAACACAAGGCGCATATGCCTTTAGCCAATCACAATGGGATACACCCCCACGGGGTAATTGCTAAAAAGTTTGCACCTAATAATAATAATATTAATAAAATTCAGGAAGTGGTAGGCAGATTCCAGTGACAAAACTATTTAACAACTCAACTAATTAAGAAAGCATTTATTTAGTAAAAATATATGATTGTTGCCACGTATAATAGTAGTGTTTCACTATATTCCATTTTAAACCTAATATGCAAAATATACTGCATATGAATGTAACTATTATTAGATACATCAGAATACCCTTAAAGGGTACTATACTGAATAACATATTGGAGAAAGTATTTAAATATCAACCTTCCTTTATAATATTGCTGTAATTTCACAGAAGTTTTATCAATTTCTCCTGTAGTTATGGCTTCCCTCCCTTGTTGTCTGAATGCTATACATTGTAAAGGTATTTTAATCTGTATATGCAGTTCTCCACTAAATCCCCATTTTTATAGCATGTTATTTTCAAGGGCTGGTCTTTGTAATGGCAAAAATATTTTTAAAATAAATAAAAAACACTTTTCACTGATTAGATACTGTGAGAAGAAGAAAATCCTACATGTAGCAGATAGAGCTTGCAAGGTGGTTAAACCCCTGTCCGTAGCACAGTAAATGCAAATAAAAAAGCTATACTGCACTTTAATATCAAGCTTGCAAATCTGCAATCAAAAATTATTTTTTAAACGTTTTATTTCCGTGTTATATCAATCTCGGTAATCAAGGAGTTAATACATATCAGGCCACTTACATGGACTAAAACAGTATCGTCATTCATTTTTATTATGTTATACATTGCTGGATTGTGAGTCTGATCGCATATCGGTATTCTAAACGCTAATTGATTGATGTTTAACCTCCATCTTTTACTGACGCCATGATGACGGTCTTATTTACTATTGGCTGTTTCTAAATCTGTATTTACGGCGACCTTCCTTAATTGATCATGATCATGCTCTGAAATGCTACTTACTGGTGGATGGTTTACGGTTTAGGTTTCTTGGCCAGGTAGTTGCAGGCTTATTCAATTGAATTGCTCTGTAATTGTAGCAAATGTCAATTGAATGAGGCTCCATGTGTCCTACTCTGTGGCCATGAGTTAATACATATCAGGCCACTTACATGGACTAAAACAGTATCGTCATTCATTTTTATTATGTTATACATTGCTGGATTGTGAGTCTGATCGCATATCGGTATTCTAAACGCTAATTGATTGATGTTTAACCTCCATCTTTTACTGACGCCATGATGACGGTCTCATTTACTATTGGCTGTTTCTAAATCGGTATTTACGGCGACCTTCCTTAATTGATCATGATCATGCTCTGAAATGCTACTTACTGGTGCATGGTTTACGGTTTATGTTTCTCGGCCAGGTAGTTGCAGGCTTATTCAATTGAATTGCTCTGTAATTGTAGCAAATGTCAATTGAATGAGGCTCCATGTGTCCTACTCTGTGGCCATACTGCCACATTCTAGATATTTGTCTCTAAGGTCATAAGGTCTCTGTGATATCAATTATATCAGTTTCTGGTTGAACGACAGATATTGTACTGATTAGCACAATTGTGGTTGATGCTTATCTTGGCATCTTGTTTTGACTTCAGGACAGAAAGTAGTTTACAGTCAGTTTACTCAACTTTTAAAACTAGATATAATCTGAAAATGAGGAAGAGATAAAATGTTTTTAAAATTTAAACTTTATTAATCTAATTAAAAACAACATCAAACCACGCTAAAAATGAAATAAAAACCAAAACAGTTGCAAGTCCAAATGTCTACAGTAGAATCCCCAAACCAGCAATAATCACTTATGGGCTACTTGGACTTTCTTTGTAGCTAAGTAAACAAGTTTTAGATCTGCTGAGCAGAACGATTACATCCATGTATTAAACTTCCCTGTAAGGCACAGAGTAAAAAGAAAAAAAAAATGAAAAACAGCCGACAAAACATATCTACAGTATATCTTAACCTATATGTGTAGAGAAATGGACACTGTGAGGCAAAACCTTAGAGATTCAGATACATAAGTGGTTAACATAGGCCACACTGTGGTGAAAGAGGTAACATGAACTCTACAAATGATCACAAGTGTCTCCAAAGGGAGAGAATCGGTGAAAGATAATAGGTTAGATACGAACATGAATAGTATTCTCATGTATAAGGCATTCTTTTAAATGAGAAAAAAAATATAAAGAAAAAGTTGGCTTTTGGAAGTGGAAGAAAATAATCATAAGAGGAATCAATAGATGCATAAAGACAGCATGTGGTTAGATTACAGCCAGACTGTCTGGGTCTGAGGTAGGAGATAATAAATGGCGTTAAGAGATTAAATTAGATTTAAAAAGTTTCCAGTCACTACAATCTCAACAGGACAAACATGTAAAACAATGTACTCATTTTCTTTACCAAAGGCTGGTTTTGTTGTATGTAATCAAAATTACTACATGTTTTAATGTAATTCAATACAGTTTAGATGCTTTAGCAATTGCTTAAAGGGCCACTATGGTTAACTTTTTTATTTTGAATAACAAAACTTAACAAAAAAAAAAATGTTTTAAAAAAGTAAAAAAAACTAAGTTCATTTTCACTTTTATATGAAATTATTCTTTACTGTAGGCTTTCATGTTGGCTGATTCCTGCCTCATTCCTTGCAATATTCCCAATGAGAGCAGGGAGACTGCAGTTCTTCAAAAAGTGGATATTTTTAATTTATGAGCACAGTGGCCCTTTAACCAAAGAGACAAAGCAAACAGTTCAGATCCATGTTCTACCAAGCTATCAGCTTTTGTTGTGATATTAACTACTTACAGAAAAAAAACTAATTATTAAGAGCAGATGCACTTTTGAAGATATGTTGCATCGATAAACATTTTAAAAGTTTTAACAATGGCATCTGCATATCTATTTGGAGATTTAAACGAACATAAAGTTGTTTATTTTGCCCACATAAATTATTCATTCAAAGCTGTTTATCTAGAACTTGGACTTCTGTTTAAAAAAGAACGTACTTTGCAACCTACTCTTTCAGATTCAACAAAGAATAAAACTTTCTTTTCACTGTCATATTAAGTCCTGAAATATTAGTCAGTATCTTAACGGAAGAGTTAGCTATAGACAGGATGTTAGATAAGAGACGAGACAAGGACATGCAATATCAGTGTTGCGTGCGGGTGGCTTTAGTCTAGCCATTTATAAAAATACTTTCAATATTCATTGTGTATGCACGTTGGGTACTGGGTGATAACACAGCGAAGTCTGTGTTCAATCTAATGTGAACAAAGCATTTTAAATGTGATTAAAATAGTGTAAAATTATTTTATTTCAATCCTTAATTATTCACTAGGTTGTCTCCAAGAATTAAGTAGAAATGATGATAACACAAACACATACAGTTTAAACCTGTTTTTAATTATGCCTTTCACCAATCATGCTACTGAATGCTGAAAACACTCAATATTGTTTTCTTGTTCCTTAAAATAGTTGTAGCTTATTGGGGAAGGGAGGTAAAATTGTGGTATATTTTTTAGGGTCTTGAAGATTCGGCAGCAGTGGAACAATATCTTGGATCCCAGTAGAGAGGAGAGTCGTGTCTTTTGTGGAATCAAAATGAACAGGAAATATCTATATCCCAAGAACTTGACATTTCAGCCAAGATCCCAAGTCTCATATCTAACCCTGAGCATTTCCGATACGCACACATTTAGTACAGGAAGCATTTGCATTTCTTAGCGTTTAACCCTTTGATGTGAGCCTTTTTACCCTTGTGCTGAGCACATTTTTATACAATCTGTTTTTATTTTTATATGTAAACGTCAAGTTCAGTGTTTTTTCTGTAACATACTCATACAAATGTAGGAGTTACAGTTTCAGATTCTAAACTTTATTTGGCAGTTTACATTGCTATAGGGAATACAATGCCTAAACTGATTGCATCCACTGTATGTCTCGGCAATTCAATGTTAACTGGAATCAGCGAGGCATGAGTGACTGAGCCAGTGCAGTGTTGGCGTTACATCCCCCGGGTTCAGTACCGCACCAACCGGCTGAACTTACCAGTGTGAAAGTGAGGTGTGAAAGTTGCTGCTGCTAAAACAGCCCTCACTGACAAATATACTTAGCAGAGCATCCTATGTGCAGCTAATCTAGGCCTCTTTTAATAGTTGCTAGGACCTCTCAACATTGGTCAGAGCTGGTCTTTGACCACATAGAGGTTAAAATCACTGAGAAAGCTGCAGACTATCAGCAGCGAAACGCGTTTGATACACTTTTTATTGCACTTATCAACTGATTGTATCAATCTGGATTTGAATTTTTTGAATAAAGAAACATTCTTTTAAATCACCACCATGAGAATTCTTATTTTGGCACAGACTTCAGGCCACACGTGTCATAGACACGCAATACTACACAAGGGGCCCAGGTTTGAGGCCTGTGGAACACCCATACGTAAAGATTGTGCGTTATTTGGAATTCCCCCACCCCCCCTCCGTCTAATTCCTCTTTTAATAGTAACTCTCAAGCAACCAGAAACTACATTTATCCAGCATCTACTAATCCCCTAGGGTGCCGGATAACTGAGAGTCTACTGTATATGATTTAAAAGGAAATTTAGACAATTGAGTGCAATACAGCAGATATTGTGAATGTATTACTTTGTGGAGTTGGGATAATAGTTTGGCTATACTAGGATGTTGCACTCTCTTTCTTCTTGTATTTTGTAGTTTTGGCAGGTTGGCACCAAGTGAGGAGCTGCAAGTGAAGCCTGAGTCCCAGACGGACTTATACTTTATTTGTAAGATTTTTATTATTGCAAACTTTAAGCTCTTTTTTCGGTTTTATGTTTGTTATAGTATTTAGAATCAGTTATTATAAACTGAAGAACATAATGCAAAAATGCAATGCTTTATAACTTCTGTGATTTGGCACAAGGAGGATACAGAACATTGAGGCTGGTTTGCATTGCACCAAAGCATAGCTGCGGAGGACTACTGTCACACGACCTCCACATCCAAGGGTTAACTACAGTCTGATTATCCCAGTTTTGTTTATCTGCATTTGTGACTTTATGCTGATACATGCCTACATGCACAGCTGTCTAAAAAGGAGAAGAAAGTGCACGGCCCTTTATCACAAGATTATGTATATTTGTATACTTGAGTGTCTCTCCATCACAATTTTAAAGGGACACAGCAAAGGTTCCATATATGGTATAAGGTAAAACTATAAGTAATAACAAGTATTTCATAAATTTATGATAGTTAAAATGAATTTTTGTACAGTAAACATATTCAAGTTTGTATTGTTTAGCTGTCAATTCGCCTTTATGATTCACCAAGCATTTGTGCCCACTATAGCCTGCAATCTAGCTTCTCAGCTCATAGTATGATTAACTAAAGTTTCTTCCCCTCTATAATACTTAGCTCATCCTGGCTGATTGCAGCTCATCATGAGTTATCATGGTTGGAATGTGTAATGGGAGTGTTATGGGTATGTAGCCTGCATCTACCCATGAAAACCCATGTTCTCCAAATGTATTAAAACGTAACCATGATTTTTCAACCATGCATTAGCAGTATGTTTTATATTTAAATAAAATTATATTACCTATATTCATCCATTAACATACAACATCTGATGCTGGATATATAGTTATATTTGCATGCTGTATATTAATAGTTAAATAATAGTTTTATAATTGTATTTAAATATAAAATATACTGCTACAGAGCGGTTGAAACCTGCAATATGAATATCAGCATTGTTGGTAGTAAAATGTTTTAGACCTTCATAGAGCCTAAAAGTGTAATCACGTGGACCACCCATGGCACCTAACATTTACATATTACTATGCATTAACTCCTATACCATGGGGTTTCCTGTGGACCCCCAGGACACATAGCATTAATACCTATACCATGGGGTCCCTGCAGAACCCCATGGTATACTATCCTGTAGCCAGGAACTACCATATGGGTCTTTAAGGACCAGAATGGCACCCTAACAACTACCTTACCATAGGTGTCCTTATACACCCCTCCCCCTCCCTGTGGAGGTCCACAAGGAAACAGACAATCAAAGAAGAGACTATTAGTTCACATTTTCTTCTCTGATTGACTGTTTCAATATACAATCAGAGAAGGCTAACAGTAGAATAAAACCAATTTCAAATAATCAGAAAAGGGGGAAACAGAGCCCTTTTATTGGTTAAACGCTAAGCAATGAGCATACAAAGATTTGAATCTATGCATTCTGATTGTTTGAAATTATAACCAAACAGAAAGGGTGCATATTTTAGCCAATAAGCAGCCATACAAATTAGTTTATAAAGTAAGAGAGTTTTCAGAAAGCCATTAGTTGGGGGAATAGCACCTCAGAAGGAGGAGCTAGTTTATTTATTTTTAATTTTTTAAGCAGCAGTATTTTTTTAAGTGGAGGTCCTTTCTGTGGCATGAAGAGACAAGCCAAGTTTCTTCACACAAGAAATATGAGCACCAATTTCTTATGAGGACCAGGGTGTCAGTGATCATCGCTGGAAGGTCATCAAAGTGAGGGCAATTATAATTTCTATCCCTAACTGGTGTCGATTTTTTTATATTTTTGGCAGTTTATCTTTTTTATTTTAATTTTAATATTTTCATTATTTTAGTTGCAATTTTTTTTCTGTAGGTTTATTTTCTCTACATTTTTTATTATTTTATGTATTTAAGTTATTTATTTGGGGTGACAGTGGCAGGGACTATAGGCATCCTTGTGGGTTCCCATGGGGGATAAGGTATATGCGGGTCAAGTGGGGCATGGGCTGGGGTGGTGGGCCTAGGGGTCATGGGCTACTAAAACAAAATACAAACAACTGAGATTCAAAAACAAATTAATTAGGTTGCATTTTATAAATATATATGTATATATATATATATATAAATTAAAAAGTACATTTGTACATATAGTACATTTGTGTTCACATCTTGAATGTCTAAAACAAGTAAAAAAAAAATTGTTTCCTGTTCAGAATTCTGAGAAATACAGTTATTACACTGCATTCTGGGAAGCTGAGCAGGGACATGCAAATGTACCCACAAATGTTTTGCTCTTCAATCCATAACCATTTTAAACATGGCTTCCTTTAAGCTTATGCCCGCTGCATTAAACAGTTTTTTTGCAAAGCGAAAGCCATTTCAAGGTTACTACCTGTCATCAGCCTGGGGCCGGTTCCTTAGCTTGTGTTGTGGACCTTATGAGTAGGTAGTTCACCACAACAATCATTTAATATATGGTGGGCAAAAGAGCGATAGAAGCCCTCCACCGTACAGTAGTACAGTAAATAATACATCTGTGTTCATATTTGAATGTCTAAAACAAGATAAAAACTTGTTTTCTGCTCACAATTCCAAGAAATACAGTTATATATAGCAACGTAAGAGGGCCCAGGGAGGTTTAACGCAAAAACGAAAAATTGGAGGCGGGTGGGGGGTCCAAAATGGATTTTCGCTCCGGGGCCCTTATTTCCCTAGCTCCGCCACTGCCTTTAACAACAATATTTTTTGGTGTAGCCCTATGTACTCCAATAAAAACAATTTCAACCACTACATGGCTGTTTTTTTTATGCCAATAAAATGTTTTTGTAAGGGATAAGCATTATATTAGTTCCATGTTCCTTTAATTACCATTCCATATTAATCATGATATTTTGCCTATACAGTCCTGTATATATTTGCTCTGTATTAACATATATTGTCAATTATGTGAGCCAAAAGATAGTTACTGATTTTCCCTTTACTGCAGACAAGGGCCCTCATTCATTTGCAATTTGGCCAATTTAATAGTGCTCTAAATAAGCACATAACATATTTTTTTTAAAGAAGTTTTTAGTTAGTAAGCATCTATCCAAAAGCAAGGTTTTTACTAACTAAAAACCTCTTTAAAAAAAATATGCTATGTGCTCATTTAGAGCCCTATTCAATTGGCCAAATCGCAATTGAATGAGGCCCAAGGGCTGTATCTTTCTAATATCTAGAAAAATATATATATTGAATTATATGTATGAAGACTAGCTTTATTATTATTTATAGCAGCTAACAGTTTTTTTTTACTGTGTCAGTGCTGTTATGTATCATGTAACCAAATCTTGATCTGACAAAGTTGTCACACTGGCATACAGTCATCTGTTTTTTTTTTTTTTTTTTTAGAAAAAACTATTACTCAGAACTTCTGCGTAAAACAATTCACCAAAAACATTATAGTGACGTTTTATTGGATGATTCCAACTAAAAAAGAGCCAGTACAAAAAACAAAAATATATATGCATTACAATCGTACCCCGGTACTCGTCGTTAATGGGTAAGTGGAGAAAAGAGATGGGATAAAACTGCATACAGGTTTTAGCAAGTACGACGCGTGCCGAGTTTTGAAGCCGACTAGTGCCGTGGTACCACTGTATTGTTATTATTATTATTGGGGCTGCTCTACAAAATATCCAAAATAATACTTTTTTATCAAATAAAGCAAAAAAGGACAAGTCGTCCTCACTAGTTTTCTAGTATTCGTCCACCACCACATTTAGATGATACTTTATACGTGTACAGCAATGAAAACATCAACTTTGCCTACTGTTAACTAACATGTTTACTCAGAGTTTACAGTTTTGCTTTTACTTTATTTCACGGTAATAGTACTACTATGAGTCATTGTAATGAATTTTGTACTAATGTCACACAAGTAGGATGGTGTTTAAAACTATGTGTAAGATATGTTAGAATATAACTTAGTTTATTAGTAGGCACCAGGTGGCTCAGGGGCTAGATATAGCCTGCAAAGTTTAAAAAGCACATTTCTCATCCATAGTGTAGCGTTTATTTTCTCTACTCATGTCAAATATATAATTTTCTCTTCAAGGGATATGGAGAATGTCTGTATTTTACTAGGTATATAAAACCTGTGCATTTTATGTGTTTTATTAAGCAGCAATCAAAAGATGTTTCTGCTTCCTAATATCATGCAAATAGTCCCTGTATGTGCCTACCTACTGCAACATATGCCTACACAGACTCTGTAGTTCTTGATGTGCAGTGTAGTGTCCTAGGGCCCTATTAAATTGTCAAAATCGCAATTACCGAAGCCGTCATCTAGTCCTCAAAAGTTATTGATAGTTAATTGGCCTCCTCTAGGTACCCACAATCAATTTGCGAGCTACAGGCTGAAAATTCCTATGGTGTGTGGGGCATAAAGAGTCCCTTTCAGGGCAAACATTGTCCCTCCAATGGATATATGGACTGTACAAATGGAAATAGACTCATACAAATGGATTTATGGACTGTATCTGGACTGTTATTTCACTGTGAGCAGGGTGGTCATAATTGTGGATGCATGTGTTAGGGTTGCCCTGCTGGCACGTGTGAGTTTATAAAAATTATTGTTGCATTGATGGCATGTGTAGTTATAACTGTGTGATATGGTTGTTACCAGGGGAACTCAGAATGCATGGTCAGTGGCCCTTGGGTGGTATCCAGGAGAAAGGGGTCCACATTTTGGGGTGTCGGGGTAAAATAACACCATTCCTCCCCTGTTTTCCTAAAACCATGCTCAAGTACTAGGACGGTCAGCACCAGTTAATATTGCCTAGGATATTATGGGAGTTGCATTGCAAATGCCATCTTTAGGATTTATGATATCCAGGGGCCCTATGGATATCTGGGTACATGGACTGGTTTTACCCTGTTGCCATGAGTTATATATGTACTGTTAAGTATAGGAATCCCCATATGATGCTTTGTATCCAAATGACAAGTTTCCTCCAAGGAATATAATAAAGCCTTTCTCCTGAATCCTTTAGGGAATAGGGTCAGAGTTATGGGGTGCAGGTTGGAGGTGTTTGAGAAGCATTCCAAGGTTCAGATTTATAGAATTCCAGGAAAGTTAGTTAAGGTTAGAAAGGGAAATCTAATTAAGCAGTGTTCTTTCCTTATGACATATGGTATCTGCCACTTTGGGAACTTGTCACATAGGCTTGCCATCTCTGACCACAGGCATGCTTTCATCTCAATGGGGGGGGGGGGGGGGGGGACATAGTCACAAAGGCCCTAGACACATTGTCTTCCTCCTTAGTTATTCAGCCCCTCTGGCATAAAGAACAAAGGGAGTCATTTGTTCATTAATGTCCCAGGCACCAAGGGGTTCAATAGAAATGCTGACATCACTTAATTGACAGGTGGGCCACAGGTCTAGGCACAAGATGTTCTTCTTGATCCTGCCCTCTCTTTCATTCCTCACATAAATAATAAATTCACTCACCAAATAATATCTCTAAAATACATCACTATCTTACACAAGACACAACTAAAATTCTAATTCATCCTCTCATCATATCTCATCTTGACTACTGTAACTCAATCCTCACTGCACTAGATTTTCCTCTTATCTCAAGTCCTTCAAAATCTCACTCAAAACATATCTATTTCTGAAGCTTATCACCTTCATACTTAATGCCTAATGTATTTATCACCTTTCAAATCACTTAGGGCCTCATTCAATTGCTACTTACTACAAAAAGTAGTAGTAAGTGGAGATCGCAAGTCACTTCCCTATTCAATCGCCTGTTACTTGCAGGCTCCGATCGGGTTGCTTACTGCACGCTACTTTCCCTAACTTTACTTACAAGCGCAAGTTACTTCCATCAAAGCCTTTGATCTTTAACGGCTGCAAGAAACCCAAATTGTTATTCAATTGCTCTGATTTACCCTTCCGTCAAGCCCGTAAATGGCTAAACATGAACAACAGGTTACTGAGAACAAGGAGATCTCACAAAGGTCTTACTTTCAAATCGTAGCACTAATTAAACAAATAAAAAAACAATCCTGTACTTTCATTAGAAGTGAAAGTGATGTTTGGTCGACAAAAAAAAACTTTATTTCATGTTTAATTTTCGTCATCAAGTCCTACGGGCTTCAACCTCCAAGCCCGTAGGACTTTGGAATCCAACCTCCATATTTTATTGATGTCCTATGGGCTTGAATAACGAGTTACGGGCTTGGAAGTCATTCAAGCCCGTAGGACTTCGGATGGATATTAAACATTAAATAAAGTATTTGATTTTAGCGATGTGCAAGCTTGAGAACGTTGTGCTTTTTATCCTAATGTCACCCATTGTGTTCCCCATCATTTACAGTGCTTTACAGTGCGGGATTGAATTTATATTTGCATTTACAGTTCTCCGAGTTTGCGGGCTTGAAACATGAGTTACAGGCTTGCGGTCGCAATCATGTTCAAGCACGCAAATGCTTACTGCTGATAGCAGGGTTTGCGATCGGGACTAACTTGAGCGCCTGGCCAAATGAATAGGTAAGTTAAAGTAGAGCTACGGCGCAAGTAGGCCAAAAGCAGCAAATCAGAAAGTTACTTGCATGTAACAGCCCCAAATTGAATGAGGCCCTTAGATTGTAAGAGCCCGATTCAAGGGAGCTTTCGCAAGTTACTGTAGCCCTTAAGTGATGTCACAAGGTAATTTGCTATTCAATTGACTTCTTTTTGCGGGCTCCGAACGGGTTATGAGTTACGGCCTTGAAAACTTTGCGATGGTTAAACCCATGAGTTACCATGGCAAATCACTATTCAGCTGCTCCAATTCCCCAAGCACGCAAATGTTTTCACACCCGTAAATGGCAAATGAAGGAGAAAATCCTATGAGTGCTAGAGAGGAGCCGCAAGTAGGTTAAACACCTATCCGTATCACTGTAAATGCAAATAAAAAATCAATACTGCACTGTAAATAACTGAGAAAGCGATGATAGACATTAGAATTAATTGCACAACAGTCTGAAGCTCGCAAATCGGCAGTATACAAGATTTTCTTTTATGTTTAATTTTGGGGTTAAATCGATCTTGGGTATCAATGAGTTAATACATATCAGACCACCCACATGGACTGGAACAGTATTGGCATTCATTTTCATAATTATGTATTTTGCGGTTTTGCGAGTCTGATCGCATATCGGACCCCCAAACCTAATTGATTGACATGTAACCTCCATGTTTTACTGCAGTATTACTGATGGTCTAATTTTCTATTGGCTGATTCAAAACGGGAGGTTACGGTCTTGCTTAATTGATCATGTTCCTGCCCTGAACTGTTACGAACCAGTGCATGGTTTACGGAGTCGGCTTTGGGTCAGTAAGTTGCGGGCTTGAGCAATTGAATAGTTCCGGAATGGGAGACGAACGCAACACATCAGCAGACATACAGCGTTCATAGTGTAAGTTGCGGGTTTGCAATTGAATCGGACCCTAAGTTGCAAGTTTTAAATCAAAAAGGATGCTTGGAATAGTACTCTATATGCAAGATTCTAAGGTCAAACACAGGGCTCTCTTTTCGTTTTAATCTGTATTAATATTCCTTTTATGTTTTATTTCATCCTATGTGTGGCCCTGCAGAATATATTGACACATTATAAATACTAGATAATAATAATAATAAAGGAGGCTTGTGGATTGGCTAAGGTGACTTTTGCTAAGGGGTGTGACTTGGTGAGTGCTGTGCATAAAAATGTTGGATCTGTAACTAATATGCAGTTCTCAGTGTGATCATACATAAGTACATGTGTGCTCATTATTGAGGGAAGGATTAATCCTGTTCATAGGGGTTAATAATTCTGCATCTGTCTAAAAGAAGAGTTATAGCCTTTAACTCTGTTGCTCTCCCTGGGGATTCTCGTGTTCCTGTGTTCGTCCTGATGGTACAATACTGGTCTGTTTCCATCTCTGCTAGCATGCATAACAACAAGAACCATCACGTGCCGCTGGTTATTCTGTTTATCTGATTCTGCTAGTTGGAGGTGATCTTGAATGCAGCATGTGCTTCAATTGAAATGTGATAACTGTTAGTGTCCATATTAATGTAAATAATGGAAAGATCCTACAAGACCCCATTAAGAAAGCCCCACTCCCCTCTTTCCACAATTTTTCTCCCATCTCTCAACTCTCTCCACTTGCATCCCATCTCTTATGATCAACTCCTGACATGCCCTCACCTCCACTCCAACACTCATTTTGTAGGATAACTTTTTATCTAATTGCCTTGTCTTTCATGGCCCCATGGCATTCTCTCCTCCATCTTTGTTGCTTTGGTCAGGTGTCTCCTTCCTCCATCAGGTCAGATATACAACAGCTTCTTATGTTGCAATTTAGATCTGATGGAGTAAGGAAACATTTGGCCAAAGCAAGACAGAGGAAGAGATAACTGCAGTGCCCACCCATCTGCATTCATCAATAGCATGATACTTTTATGGTGCATAATGCAGCTGTGTCTGCTGTCAGGTGACGCATAATACCAATACATGATGCCTTTCTCTGGTGTTTGACATCTGGTCAACTGGCATGTTACCGTACCTCTCCAAACAGGATGTTGTTCTTCACTTAGCAGCATATTCCTCCTAATTTAGACTGCAGACAGTTTTGGTTTCATTCTCTGGAATCACAGCTGGGGTATGTGTTTGTTCTACCCACTGCTCTAAATGAAAATTAGAAAAACAAAAGTTCCTTTTTTTAAATCTTGTGATTCACACATGATTGACGTTAACTGCTCAGAGATGTCCCATTAGGATTATATTTCCGTTACAATCATGGCTGACCCAAATAATTCATTTATATTCCCTCTAAACAAATTACAACAATGCATTTTCTAAAAAATGGAAAAAAAAAAAAACTGGAATACTATAATAGATTACTTTAATTTAGAAAAAAATGGGCCTCATTATTTCAAGCTGCTAATTTCATTTATGGGCTGTATGAAGGCAACTCCGGTCTTGAAATTTGCAGCAGTTCCACAGCATTTAAATTGAACAAGCCCACAGCTAGCTGGCCGAAAACCCAAACCGTAACCCATGCACCCGTAAGTGGCATTTCAGAGCATGATCATGATCAATTAAGCAAGGCCATAACTACCGATGTAGAAACATCCAATGGTAAATGAGACCGTCATCCTGCCGACAGTAAAACATGGCTTGTAAACATCAATCAATTAGTGTTTTGACTTCCGATATGCAATCAGGCACGCAATTAAGAAAATGTTATAGTCCACGTGGGTGGCCTGATATGTATTAACTCCTTGATTCCCAAGATTGATATAACACAGAAATTAAACTTAAAAAAAAAATTGTTTGCAGATTTGCGAGCTTTGTGCAATTAATGCTAATGTCTTACATCGCTTTCCCTGTATTTTAAAGTGCATTATTGTTTTGTTTTTTGCTTTTATAGTGTTATGAACAGGTGTTTAACTCCTTTGCGAGTCCTCTCCAGTACTGGTCGGATTTTTGGCTACATTTGCCATTTACAGGTGTGAAAGCAATTGCGGGCTTGAGGAATTGTAGCAACTTATTATCGATTTTCGATTTTAGTGATTGCGGGCTTGACAGATGAAAGGGTTAGCTGTGTCGGAGTTACGATTTGACAGCCCGTAGGGATTTTCAGCCTGTAACCCACAAATAGATTTTGGGTAGCTAAAAGAGGCCAATTTAATAGCAGTAACTTTTGGGGGCTACACTAGGGCTACAGTAACTACAAATTGGACACTTTAATAGGGCCCTTTATATATAATAATAACAGATAAATAAATCAAAATCTGCCAAGTGTTTTACTGATGCATTGTTCCATATTTAGGAATGTAAATGTTTTGGGCCATGCCAATAAAGAAAATATGTTTTTTTTCCACAATTTAAGTGGCAGCAAGTGTTCAGCACTTTAAAATGTGTATAGGATGTTTTAAAAAATGAAATTCTATATGGTATAATAACATATCACACCAAAGTGTAAAAATACGTAATACAATTCTAAAAAACTGTATATGATGTATATTAAAATATCTAATAAAATGAAACAGTGAAAGTTTACTAATGTAATTAGCTTGAGTTTGTGTCGTTCATTCGTGTCAGACTCTTTGTGATCTCATAGACCGTAACGCACCATGCTGATTTACTTGGTATTCATAGCAGAGATACTGGAGTGGGTTGCCAGGCAAGTGACAGCAAACATAAAGAAATTAAATGAAAGGTGACTCTTTAATATACATAAACAGCAAGCAGATATTACATTTTTAACATTTACAAAGTGATTTTTCAATCATATTTGTTGTATGCATTTAAATGTTTTTTTTTAATGTTTTCTATGTAAGATTCCTCACAAAAAGATCACTTTTAGAAAAAATACAGTGAATATACAAGTTGTACAGTGGATATAAAAAGTCTACACACCCCTGTTAAAATGTCAGGTTTCTGTGCTGTAAAAAAATGAGACAAAGATAAATAATTTCAGAACTTTCTCCACCTTTAATGTGACCTATAAACTGTACCACTCAATTGAAAAACAAACTGAATTCTTTTAGGTAGAGGGAAGAAAAAATATAAAAATAAAATAATATGGTTGCATAAGTCTGCACACCCTTAAACTAATACTTTGTTGAAGCACCTTTTGATTTTATTACAGCACTCAGTCTTTTTGGGTATGAGTCTATCAGCATGGCACATTTTGACTTGGCAAGATTTGCCCACTCTTCTTTGCAAAAACACTCCAAATCTGTCATATTGCGAGGGCATCTCCTGTGCACAGCCCTCTTCAGATCACCCCACAGATTTTTAATCGGATTCAGGTCTGGGCTCTGGCTGGGCCATTCCAAAACGTTAATCTTCTTCTGGTGAAGCCATTCCTTTGTTGATTTGGGTGTATGCTTTGGGTCGTTGTCATGCTGAAAGATGAAGTTCCTCTTCATGTTCAGCTTTCTAGCAGAAGCCTGAAGGTTTTGTGCCAATATTGACTGGTATTTGGAACTGTTCATAATTCCCTCTATCTTAACTAAGTCCCCAGTTCCTACTGAAGAAAAACAGCCCCAAAGCATGATGCTGCCACCACCATACTTCACTGTGGGTAGGGTGTTCTTTTGGTGATGAGCAGTGTTGTTTTTGCGCCAAACATATCTTTTGGAATTATGGCCAGAAAGTTCAACCTTGGTTTCATCAGACCATAACACCTTTTCCCACATGCTTTTGGGAGACTTCAGATGTATTTTTGCAAAATGTAGCCTGACTTGGATGTTTTTCTTCGTAAGAAAAGGCTTTCGTCTTGCCACTCTACCCCATAGTCCAGACATATGAAGAATACGGGAGATTGTTGTCACATGTACCACACAGCCAGTACTTGCCAGATATTCCTGCCAGTTTTCTTCTCGTCTTTTCATCAATTTTGGAGGGAGCTCCAGTTCTTGGTAATGTCACTGTTGTGCCATATTTTCTCTACTTGATGATGACTGTCTTCACTGTGTTCCATGGTATATCTAATGCCTTGGAAATTCTTTTGTACCCTTCTCCTGACTGATACCTTTTAACAATGAGATCCCTCTGATGCTTTGGAAGCTCTCTGTGGACCATGGCTTTTGCTGTGGGATGCGACTAAGAACATTTCAGGAAAGACCAACTAGAGCAGCTGAACTTTATTTGGGGTTAATCAGAGGCACTTTAAATGATGGCAGGTGTATGCTGACTCCTATTTAACACATTTTGGAATGTGATTGCTTAATTCTGAACACAGCTACATCCTCAGTTATAAGAGGGTGTGCAGACTTATGCAACCATATTATTTTTCTTTTTTCTTTTTCTTCCTTCCACCTAAAAGATTTCAGTTTTTTTTCAATTGAGTTGTACAGTTTATAGGTCACATTAAAGGTGGAAAAAGTTCTGAAATTATTTATCTTTGTCTAATTTTTTTACAGCACAGAAACCTGACATTTTAACAAGGGTGTGTAGACTTTTTATATCCACTGTATATACAAATGTTTATTAGTGAAATATTCACACTGCTTCAGTGTCAGTTTACACCTTTAAAGGACTTTGTTGAACTGGGAGAATTAGGTGGCAGTAATAAGCTATGTGAGAATTATTTTGTAGATAATGAGTTCCCTGGTGGTCCAGTGGTTAAGATTCAGTGCTTTCACCAGTGCAACCTGCGTTCGATTCCAGTCAGGGAACCAAGTGGTCACACCACCCTGAAACCAAGCAAGATTGGGCCTGGTCAGTACTTGGATGGGTGACCACCTAGGAATACCAGGAGCTTTATGTTGTGGCCCACTGGAGAAGGAACTGGCAACCGACTTCAGTATCTCTACCAATATGTCCTGGTGTGTGATGGTCCATAAGGTCACGAAGAGTTGGAAACGAATGAATGATGCAAAAAGAAAAACATACTATACAGATATAAAAAAAAGAACTAACAGATCTGGCCAAAACACAGACTAAATAGAACAAGGTCACAACATTCCCTATTTAGTCTGAATTTTTTACTATATGACTGATAAAGTTTTGTTTAGCAATTATTAAGTGACCAATATCGGCCTATGTCATTTTGACTTTTCTTTATCAGGCACATGCAACAAGGACTGTGGGTCCCCTGAGGGGTCTACCAATGGGGGGTCTTGAAAGGTACATGAAAAGGCTAGAGTGTCAGATTAAAATCTATACTGATAATGACAATATGGAGAATGAAGAGAAAGTAAAACTGTTGGCCACTGTACTACATCTAATACTGAGCATTAAATGAATAGAGGAATTCTAACTTAACTAGCAACCCACTCCAGTATCTCTGCCATGAACACCAAGTGGATCAGCAGGATGTGTTGCGGTCCATGAGGTCACAGAGTGTTGGACATGACTGAATGATGCAAACACACACAACTTAAATGAATTGGGGAATTCTGATTATAAAATCTGCATCCTAGAATCTTACATTTTGTTATTAATCCCCCTAAATGTTTTGCTTCTCTTATTCTGATATTCCTTACCATTAGACAAAGAAGGACTATTTCACAGAAGCAAAATGTTATCCTTTGCCGAGCTAATTTATTGATATTGGCAAGTTGTCATGGTAAAAAGTGTTATGTTAAAGTAAAAACCCAATGTACAACAGAAGTTTTACAGGTGGTTACATGGAAACCAGGGGCCCTATTAAATTCCAGCCTCGTAAATAAGAGGCTTCTACTTAAGCCCTACGTACTGCAAAGTTTCTCTAACTTACAATGCTATTAAATTAGCCCTGCTGCGAGCAACGTGTGAGCTACGCAGCAGGGCCGTACGTATCTACACTGCGTAAATGTACATGAGGAGTGACAGCCTGCGAGATGATATCGCAGGCTCCCACTCCTCATCAAGTGCTGCGGGGGTCCTAAAAGGGACCTCCGCGGCAGTCCCCCACATAAGCATTGCCGTGGGGGGTACTCCAAACCCCCCCCAGGCACCTAAAATGAACCCCCCCTCAATGCGGGGGTCCCTGTCGGGACCCCCGAAGTGTCCTCACATGAACACCTTGCTGCAGGGGTCCATAGGAACCCCCGCAGCCCCCACACATTAACCCCTTGCAGCGGGGGTCCCCGATCGGCACTGATCAGGCCCCCGCTGCATTTAAAACTTTTAAATTCCCCGCCGCGGCTCCTTAAAGGGGCCGCGGCACACTATTAGCCAATCCCGGCCGCGGCACTTAAAATTAACCCCCCTCTATGCTGGGGGTCCCCATCGGGACCCCCGAAGTGTCCCCACATAAACCCATTGCAGGGGGGGTCCCCGATCTGCATAGATCAGGCCCCCCGCTGCATTTAAAACTTTTAAATTCCCCGCCGCGGCTCCTTAAAGGGACCGCGGCACACTATTAGCCAATCCCGGCCGCGGCACTTAAAATTAACCCCCCTCTATGCTGGGGGTCCCCATCGGGACCCCCGAAGTGTCCCCATATAAACCCCCTGCAGCGGGGGGCCCCGATCGGCACCGATCGTGACCCTGCTGCAATTCAATTTTAAATTTCCCGCCTCGCGGGTCCTCAAAGGACCGTAAAGGTCCTGAAAGGACTCGCACTAAAAATAATAACCCCAGGCAACTATAATTACCCCATTAACTCATGATGGTCAATCCAGACCACCATAAGGCCTAAATTAACCCATTAACTCATGGTGGTCAATACAGACCACCATAAGACCTAAATTAACCCATTAACTCATGGTGGTCAATACAGACCACCATAAGACCTAAATTAACCCATTAACTCATGATGGTCAATCCAGACCACCATAAGGCCTAAATTAACCCATTAACTCATGGTGGTCAATACAGACCACCATAAGACCTAAATTAACCCATTAACTCATGGTGGTCAATACAGACCACCATAAGACCTAAATTAACCCATTAACTCATGATGGTCAATCCAGACCACCATAAGGCCTAAATTAACCCATTAACTCATGGTGGTCAATCCAGACCACCATAAGGCCTAAATTAACCCATTAACTCATGGTGGTCAATACAGACCACCATAAGACCTAAATTAACCCATTAACTCATGATGGTCAATCCAGACCACCATAAGGCCTAAATTAACCCATTAACTCATGGTGGTCAATCCAGACCACCATAAGGCCTAAATTAACCCATTAACTCATGGTGGTCAATACAGACCACCATAAGGCTCTATTTAACCCCATCAGTCCCATAAGGGTATATTATTACCATTATGGGCCTGTTACAACCCAACATTAACCACATAAGTGCCATGATGGTCCTCAAGGACCATCATGACACTAACTACAAACACTACACTATAACCCCCAATAAACCATTTAATCTAAACTAACCCCCCTCTACACTAATCTATTAACACTTACACTACCTACCTACACTACCTACCCCCTAATAAACCTCCCCAACACTCTAATTACAAAAAACAAAAAACCTACAGTACAAAAAACAAAAAAACCTACAGTACAGAAAACAAAAAAAAATTACACACCTGAAAAGGAAAGACAGATAAACACAATACAATAATACATATAATACATTACATACATTACATACAATACATGACATTACATATAATATATTAAATATAATATATTAAATATAATATATTACATATAATACATTACATACATTACATACAATACATGACATTACATATAATATATTAAATATAATATATTAAATATAATATATTACATATAATATATTACATATAGTCCTAATCAAATACCCCCTATCTATCTAACATACAATCTATTTAATTTAAAATAAATCCTAACTATATCAAATACATCCCCCTATCTATCTAATATACAAAAAATCCTAACTACATACACAGACCCTTATTCTAAAATAAAATAAAATAATTACAGTCCTAACTACATACACAGACCCTAATTCTAAGCTAAAATCAATAAATTAAGACCACTTACCTTTAAGATGTTGCTTCAGATCACTAACCTATGGGTCAAACAAAAAAAAAAATTAGTACAAAACATTAACATCAAATAAATAAACATTATATACATTCTACATATTCAACTCACCTTTACAGCATGTCCAGTCACTGTTAAGCTCTTCCGGCGCGGCCCTGTTAAAAAAAAAAAACACAATACATGAATACATGAATACAATATATAAACAATAAATAAAATACACAAATAAACATCTAAATATACATTTAACTTACCTCCCCGCGATGTCCCCGGCCTTCTCTCCTTCAGCCCCGGCTGGGCCGCGGAACCATCCGCGCTCTAAAAAAAAATAAAAAAAAAACTAACGGAGGTCTGCACTGGCAGACCTCCCCGACGCTACTGAACCTCCCGGAGTCGTTTCCGGGAGGAAATTGGCATTGGCGGCTTGTGATTGGCTGAAAAAGCTGTCAGCCAATCAAAAGTCGTCAATGTAGGAGCCAATCAGGATGCGCAGATGTCTTCTACCAATCACTCCGTGGGGGTGTATCCCATAGTGATTGGCTGAAGGCATCTGAGCGTTGTGATTGGTTCCCATAAAGATAGACAAGTGTTTTAGCCAATCAGGGTGGGATATTGGGGTGTATCCCATCCTGATTGGCTCACTTATTGACGACTTTTGATTGGCTGAAATTGATAGACAGCTTTTTCAGCCAATCACA
Source organism: Discoglossus pictus (assembly GCA_027410445.1). Taxonomy (NCBI): domain Eukaryota; kingdom Metazoa; phylum Chordata; class Amphibia; order Anura; family Alytidae; genus Discoglossus; species Discoglossus pictus. The sequence goes on from CM050164.1 coordinate 112,685,019, forward strand.
AGCCGCCAATGCCAATTTCCTCCCGGAAACGACTCCGGGAGGTTCAGTAGCGTCGGGGAGGTCTGCCAGTGCAGACCTCCGTTAGTTTTTTTTCTTTTTTTTTTTTAGAGCGCGGATGGTTCCGCGGCCCAGCCGGGGCTGAAGGAGAGAAGGCCGGGGACATCGCGGGGAGGTAAGTTAAATGTATATTTAGATGTTTATTTGTGTATTTTATTTATTGTTTATATATTGTATTCATGTATTCATGTATTGTGTTTTTTTTTTTAACAGGGCCGCGCCGGAAGAGCTTAACAGTGACTGGACATGCTGTAAAGGTGAGTTGAATATGTAGAATGTATATAATGTTTATTTATTTGATGTTAATGTTTTGTACTAATTTTTTTTTTTGTTTGACCCATAGGTTAGTGATCTGAAGCAACATCTTAAAGGTAAGTGGTCTTAATTTATTGATTTTAGCTTAGAATTAGGGTCTGTGTATGTAGTTAGGACTGTAATTATTTTATTTTATTTTAGAATAAGGGTCTGTGTATGTAGTTAGGATTTTTTGTATATTAGATAGATAGGGGGATGTATTTGATATAGTTAGGATTTATTTTAAATTAAATAGATTGTATGTTAGATAGATAGGGGGTATTTGATTAGGACTATATGTAATATATTATATGTAATATATTATATTTAATATATTATATTTAATATATTATATGTAATGTCATGTATTGTATGTAATGTATGTAATGTATTATATGTAATATATTATATTTAATATATTATATTTAATATATTATATGTAATGTCATGTATTGTATGTAATGTATGTAATGTATTATATGTAATATATTATATTTAATATATTATATTTAATATATTATATGTAATGTCATGTATTGTATGTAATGTATGTAATGTATTATATGTATTATTGTATTGTGTTTATCTGTCTTTCCTTTTCAGGTGTGTAATTTTTTTTTGTTTTCTGTACTGTAGGTTTTTTGTTTTTTGTACTGTAGGTTTTTTGTTTTTTGTAATTAGAGTGTTGGGGAGGTTTATTAGGGGGTAGGTAGTGTAGGTAGGTAGTGTAAGTGTTAATAGATTAGTGTAGAGGGGGGTTAGTTTAGATTAAATGGTTTATTGGGGGTTATAGTGTAGTGTTTGTAGTTAGTGTCATGATGGTCCTTGAGGACCATCATGGCACTTATGTGGTTAATGTTGGGTTGTAACAGGCCCATAATGGTAATAATATACCCTTATGGGACTGATGGGGTTAAATAGAGCCTTATGCTGGTCTGTATTGACCATCATGAGTTAATGGGTTAATTTAGGTCTTATGGTGGTCTGGATTGACCACCATGAGTTAATGGGTTAATTTAGGCCTTATGGTGGTCTGGATTGACCACCATGAGTTAATGGGTTAATTTAGGCCTTATGGTGGTCTGGATTGACCATCATGAGTTAATGGGGTAATTTAGGCCTTATGGTGGTCTGGATTGACCATCATGAGTTAATGGGGTAATTTAGGCCTTATGGTGGTCTGGATTGACCATCATGAGTTAATGGGGTAATTAAGGTCTTATGGTGGTCTGGATTGACCACCATGAGTTAATGGGGTAATTTAGGCCTTATGGTGGTCTGGATTGACCATCATGAGTTAATGGGGTAATTTAGGCCTTATGGTGGTCTGGATTGACCATCATGAGTTAATGGGGTAATTTAGGCCTTATGGTGGTCTGGATTGACCATCATGAGTTAATGGGGTAATTTAGGCCTTATGGTGGTCTGGATTGACCATCATGAGTTAATGGGGTAATTAAGGTCTTATGGTGGTCTGGATTGACCACCATGAGTTAATGGGGTAATTTAGGCCTTATGGTGGTCTGGATTGACCATCATGAGTTAATGGGGTAATTTAGGCCTTATGGTGGTCTGGATTGACCATCATGAGTTAATGGGGTAATTAAGGTCTTATGGTGGTCTGGATTGACCACCATGAGTTAATGGGTTAATTTAGGCCTTATGGTGGTCTGGATTGACCATCATGAGTTAATGGGGTAATTAAGGTCTTATGGTGGTCTGGATTGACCACCATGAGTTAATGGGTTAATTTAGGCCTTATGGTGGTCTGGATTGACCATCATGAGTTAATGGGGTAATTATAGTTGCCTGGGGTTATTATTTTTAGTGCGAGTCCTTTCAGGACCTTTACGGTCCTTTGAGGACCCGCGAGGCGGGAAATTTAAAATTGAATTGCAGCAGGGTCACGATCGGTGCCGATCGGGGCCCCCCGCTGCAGGGGGTTTATATGGGGACACTTCGGGGGTCCCGATGGGGACCCCCAGCATAGAGGGGGGTTAATTTTAAGTGCCGCGGCCGGGATTGGGTAATAGTGTGCCGCGGTCCCTTTAAGGAGCCGCGGCGGGGAATTTAAAAGTTTTAAATGCAGCGGAGGGCCTGATCTATGCAGATCGGGGACCCCCCCTGCAATGGGTTTATGTGGGGACACTTCGGGGGTCCCGATGGGGACCCCCAGCATAGAGGGGGGTTAATTTTAAGTGCCGCGGCCGGGATTGGCTAATAGTGTGCCGCGGTCCCTTTAAGGAGCCGCGGCGGGGAATTTAAAAGTTTTAAATGCAGCGGGGGGCCTGATCTATGCAGATCGGGGACCCCCCCTGCAATGGGTTTATGTGGGGACACTTCGGGGGTCCCGATGGGGACCCCCAGCATAGAGGGGGGTTAATTTTAAGTGCCGCGGCCGGGATTGGCTAATAGTGTGCCGCGGTCCCTTTAAGGAGCCGCGGCGGGGAATTTAAAAGTTTTAAATGCAGCGGGGGGCCTGATCTATGCAGATCGGGGACCCCCCCTGCAATGGGTTTATGTGGGGACACTTCGGGGGTCCCGATGGGGACCCCCCAGCATAGAGGGGGGTTAATTTTAAGTGCCGCGGCCGGGATTGGCTAATAGTGTGCCGCGGTCCCTTTAAGGAGCCGCGGCGGGGAATTTAAAAGTTTTAAATGCAGCGGGGGGCCTGATCTATGCAGATCGGGGACCCCCGCTGCAAGGGGTTAATGTGGGGGTGCTGCAGGGGTCCTGATAGAGACCCCTGCAGCATGGGGATGTGTATAGGGTGCAGGGGGGAGCCTCACGCTGCTGTCTCGGGCTGTTCCGAGGCAGCACGTAGAGGCTTTCGGATCCCTTGCGTGGACTTTTTGTCCACGTAGGGATTCTTACGATATGCGAGACTCGTGCATAGATTTAAGGCTACGTAGCTCTCTCGGAGCCTATTCTCGGCCATTTTCTCGCAGTCATATCGTAAAGCAGGCTGCGAGAGATTCGGTTCTCGCAAACAGCAGGAAAACTGCCTTTTGCGAGCACCGAGAGAACTACGAGGGAGAATTTAATAGGGCCCCAGGTTTCCATTTTGTGTAACCTGGGGTTTTACAAGAAAATTACACTGAGATGTACTTTGCATTGAGTCCTTGAGTGAGTACTGGTGAAGGGCTTTGAAGCCTTCGGGTGAATTGGTGGATTTTGAAGTGTTATGGAATAATTTTGGACAATGGGAACCATTTTGCTACATTGTTCAGCCTTATCAAATTAGTTTATTTTGGATGAAGTGAGGTTCTCACATTGAAGATCGTTTCATTGGAGAGTTAAGATATATTAAGATTCGTTTTCACTTAGCTTGCTCAAAGATTCTTGTTGCAAAACAGAAGAGTAGTATTTGTACACATTTCCTTTTTCAAAGAATGTGTAATTTTAATCTGATCGCAAATCTTATAATTCTTAAAGCAAAATATGTTTTGCAACAAAACCTTACATTTCTTACCGCAAACCATATTTGGCAATATGACCAATACTTTCAAAACGAGCTAAGCAATTCCTGAAGCTAGCAGTCTACCTCTAGACCTGTGAGAGTGAAATGGTGTGGTGTCAATTTCAGTTTTATCCATGTATGAAACAAAAGCTCTAGCCTTTTCTCCTCCCCCACCCTTCCTTCTACTGAGCATTGCAAAAACACACCCCTATCATCCAGCTCTCAGGATGTGATGTAACAAACACAAAGTGTATTTTTATTCGCATAAAACAAATCTTCAAAAATTAGATTTTTCCCAAAAATGTTTTTATTCTTACATTGCTGCTACTATTGTTAATTTGGTACATACTTGATAAACAAATATCTATTTTCTGGAACTGCATTGGTCCTTTAACTGAAGCCCCCACTAATCCGCATGTCCCAATGGCCAGATCTGCTTTACACCAGAGAGTATAAATAGAGATGTACAGAATCAAGCTCCATGTCTTACCAGCACTGCACATGGTGATCATACAATGATTCAGTTGTTCTATTTCCAGTATGTTAAGAAAGGGATAAAAAATAATAATAAAGTGACAATAGTAGGGAAGCACAATTTTGGTGCGCCAGCAGATGCAACAAAGAGAAGCCATTTCAGCTAATGTACTTAAAGAGTTAAGATTGTATTCTAGACATATTTAATTAATATGCATTTTGTGTGGCCATGATTAACTATTTATTGTATTCTATTGCCATCAATGATTTGTCTATCTTTGGGTTCTTAGAATTGAATGGGAAAAAATGTCCATTACTGCTTTGAATGGTAACAAACAATGTGTTATTCTTCTAGATAAGCACAGCCACAAATGATGCAGGAACAAAGTCTTATCTTCAGTACATTACATTAGAGCATTGTTGGTTTTAGCCTGTTTAGTCAGGTCAAACCATTCATGGAAATAATAGTGTATTTGGAGAAGCTAAAGCAAATTATAATTCTAGATAACTTCATTTTAGAAACTATAAACAAAGATATGGAAAAAAGTGAGTAAAATATTCAACTATCTCCCTCCGATACACATGGTTGCCACCAGTAAGTACTGGGGTTACTGGTATATTTGTTTCATGTGCATGTAACTAATCTCAATATGCACACTGTAATCAACCTCGACAGGAACACTATGATGTAGGTTACATGCTCTGGCACTGCCCTTTAATACCTGGCATGAACCCGTCTTGTGTGCTGCACAGGGTTACAAGACATACATTTTCTTGTAGCAAGTTGGAAAAAGTTCTGTAACTCACAGAAAGACATTGTAGGTATGTTTTTGAAGCTATGTGTAATAATATATTGTTGATATCATACTGTACCTGGTAACTTAGGAGCTTACAGTGCATGTTCTAGGGGTGGCTCTTGGAGTTACATATATATAATGGGCTCTGGGGTTTCTTAAGACGCCCCTGCTGGTCCAACATACATTTAATTTTAGTTCCCTTTACTTTAGAAAGTTACAATGTTACATTTTCCCATTAATATTGCAACATAAGATCATGCTTCAAGATAAATGCTGCTCATGAGCCACCAATTGAGCAATCCACACATTGCATAGAGTCCAACAGTCACTTTAGTTTCCACCCCATAAAACAAAGCCACCTTCATTTCAGGGCTCTATCATCATCTTCCTTAGATGATAAATGTTCCAAAACATTGTTATTATCAGTAGGCAAATGTACATCTTTTACCCTTTGTATTTAACCAATTAAACTAAAATGTAACAGTAACAAGACAAAAATGTGTTTGTCACTAATACATGTACTACTTATTTTCACACATAAATTATGCTCCTGAGAAATTAATCTAAGTGATACAGAAAGTGTGCTCTACTGATGGAAAACAGTGTGTCATTAAACATAAAGCTCTGTGCCAACACTGATTATTTTTTATGACTAAGAGGGTTTCTGTTGTAAAAGAGATATAGACACAGGTGCCCAAACGGTTTTCAGTACATGGTTGGTAGTTACAGGAAGTAAAGGAAACCAGTTACTAATACAGGAATTATGAAAATATATCAGGATGTTGCTTCACAGCAACTGTAATTGTCATCCGAAGATGATTGCAGATATTAAAGTTTCATGCTAAAGTTATTATAATGATTATTAATATGCAGAAGTCAGAGTAGAACAATTCTTGGATATGTTGACATTGTATAAATAACTTATTTGCCTGTTCGGAAAGACGTTCAAAATTGTAAATAGACATTTCCCTAAACTAAAGTGTACAGTTGTGCTCAACAATTTGCATACCCCGGCAGAAAATGTGCCATTTTTGCATTTATTTTGAAAATATGATCATGCAAAATTTTTTATTTTATTGAAGGATAGTGATCATATGAAGCCATTTATTATCAAATAGTTGTTTGGCTCCTTTTTAAATCATAATAATAACAGAAATCACCCAAATGGTCCTTATCAAAAGTCTACATGCCCTTAAATGTTTGGCCTTGTTACAGACACACAAGGTGACACACACAGGTTAAAATGGCAATTAAAGGTTAATTTCCAACACCTGTGGCTTTTTAAATTGCAATTAGTGTCTGTATATAAATAGTTAATGAGTTTGTTAGCTCTCACGTGGATGCACTGCGCAGGATAGATACTGAGCCATAGGGAGCAGAAAAAAACTGTCAAAAAATCTGTGTAACAAGGTAAAGGAACTTCATGAAGATGGAAAAGGATATAAAAAGATATCCATGCCTTGAAAATGCTAGTCAGTTCTGTTCAATCACTTATTAAGAAGTGGGAAATTCGGGAATCTCTTGATACAAATCCAAGGTCAGCTAGACCAAGAAAGATTTCAGCCACAACTGCCAGAAGAATTGTTCGGAATACAAAGAAAAACCCACAGGTAACCTCTGAAGAAATACAACCTGCTCTGGAAAAGGACGGTGTGATTGTTTCAAGGAGCACAATACGACGATACCTGAACAAAAATGAGCTGTATGGTCGAGATGCCAGAAAGAAGCCTTTACTGTGCCAATGCCACAAAAAAGCCTGGTTACAATATGACTAACAACACCTTGACATGCCTCACAGCTTCTGGAGCACTGTAATTTGGAGCGACGAGACCAAAATAGTGCTTTATGGTCACAGCCACAAGCGCTATGTTTGGAGAGGGGTCAACAAGGCCTATAGTGAAAAGAATACCATCCCCACTGTGAAGCATGGTGGTGGCTCACTGATGTTTTGGGGGGTGGGGGGGCTCTAAAGGCATAGGGAATCTTGTGAAAATCGATGGCAAGATGAATGCAGCATGTTATCAGAAAATACTGTCAGGCAATTTGCATTCTTTTGCATGAAGGCTGTACATGGGACGCTCTTGGACTTTCCAGCATAACAATGACCCTAAGCACAAGGCCAAGTTGACCCTCCAGTGGTTACAGCCGAAAAAGGTGACAGTTGTGGAGTGGCCATCACAGTCTCCTGACCTTAATATCATCGAGCCACTCTGGGGAGATATCAAACGTGCGGTTCATGCATGACGACCAAAGATTTTGCATGACCTGGAGGCATTTTGCCAAGACGAATGGGCAGATATACCACCTGCAAAAATTAGGGGCCTCTTAGACAACTATTACAAAAGACTGCACACTGTCATTGATGCTAAAGGGAGCTATACACAGTATTAAGGGAGAGTATTAAGTACTAAGGGAATGCAAACTTTTGATAATGGCCATCTAGGTTATTTCTGTTATCATTATGATTTAAAAAGGGGCCAAACAACTATGTGATAATAGATGGCTTCATATTATCACTATCCTTCAATAAAAGACATTTTTTTTGTATGATCATCCTTATTTTCAAAATAAATGCCAAAATTTCACAATTTTTGCTAGGGTATGCAAAATTTTGAGCAGAACTGTATATAAATGTAAAGAATTCACATATCCTCATCATTATACACTATGCTATAAATATCGTAATCCTAATGCAATAATAATATTATCAAAATTACACTATCACAGTAAATTGTGTAAAACAGGTCCATGAGTACCACTTTGAAGTAAAGTGTAAAATAAGATGTCATAGCCCAACCAGCATTCTGACATACATTGCAGCAGACAATACGCCACCCTATATGCAAAGCAGTATTTATCAAGTAGCGAATGCAGCTATATGCCATTCAATACGCTTAAAAACACACATGCATCCAATTCAACATATATATAAATGCTAATCTGTTCTCAATTATAGGAATTTTAGGATTATTCATTTGATGATTCAAATGATGAACACTAGTTGTGTATTGAGGTGAAGTGAGGCAAATCAATGCAGCAAAGGGCATTTGCCTTTTGATAAATTGAACATTTGTTTACCCCTTCTAACAAAATAGCTCAAGACTAGCAATGGTAACGGAATAGAACAATACCTCATGCTATAAAGATGGCACATTGTAAACACAACTTTATTGCTTGTGGGCTGATCCTCTCAAACCCATTGGATACCAGACTGGGTGTGGAGAGAAGCATATCTCCTTAAGTTCAAATGTAAGTTTTGAATGCAACATTTAATTATTTTTCTTCAATACCAATTTTATCAACGTTTAATTATTAAATAAACAAACAAAACCCTACTATGTGATTATGAGAGGAGTTTTTAAATTTTACCTTCATAACTATCTAAATCAGCGTTTCTCAACCTGTGGGTCACGACCCCTTCAGGGGTCGAATTACTATTGGCCAGGGGTCACCTATCACCATCAGAAATTTGTAACTTTACTATTTTTAACTTTCACAATATATATTACATATTGTTTTTGGGATTAATCACTACGCTTTAATTATGTTACTTTTTGAAGAATGAAAATATCAGATATTAATATTTCGATTCATAACAGTAGCAAACTGACAGCGATGAAGGAGCTACGGAAATAATTTTACTGTAAGGGTCACCACAACTTGCGAGATTTTATCAAAGGGTTGCTGCACTAGAAAGGTTGAGAACTGCTAATCTAAATGGTGAAACTGTTTATGTATAATAATTAAAAGTTGTTTTTAGATCACAGTTGTTAGGTTGTATAATTCGTTCTAGGTCGAAAATTAAACGTGCTTTAAGGACAAAGAATTTTCTAACACTTTAAAAAATTGACTTTTACTTCAACAGCCTTCTGTCAAGCATTTGCCTGCTCATGCATAGTTGAGACATACAAATAAGGAAAAATAACTTACCTTTAACAAAAATGTAATACCTTTCTTATAATCAGGTACCGTTCCTCCAGATTCTCAGGGACAACAGGTAACCATCACGACTCACTGTAATGTGTAATTGAATAATGTGATTTTATTAAATGAAATAATGGTTGCATACATTTAATTAGGTATCACTTGTATTAACATTAATTATAAATCCTAAATGAACAAAACAATTAAATATATATATATATATATATATATATATATATATATATATATATATCATTCAAAATGTGTTTATGTTGGCAGGTTAAACATTGTGAAATCAGACTGAAAAGCTCCAAGCGGTTAGATGACGGATGTGAACTAAACCTATATTTTCCCTTTTTCCTAATCACCATGGTAGTAGTGTAAATAAATAAGTTGTTAAAAAGATGTAATAAGCAACAGCATATAAAATTAAATAATTATATACACAATATATGAGAAAGTAACCAACTCACTCTATATTATATTATATTAACTATGTTATAGAACCCCTCCAAAATATAAATATCAGAATTCTTAAATAAAATAAACTTTCCTAGAATAACTGAGGATCAACTTAAAGATTTAGAAAGACATAACAGATAAAGAAATACAAATAAGTATTTCAAATCTAAAGACAGATAAATCCCCGGGTCCAGATGGATTCCTAAATATTTATCATAAAAAGTTTGAATCCGTCATTATCAGGCATTTAAAAATGTATTAAATGAAGTCAAAGAACTGGGAACAACACCAGCAGAAATGCTCGAAGACGCAATAGTCACTATCCCAAAACCTGATAAAGATGAATCTAACTGTAAAAACTACCATCCCATCTTTATTTTAAACACTGACATACAACTTTATTCCAACATTTTGGCTTTAAGATTAAACCCACTGTTACAAAATTTGATCAATACGGATCAAACTGGCTTCATAAAAAATAGACAAGTTACAGATAATATCCCTGTAAATTGATAGATCTCCTAGCCTACTCTAAAGTTAGGAAATTGCCTGTTGTAGCCTTATCATTAAATGCCTAAAAGGCATTTGATAGGGTCACTTGGGACTTCATAGAGATCGTTTTAGATAAACTTGTTTTTGGCAGATTTGGATCTCATGCTGATGCATGTTAACGCTCTTTACATAAAATAAAAGCTTATGTATCAGGCCCAAGGTTGAGATTGAAAAAGTTTAAATAACCAATGGGTCACGACAAGGCTGTCCATTATTGTCTTTAACATTTTCATTAATTATAGAGCCTCTAACAGAAAAGATAAAATGTTATAAAACGATAATTGGAATAATAACAGGAAATCTAAATAACAAAGTCACAGTTTTTGCAGACGATATAGGGCCCTATGCTAATCCCTGAAAAAGCAATTACGAGTACAGCACAGTAAACCCTACATAGCTATGTTATTCAACCATTCCTAAAACATTACGAGAGAACTCCTACGGATGACTGCTCAAAGTGAACTTCATAACATAGTCGAAAAGCAAGTCATAAACCTCCATTGGGTTTTGCACTGACAATAAATTATGAGTTACTCCATTAGACCTTGACACCCAAACCCTATGCTAATACGATCCATGGTAACAAACAACCGAGTTAAGGGGTTAATACGTCACAAAACCACGTTGCCTACAAACAAATGCTCGGATACATTGTCTATAACTATATCATATTTTAACCCAAAATAAACACATTTTAACTGATTGAAGCTATAAATACAATTGTCACATCTTTAAAATAAAAATATATAACTAAATATATTAATAAATGCTTTCTGGCTTTGTCATGAAGTTCACTGGTAGCAGTGACCCATAGCAGTTTGCTTGCAATATTTTAGAGATGGGTGATTAACATAGCTATGTTGGATTTACTGTGCTGCTACGGCACTCGCAATTGATTTTTCAGGGATTAACACAGGGGCCATGGTCGATAGGAATAGACAAATAGAACTAGATTTATTAATCTTGAATTTGGTAAGTCAAAATTAAGATAAATTATTAAACAGTTATAAAATAAATTATCTGGGTCTCCCTCCAATTCCACTTCCTCTGGCTCCACTTCTACCTCCACTTAAACTTTGTAGGCTCTGAAAAGCTATCTGTATGTACAGTGAGGGAGAAAGTATTTGATCCCCTGCTGTTTTTGAACGTTTGTCCACTGACAAAGAAATGATCAGTCTATAATTTTAATGGTAGGTGAATTTTAACAGTGAGAGACAGAATAACAAAGAAAAAACAAACAAGAAAAACGCATGTCAAAAAAGTTATAAATTGATTTGCAGGTCAAGGAGGGAAATAAGTGATTGACCCCTTCGTCTTAGCACTTGGTGGCAAAATCCCTGCTGGCAATTACAGAGGTCAGAAGTTTCTTGCAGTTGACCACCAGGTTTGCTGACATCTCAGGAGGGATTTTGACCCACTCCTCTTTGCAAATCCTCTCATTAAGGTTTCGAGGCGGATGTTTTGCAACTCGAACCTTCAGCTCCTTCCACAGATTTTCTATGGGATTAAGGTCTGGAGACTGGCTAGGCCACTCCAGGAACTTTATGTGCTTCTTCTTCAGCCACGTCTTTGTTGCCATGGCTATCCACGACCCATTTTGAATGCTCAGGCTGAGGGTAGGAGGTTCTTACCCAAGATTTCATGGTACATGGCCCTGTCCATCGTCCCTTTGATGCGGTGCAGCTGTCCTGTCTCCTTAGCAGAAGAACACACCAAAAGCATAATGTTTCCATCTCCATGTTTGACGGTGGGGATGGTGTTCTTGGGGTCATAAGCAGTGTTCCTCCTCCTCCAAACACGGCGAGTTGAGTTAATGCCAAAGAGCTTTGGTCTCATCTGACCACTACACTTTCACCCAGTTCTCCTCTGAATCATTCAGATGTTCATTAGCAAACTTCAGATGGTCCTGTACATGTGCTTTCTTGAGCAGGAGGACCTTGTGGGCACTGCAGGATTTCAGTCCTTCACCATGTAGTGTGTTACCAATTGTTTTCTTGGTGACTATGATCCCAGCTGCCTTGAGATCATTAACAATATCCTCCTGTGTAGGTCTGGGCTGATTCCTCACCGTTTTCATGATCATTGAAACTCCACAAGGTGAGATCTTGCATGCAGCACCAGAACGACAGAGATTTACAGTTATTTTGCGTTTCTTCCATTTGCGAATAATCGCACCAACTGTTGTCACCTTCTCACCAAGCTGCTTGGCGATGGTCTTGTAGCAAATTCCAGCCTTGTGTAGGTCTACAATCTTGCCCCTTACATCCTTGGATAACTCTTTGGTCTTGGCCATGGTGGAGAGTTTGGAATCTGATTGATTCATTGCTTCTAAAGATAAGGTGTTTTTTATACAGGTAACGAGCTGAGATTAGGAGCACTCCCTTTAAGAGAGTGCTCCTAATCTCAGCTCGTTACCTATATAAAAACCACCTGGGAGCCAAAAAATTTGCTGATTGATAGGGGATCAAATACTTATTTTCTCTCATTGACATGCAAATCAATTTATAACTTTTTTGACATGCTTTTTTCTTGTTTATTTGTTGTTGTTATTATGTCTCTCACTGTTAAAATACACCTACCATTACAATTATAGACTGATCATTTCTTTGTCAGTGAACAAACTTTCATAATCAGCAGGGGATCAAATACCTTTTCCCTCACTGTATGTATGTATGTGTTGCCTCTTTTTTTTTTTTGCTTATCTTATGAATAGATTTTTAAGTAAATTCAATGTAAATATTTTTGTATGGACCTTTATATGTATAAAAATGAATAAAATAAAATAAAAGTTTACCTGTCACATCTGGTATTATGTGATTTATTTTAAAGGGTATTATTATTTTTTCTTAACACTATTTTTGAGATTAATGGTACCTATTCTTCTTTGAATATCATAATAGGTATATGCTATTGCTATATCACATATAATAGTTGTCAAACTACGAATCGTCATCACGCTTTGCGAGCATTTGCAGAGGTGGAGGCTCCCACGTCGGCTGCAATGAGCCAAAGGCTCATTGCAGGCGGCAAATCGCGAGGGGCCGCATTTGCAGAGGTGGAGGCTCTACGGCGCCTCACACGCGGTTACAAACACCCACACAAGCGGCACTTTACCAAAATACATCTAACACGCAATCACTATATATGGACTTACACAAAAAAACACAATAAATACATACAAAAAATACATAACAAGCTTACCCACAGCAAAAACGAAAACGAGGCTACAGGACCCTAAAGACGCAAAACACCACCAAGCACATACGGCTTTTCAAAAAAGCCGTACAAGGTACAAGATACACATTTACCAAAGTTGCAACATCATCCACAGCCGCGTACAACATACACATTCGCCGCCATTTTAAATACACACAAAAATTACATAAAAGCTTACCCACAGCAAGGGGGGCACCCAGGACCTCTGCAAGTGAACTTACACTTCAATTTAAGTCAAAATTCACGAGTTTAGACAGACGAAAGTCCCCTAAGCGAGAGAAAAAATGGCAGCTGAAAAAACGAAAATGAGGCTACACGACCCTAAAGCCGCAAAACACCACCAAGCATATACGGCTTTTCAAAAAAGCTGTACAAGGTAAAGATACACTTTTAGCAAGGACGCTAAATCATCCACACCCGCGTACCACATACACATTCGCCGCCATTTCACAACACTAACTTACACAATGAAGAAGTACACAGCTACCCTAACGGCTTTCCCTCGCGCTCGCAGCATATTAAAAATACACACTGCACACATTGCTGACACTTACACCTCAGCTCCAGAACAGTGCAAACCTACATTGTATGCTGCAGGAACATCGAAACAGATTGTCAGCTCTTCAGCACAATGCTTCCTGCATATATTACTTAGAAATAGGTAAAGTATATTAATTTATTAATTTATTAATTATTTCATTGGCATACAAAAATACATATACACAAAAAATAAAAAAAATAAAAAGTATCGCAATAAACACAAAAGACATTCACTGCGCGCCTCACCATCATTGCCAATGCTGATCATACCACACAAAATACACCAGGGGACAGCCTTTCAATAAGCGCAAAAACACATCAGACCCGACCTTACAATGACAGCAAAAGCCCCTGTAATAACAAAAAAAAAACATCCAACAGCCGCGCAATGAGCGCCAAAGGTCCTCACGGTAAAAAACATTACATTATGTCTAAAACAGCCTTCCCTGGCTTACAATTTCATGCCCGTCATTTTTTGACGGGCAATTCGCTAGTATACACATATTAGCCTTGGCGCAGTCTCAGAAAGGACTATTCTACAGCCTTGTTCTTTAAAGAATAACCCACTTATAGAGCAATGTGTTATAACTTAGACACAGTAGAAATAGTTAGTAATTATCCCGTGAGTAATTTAATTGTGTGTCATGGTCAGACTGTGCTTAATCAGACTGAGCATCTGTGACTTTGTGATGTGGTAGTAAAATATACAGTTCATTTTTAATGTCTTTTAAAAATCAAAAACTTGATATATAGCAGTCCGAGTGGGCACTATCTTATAGGGTACCTTGCTACCCTATTAAGGGTTGTCCGTTCCCAGGTGTGCATCACATCCTTTATTTTTACTTATGCCCTAAGCGATAGAGACTAACCCAGTGTGGACATGATGCTCACTGTGCCTAGATCGGTAGATCACTGAAGAAAGACAATGAGTTAGAACCCTATGTTTGGGGCTAGCGTCTTGCCTGGTATTTCTGATATTTACTGACCTTGCTGGCAGATTCAGTCCTTTGTAATGACACAATTACTCCAAAACTCAAGGGACTGCAGCCCTGCAATTGTCTTTAGACAATAGGGGATGCTATTAAGGGTTGTTTGTTCCCATGTTTCTGTTTAAAAACCAGAACCCCTATAAGTGACAGTTCCACTTTAATAGATGCAATACTTGATATTTTGTTTATTTCCCTAAACAAATCGTCATGAATTAATAGAGAACTACATGCTTAGATTAAATATTACTGTGTGTGAATTTACTGTGCGTTTTTGAACATATTGTTAATTTAGAAACAACTTAATTTCTTCTTCATGCTCAGTGGGCATTGGAACATGTATTCACATTCTTTCTCAATCTCTGTTGTTTTATTATTACTATTATTATTTACTAGCGACTTGACGGGGCAATACAATTTGAAGCCATGGGAATGCTGTTTGAGACATAATTGAAACCGTTTTCTACTGTGAGGACCTTCGGCACTCATTGCGAGCCTCAGGACCTTCGACGCTCATTGCGAGCCTCTCCTGTCGTGTACTTTTGGTCCTCTGAGAGAGATATATATTTCTATGTATATGTAGTTAAGTAATAATTAATGATTTATTCAATAAATTAATGTACTTTAATTATTTATAATTGATATATGCAGCGAGCAGTAGGCTGAAGAGCTAACAATCTGTTTGTATATTGCATCTGCATAGCATATACATTGTGAGTGTTAGTGCCCTGTTTATAAAGTGTAATGAATGTTCCAAGTGTGCATTCTAAATAGGCTGCATGCACGAGGTAAAGCCGTTGGTTTATTGTGTAAAGCGACATTGTATAGTCGTAATGTTATTAATGTGTTACGCGTCTCATGAGCATTTTCTGGCTTTTGTAATTGTGTATTTTGTAGGTCATAGTGTGATGTTTAAAGTGATACGTGTTTTGCAGTGTTTTGCGCGGTCCGGGGACGTGTAGCCTTGTTTTAATTTTTTTCTGCTGACATTTTTTTCCTCTCTTAGGCGATTTTCATGTGGCAAAAATCGTCTAAATCGAGTTAAATTTGCGTTCCAGCTCAATCACATGTGTCCTGGTTGTTGCCCCATGCTGTCTGTGATGTTTTTGTATTTTTTTGGGTGTATTTAGTGTGTTTTTCGGTTTTATTGTTCGGCCGCTAATCTTGTAAATCTTTTTTTTTTGTCCAGCGTCTCGCATTTTTTTTTTTTCTGAGTCCCGCGTCTCATATTTTACCGGCTCACCTCTCTTTGCGAGGCTAGCATCGGCTAAGTGCTACTGTTTAACGGCTCGCATAGATTTGCGAGGCTCGCAGTGATGAGCGACGCACCTCGCAAAGTGTGACGACGTCTCGCAGTTTGACATCTATTATATGTGATTTCTAATGCTCCAACATATTCTGCAGAGCTACACCGGGTGGATACAAGTCAGAACATTTATAAAAAATACAAAACAATTGAGGGCCATGTTATTGAGCTGAAAATCAAACATACAAAAGTGCTTTCTCTGAAGCACCTAACATGATTGAAAACTCACAAACATACAAGGTGAAATCATTCGTTATTTACAAAACTTTAATACAATTTTAACAAAATTTTTCCAGGAACTGCGTACATTGGCCATAAAGTCGGACCCTTCAGTGGTGAGGTTGGTTTAAGAATTTAATGAACAAAAATGATGAACAGGTGAAGCTGCTCAATGCACTGCATAACCATGATTTTTATATTTTTTGTGTTTTATAATGATTGCTTTGAATTAGAAACTGCTACACAGGTGTCAGATACTATGCGCCTCATTACATTCCAAAAATTAAAGACCAATTTAATAGAACAAGCCGCAATTACATGGCCGAAAGCCAAATCCGTAAACCATGTTAACTGTACGTATCATTTCAATGATCAATTAAGCAAGGCCGTAAGTAACGATTTAGAAACAGACAATAGTAAATGAAACCATCATCATGACATCAGTAAAACATGGCGTTTAAATACCAATCAATTAGTGTTTAGACGTCCATTATACTACTAGCGACTTGCCCGTCAAAAAATGATGGCAATAAAATTGTAAGGCAGATAATGCTGTTTTCACACAATGTAAGGCTTTTAGTCCTCTGAGTACCACCTTCGGCGCTTATTGCGAACCTCCCCCCTGATTTACTTTTGGTCGTCTTAGCACCTCTGAGGCTCATTGCAAGCCCCGCGCTGAGCGCCTTCGGCGCTCATTGCGAGCCTCTCCTCTTGTGTACTTTTGCTCCTCTGAGCATCCTCTGCGTTCATTGTGCGCTCCGCGCTGAGCGCCTTTGGCAATGCGAGTCTCTCCTCTGCCCCCTTTTTTTTTTATATAATTATATTTTTTTATAATAATGAATTACTTAAGTACTTCCTAATAGTGTATTTTGTACCTCGTACGTTCCTGGATAAAAGTCATATGTCCCTGGCAGTGTGTTGTGTGTTTAGTTTTTTTTTTGGCGGCCGTTTTCTCTCTCGCTTCAGCGACTTTGAATTGGCAAAACTCTGGCAACCTCACTCCCAGACGTCCCGGCTGTCCCCCCGTGCTGTGTGTGATGTTTTCTGTATTTATTTATTTTTTGTATGTGTTGTGTTTTTCGTGTTTCGCGGTTCAGCCGTTAAGTTCGTATTTTTTGCGGGTCATATTTTATTTTCTGTATTACGGGTAGTGTGCTACGGGTCTTGCACTATGAATTGTTTATTTGAGTTTAATGTTGTTCTGTAGTCCCGCGGGTCGGGTGTATTTTTTTTTGCGATTTGTTTAAAGTGCTACGGTTCTCGCACTGTGAATTGTGTATTTGAGTTTTCTGTTGTTCTGTAGTCCTATGGGTCTTAGGTATGATACTTAATGCGTGCAGGGTCGTAGGGATGAGCGCCTATGGCACTCATCTCCACCAGCGCAGTGAGCGCCTTCCGCGCTCCTTGCCTGGCCGCTTTGCGAGCCTGCAGTTCTAACGTTGCGTTACCAATGATTTTTGGCAATCCCGCACTGCTGAGAACTATATATGTGATTTGGTGATGCAGAACACAAATGGTGATTTCACTGTTTACCTATTACCTGTGAATGTAAAGCCCTCCTTGTGTCTCTATGTGTATACATATGTCTTTGTGCACATGTTTATAGCTGTACAACATGTAATAGCAACAATAACCTAGATACGGAATAGAGAAATAGAGGCATACATAAAAGAACAAAAAAAGATAACAGTGGAACATTAAAAGTTCAAACCACACATCAGGATTTGTGCCAGTTCACACTTTGGTCCTATGAATGAATGTGATATAAACTGCAGGTTAGTGATCAGTTGGGGAAGAATTAGTACAGCACTGTGTGTAAATAATTGTGTAGAATTATGTTAGCTTAAATATGTGAGTCAATTTAATTCAAATATATGAAGGTTTCTGTTGCTCAGAATTGCATCTAATTTTATACATGCCACCTTATGACTTCCCTTTTCATAACCGTCTGCTAAGAGTTTCCTTCTTTACTTCATCAGCATGATAAAACTATTTCCTTATCTCTATAACCACTCATTTTGCGTCTCTTCTCTGGCACTACTTTATGTTCACTCGTTGCTGCGGTATCTCAAAGTTCACTTTTGGGTGCCTTGCTTTTCTTCAATCTCGTGTTGCAAATCATAACAAATCAAATAAGGTTTCTGTGCTCTCCAGTCTTATCTCACCCTATACTAACTCAAATCCATAGCTGCTTATTCAAAATACTTTATTTGCCTTGCGATGAGCGCATTTGGCGCTCATCACGGGCCTCGCAATGAGCGCCTTTGGCGCTTATTGCGAGTCTCTCCCCCTGTCTACTTCCTCCCTTGTGCCTCATTTCCTCCCTGCGTTTTTAACCCCCTCCCTCCTATGTGTCTCTTTCCCCCTCTCCCTCCCCTGTGCTTTATACCCCCTCCCGTGTCTCTTTGCCCATCCCCCCTCTGTCTCTTCCCCCTCCCTTGTTTCCCCCAATTTCCCTCCCCTGTGTATCTTCCCCCCTCCTCTCAATCCCCTGTGTCTCTTCCGCCTCTTTTCACTCCCCTGTCTCTTCCCCCCTCTTCTCGCTCCGTTTCTTCCCCCCTCTCACTTCCCTGTGTCTCTTCCCCCTGTGTCTTTTCCTCCTGTGTCTCTTCCCCACCTCTCCCTCATCTGTGTCTGTTTCCCCTCCCCTGTGTCTTTTCCCCACCTCTTCCTCCCCTGTGTCTGATCCCTCCTCCTCTGTGTCTCTCCCCCCTCCCTCCCCTGTGTCTTTTCCCCCTCCCTCCCTGTGTCTCTGCCCCACCTCTCTCTCACCTGTGTCTCTTCCCCCTCTCCCTCCCATGTGTCTCTTTCCCCCCTCCTCTCCCTCCTCTGTGTCTCTTTTCCTCCTGTGTCACTTCCCCACCCCTCCCTCCCCTGTGTCTGTTCCCCCCTCCCCATGTCTCTTCCCCCTCTCCCTCCCATGTGTCTCTTTCCTCCTCCTCCTCCCTCCCTGTGTCTCTTTTCCCCTTCCCTGTGTCTCTTCCCCCCTCCCTCCCCTGTGTCTCTCTTACCCTCCATCCCACATGTCTCTTTCCGCTTCCGTCCCTGTGTCTCTTACCCCCTTTCCCTCCTCTGTGTCTTTTCCCCCTCCCCTGTGTCTTTTCCCCCTCCCCTGGGCGCGCAACCGGCGCAGTGCGCATGCACGGGGCTTTCTGCGATCAGTTGTAGTTGTCTAACTGCGATTTGTCGCAAGAGTGATGACAAATCGCAGTTTGACAACTATTATATGTGATAACATCCAGGCTTTTAATAATGTGTTCCATTATCACATCCCAAGCAGCTAACATCACGCTCTCTGTCAATGACTCCATTATCACAGTGACATCATGTTCCTTATCTTCTGATTACTCTGGATTCATTGTCGAGCTATAGCTGCAAAGTATAGTGAAGATTTGTGACCAGTATTTCTGTAAAGTTCTGAATGTGCACAAATGTAGTGGTATATGTGTATGTAGTTGTGTATATTAAGCTGTGTTTATGTACATAATGTTGTGTTTCTATATAGCTGGGAATGTATATATATTGTTTTGTTTGTATTTGCATTTACATTTTTTTTGTCAGGGTTAATATAGCTGTATAAGTATACAGGTATACCACGCTTAACACGCTACCTCTTTGAGTACTGATTCTCTATAGCACTCTTTTTCCCAGTAATTCCCCGCTTAGTGTTATATATTCCCGATATCTCAGTTTTTAAGCCCCCAATCCCGTTCAGCCCTTTAAATTCCGGATCAGCACTTTCCGATTCGCCATAACGCATGTGGAGAACTAAACAGTTATTGCTGTAGTTGTATTTTTGTGTGTAGGGTAATTGTATGCATGATTGAAGCTGATTAAATCATCTGTGTTGAGCTAGATACATGGAACAGTCTTCCAGTGGAAGTGATAGAGTCAAACAGTAAAGGAATTTAAGCATGTCTGAGATCGACACAGGGCTATCCTGAGCCTTAATTAAGCCAAACATTTAGATAGATAGAATTGGGTAGACCAGATAAACCTTTTTTCTTCTTATCTGTCACCAAATCTATGTTTCTATGACCCTTAAATCCTGGCCTGTCTTGTGCACTTCCGTGCTTATGTTAATACAAATTCACAATATCTGTTACAATTCAGTGTTTAACTGAAAACAAAGTGTCTGATGCCCAAAAGATGAAGTATTAGAGAATGTCACCGTTCCTATGATATTTTATGTGGCATCAGTGGTGGTGCTAGTGAGTGGAGGACTCCAGTGCTAAATAATTTGCAGTCTCCCCTTCCAACTTCTCTATACATGGTAGATGCCTACAGGGGTCAATAAACAGCCAAAAATATATCTAGGTGTTCAGAATATCTCTTGATCATCCTCATCTCTTATAAATTAAGTGACCCCTTTACTCTTGCTGCTGGAACCAGAGGGCAAAAAAACATAATAGAGGTGCTCAATCAGAGAACGGACTAACCTTAATAGGTTAGTTCTGTGGACATGTTAACCCACTCTGAGACCAACCTCTTTTAGCTCACTTGTGCCCTTCACAGGGAGAAATATCCTGTAGTATATCAGTCTGGTCCCACTCAAAAGAATGACCCAGCCCCGAAATACCAGGCAATTCTACCCTGAACAGGAAAAACAACTCCCTAAGGCACAGTGAGCAAGTACCAGAGGGCACCTACCCAGTTTTGGGCCCATTGCTTTGCACCTCTCTGCCATAGTGAGGCATATATTCTAAAATTTTGCTTCTCTAGAACCAAATCATTTTTAAAAATCTCTCCCTTACTATCACATACTTTCAAAATATGCAGACACTGTCCTTACTTTTTTTTATTTTAGCTTATATTGTTCTCAATTTCCATTGACTGAATTTATCTTTATCCATTTCCATGTTTATTCCTTTTTTATGATGATTCCACAAGATCTTCCAAAATGGATCTTTTAAAACGTGTATGGCAGCACTGGGTATCAAAAGGATAGTATCAAGGTATATAAACTATAGTTAGCTTTATCAGTTACATTTTGTTGTTAAAAATGTCATTCTCAAACAGTAAATGTACATTAAAGTTTGTCGGTTTTGTCTTTTAGACACACCAAACTCCTTTCCTTATCTTTGTTGCACATGTAAGAAGCAAACTGTTGAATGCTAAGAACAATAACAACTATTCAGTGCAAAGAGAATACACAGGAATGATTAGCAATTGGTAGGTGTTAACCCAAACATTGAGGAACGACCAGTGGTGCAGTGCACCAGGGCCCTCCCCTTTATCTGTAGTGTAGGGACTCTTTGGTGCCCCCCACTCTGGCCCTCCTGCCACCTTCCCCCTGGGAACACCTGGTCCTCCTTGGCCGCACCCCACCAACCAGAAATTGGTGCATGTCTGTTTAAAAAAGAGCACTTTCTACTGTTGCTTCAAAAGGTGGCAGTGTGGAGCATTTTAGCACACTGGGGTTGTGTATTAGGGAAAAAGATATGAGAGCAAGGGCTGCAAAGTGACAGCAAAGTACAGGTGGGTTTGGTTCTGCAAGGGGGCAGCAAAAGAGATAAGGATGGGTGCTGAGAGGGGTTGGGTGCTGTGTGGAGATAGACGCTAAGAGGGGATGGCTGCTATATAGGGATACATGCTAAGGGAGGTGAGTGCTGTGTGGGGTTCGATGATGAGAGGGATTATATATGTACATATGTGTGTGTATATGTACAGTATATATAAATGGAAAGTGGTATTGGGGGAGCAGCAATGG
This sequence comes from Discoglossus pictus, assembly GCA_027410445.1. NCBI lineage: Eukaryota > Metazoa > Chordata > Amphibia > Anura > Alytidae > Discoglossus > Discoglossus pictus. The sequence goes on from CM050164.1 coordinate 112,707,016, forward strand.
GAAAGGTCTTGGGAAGGAATGCTATTATGGGAAGGGGTTTTAGGTAGGGGAGCTGCTGTTATGGGAAGGGACCAGGGTGTTCATTTAACTCTTTCCTATTACTTCCACAGCAGCATGTTGTTTATTTGCAGCCTTATTAAATTGCGATTCTGTAAATTTAAAAGGGCTCTATTTAAGCACACAGCATATTATTTTAACAGAAGTTTTTACTTAGTGAACTTCTATCCCAAAACAAGGTCTTCACTAACTAAAAACTTCTGTAAATAAAATATGCTGTGTGCTTAAATAGAGCCCTTTTAAATTTGCAGAATCACAATTTAATAAGGCTGCTTATGTTTTAGTCGTTTATAAAGAAGAGGAAGTGGAACAGCAAAGGTCTGCAAAAAACAAAGCATGATCACCTCAAGCTGCAAAGCAGTATAGTTGGTAATGTTTTAAGAAGTACAGATGTCACAAATAAGAAACAAGCAAACTGCTTAAAAATTATATCAGCCCACAAAGTGAAATAGAAAAGTTTTGATCTTTTAACAAAGGCAGTTTACTATACTTGTGTATGTTATGTGTTTACTATACTTGTATGTTATGTCAAGGGGTTCCTAAAAGTTGTAAAAACAGCTTTTGTACAGTAAACAAGGGACGTCTTCCAGACTTCAGAAAACCCACAGTTTTACATTTTACACATTTTTTATCATGTTCTTTTATAGACATGGCAGAAAATTGTGTACTTTAGTAGAGTATATTCAAGTGCAACATTTGTAAGTGATCAGCTTGACCTGCAGTGTAATTAATAAAGCTGTGATTTAGCCCAATTTGCACAATAGGGTATGTCTGCAAAAGGAAATGAAAATGTGGCGCTTACACTGACACTCTATTTGATTTTCACATCTTTACTATACTTAGAACTGTAATCAGTATAGTATATTTTATGCACAAATTACGGCTTGTTTCAATCCACAACCTTCATTTAAAAATGAGCTAGGGGTATTAAAACAATTAGGTTTGTTAATTCCAGGGCTATTATAATTGTTTATAGTTTTCCAATAAAAAGGGATATTGTAATCCCACGTCTTCTATTAAGCATTAAGGTTTAATCACCTATGTATATAGTACAGCCCCTTCGGAATTGCTACCTTCTTGTAATGAAGGGGCTTGTGTACTTTAATAAAGCTGTGAGCTATGCCAGGCAGGGTCACCCAAGATGGGCAGGTCATAGCAGAGAGGTCAGAAAAATTGTGGTCCACTGGAGAAGAAACTCGCAACCCACTCCAGTGTGTGCTGAGATTCATAAGGTCGTGGGGAGGCAGACTCGACTGAATGACTAAACAACAACAATATATAGTACAGATGTAATAAACAAGCCTTATTAAGCTTATCAGGGGCTGTGAAACAGTTATCCGAGGCCACAGTGGACACTCTCCCATTCAAAACATACACTGCAGCCTTCAACAACGGCACAAAATACATACAGTACATAAAAGTTTGCAAAAAAATCAATAGTTGTTTCCTGATTTTAAATTCATTCTCAGTGATACTTCTTTTAAAGGGTTCCTCCTGAACCTCTTTTTCCAGAATAAAGTACTACAAATAGCACATATATATATATATATCATGAGATTATAGATTAGTTTTTGAGCCTGCAAATATATAGTCAATTACTTTAACCAAAAAAAAGATACCAAAAGGAAAACAATGCATATACAACAAACCGAAATTCATATGCATCGCATGTACAGAAGGCTGTGACAGATATAATCAAGAAATTAAATTCATGAATGCAGCACAATTAGTTTGCACCATATCTAATCATCGCTGTCTTCATATACAGAAATACTTTATGAAGCTAGCGCAAATCAGGTACTTTCCAAAGGAAGAAGCAATAGAAAAATGCATATATCCATTTTAATGACAACATAAAATACTAATATGTTTTTTTAATATTCTCTAGCTATTTAAATTATCTAGCTTTTCTCTAGCTACTTAAATAACTGGTTGGCCAATTGTATTACATATTTTTTCTAAAATAATTATTACCACTGACTATTGGCACTATTATTTGTACTATTATTGTATTATTTTATTAGTAAAGTGCCGGAATTTACAGTAATATTATAGAACAGGTAGAAAGAAAACATGATACTCTACGTAAAAAAGAGTGCACATGTATTCTGTAATTGTGCTATGCAATATATTTATAACCTAACAATATGAAAATATACAGAATCTGTAATATATATATATATATATATATATATATATATATATATATATATATATATATATATGTACAGTATATATATAAACAGTAGGTTTTCAGTAATTTAAGTTTCCAGACCCCTTCAGCACTGCTCCTTATGTAAAATAGTATCTTCATCCCACCATAAAACAAAATAAATATCTGAAAAAGAGCAGATCTTCAGTGCTTACCTACTTTGTAACAGAATAATATCTCAGAAAGTCTGGTCATGTTGTCATCAAGCTAAGAATGATTTGTAAAGAAGACACAGGAAACTATATTAAGCCACTGATTTTTTTTTTCTCAGTCTGTGAGGCGGAGCTGCAAAACAGAAAAAACTGTCAGTTTTATTATATATTCTGATGAATCACATTTCAGTGCTTGAAACAACCATTTGAGAAAAAAAGTCAAACTACTACACCATTGATTATGCATATTTATTAAGTTAGACTTAAGAAAGTGTAGTTAAAAAGTGACATACTGAAAAGTTCTCTCTTTCATGCTAAAAATATACAGAAGAGTCAAAAAAACTGTATGTAACAAAATGACAACAATGGCAGCTGTGTATAATTTGAACTGAACAACATTTTTAGAAAACAATATTTGAATTTCTTCAAAAAGATTCCATTTTGTCTGATTTCACCACTTCCTAAAAGTTTGTAACCTGAGGGATATGAGTATCTAATCTGGAGGGAGGGGTGGGGCAGGAAGGAAAAGTGTGAGGTATTTGTTGCATTTTATATAGTTTGATACAGGCCCTCTTCCCTCCTCAAGCTCAGGAACAGGCAACATGCAAAAACAAATCAAGCCCTCTTATTCCAGAAACGTAAACACACGTTTCATACAAAAAAGCTTCACAAAAGTTTTATGGTTCAAGCAGAGGCATCAACATGTATATTTGTTTTTGATTAAAAAGTACCTTTAGGGTGTTTTTTACCTTGCCTATCTATGCTATTAGTCACACCCAAGGTTTTCAGACTTACATTTTTTGTCATTGTGTAACGGTCCATCAAAACATTAAAATATATTTATTAGTTGTATTTGTAAAATCAGACTCATTTCTCTGCTTTCATAAAATATTGTAAAGTAACAACATTTCTTCCTGGCTTTAGTCATGATATCTTTATTCACTTAGCATTATTACCTTGTGGACCAATAAACTGGCTAAAATTCTTTGTTTGAGACCATGGAGCATGTAATTTATAATTGACCATGCGGGTGATAATAATTACCTAGGGCGGAGGGGTCGTGTTTTATACTGTATATATATATATATATATATATATATATATATATATATATATATATATATAAACATATATATATATATATATATATATATATATATATATATATATTACCAGGTTATCACACCTGGGTTTGTGGGAGGGTCCCCTCTCCCTCCTCCCTACTTAAACCCCAAGCACACACCTACCTGTGCACACGTCCTCCAGCGCTGTGTGTGCTCCTGCTTCTCGTGGTCCCCGTTTTGCCCTGTGAGTGCTCTCCCTGCTCCCCTCCATTTCATGTCTTCCCTTCCTTGCCTCTCTTGTTCCCACTTTCCCTCCTGGGTTCACCCCTCAGCTCCTTCACTTCTCTCTTCTGTCCTCCGTTTCTCTTCCCTTCCCTCTTTTGCCCCGTTTATGCCTTTTCTGCTTCCCCCTGTTGTCCTCCCGTTTTTCCTGCCTTTCTGCCTCCTGCCTGCCCGTCTCGCTGCTCTCTGGGCTTCTCCCACGCTCCTCCAGCCTCCGTGCCTCTCCTCCATACTCCTCCCTTCAATTCCCTTTCTGTCAGCGCGTCCCGCCCAAAATATCGCAAAATTTCGGTCTCTGACTCTACTCCAGCACCCTTCTCACCCTGCTTGCTCTCAAAGGGGCACACGGGGCACACAGGAATTCTTTATTCATTCAAACTGGCTGTATTTCTATATACTGGGTTTCTCTCTATGTATAGTGTCACCTATGCATTTATTATACTGTTTAAGTGTCTCAATATCTTTGTCGAAGCTTTATGCCTACATCACTCACCTCTAATAAAATCTTCCTTCAACTTAAGCACCCTCTTAGGATTAAATTACGCCATCACTCCTACACCTAACGATCCACCCTCACTCCTATCTATCCCACTCCTCCACGCTGCTCCCTAATTTTACCCTCTACTCCTTCGCACCCTCTCCATCCTTGCGCACCCTTTCACTTCCTTCTCATGTCTCAGTTTGCTTCTCATTTTTAACTTTTCCTTCTCACGCATTCCTTACTCTATTCCTATACCAAGCTTAATCATCTGCCACCCTCGCACCCTCCATCAGGTTCGCCACCTCAATTCAAATGTTTGCTCTCCATTGTTATCATTCTTACTGTTATCAATCAGTACCTCCATGGTGCCCATCGAGGGCTCTCCTCCTAAATGTCACCAACGAGACCTTCTACCTCATTTCAACCCATAGTGGGTCCCTAACCTTTCCTTGACTTTTCCATGTCCCATCTAGGTGCAACATGACAGATCGGGCGCAATCAGATGCTGAATCAATCCTTTTGGTCGCTGCGACTTCTCCGGCTAGACCTTCATCCGCTCCACCAAGCCCTGCTTCTCCCAGGCATTGGACAGTCCCACGGTTTATGCAGGAGCTTTCCAGCCAAGGAATTCCATAACCTGCATTGTAGTTTGGAAATTGGAGTTATTAAATCTGCTTCAATCAGTCCAAAGAGTCCAATCTGTGCCTGTCAACCCGCCAGTCGATCAATACCAGCAACTTCACCGTATGGATGTCTGGCTACGAAAATCCACCACCTGCATTGGCGCTCCTGGCCCTTCCTGCTCCACCTACCGACTGAGGTGAGACTTACAACTATTCTACCCTCCCATTTCATCTCTCCTCATCTCAGGAGGGACATTATCGAGGAAATTAACCTGGTCTCCATTCTTCTTTCAACTACTGATTTGTCAGAGCATTGTAGCTTCACCCAGGGAGACATATTGGTCAATGTCAAATCAAAAGATCCTCGTTTAACCCGCAAACTCACTGGGACGAAGTTTGTCTTGGTTTTCAGGATCTACCTTGATATACTCTGCTCTGTGCACCCCCACAGGTGCCAGGAACGTGACAAATACCTCCATCTTGGGGTGTGCTTGGCATACCGTTATGGAGGATTTGCATATTTTGATTATCATCGGTCCTTCGCCGCCAAGGCAGCTGCAGCATTCGCCCAATTCAATTATCACACCAACTGGTCCGTTCTGGACCATGACCTCTTCTGCTGCCACTTCGCTCTACTGTTTGTCAATTTTGCCAGTCCCCTTTGCACAACTCAACCTTCTGCCCAAACATCACTCCCCAACCTAGCCTTCCGTTACCAACACCTTCTGTGTCACTTAGCAAATCACATCCCCTCACACGCACATCTAGGGACTTCCTAGGCCGCCCATTGCACTACTTAGGAAGGACCCCCATCTGCAAGAATTCTAACACTCGCGGGTAAAAATGTTCTGAGTGTCGGCTACTACACGCCTGTTCCGTATGCCACAAGGTGCACGCCAAACCTATTTGTCCCTCAATAACTAACCCCAAATGACAATTAGCCCTTAATCTCCCGTTATTCTCACAGTATCTTCACGACCACCCATCTAGCCACTTCAAATCCTATCTCTTCACCGGATTCACCAGAGGGTTTCACACCGGGGTGCAAGCATTGCCTCAGGCTACCGATACATGCAATAATGCAGTGCAGGACCCTGGGGTAGTGAAGGAACTCCTAGCATCTGAGGTCTCCAACGGCTACTTACTGGATTTATACGACACTCCTACATCCCCAATATGGAGGATCAATCCTCTTGGAGTCGCTACAAGAAAGTACTCCCTCAAGAAAAGGCTCATCATAGACCTGTCAGCACCCCCCCCCCCCCTGGCGATCTCGTACCAAGCATCAATTCGTTAATCCCATCCAAGGAGTATTCACAATGATACACACGTTTCGAACCATGCACTTACCACCATTCTGTCCTACGGTTGCAGATGCTGGCTCTCTAAGGCTGATATCAAAGATTTCTTTAAGCAAGTACCAATTCAGCCCGATCTGCGGCAGCTACACAGCGTCAAGTGAGACAATGAATACTACTTTGCAGTCAGACTCACTTTTGGTTCCAAAAGCTGCCTGAAAATATTTGACCGTTTCGCCAAAGCACTTTGCTAGATATTCCTAAACAAGCTCAGATGTCCGAACGTCTTACACTATCTCGATGACTTCTTGTTCATTAAGCCACCCAACGCTTCATGTTCCAGCCTCTCCAAGGTTACATGCCTTTTTAACCAACTTACAGTCAAGACAAGAACGAAGGACCGACCTACCAACTTGAATTCCTAGGTATAATCCTAAACACTGAGTTAATGGAGTCCAAGTTACCTGAAAACAAAACAAACAGACTTCAAACGCTCATCCATCAGGCAACCATCACGACCTCATTTACGCTTAAAGAACTCCAGAGCCTCCTCGGCCATTTAAAAAACGCTACACGGATTTTACCTTAAGGAAGACCCTTTCTCAGTCATATACTATTTGATTTACCAAAAGCAAACTATCATCGCTCAATCACCTTTAGCAAAGAATCCCTCGATGACTTATTCATGTGCAAAAATTCCTGGTCGACTGGAATGGACGGTCACTTTTCCTCACTCGTCCCACGAGTTCATCACTCGAAGTCCAGGAATACTCCACGTACCACTTCTTTAAGCTACTCTTCAGTAATCAGATCAACACTGCACGCTGGCCACCTCACGCAGGTCCAGGATCTATGCTAAAACACGTAATCCCTCTTCTCACAGCTTCCAATTCCTGGAAACAGTCCTGGAAAGACCACCCGATCAAGTACGCTACTACCTCTTCACAAACATACAACATGATCAGACAACTCAAGTCCTTGGACCACTTGACCATGTCCCTACTCAGAGAAGTAGCACTACATTCCTTGACCTCTAACTTTTTTTCTGTACCCCTTTGAACTCTCACTTACACACTATCCTTCCTTCTATCCCCAGAATTTCGATTCATCACCTACAAACTTTCGCAGCATCAATCCTGCCGAACATCTGCCTGCCAAACTATGGAAAATAGACTTGCTCTAAACACCAAAGCGATCTATAACCGAGCTTGGCACCTCTTTTCCCTCTTTATGGCAAACTACCGCATTTCACCTCCTATCACATATCTAGCGTTCGCTAGCCACTGTCAGAACCTACCTCACGGGCGTCCAATTTCACCTCTCACAAGCTCACCTCATCACCGACTCTTTCATAGCCGCACCTCCCGTTAAACTATTCCTCAATGGCCTCACGAGGGGAGCTCACGCACCAAGTACCTCCAGACTCCCCATCACTGGCGACATCCTCAAACAAATTATCTCCTATCTCTCCCACGAGCCATTCAGTCCAAGCACTTCCCTCACTTTTCGAGCAGCCTCCACTCTGGCATTTTACGGTTTCCTCCGCCCAAGCGAGTTTACTACTTCTCCCAGCCAAGCATGCTACTAAACCAAAAATGATTTATCATTCACGGCAGACACTCTCTCCCTTAACTTGCACTCCACCAAGACAAGTATCACCCCTGTCACCGTCACGTACTATCCTACGCACGATCTCACATGCCCAGTCACCATCCTTCGAAATCTCCATCTGTCCCTCGTCCACAAACCAACTCATCATCCACTACTTTCTATCTCGAGTCATCCTCTTACTACACGTCCTTCATCCATTACATTCGAATCGTTCTATCCAGACTTGGTCTCAACCCATTTAAATATTCCGGTCACTTATTTAGAATAGGAGCAGATTCCTCAGCCTCCAAAAACCAGACTCCCGCTCACATTATCAAAGCCACATGGGACGCCATGGGACGCTGGAGATCCAACTGTTACAGCCGAACATACCCGATCCCAAAACCGGCATTTTCGAATCTAAGCCATTAAGTATTGTTAATTTTGGCCTTTTTTCCGGCCAAATTAAATAGCAGCACCTGGCATATCACAGCAGCACAGGCCAGAAAAGGGTGCAGCACCTGGCACACCACTGCTGCAAGAGGAGAGAGGGCCCAACCACAAATATATATATATATATATATATATATATATTGTGACAAACCACTTCTTTTACAGGTAGGATTGTCACCGATCTTGCAGTAACCACAGCCTTCTAGGGTATACAAAGTCCAGGACACCTTCAGCTCAGTTTTCCCTTTTTATTCAGTTTGAAAGCAGGTACTTTAAATAATAACAAAACAAACAAAAACCCTTGCTCTTACTTGAGCTCTTACTAGACAGTACTTGCTATCTGCAATTGGGTGGCTTTCCCACTTACCAATTTCCCAAACAAAAGCAATGTCTTTGCAATAAGCGCAGCCTCTCCTAGCTGTCTTTTCCTCTGCCCCTTGGAGCAGGCTGCTCTCTTCTTTTAAAGGCCTGTCTGCTAATTGAGTAGCTACAGGTGAGTGCCAATTAGCTAACTCTTAAAAACCAGATCCAAGCTGTGGTCTGTTTATACAGCAACTAGTGCTGTTGGAGCATTGGCCCCCCCTGCTCTCCAAATACTCCGCCCCAGGGACCCATACCATGTTTTGCAGAGCATCAGCTATGCATATTGCAAACTGTAACATCTCTCCCTGGGGCATTTAACTGAGAAATCCTCTGGTTGCTGTCTAGCAAATCAGGTCTGATGTATCTCCCATCAACCACTATTCCACCTTTATTCTCACAATATATACAGTAGACTCTCAGTTATCCGGCACCCACAGGGATTGGTAGATGCCAGATAAATGTAGTTTCTGGTTGCATTAGAGTCACTATTAAAAACAGTGGATGCAATCTTGAAGCTGACAAGCATTTTGGGGCATGACAACCTGGCTCCTTGTTGAGCCCTGTCAAATTTTTATTTTGTTTAAAGTACAGTATTCAATTTTTTTTGTGTTGCTGGAGTTCTATTTAACTGAGAGTCTACTAAATATATATATATATATATATGTTCAGATAAATAACCTGATATTTGTGGGAGGGTCTCTTTCCTACGGTGACAAGCGGCCAAAGGGTGTGCCTGGGAGCTAACAGTGATAGTGTCTAGCTTAGGCTGATTTATAACATGTAGGAAGCGTAAACTGGAAGTGGGTTTGGGGAATGAGGCCTCCTCACCTCATGTAGCTGGTTTGTGGCCTATGGCTACGCCCTACATGGCCTGCTTAGAGGGCCAAGGGCCGAGTAAAGTAGAGGGGAGAGGTTTATGAAAACGTAATGAAAAACAAGGCCTGCAAAGGCTGATTTGGATGCATGAACGAGTTAGGCCTACAAAGGCCGGTGTAGGCTTACAAAGGCCGGTTTAGGGTTAGTCGATTTAGCCAGAAATCCACTAAATATGGCTTTAAAAGGCTAAAGCATGACCTCAGATACTGATAAAGACAAGTTAGTGGATTTGGGGCCGGTATATGATAAGAATAACAAAATGTAGAGCATGAATACTTACCAATATGAAAGCCTAATGTAGCACAGGAATACTTACCAAGAGGAACCATAGCTCTACAGCAATGGGGATGCCCTTACAGACAAGGGAAATGAGACAGAAACAGCATAGCAGTAAATCTGACATATTAACAACGTTTAACAACAATGCCCTTGCAGACAGGAAAGGGCAAAAGGCAGCAATAAGCAGAAATCTTAACGTGGGAAAATGGTGATGTGATGAGAAGCCAGTCATAGAAATGCCCTTGTAGACAGGAAAAGGACCAGAAAGCTGCAATGAGCAGAAAGCTTACCTTGTAACATAGTAATGTAAGGAGAAAGCCAGTGATAGGCTTGCAGACATGTAGCAAAGTAAATCAGAACCTGTAACAGTGAGAGAGCTGAAAAGCATCCTGCATGCATGAACCCAGAAATGTACTGACTGTTAGGTCCCAACAGGAAGTGCTTATAAGCTTGCAGAGCCCACCTCATGAAGAGGTGGGGTGAGCTGCAGAGCCCCATCTCCGTATGGGCAGGATGGGAGAGGGACACGACCACACACACATCACATATAATAGTTGTCAAACTAAGAATCGTCGTCACGTGAAGCGAGGGGCCCCATTTGCGGAGGTGGAGGCTCCCACTGCGACCGTAAAATTTACGGACTTAGCATCGGCAAATACAAGACACGGGACTTAGAAAATAAAATATTACGACCTCGCAAAAATACGTAATTAGCGCCCGAAACCCGTGCACATGAAAACATTCAAAACACACAAAATACACACAACAAACACATAAAAAGCTTACCCACAGCAAGGGGGGGGGGGGCACCCAGCACCCAGCACCCAGCACCCAGCACCCAGCACCTTTAAAAGTGAAGTTATAACTCAATTTAAGTTGAGCTTTAGCAACAACTTTGGACAACCCGCACTGTTGACAAATATATATATGATTGATGATTATGCGTTTATGTTTTGCATCTATGCCAATTAAACATCATAGTTTCAATGAGTCACAAATTAATTGAATACAAACATTAAAAATGATTTTCATGACATTTCACAGTTAACTCATCTCTGCACCTGACTGAACACAGAGAGTGAATTCTGCAGGATTTTATCTGCAATAACATAAATTTCACAGGTATATGATTTCATGATGCCCTTTTTGCATTGATGACAGTTAATGATTAATTAATTAACCTATATTCATTTAGGCCCTCATTCAATTGCAATTTGCCAAATTGAATAGGGCTCTATATAAGGACATAGCATATTATTTTTACATAAGTTTTTAGTTAATGAACATCGATCCAAAACCAAGGTTTTCCCCAACTAAAAACTTCCTTAAAAAAATATGCTATGTGCTTATATAGTGCCCTATTGCATTGCACAAATTGCAAATGAATGAGTCCCTTAGTATTTAATTATTCATTCATAATAACCAAAAAAGAAACATTAGGCATACATATATGTTTACCTAATTAACTTTTACAAAACCCAAATTACACCTCAACATTTTCAACATTAATAAATTTACAAAATTGCACATGATTTTAAGCTTGATCTATACTTTGCTCATAGCTCTTTGTGTTTGCCCTTCTTTAGGAAAACATAAGTACCTCTTTAGGTTTACCACTGATGTCAGTTATTGATTAATTCATTATCCTATATATTTATTTATTAATGACTTAATAATTATTTAAAAAAAAAAATCTTATTTATCAATATATACAGTATATGTGCAGTGCTTTACTTTTTAATGTATGCCAATAAAAAAAATGGATTAATTTACTTCAAGGGCAAATTCAAAATGCTTTTCAAATCATTGCAATCTTGAATTAATGCTATTTAGTTTTTGCATTGAGAGCAGCTACAAACAATATGTACAATACAAAAAAAACATTACATCTTACACCTGTATTTACTATTACAGATTACAATGGCGGACAACGGAAAAGACAGGATTGAACGCAAAAGAAGAGCGGCAAAGGAAAGGAAGCAAAGGTGGAGAGATGCACAATCTCCAGAGACTTCCCAACGCTTAAGAGAAGAATACCGACAGAGACTTTTAAATAAAAGAAAAATGAGTAAGAAAGCACAAAGTGAGTGTGCTGGAGCTTCATAGAAAAGAAAAAGTAAACAAAAACATGTCTGTGAAACATTGCCTAATGATCCAATATTGCCTCATGACACTAATGCTCATATACATGACAGCAATGTAGATATAGAAAGTTGTAGTGATATCTATGTTGAGGAAGCTCAGGATACTGCTTTCATTACAGCACTAACAGTAGACACTCATTATTGTGTATTACTCAATGTTGTTTGTCAGTTTTGTGGGGCCCATCATTTTCTCAAGGAAAGACCAACTGAAGGAGACTTCATTAGTTGCTGTCAGAAAGGCAAGGTAAGACTTCCGCAATGACACACATTTCCAGATTACTTACAAAGTATCAAATTATACCAATTTAAAAATATCAGGTCTTACAACAGTGCAATTTCATTTGCTTCTATGGGTGCTACATTAGCAGAAAATGTAACAGGACATGGTCCATATTGTTTGAGAGTTTAAGGACAAATTTACCACCGCACTTCACATTTACACCCATATATTATATTAGATACAATGAAAGCTGTTGAACAACGGATGCGCTTCCAGAAAATAAACAGTGTTTGCGCATTGTCTTTGAACAGCTGGATAAAATTATGGCCAGCCACCCATTCAGTCAAGCATACAAACAATTAGCACAGGTTTGAAAGGAACATAAGCAACATGCTCAAATACATCCATTGCCAATGCCAAGAGTAAATATGGTTTTAAAAAGAGATCGCAATACTGATCAAAGACGGTATAATTTACAGTAAATGAGGTTGCCATGGTCTTTAAAAATGATGATGGTGAACCACCTTTTCATCATGATATTAAAATATATCCATGCAATGAAGACCAACCTTTTATAAACATAAATATATTAAGTTGTAGTTTGGATCCAATGACATATCTCATTTTCTTTCCAAATGGTGAGCCAGGATGGCAACCAAAATTACAATTGCAAAGTTATCCCAATAGTAAAGTTTGTATTAGAAGCAATATTTCTATGCTGGAATAAAAAAGTGTCACAAACTGCTATTCAGGATCATTTTAATCCTATTTTATGTGGGGGCAAACTCACACAACAATGGATTATTGATTCCAATCTACAAGTCGAAGCAAATAATCTAAATTTTATCAAATTTCAACAAAACAAGCTTTGCATAGAACAATATTGTGGATTGATGGATTATGTCGCTGAATTGGCTACCAACAGAGAAATTCCACTTTCCAAGAATCTCCTCGCAATATGCGAGAAAGATATAATGATGCCATGGCTATTGTCACAAAATTTGGAAAACCAGATTTATTCATTACATTCACATGTAATCCACAATGGCCAGAGATCAAGGAAAATTTGAATCTTGGCCAAAATACTTCTGACCGACCAGATTTAATGGCAAGAGTATTCAAAATAAAACTCAATTCATTAATACATGATATAACTAAACAACAGTTATTTGGAAAATGTGTGGCTTTTGTTTATACCATTGAATTTCAAAGAAGAGGATTGCCACATGCTCACATACTTTTAATCCTGCAGGAAAAAGATAAATGAAATACTGCAGAGAGAGTGGATTCAGTAATTACTGCTGAACTGCCACATCCAGAAAAATATTCAAAACTTTATGAGATTGTAACACACAGAATGATTCATGGGCCATGTGGAGATATTAATCCAAATTCACCATGTATGGAAAATAAAAAATGTACGAAAGAGTTCCCAAAACAATTTAAAATGCAAACTTATGCTAATTGTAATGGATACCCTTTGTATAAAAGAAGAGAAGGACAAACAGCTATTATCCGTGGCCAAAAGGTCGATAATAGATATGTAGTTCCATACAATCCACATTTGCTGATGAAGTACAATGCACACCTAAATGTGGAAGCTTGTCCTTCTATTAAATCTATCAAATATGTGTATAAATGTATATACAAAGGATATGATGCAGCAACTGTTGTTGTGCAAGGTGCACAAAACGAAAAGGAAATTCCAATTTTACATGACGAACTTTCAGATTATTTAGCAATGTAGCGTCTTCTGAAATTTGAGATGCATGATTGGTCACATGCTGTGTATCGATTAGCTGTCCATTTGTCACAGTCAGTTTGTTTGCTTGACTGCAGGCAATGAAAGAACTGCCTTAGCACAAAGTGAACATTGAGAAACAACACTTATTGCTTGGTTTCAATTAAACTGCCAGGACCCTGGGACCAGAACATTTTTATGCATTGAGATTCCATATCACTATGTATTTGTAAATGGCCAATGGCGACAACGAAAAAGAGATACTCATAAAATTATACCACAAATTTATACCGTCAGCCCAAGACACATTGAATGTTTCAGTTTAAGATTACTTCTTTTACATGTTCCCGGTGCACAAAGTTATGAACATTTACGCACAGTGAATGACATTGTTTATGATACTTTCCTAATAGCTGCAAGATATCAAAACTTCATAGCAGATTATACAGAATGGGAGAAGTGTCTGGAAAAAGCAGCACTATATCAAATACCAAAGCCAATCAGAGAACAATTTGCATTCATTTGCATATTTTGCAATGTACCTGATGCATTTGCTTTGTGGGAAACATTTACATTAAATATGTTTGAAGACTTCTTGAAACGATACAATGAGCTCATTGCACTCTTAAAAGCGTTAATGGAAATTCAAGAAATATTTCTTGCTCATGGATTAAATTGTGCAAGTTTTAATTTGCCTGATCCAGGATGTATAGATAACATAAATTTTCATGATTATGACACTGAGCTTCAACAACATAAAACACAAGAAAAACTGGCAACTTTAAATACTTTACAATTGCAAGCATTTCATTTCATCACAAATGCTACCGATGATGAAATGGTCAAAGATCGTTATTTCTATCTAGATGGCCCTGTACGTATCTGTACAATTGTTTGATGAGTTATATTCAAGCACAGGATCAAATAGCAATGCCATTTGCAACAACTGTTGTTAGAAGGTGGCAGAACTGTGCATAGTGGATTTAAACTGCCAGTTCCCATTTTAGAAACATTAGTGTCAGATATTCGACTGAATTCTTTACAAGCAGAAAAAAAAAAAGTAAATGAATTATCATAGATGAGGTAACAATGATGTCATGTCATGCCTTGCAATGTATTGATAGATTATTAAAAAAAGTAATGGATAATAATTTGCCATTTGTGGAAAGGTGATGTTGTTAGGAGGAGATTTTGGGCAAACATTATCTGTTGTGCCACATGGAAATAGGACTGACATCATTGAAATATGAATCAAGACCGGTAAACTGTGGAAAATATTTACACACTTTGAATTAAAATTAAATATGAGATCTGAAGGCCAAAACAAATTCAATGATTGGCTCATTCAAATTGGAGAAGAAAAACATCCACAAATACATGATTTACCCAATGATACCATTGAAATTCCATCACAAATGGTTTGCAAGGAATCACTCATATCGGCAATCTTTCTAAACACTCTTAATAATGACGATTACTCCGACATTGCAAACAGAGTGATATTAACATCCAAAAATCTAAATCTAAATAACAACATTTTAAAATTTATCAACGCACCCCAAAATAATTACAGTGCAGATTCAGTTCTGGCTGACAATAAAGATAGTGAATCTAACTTTAGTATAGAATATATTAATTCTTTAACACCATCTGGAATGCCACCACATGTTTTGCTGATATTGAAAGGGACTTGGGAGTGCTTGTGGACAACCACCTAGGTAACAGTGCTCAAAGCCAAGCAGCAGCTGCAAAGGCAAATAAAATATTAGCATGTATTAAGAAGGGTATATAAGCCAGGGAAGCAAATATAATTCTGCCACTATACAAATCTCTAGTACACTCTCATTTGGAATATGGAGTACAATTTTGGGCACCACTTTAAAAAAAAGACATTTTAGAGCTGGAAAGGTACAGAGGAGGGCAACAAAACTAATATGGGGAATAGAGGGGCTACGTTATGAACAAAGACTAACCAAATTAAACTTATTTTCTCTAGAAAAAAGGCGTCTAAGAGGAGATATGATTACCTTATATAAATACATGCAGGGTCAGTATAAAGATTTGTCAAGGGAGCTTTTTTGTGCCAAGAGGTTTTCAACTGACAAGAGGACATCCCTTGAGGTTAGAAGTAAAAAGATTCCACCTTATAGAAAGAAAAGGGTTCTTCACAGTAAGGGTGGTTAATCTGTGTAATTCTCTACCAGAGGAGGTGGTGACAGCGGATTCGATAGATAACTTTAAAAGGGGACTAGATTTATTTCTAATTAAAAAGGGAATTCAGGGCTATCATGGATAACAACTAATTAATTAATAATTAATCCGCAATTGCACATCAGAGGAGATCTTAAAAGGTTGAACTTGATGGACTGAAAGTCTTTTTTCAACCTTTAATACTATGGGCCTCATTCTATTACCGGCCGTAGGAGATGCGGGGCCGCAAGGACCGGCCGCAAGCTATTCGGCTATTCTATTCCCCTCAGGCTGGGGATTCCGGCAGGCTTGCGGCCGGTGCCTTGCTATCCCTTGCGGCTGCTCGCGCTGGAGGAAAGCCTTTGATCTAAAACGGCCGCAAGAGTTTCGGCCGCAAGAAAAGCCCGGTTGCTATTCTATTACTCCGGGAACCCTCTCTGCAAGGCTAAAAGCGAGCCGCAGCTTACTTGCAGGAAAAAGGTCCCGCTAGCACCATTTAAGCACATTATAAAGCCAAAATAAAGCCATCCTGCACTCTGAGGAGACTATAAAGTGATTGTAGGTGTTAGCAAAAATAGCACAACATTCCCCTATACTCAAATCCGTTAAAACATTTTTTTCTTATATATGTCAAATATCCATGTAAAAGGTCCAGAGTGCTTGGAGCAACTCAGATCCGGCCACGCTGCGGCCGGAAAATAAACAATTAATGTAAACACGGATTTGGGCTGATGTGCAAGCTTGAGAGTGGGTTACTATTAATCCTCATGTCCCCCAATATGATCCCTAGCATTTACAGAGCTTTACAGTGCTGTCTTGAATTTATTTTTGACTTTAAAGATTTCTGAGCTTACGGCCGGTTGCAAGATATAACGAGGTAACGGAACCCCCGCAAGGAATCGCAGCCTTGCGGCGGTTTTACGGCCGATAATAGAATGAGGCCCTAAGTAACTATGTAACTATGTAATTGAAAAAATTGAAAAAAGAGGCAATTGTCATGCTTTTGAGAAATATGAATCCAAAAAAAGGACTTTGTAAAGGGACCAGATTAATTGTGCACGATTTAAAAGATCATTTTATACATGCAGAAACTTTGACTGGTACCCATAAAGGTGAACGAGTTTTTATACCAAAAATTGATTTGGCTCTAAGTGAGAGTGGTTTGCCTTTTGTTCTTCAAAGGAGACAATTTTCAGTTATCATGGCATTTGCCATGACGATAAATAAATCTAAGTCTGTCTGTATTTATTTACAGGAACCTGTTTTTGCACATGGACAACTCTATGTTACTTTTTCAAAGTGCACAAATACAGATGATATTAAAGTTTCAATTGAAGACAACACAAGTCAGGGTGATCTATTACACAATGGATGCATTTTTACAAAAAACATGGTGTACTTTGAGGTTTTTGTAAACATAGAGAATAGTGGTTTCATTCCCAGGACAAATTTTGAGCTCTTTTTAGAGGACCACTATTTCACATATGAAACTCTATGTACAATTTTACAAAACTACAACAATAACAAAAAAAAATGGAAAAACCCCCCCAATAACAATAAACAGTGGTTATATACCATAGACAAAATTAAACGTCTGCTGGGCTTTTTTTAAGGGAACCACATGGATATGCAAAAACAAAAAGTATCGGAATATCTTGGAAGTGGCCTTTTGCCAGGATCGGCCTCACAACACAGTTATGTGGCATTTTATCACTTCTACTGTTTCAATTTTAATACATTTAATTAATGTTTGTAATGTTAAAATAGTTTTTACAAAGGTTTCATTGTATGTAATTAAGGGTTCATGTTCTTAGGAGGATGATAATTTTTTGTAAAAATTAAATGTATATTTAAATACAGAATATTGATCCAGGGAGTAATCTGATCGCCAGTTAATGGGGTAAGGAAGGAATTCATTTTTTCCCTTCTTTGATACAATTGGCTAAGTTTTAATGTTTTTTTTTTACAGTTTTACCTATGTGGTATAACAGTACTTTAAATAAAAGCTGCATGTTACAAAACATTATGTAATAGTTTGATATACTCGTTGATATAAAGTTGACCTAATGTTATGTTACTCATCCATACCTCTGTTAAGTTACTCATCCATATTGTTAATAAAAATGGTTCACTGATGTTTCAAATATAAGTTGTATGTTGCAAATTATTATGTAATTGTTTACAACAATTTATTCATACAAACTTCATCCATTGTTACATTATTTCTGCATACATGACAATTAAAAAGTTTAATATGGTTAGAAAATGATTGTTTACCAGTTGTTAAAATACAAGTTGACTGTTAAAAAAATAAAAAAAATGTATGATAAGTGTTGTATTTTGTTCTTGTATTTCTAATTGCAGTGTTATTATTATTTAGAACAGGAAGAATGGCAAAGTGAGGACTCACAGTACTGCACCATTAGATGGATCCCTGCTCGCGTTTCCCTGTGCTCGGATTCATCAGGGGAAACCCGGGTTACAGAAATGTGCCCTACTCGTATTATTTTTACAGGCGGATAGATTGTGCCTCTAATTTGTATGTGACAACTCGCAGATTGACAACTATTATAGTTGATATTTATTTAATACTAGCGACTTGCCCGTCAAAAAATGACGGTCAATAAAAGAAAGTGTTGAAATGCTGTTTGTCACACAATGTGAGTGTACTGTGTGCCTCAACTATATAGACCCCTCTAACACAGTAATGAACACATGTAATAACACTATAAGTGCCATGAGGGTCAGCCAGGACCCTCATGACCCAAAGTGTAAGCACTACACCATTTTAACCTGGTCACTTATGGGGGTCTATCCAGACCCTCATAAGCCTCTATTTAACTCCATCAGTCCCATAAGGGTATATTATGACCATTATGGGCCTGTTACAACCCAACATTAACCACATAAGTGCCATGACGGTCCTCAAGGACCATCATCACACTAAGTATAAACACTACACTGCACTATACCCCCCCCAATAAAACATTAAATATCAACTAAACAGCCTCTACACTAACCTATTAACACCTACACAACCTACCTACCTACCCTCTAATAACCCCCACCACTGTAATTACAGAAATCAAAAAAACTAAAGTCATCAAAAATCAAAAATCTACATTACATAAAATAAAAAAAACTAAAATCACCAAAAATAAAAAATGGACATTACAGAAAAAAAAAACCTAAGTTACAAAAAATAAAAAAAGGAACATTACAGAAAATAAAAAAAATACATTACACCACCCCCCAATACAGAAAAAAAAATTACACACCTGAAAAGGAAATACATATAATACATACAATACAATACAATTAAATACAATACAATTAAATACAATACACCCCTATCTAATATACATCTCCCTATCTAATATACACCCCCATATCTAATAAACATCAACCTATCTAATATACATCCCCCTATCTAATATACAATACTATCTATCTAATATACATCTCCCTATCTATCTAATATACAGTACATGCTATCTCTATATAGCAACCCTAATTCTAAGCTACAATAAAATAATTAATACCACTTACCTTTGAGATGTTTCAGCTCACCAACCTAGGGTAAAAAAAAGATTAAAAAAATTAATACAACACGTTTACATAAAATAAATAAACATTCTAAACATTCTAAATATTATACTCACCTTTCCAGCATGTCCCGTCCTCCTCCATCTTTGCTTCTGCGGCGAGGCCCCTGTTAAAAAAAAACATTACATTAGTTCACATACATAAGCATAAAACCAAGTAAAATCAACACAATCTACATTGTACTTACCTCCCCGCGATGTCTCCGGCCTCCTGGTGTTCTGCCCCGAATGAGCCCTGGAAGCATAAGCACTCTTTAAAAAAAAAAAAAAAACAACAACAACGCACATCCGCCCTGGCACATGTCCCCGACGCTAATGAGCTTCCTACGGAGTGTTCCAGAATAAAATTGGCAATGGCCGCTTCTGATTGGCTGAAAACGCTATCAAATTCAGCCAATGAGAAGACGTCAATTGTGAACCAATGAAAAAGGGATACACCCCAAAATCTCACGCTGATTGGATAACGTACCTGTCAATCTTTATTTGAACCAATCCAAAGGCTTTATTGCCATCAGCCAATCACAATGGAATACACCCCCACGTACTGATTGGTGAAGACATCTGCGCCTTCCCATTGGCTGTAATACTGATTGACATTGACAATAGCCAATGAGAAGGCGCAAATCCTTCACCAATCAGTACGTGGCGGTGTATTCCATTGTGATTGGCTATTGTCAGTGCAACCAATCAGAATGCGCAGATGCCTCCAGCCAATCACTCTGTGGGTGTGTTTTCCAATTGTGATTGGCTGAAGGCATCTGCGCCTTGTGATTGGTTTAAACAAAGATTGACAGGTGCATTATTCAATCAGAGTGGGATTTTAGGGTGTATCCCTTTCTGATTGGCTCACACATTGGCACCTTCTGATTTTGTGAATTTGATAGACAGCGTTTTCAACCAATCAGAAGGCGCCATTGCCTTTTTTCTTCCGGAAAAGTCTCTGGGAGCCTCATTAGCGTTGGTGATGTCCGTGAGTGCGGATGTGAGTACTTTTTTTTTTTTTTTACAGGGCGGGGCAGAAGAGCAGGAGGAGGAGGCCGGAGACATCACGGGGAGGTAAGTACAATGTAGATTATGTTTATTTTGTTTTTATGTATATGTATGTGTACTAATGTTATGTTTTTTGTGACAGGTGCCACGCTGGAGAAGGGTAAAAGAATAAGGACGGGACATGCCGGAAAGGTGAGTAGAATATTTAGAATGTTTAGAATGTTTATTTATTTACTGTAAATGTGTTGCACTTAGAGATGTCGCGAACAGTTCGCCCGCGGACTATTCGCAGCGATTTTGGCATGTTCGCGTTCACATTGGACGGCGAACACATGCGCTTTTGGGTTCTTCCCCTATTCTTTATCATTGAGGAAACTTTGACCCTGCACCTCACAGTTAGCAGACACATTCCAGCTAATCAGCAGCATACACTCCCTTCCAGGGCCTTCCATCTGAAGGACAGCATACATTTTAGAATCATTCTGAAGCTGCATTCGTTGTGAGAGGACAGATAGTGTAGCTGCTGGAGATTTAATAGGTAAATAGATAGCCAGGTTGTGTATTTAGCTTCCACTACAATTAATCTAATTTCAGTTGCCTGCCTGTGTCAGGCTCACAGCTTGTATTGTGCTCAGTGAAATAAAACAACACTTTTTTGACTGTAATAGATTGAATAGCAATTGCCTGCCTACAGGCATGTGTGTGAAGCATATTGCATCTACCCTGCCAACTTTTGCCAGTGCACAGTGATACGTCATATCTGGTGCAACCGTAGTGTACAGTGACATAAAACAACACTTTTTTGACTGTAATCGATTGAATATCAGTTGCCTGCCTACAGGCGTGTGTGTGTGTGAAGCCTATTGCATCTACTCAGCTAACTTTTGCCAGTGCACAGTGATACGTCATATCTGGTGCAACCGTAGTGTACAGTGACATAAAACAACACTTTTTTGACTGTAATCGATTGAATATCAATTGCCTGCCTACAGGCGTGTGTGTGAAGCCTATTGCATCTACTCTGCCAACTTTTGCCAGTGCACAGTGACACTCATATCTGGTACAACCGTAGTGTACAGTGACAGAAAACAACACTTTTTTGACTGTAATAGATTGAATAGCAATTGCCTGCCTACAGGTGTGTGTGTGAAGCCTATTGCATCTACTCTGCCAACTTTTGCCAGTGCACAGTGATACGTCATATCTGGTGCAACCGTAGTGTACAGTGACATAAAACAACACTTTTTTGACTGTAATCGATTGAATATCAGTTGCCTGCCTACAGGCGTGTGTGTGAAGCCTATTGCATCTACTCTGCCAACTTTTGCCAGTGCACAGTGACACTCATATCTGGTGCAACCGTAGTGTACAGTGACATAAAACAACACGTTTTTTACTGTAATAGATTGAATAGCAATTGCCTGCCTATAGGCGTGTGTGTGAAGCCTATTGCATCTACTCTGCCAACTTTTGCCAGTGCACAGTGACACTCATATCGGGTGCAACCGTAGTGTACAGTGACATAAAACAACACTTTTTTGACTGTAATCGATTGAATATCAGTTGCCTGCCTACAGGCGTGTGTGTGAAGCCTATTGCATCTACTCTGCCAACTTTTGCCAGTGCACAGTGACACTCATATCGGGTGCAACGGTAGTGTACAGTGACATAAAACAACACTTTTTTGACTGTAATAGATTGAATAGCAATTGCCTGCCTACAGGCGTGTGTGTAAAGCCTATTGCATCTACTCTGCCAACTTTTGCCAGTGCACAGTGACACTCATATCTGGTGGCACCTTCGATTGCACGCGCAGTGCCCAAAATTTGAAGTAGGAGGTCCGACCAAGCATCTTTTTCCATCTCCCTGTTCCAAAAATCAATGCCATATACACGTCCCCTAATAGTGGATGTAACAGGGATTAAACCGATAGGAATAGTACTACTTAACAGTACACATCTTATAATAATGCAGACAGAGGCAACACAGAGAGAGGAGTCTGAAGAAGAGGAGTCAGAGGAGGAAGGTGGCTTTGAGGAGGTGGAAGACCAAACACAGCAGGCGTCCCAGGGGGCTTGTTGTCACCTTTCGGGGACCCTTGGTGGCTGGGTGGAGGAAGAGACCTTCAATGACATCAGTGAGGACAAGGAACGGGACATGGCTAGCTTGGTATCCAACCTTGTGCAAATGGGGAGTTTGCGGTTGTGCAAAGGGACTGTTTGCAGTTGTTTGCAGTGCATTAAATGGGGAGATTGGTCTGTTACTGTGAAGCGGGTGTAACCCTTACACTACCTGATCGATACAACATCATACCTGATGTTTTAAAGCATGTTTTCCAAACAATTTAGGAATGTTAGGTGATTTATGCCCTTTATGGCTTAAAACCAGACTCTGCATCAACTATGTAATTTTCTGTGGGAGTTTTGCCATGGATCCCCCTCTGGCATGCCACAGTCCAGGTGTTAGTCCCTTTGAAACAACTTTCCCATCACTATTGTGGCCAGAAAGAGTCCCTGTGGGTTTTGAAATTCGCCTGCCCATTGAAGTCTATGGCGGTTCGCGAACATTTGATTGAAGTTTGCGTCCGATGTTCGCGAACCGAAAATTTGATGTTCGCGACATCACTAGTTGCACTAATTATTTTTTTTCCCTAGGTGGCTGATCTGAATGGACATCTGCAAAGGTAAGTGGTCTTAATTATTTTATTTTAGCTTAGAATTAGATTATTTTATATATAGATAGCATTTATTGTATGTTAGCTAGGGGTATGTGTTTTATATAGATAGCATAGCATGTATATATATGTATATTAGATTGTGTTATTTATTTTGATAGATTGTGTGATGTATATTAGTTAGGGTGTATTGTATTGTATTTAATTGTATTGTATTTGTATTGTATTTGTATTGTATTGTATGTATTGTATTGTATGTATTTGTATTGTATTGTATTGTATGTATTATATGTATTTCCTTTTCAGGTGTGTAATTTTATTTTTCTGTAGTTTGTAATGTGTTTTTTTATTTTATGTAATGTAGATTTTTTATTTTCTGTGACTTTAGGCTTTTTTATTTTATGTAATTAGAGTGGTGGGGGTTATTAGGGGGTAGGTAGGTAGTGTAGGTAGGTAGTGTAGGTGTTAATAGGTTAGTGTAGAGGCTGTTTAGTTGATATTTAATGTTTTATTGGGGAGGTATAGTGCAGTGTAGTGTTTATACTTAGTGTCATGATGGTCCTTGAGGACCGTCATGGCACTTATGTGGTTAATGTTGGGTTGTAACAGGCCCATAATGGTCTGAATATACCCTTATGGGACTGATGGGGTTAAATAGAGGCTTATGAGGGTCTGTATGGACCCCCATGAGTGACCGGGATAATTAGCGGTTTATGGGGGTCTGTATTGACCCCTATGAGTGAGGGGGTTAATTAAGGGCTTATGGGGGGATGTATTGACCCTCCTGAGTGACGGCCATTATGGTCGTATTTTTCGTGCGGTGGGTGTTTGTTATGTTAAGGTTGGTTCTGAGGTTAATGCAGGTTTCCGAGCTTATCTCGGATCCCTTCCTGGGTAAGTTGTATGTGGCTGGGCTTTGACACTCGTTTTCGTTTTTTTCGGCGGCCATTTTTTCTCTCGCTTAGGGGATTTTCGTGTGCATTTGCGGACAAACACAGCCGACATTGGAGCCTCCACCTTCCGCAAATGCGGCCCGTCATTTCGCGAGGGTCCGCATTTGCGGAGCAAACTGCATCCCTCGCTTCGCGAGGGATGCAGTTCTCAAGCCCGCAAGCGTGAGCAACGGCTCGTATGCTCACAACTATATATGTGATTACTCATAATCGATTTCTATTTATAATCTAGCACCTAGCACCAGAAGGGAGTAAACAGCAGTGCTGAGGGGAGGCCCAATAATTGTTTTGCACCGGGGCCCACAATGCACTAGCTCCGCCACTGATGATAATTGTTTGGATCTCATAGGTAGTACTTGGAAGTTTTGGTGGGTTGACAGAACCTCTATGGCTGCATAAAGATTGAGAATCACTTATCGAAATGATATGGAACTTGACCAATTTATGACCCTGTTAGACTGGTAAAGATTTAAAAAAAAGATTTCAGCTATTCAGAATTAAAACAATGTAACTTAACTAAAAGATTTGGACATCATGATGAATATATAATTTACTACACAAGCAGGGATTTGAGACAATTTACTTAACTGTTCTTTGACTTTAAGGCATAGAGTCAAATAGGCAGCATCAAATGGGGAGAGAGCGAGGCGCAAATAGCTGATTTGAAGAGCACGTTTCATAGAAAAATATTTGAGCAGTATAAGTGGAGCAGAGAGAGTAACTTGAGAGGTACAAAAACCAATTACTTAATGGGGAGTAAGGCATGAAGATGGGGGAAAAGGTGGCACTTACATTGGCATGCATTCACTTAAACACAATTAAACCAAATAGCAATTATTTCTAATCTGACTAACCATAATGTAAGATGCTTCCAATGTCCTCTCTCCACACTAAAGTAAGCAGTAAACAAAATGGACAAAGGCTTTTAATTTAAAAATAAAATAAATTCAGCATTTTATTTTTTTTTTTAAATGTACCTGCAAGGAGATATGCTTTCCTTCTAAACTTATATACATGGTTTTATCAGGCAATATTTTATTCTCTAGAAAGTTAGTTGACAAGTGGTTTCATTTGGAGGTTAGAGGAAAGAATTTGTCCACTTCAACCACAAAAAAAACAGCAGTCTATGTTATAAAGGGGTTAATTTGATTTTAGCTTTAAATAGAATAAGCAAACAGAATCATTAGCACAGAAAAGTTGTTGCTTCAAAAGGATGTTGCTTCAAAAAGAGATGTTAGAATAAATTGTGAGTGTTATACAGCAAACGACCCAAACTGTGGTCCATTATCTCTGAACCTTGTTCAAGTGGTACACAAATCTTTCAGTGAACAGTTTGGCTTGATTTCCTGAAGTATTGATTTATTGGATCTTCTTGCAGTCCAAGGGACTCTAAACAGTCTTCTCCAACACCAAAATTCAAAGGCGTCAATTCTACGGTGCTCAGACTTTTTTTATGGTCCAGCTCTCACATCCGTATGTTACTACTGGGAATACCATAGATCAAACTATGTGGACCTTTGTTGATAGTTTATTATCTTTACTTTTTACTAGCGTGTCCAAGCTTGCTATAGCTTTCCTCCCCAGAAGCAAACAACTTTTAATTTCATGACTACAGTCACCATCTGTAGAGATCTTGGATCCAAGGAAAATAAAATCTGTCACTGCGTCCACTTCTTCCCCATTTATTTGTCAGAAAGTGAGATTGCCGTTTGCTATGATCTTCGCCTTTTTAACATTTAGCAGCAGGCCAACTTTTGCACTCTTGAAATCTAACCTCCATTTTTCAGTGACGTAATGATGACAATCTCTTTTACCATTGGCTCCGTCTAAATCCGTAACTATGGGTTTGACTAACTGATCATATTCACGGCCGCACATGCAACATGCGCAAGAATGATTTACGGGTTTGCATCTCTGGCCCGTCAGTCGCGGCATGGTTTAATGTAATAGCTCTATAACTACGCAGAATTTCAAACCCGCAGGCTTTGCGGGTGTACAGTTGCTGCTACGGGCTTGGAATTTAATTTGGCCCCTGGTGGATTGCAGAGAGAGTGCAAAAAGTTTATTGCTAAGAATGAGACTGCAGGAGTCGCAAATTAGATTGCAGAGAAAGCAAATGAGAATGCTGAAGAGCCAACAGTGACTGATGAGAGAGCAAGTGAGACTGCAGAGGGAACAAAAGTGACTGCAGAAAGAATAATAGTTACTGCTGAGACGTGCACGAGACTGCTGAGACGGCACACAAGACTGCTGAGATGAGAAAAGAGAATGTTGGTGCAGCTAAATAACCTTTGACCCGGAGCAAATTGCTGATGATATAAAAGCAACTAAAGTTGTGAGCAAAGGTCAAGAAGAAAAAGGATAAAGTGTTGTCACTGACTGAGTGCAAAACCAGCTTTAGTAAGAAGCAGGCTGATCAAGAAATTGGCGACCATCTGAATCCAAACTGATGCAGAGACCTTATGGGTAAGCGCAATGTAGATGCCTCCATAAGAAACCTGGACAGACACAGCCACCTGTCCTTGGTGGATACTCCTAAGGCGAAGAAAACTAAAGAAAGGAAGTACCTGACAACGATTTCTGATCCAGAGAAAGGAGAGATCAAATGGATAAATAAAGCCAGTGTTCTTATCCAGGAATAAAGTCCTTCATATGATGAAGAAACTGGAAACCTTACTAAAGTGAAAAATAAGGAAGAAACGAGTCGGGAGATTGAGATGGTGAAAGACGAACTACCATTCCTGAGAGGACATGAGAAACAGAATATGGAGATGTGTCCTAAAAGAAATGTAAAGAATCCCAAGAGTGCTTTGTCTCAAAGTGCTATGGACAATGAGAGGAAAGACAGGAAACCAGTAAAGCAAGAAGTACAGATGAACTCTATGCAAGTGGGACTAGAAAAGCCTACTAAAATGAAGGGTATCAGGATTATGCCAGATTATATTCCTGAATGGAGAAGGAAGCCTGTGCTTGAGGAAAACAGAGTGTCCGATAAGAAGAAGACACAGATGCCTATTTGGGAGCAGAGGAAGAGTCCTTCCAAGTACCACACAAATTAGAAATGTATACAGAAGCTGCTGCCCAGTGGCAAACCAATAAAGCAAGATTTCATCCCTAAACCTTTACCTCAGAGGATGAGTGATCTCTCTAGTAGGGAAGCACAAGAGACATTTGAGGAGCAAACAAAGAAATTGCGCAATGCACAAAAGAGGATAGAATGCATGTTAAAGGAGGGGTGTCTCTACTGGGAGCAGGAAAAATGAACGAGGTACAGTCCAATAGATGATCCACGCTCTCAGCTACAATAGGCAGAGAGTAAAACAGCTCTGTTAGCGAAGAAGTTACTGACGCATAGTCCACAAGAACAGAGGATGAATGATACATCTGATATGGTTGGAACAGGATGGTGCATGTCCAGAAGAGACTAATCCTGATTTGCAGGACTGATATACACAAGACACTGTGTTAAATACAGAGCTATGTCCACAGGAAGCTCATATTCGAAGCACAGAACAGGATCTTGTACAGGAGTGACATAAGGAGGAAGAAAACATGACTGAGCAGCCAAAGATATTTAGGGAGGACCTGATGGAAAAGTCAGAGGAGGTTCTTTAGTTGAATATACAGCCAGAGATCCAGTACAAGCAGAGTGAACTGGATTTGTAAGAAGTGAATGAGGAAAAACTGCGGCTGAAGGAAGCCGGAAAAAAATAAACGTTGAAAGCCTTGGAGGCAAAGCAAGTAGAAAAGCTTAAAAAAATAGGAAGAGAGTCTGTCGAAGAAGAAACACGGGTGAAAGCTGAGGACGCAAAACCAAAAGTCTGAGAGATCCTTCCTGGCAAAGAGAGAGAGTCACAGACCTTGCAGGATTGGAAGCACAGTGGTACCGAGTATGCCTGCTATGAGCAGAAAGAAAGATGAGGTGCAGATCCAAGAGCAAGAAGCAGCCATGAGAGAGGACCTGCCTTTGAAGTCTATGAAGAATACTGTACCAGAACAGAAGCAACATAACTGTATTAAGCTGATACAGTTTGGTGAGAATCACCAGCCAGTCAATTGGAGCACCTGGAACAGAGAGATACATGTTATCTGTCCTTGCAAACCATTGGCTCGGGACAGTTTGTTAAATTATTGGAATAAATTGTTTGAGAAAGAGGGAAAGGAAACAGCCCTAGAAGTTGTTGTTCCATAATGATGATGATGATGATAAGGAACCTAATGAGGGAGTATTGGAGACCCTACAGAAAAGACTGAAGGGAGCCCAACAAGCTCAAGGGATCACCGAGTTTGACCAAGAGTTGTCCTGATCGATAGCAGAGAGCCAGCTACTATCTAAGCCAGACACCAGTACCCCTCTGGGTGAGTTGAAGGAGCAACTGAATGAAAAGTATGGAAGGGGCAAAGAAGCCAAACTTCCTACAATGGAGAATGGCCTCAGCAGTGTGAGGCCAGAGATAGTGGAGCTGAATACAGAGAGTGAAAGCCTAGATGTCACCGTACAGGTTGAGGCACTGAAGATTCACAGAGCGCTAATGAACCAAGAGGCCACTGTCACTAGTAAATTACAGGAGTTACAGAAGAGACACTGTGATTGTGATGATTTATCCCCAGGGAAGGGACTGTATAGAGAAATGCACTCTCAACCAGCAGTACAAACATTACTTATCAAAAGTCCCTGGGGGAGGCCACTCGGAGAGACAGACAGGATGGTGCCCTACCTGCAAAGTTTGAGTGATGACAACGGCAAAGAAAGCAGAAAATATAAAGGGAAAGGAAGAGGTGGAAAGGGAAATATCTCTTAACCCAAACAGAAAATAAGGCTTCAAGGAAATAGGAAAGTATGTGAAAGCAGTGATGAAGAAGATGACATGAACGATGGGGATGGCACTGCTCTGAGAAGAGCTGCAGATTGAAAAGCTACCGTGTTTCACAATACCCTGAAGGTGTTCACCCAGGTTACAAAGAAGGTTACAGAGAAGCCTGGGACTATACAAAGAGAGTGGACTTCTGAAATAGTTACGTGTCCAGGCCTGTATTATGTAATGGAATGTATTTTTAGGCTATTGTTTGGTAGTGAGGGAACTACAGCCAAAGTCTAGTCAGTGCTTCAAGGAGAAGCTTGTTTGTTGTTTTTTCTTTGTTTATTTCTGTTGCATGTTGACAACTATTTTCAGTAAAATTTGAAAAATGCATTGAAAGCCTCCTGTTATTGTAATGACAAGTGTCAGAAATACTACTGATGAACAGTCTTGTACGGCCATCCTGTGCAGAACTCATCTTGCTGGCGTTACTCACATGCTGCTAACTATTGTAGGTAATACTGCACATATGTGAAGAATAAAAGTAAAGTTCACTCCTGTTTAACACACTCACATTACTCCCACAAATATATGAAATCATGATATATGGAGCCATACAGTGGGGAGAAAAAGTATTTGATCCCCTGCTGATTTTGAACGTTTGTCCACTGACAAATAAATAATCAGTCTATAATTTTAATGGCAGGGGTATTTTAACAGTGAGAGACAGAATAACAAAAAAACCCCCAAGAAAAACGCTTGTCAAAAAAGTTATAAATTGATTTGCAGGTCAGTGAGTGAAATATGGTTTTGATGCCCTATCAATCAGCAAGATTTCTGGTACCCAGGTGACTTTTATACAGGTAATGAGCTGGGATTAGGAACACTCTCTTAAAGGGAGTGCTCCTAATCTCATCTCTTTACCTGTATAAAAGACACCTGTCCACAGAAGCAATCAGTCAATCAGATTCCAAACTCTACACCATGGCCAAGACTAAAGAGCTGTCCAAGGGTGTCAGGGACAAGATTGTAGACCTAAACAAGGCTGGAATGGGCTACAAGACCATTGCCAAGCAGCTTGGTGAGAAGGTGACAACAGTTGGTGCGATTATTCGCAAATGGAAGAAACACAAAATAACGGCTAGTCTCCCTCGGTCTGATGCTCCATTCAAGATCTCACCTCCTGGAGTTTCAATGATCATGAGAATGGTGAGGAATCAGCCCAGAACTACAAGGGAGGATCTTTTTAATGATCTCAAGGCAGCTGGGACCATAGTCACCAAGAAAACAATTGGTAACACATTGCGCCTTGAAGGACTGAAATCCTGCAATGCCCGCAAGGACCCCCTGCACAAGAAAGAACATGTACAGGCCCATCTGAAGTATGCCAGTGAACATCTGAATGATTCAGAGGAGAACTGGGTGAAAGTGTTGTGGTCCCATGAGACCAAAATCAAGCTCTTTGGCATCAACTCAACTCGACGTGTTTGAAAGGAGGAGGAACTCTAACCTCAAGAACACCCCCCCCCCGTCAAACATGGAGGTGGAAACATTATGCTTTGGGGTGTTTTTCTGCTAAGTGGACAGGACAACTGCACCGCATCAACAGGGCCATGTACCGTCAAATCTTGGGTGAGAACCTCCTTCCCTCAGCCAGGGCATTTAAAATGGTTTGTGGATGGGTATTCCAGCATGACAATGACCCAAAACACACAGCCAAGACAACAAAGGAGTGGCTCAAGAAGAAGCACATTAAGGTCCTGGAGTGGCTTAGACAGTCTCCAGACCTTAAGCCCATAGAAAATTTGTGAAGGGAGTTGAAGGTTCGAGTTGCCAAACATCAGCCTTGAAATCTTAATGACTTGGAGAGGATCTACAAGGAGGAGTGGGACAAAATCCCTCCTGAGATGTGTGCAAACCTGGTGGCCAACTACAAGAAACGTCCGACCTCTGTGATTGCCAACAAGGGTTTTGCCACCAAGTACTAAGTTGAAGGGGTCAAATACTTATTTACCTCATTGACCTGCAAATCAATGTATAACTTTTTTGACATGCGTTTAATTCTGTCTCTCGCGGTTAAAATACACATACCATTAAAATTATAGACTGATCATTTCTTTGTCAGTGGACAAACATTCAAAATCAGCAGGGGATCAAATATTACCCCCCACCCACCGTATATATATATATATATATATATATATATTAGCGAATTGCCCGTCAAAAAATGACGGCAATAGAATTGTAAGTCAAGGAATGGTGTTTGGGACACCATTTTTATTTTTTTTTGCGCTGATTGCGAGCCTTTGGCGCTGGTCGTGTTGCTGGCAATAAGCGCCTTTGCCGTTTATTGCGATTGTGTGTTGTGGTGTTTTCGAAAGTTTTTTTTATATATGTATGTTTTAATGATAATTAATTACTAAATAAATGAAATCATAAATTAATATACTTTACGTATTTGTAATAAATATATGTAGCAAGCAATGTGCTGAAGAGCTAACAATCAGTTTTTATGTTGCTGCAGCATCCAATGTAGATTTGCACTGTTGTTGAGCTGAGGTGTAAGTGTCAGCAATGTGTACAGCAATGTGTGCAGTGTGTAGTGTAAATAGGCTGCGTGCGCGAGGAGAAGCCGTCAGTGTAGCTGTGTACTAAGTTAGTGTTGTGAAATGGCGGCGAATGTGTATGTGTTACATGGGTGTGGATGATTTAGCGTCCTTGGTAATAGTAGACCGTACAGCTTTTTGTAAAAGTCGTATGTGCTTGGTGGTGTTTTGCGGCTTTAGGGGTCGTGTAGACTCGTTTTCGTTTTTATTCAGCGCCCATTTTTTCTCTCGCTTAGGGTATTTTTGAGTGTCTAAACGGGGAAATTTGTATTCAATTGACATGTAAGATGAATTGCAGACGTCCTGGGTGTCCCCCCTTGCTGTGTGTGATGTTTTTATTCTATTTTTGTGTGTATTTAGTGTTATTTTCGTGTTTTTCAGTGTGCGCGGTTCGGCCGTTAAGTTCGTATTTTTTGTGGCTGGTATTTTGTTTTATGCAAGTGGCAATTTCCTTTTGTAAGTTTTACGGGCTGTATTTCTTTCCTGAACTTTTTCAAAGTGCTACGGGTTTTGCAGTGTGAATTGTCTATTTGAGTGTTGTGTTCATGCATAGTCCCGCGGGACGTAGGCATAATGGTACAGTGTTTTGCTGGGTCATAGGGATTAGCACTTATGGAGCTCATCTCCTCCAGTGCAAGGAGCACCGTTGGCGAGCTTCGCAAGGCCGCAGTTTTCCTGTAGCGTTAGCAACCGATTTTGGCAAGCCCGGCTGCTGACAACTATATATGTGATGCACACATATATATATATATATATATATATATATATATTGT
This sequence comes from Discoglossus pictus, assembly GCA_027410445.1. Lineage (NCBI taxonomy): Eukaryota > Metazoa > Chordata > Amphibia > Anura > Alytidae > Discoglossus > Discoglossus pictus. Next base: position 112,739,441 of record CM050164.1, read on the forward strand.
GAGAATAAAGGTGGAATAGTGGTTGATGGGAGATACATCAGACCTGATTTGCTAGACAGCAACCAGAGGATTTCTCAGTTAAATGCCCCAGGGAGAGATGTTACAGTTTGCAATATGCATAGCTGATGCTCTGCAAAACATGGTATGGGTCCCTGGGGCGGAGTATTTGGAGAGCAGGGGGGGCCAATGCTCCAACAGCACTAGTTGCTGTATAAACAGACCACAGCTTGGATCTGGTTTTTAAGAGTTAGCTAATTGGCACTCACCTGTAGCTACTCAATTAGCAGACAGGCCTTTAAAAGAAGAGAGCAGCCTGCTCCAAGGGGCAGAGGAAAAGACAGCTAGGAGAGGCTGCGCTTATTGCAAAGACATTGCTTTTGTTTGGGAAATTGGTAAGTGGGAAAGCCACCCAATTGCAGATAGCAAGTACTGTCTAGTAAGAGCTCAAGTAAGAGCAAGGGATTTTGTTTGTTTTGTTATTATTTAAAGTACCTGCTTTCAAACTGAATAAAAAAGGAAAACTGAGCTGAAGGTGTCCTGGACTTTGTATACCCTAGAAGGCTGTGGTTACTGCAAGATCGGTGACAATCCTACCTGAAAAAGAAGTGGTTTGTCACATATGGTGGAGAATGCGGGCACCCACGTAAGCCTGAGGGTAGAAGTCATTTAAAGCTCAACATGGAGGATGTTATCAAGGCTCTGATCCAATCCTCCTCTGTGCAACAGGAGACTAACAGGAGAGCTGCAGAAAACAGTGCAGCCCTGCAGCAACTGGTGCTGGCCCAGGCAGAGAGTGCTAAAGTCCTGGCCAAAACACAAATGGAGGGCACTGAGTCCTTGGTGAAACAGCTTGTTGTGACACAAGCGGAGATGTTTAAAGTAGCCCGTGAGGAGCAGCAAAAAGTCACCCAGGGACTACAACAGGTAATCCAAGCGATCTCTGGAAAACTGAATGGAGACCCTGATGGAAGATACCAGGGGCCAAAGGTGATTCGGGCGAGCCACTATCTTCAGAAAATGACCGCATCAGATGATGTTGAGGCGTACCTTCTGGCATTTGAGCGCACTGCTGAGAGGGACGGATGGCCGGCTGGTGAGTGGGCAAGCATACTGGCACCGTTCCTAAGTGGAGAGCCGCAGAAGGCATATTATGACCTAGAACCAGCCGATGCAAGTAACTACAGCAAATTGAAAGCTGAAATCTTGGCACGACTGGGTGTAACCTCTGCAGTACGTGCCCAAAGGTTCCACTCATGGTCATATTCTTCAGACAAAGCCGCACGTTCCCAAATGTTTGACCTCATACACCTTGCACGGAAATGGTTACAACCTGAAATCCGTTCAGCTAGCCACATTGTGGAAACCTTAGTAATGGACCGGTTTTTGCGTGGTTTACCAGCTTCCCTGCGTCGCTGGGTCAGCCAAAGTGACCCCCATACAGCTGACCAACTGATTGCCTTGGTGGAAAGATATGCGGCCGCAGGAGAACTGCTATGTCCTACTTCACAGGCAAACCCTCACAATCCTAAGCCCCAAGATTCTGCAAGACCGGGTAAGACTGTTCAAGGTTTAAGGGGGGCATCCAGGTCTAATAGGCCTGGGAACGGAACTAATTGGTGGTCAGACTGTACTGTCAAATGTTTCAAGTGCAAAGAGGATGGTCATATGGCCAAAGACTGTCCATTTAAGGATGAACCTATGGAATGCAATATGGGCAAAAATGAGGGAACACGTTCATTTTTGCTCAGTTGTTGTGGTATTGCTAACAATGACTATGATAATAACGCTCATAAATGCTGTGTAACTGTGAATGGAAAAATGTCTAAAGCATTACTTGATTCAGGTAGTATGGTTACGTTGGTAGCAGAGTCTATAATACCTTGTGTAAAACCTGATCATGGACAGAAAATAGGCATTATCTGTGTTCATGGTGATAAAAAGGAATACCCCACTGCGGAAGTAAATATTGGAACCCCGTATGGGAATTTAAAGTACCGAGTGGGTGTAGTACCTAGATTAGCCCATGAGGTAGTGATCGGTAGAGACTTTCCTCATTTTCTAAAATTATGGGCAGCTTTACAAAAGACAGATCAAAATTTATCAGAAATGAGTCAGTCTGTCGAGGATAATGTGTTCCCTTTTTCCGATATTGACTTGGGTTTTGACCACTGTGACGGAAAAATAAGGAAAAAGAAAAAATACTGCCCTAAACCAGTATTAATAGGAGATAACCCAGCTCAAACTAGTGAGGAGCCTACTAATAATGCAGACAAGGATAAGGACTTAATTGATATTGGAATTAGTCCAGGTAATTTTAAAAGCGCTCAGTGGGAAGATCCCACTTTAGTGACAGCTAGAAATGATATTAAAGTTGTAAACGGGGTTGGTAATCAGCCAGGAGGAGCACTGCCGTTCCCCTATTTTGAAGTACAAAATGACCTAATTTACCGTGTAGAAAAAAAGGATTCAGACATCATTAGGCAGCTGTTGGTTCCTCAGACTTACCAGAATATAGTGCTAAAGTTGGCTCACAGCCACATATTAGGGGGACACTTGGGAGTCGAAAAAACTAGAGAGAGAGTCCTTAGACGGTTTTACTGGCCTGGAGTGTTTGCTGCTATTACAAACTATTGCTCCTCATGTCCTGAGTGCCAGTACAGGGCTCCTTTCAAGACTTTTCGTAGTCCACTTGTACCCTTACCCATAATTGACGTGCCTTTTGAAAGGATCGCTATGGACTTAGTGGGGCCACTGGTAAAGTCCGCTAGGGGACACCAATATATATTAGTCATCTTGGACTATGCAACTCGCTATCCTGAGGCCATTCCCTTGCGTAATACCTCTGCAAAGCTAATAGCTAAGGAACTTATGTTGATGTTCAGTAGGGTGGGTATCCCTAAAGAAATACTGACAGACCAGGGGACCCCGTTCATGTCCAGAGTCACAAAAGAGTTGTGCAGGCTCTTGCAGGTTAAACATCTTAAGACCTCAGTATATCACCCACAGACTGATGGTTTAGTAGAGAGGTTCAACAAAACCCTTAAGAGTATGCTACGCAAGGTAATTGATGCAGATGGAAGAAATTGGGATTTTTTATTGCCATATCTACTGTTTTCCATTAGGGAAGTTCCACAGGCCTCCACGGGCTTCTCTCCTTTTGAATTATTATATGGAAGACATCCCAGGGGAATATTGGATATTGCTAAGGAGACCTGGGAACAGGAGACTACTCCTCACAGGAGTGTAATTGAGCATATAGCTCAAATGCAGGATAGAATGGCCACCATCATGCCTATTGTCAGGGAACACATGCTGGAAGTCCAGCAGGCTCAGAAAAACAGCTATAACCGTAATGCTAGAGTCAGAGTGTTCCAACCGGGAGACAGGGTATTGGTTCTGGTCCCTACTGTGGAGAATAAGTTCCTTGCGACTTGGCATGGACCCTATGAAATAATAGAGAAAGTGAGTGATGTCAATTATAAAGTCAGACAACCAGGAAGAAGAAAGCCTGAACAGTTGTATCATATAAATCTGTTAAAGCCATGGAAGGACAGGGAGGTCCTGGTTGCTTTAAAACCTTCAGAACCTCCTATAGTAGAGCCAGATGTGAACGTATCTAAGACTCTGTCTGTCCATCAAAAGCAAGAGGTCAGAGATTTCATCAGAAGAAATAGGGATGTTTTCTCGATAGTTCCAGGAAAGACTAAAGTGATTAAACATGACATAATAACCGAACCAGGGAAAAGAGTTAACCTCAAACCCTATAGAATTCCTGAGGCCCGGAGGGAGGTTATAAACTTAGAGGTTGAGAGCATGTTAAAACTTGGAGTCATTGAAGAATCCCAGAGTAACTGGAGTAGTCCTATTGTATTGGTGCCAAAACCTGATGGCACATGGAGGTTCTGCAATGACTACCGCAAGTTAAACGCCCTCTCAAAATTTGATGCTTACCCAATGCCAAGAGTTGATGAGTTAATAGAAAGACTGGGCAAAGCTCGTTATCTAACAACCTTGGATTTAACAAAGGGTTACTGGCAGGTCCCGCTCACTGAAAGAGCCAAAGAAAAGACAGCCTTTTCAACACCCCGTGGCCTGTTTCAGTACACTGTATTGCCATTTGGGTTACATGGGGCACCTGCCACATTCCAACGAATGATGGACAGAATTCTTAAACCTCATGTTCGTTATGCTGCAGCATACTTGGATGATGTCGTCATCCACAGTGCAGACTGGGAATCCCACCTCCCTAAAGTTCAAGCGGTACTTGATGCTATCCGCTCAGCAGGCTTAACTGCCAATCCTTCCAAGTGTACGATTGGTTTAGAGGAAGCTAAGTACTTAGGTTATTCTATTGGGAGGGGTTTGGTTAAACCACAGGAAGCCAAAGTAGAAGCCATACAAAAATGGCCACAGCCCCTTACAAAGAAACAAGTAAAGGCATTTTTGGGTTTAATTGGATATTATAGGCGGTTCATTCCAGATTTTGCTACCATTGCTGCACCCCTGACAGACCTTATTAAAGCAAAATCCCCAGTCATAGTTAAATGGTGCCCTGAGGCAGAAAACGCTTTTAAGAGTCTGAAGGAAGCTATCTGTAGCCATCCTGTCTTAGTGACCCCAGATTTTTCCAGGGATTTTATAGTTCAGACAGATGCTTCTGATGTGGGCTTGGGGGCTGTTCTTTCACAGGAATACCAGGGTGAAGAACACCCTGTTTTCTTTTTGAGCAGAAAGTTAAACCCACATGAGAAGAACTACTCTATTGTTGAAAAAGAGTGTCTTGCTATTAAGTGGGCATTAGACTCTCTTAAATACTACCTACTAGGCAGAAGGTTTCGATTGATAACGGACCATGCTCCTCTGACGTGGATGTATCAGAACAGGGAAAGTAACTCCAGAGTAACCAGATGGTTTTTGAGTTTGCAATCTTTTGATTTCACTGTGGAACACAGGGCTGGTCTGCAACAAGGTAATGCTGATGGGCTTTCGAGGGTACACTCCCTGATTTCCATGGTCGCTCAAACCCTTGGGTATGAGCTGGGGGGGAGGATATGTGAGAATAAAGGTGGAATAGTGGTTGATGGGAGATACATCAGACCTGATTTGCTAGACAGCAACCAGAGGATTTCTCAGTTAAATGCCCCAGGGAGAGATGTTACAGTTTGCAATATGCATAGCTGATGCTCTGCAAAACATGGTATGGGTCCCTGGGGCGGAGTATTTGGAGAGCAGGGGGGGCCAATGCTCCAACAGCACTAGTTGCTGTATAAACAGACCACAGCTTGGATCTGGTTTTTAAGAGTTAGCTAATTGGCACTCACCTGTAGCTACTCAATTAGCAGACAGGCCTTTAAAAGAAGAGAGCAGCCTGCTCCAAGGGGCAGAGGAAAAGACAGCTAGGAGAGGCTGCGCTTATTGCAAAGACATTGCTTTTGTTTGGGAAATTGGTAAGTGGGAAAGCCACCCAATTGCAGATAGCAAGTACTGTCTAGTAAGAGCTCAAGTAAGAGCAAGGGATTTTGTTTGTTTTGTTATTATTTAAAGTACCTGCTTTCAAACTGAATAAAAAAGGAAAACTGAGCTGAAGGTGTCCTGGACTTTGTATACCCTAGAAGGCTGTGGTTACTGCAAGATCGGTGACAATCCTACCTGAAAAAGAAGTGGTTTGTCACAATATATATATATATTGTAATAAAGTGAAGCAGGAATCCCTGATAACCTGCAACATAGTACATCAGGGAAGATATATAAGCAGTTAAAAAGGCTGCTCAGTGAAGTTTGAAGTCTCTGCCTAGCAGTCTGAGGAGGAGGGTGTCATGGAGAGAGCGGCCTGCTTCTGTTCAGGAGAAATCAAGCTGAGTAAGGAGCCATCCAAAAGCCCCCCCATTCCTAATAAACCAGATACAACTTGGGGGATAAAAGGTTGGTGCCAAATACATATCATTTTCATCATACCCAGAAAAAGGATTACAAATGCCCCAGGGAGAAGAGAGTATTAAGAGAGAGTAATCATCCCTCATCACAAGGGGGTGACAAGGGTCCCTGGGGTGAAGCATAAGGGAGAGAAGGGTGGGCCCTATGCTTCACCCGCTATTGACAGAGAGAGAAGAGGAAAAAGGTCCTCAAGAGATCCAAGAAAGAAGCAGAGAGCTTACACGGTGGACTGTATAATTTTACCTGCAGGCCGAGAAGCGGTCTCAGGGCGAGTCAGGGTGTTCCAGGTTATAGGAAGCCCGTTTATGTAGAATTTTATTTCGTTGCTGAGGATAAGCACTATTTTTCTTTCTGTTTGTACTGACAAAGTAAAACAGCAGTAAAACAAAGCTTCTGGCAAACCTGCTGTGTTTTCCTCCATAAATAAGTTAAAGAGCAAGGAGAACCGGACGAAACCCCCCGTCAGAAGGGGGCGCTCTGTTACAATATATATATATATATATATATATATATATATATATATATATATAAATAATGTATGAATATATGCCAACTTATTATGTATATAGAGATATATATAAATTATAAATTATGGGTCAAAGCTTTCATGGGAAAGACATACTGCTCCATAGTGATTGAGTTTAATATGGTTATATTTTGTGTCCCCTATTCATTTAATCTGGGAGGGGAATTTGTCCCCCTAGTTCCTACGCCCCTGCCTGAAACTGCCAATTTCAAGCTCAATACATTTTAGACTTCCACTCAAAATTATTAATATCAGCAAGTTACGAATATATTCAAATATTTGCATACTTTTCATTTGTGCAATAACTGGGTCTTTTGCAGTTTCAATTTAATAACTTGTTGCACAGACTTATAAGGATACTCGTATTCTATGTTTCTCTCTGATTCTAATATGACAACACATTTACATACCCAATAGAATCCCCTTTCCACGACTTAGTCACTATCAAATTCATTCATTATACTCCAACTACTTAAACATGTGACTTCATATAATTCAGACTAGACATCAGCAGCTACAGCATCTCATCCACCCCTATCTAAAATTGGCCACAAATTCCCTTCTGCTGGCAACTGAAGTCCTAATCCCCAGCAGAGATGTCATTACTGTATGTCAAAGACAACCATTAATCTTGAACACCAGGAAGAGCACATACTCCCTGGTTGCCACTCATCTCACCTTCACAATGCCTCCTAAATCAATCATGAATGTCCTTTGGACAGAAAAACATCTAATTACTCTAACAAGCCCATTGGCTTGTCTTCTGGAGTCCCTTTCCCAAATACAGTCTTATCTGTCACTATGGCATCACTGACAGAGAAAGAGATAGAACAAGCCACCAAAGAAACTGTAGTTAAGTCCATTCATCCCATGAGAAAATATCACCAAATGCTACTTTGGATCTCATCTGTACAGATCCCATACATTATTATGCCCTATGTGTTGAGGGTTAAACAAATCTGAAAGCCATCTCTGTAGTGCTTTCATGTGTAAATGCCCTTTTTGTCTGAACTGAAATTACTATTCTTTTTGTCTGTTACTCCATGTTCAAAATTCATAGCTCTCTGAGAGTCACTTGTGGCTGTACCTTTAATAATATTTTAACTTTTTACATATATATTACCCAAACATCACAACCAAATCATCATAGGATCCTGTTTCTTCAAATATTACCAACCCTCTGCACACTTAAACGGCTATGGATGGTTCCCTGCTTTTTATATTAAAATAAACTACCTACGTTTATTTTCCTATCTAAACACCATTTTAATAACAAATACTTAAAAGCCCAGTTTTTACGCACTGAAAACTTCCAAAAAGTTCATACAAAGGTCTGCCCCCAGCATTGCATGCACATAATGTTTCTATTGGTACTAGATGTACTAGCCAATGAAAGACTATTTCTCAACAGTATATTTTGAAAGGGAGGACGTCTGTGCTTGTCTAGTACATCTAGTACTACAGAGAAATGTGTGTGACCTTTCTTCTATTTGGAAAGTTTTAGTGAGTACAAACAGAGCTTTTCAAGCACTTTAAAAAAAAATAATTTTTAGATATGTAAACAAACTTTTAGAAAGTATATTTTAATATTAAACGTAGGGAACCTTACATATCCCTTTAAGAGAAGAGTGGCCAGCCAGTTGGTCCTATACATACAAGTTTCAAGAAAATAAATACTTCATTCTTTGTCGATGTAAACACAGAGAGGAAGTGGAGAAAGTTAGTAGGGGTTACAGAAGAATTGATGTCACAAAAATAAACACCAAAGGGCATTAGCAATGCAAGCCACAACCCACAGCACACACATGTAAGAGTCATGTCTATTATTACATACATAAGTCTGTACGAAAGGAAAGCTCTCTTGTTATACAACTCTCCTCTTTCCAGACAGTTTAAAGGAACTGAAACTGCTTCATGTGCTAGTTCAGTTAATATATCTAGTAGAGGTTAGAGCTAATCCAGCATGGCTGTTGCAGAAAGCTGTATCTGCTTCACACTGAACATAAGGAAATAGTGCAGTTGCATGAAAAATTATCCAAAACTACAAACAGCAGATGGGGAGAGATTAAATATTTCTAGATTCACCCATGTACTATAGTCCCACGGGTCGTAGGTATGATAGTACAATGTTGCAGGGTCATAGGGATGAGAGCTTACTAATCTCCACCAGTGCGAGGAGCACCTTCAGCGAGCTTTGCGAGCCCGCAGTTTCCTCGTAGCGTTGCAACGGATTTTGGCAAGCCTGACTGCTGACATATATACACACACATATATATTTATATATATATATATATATATATATATATATATATATATAATGTATGAATATATGCCAACTTATTATGTATATATAGATATGTGTAAATTATAAATTACGGGTCAAAGCTTTCATGGGAAAGACATACTGCTCCATAGTGATTGAGTTTAATATGGTTATATTTTGTGTCCCCTATTCATTTAATCTGGGAGGGAAATGTGTCGCCCTAGTTCCTACGCCCCTGCCTGGAACTGCCAACTTTCAAGCTCAATACATTTTACACTTCCACTCAAAATTATTAATATCAGCAAGTTACGATTATATTGATTTATTTGCATACTTTCCATTTGTGCAATAACTGGGTCTTTTGCACTTTCAATTTAATAACTTGTTGCACAGACTTATAAGGATACTCTTATTCTATGTTTCTCTCTAATTCTCTAATTCTAATATGACAACACTTACATTATATTACATACCCAATAGAATCCCCTTTCCACGACTTAGTCACTATCAAATTAATTCATTATACTCCAACTACATAAACATGTGACTCCATATAATTCAGACTAGACATCAGCAGCTACAGCATCTCATTCACCCCTATCTAGACTTGGCCACAAATTCCCTTCTGCTGGCAACTGAAGTCCTCATCCCCAGCAGAGATGTCATTACTGTATGTTAAAGACAACCATTAATCTTGAGCACCAGGAAAAGCACATACTCCCTGGTTGCCACTCATCTCACCTTCACAATGCCTCCTAAATCAATCATGAATGTCCTTTGGACAGAAAAACATCTAATGACTCTAACAAGCCCATTGGCTGGTCTTCTGGAGTCCCTTTCCCAAATACAGTCTTATCTGTCACTATGGCATCACTGACAGAGAAAGAGATAGAACAAGCCACCAGAGAAACTGTAGTTAAGTCCATTCATCCCATGAGAAAATATTGCCAAATGCTACTTTGGATCTCATCTGCACAGATCCCATACATTATTATGCCCTATGTGTTGAGGGTTAAACTAATCTGAAAGCCATCTCTGTAGTGCTTTCATGTGTAAATGCCCTTTTTGTCTGAACTGAAATTACTATTCTTTTTGTCTGTTACTCCATGTTCAAAATTCATAGCTCTCCGAGAGTCACTTGTGGCTGTACCTTTAATAATAACATTTTAACTTTTTACATATATATTACCCAACCATCACAACCAAATCATCATAGGATCCTGTTTCTTCAAATATTACCAACCCTCTGCACACTTAAAGGGCCATGGAAGGTTTCCTGCTTTTTAGATTAAAATAAACTACCTACGTTTATTTTCCTATCTAAACACCATTTTAATAACAAATACTTAAAAGCTCTGTACTAGCCAATGAAAGACTATTTTGAAAGGGAGGAAGTCTGTGCTTGTCTAGTACATCTAGTACTACAGAGAAATGTGTGCAACAGGTGATAGACCTTTCTTCTATTTGGAAGGTTTCATTTAGTACAAACAGAGCTTTTCAAGCACTTTTTAATAAAATAATTTTTAGATATGTAAACAAACTCTTAGAAAGTATATTTTAATATTAAACGTAGGGAACCTTACATATTCCTTTAAGAGAAGATTGGGAAGCCAGTTGGTCCTATACATACAAGTTTCAAGAAAATAAATACTTCATTCTTTGTCGATGTAAACAAAGAGAGGAAGTGGAGAAAGTTAGTAGGGTTTACAGAAGAATTGATGTCACAAAAATAAACACCAAAGGGCATTAGCAATGCAAGCCACAACCCACAGCACACACATGTAAGAGTCATGTCTATTATTACATACATAAGTCTGTAAGAAAGGAAAGCTCTCTTGTTATACAACTCTCCTCTTTCCAGACAGTTTAAAGGAACTGAAACTGCTTCATGTGCTAGTTCAGTTAATATATCTAGTAGAGGTTAGAGCTGATCCAGCATGGCTGTTGCAGAAAGCTGTATCTGCTTCACTGAACATAAGGAAATAGTGCAGTTGCATGAAAAATTATCCAAAACTACAAACTGCAGATGGGGAGAGATTAAATATTTCTAGATTCACCCATGTACTAGGGCATTGGTGCGCAACAGACGATCCGATGTTTGCAAATGATAATGAGAAGATAGATATCCCACAGTTAGGAATGGGTTTTAGTTAATGGGAACTTTTTGTCACAGATAGGCTATGGTGGGGGTGCTTGCCCTTCATATGTAAAGGTATGGTGGTTGAAGGTGTGTAGATTGTGGTTTTCCTCCTGGCGCATTGGATTCCCCTTGAGATCCCCATCTACAAGGGGATTTGATTTATTTTTCTTGGATAACCTATGTTAAGGTTTATGTTAAATAAACGAGCTGTAGCCTTATTATCCAAAATATACTTGTGTATTTATTGGGGAGCGGTTGTAATGGAGAGTGGGTGATAGGAAGGCAGAAGGTACAGCAGAGTCCCTGGGTGCTTGGTCATCTCTTACCGATAATCATGAAGCTTGAAAGCAGGCTGGGCTATAATATCACTGGCTCTACCCTGTGGCATAATTAGCTCTGCCCCCATGATCTACACTGAGATAACTGCTGTATTGTAACCTAATTGCTACTCCCTCAGAGCCCCATCCAGTGGCAGTGAATGAGCCATCATAGCCTCACCTTTACTGAGCATGCTCAGTCTGAACTAGAGTCTGATTGGTCAGCCTTTTTTAAGTTCAGCTTCCAGGCAGAGCTGCCCACACTCTGTAGGAGGAGATCAGCAAGTAGAAGGAGCTAAGCAGCTCTGCTTGAGGGGAAAATTAACACAGTCAAAAGTAAGAAAAATATTCACTTTTATTTATTTTAAACTGCATACTGTTTTTATTTGTCCATTGCCAACAAACAAACATATGAGCTTTACTTTTAAATACGTAACAGTGGTTCTTTAATATAATTTAGATAAATAACATTTTTGAACAACATTTCAATCTTCCAGTACAAATTATTATTTAAAAAAAATTATCCTAATGCTACCATACAATAAGGAGCTGCTGTGAGTGCAACTATGTAGGTAGAAGATATGTGACATCTAGTAAACAATCAAGTGGGACGTTCTGCGGTGTCACTTTCAGCCTAAATTTGTTCACAAAATGTAAATTTGTTCACAACATCTCCCAATCCGCTTGACTACCGCGTCGGGTAAGCCTAACCTAGCTGCTTCGGTAACAGCCACGATTCTGAAAGAGTGTGTTCCAAACTCTGACTGCTCCAACCTTTAGCATCCTTTCAAATTGGTACCGGCATAACGCCGTCCCGTCGGCATGTATAAGCAGCGAACACCGTCCCACCGGTCGCTGACCAAGGTACTTCACCATACACCCGTAGGGTCAGCACTCCGTGCCCACGCGGTGCAACACCACTTCTATACCTTTACCCAACTGGTCGGTCTTAGACCTCCGAAGCCATACCACTACCGTGCCTTCCCTGAGGCAGGTATCCACCACTTATATACCCCCGGAACGGTGTCTACTGTTCGCGACTAACTCCCCTATCCGGAACGCTCCGAAGAATGCCAGGGAAAAAGCTGTACGGAAAAGAAGAGATTCAAAGGGCGTCCTGCACTTAACCGCCAAAACCTGCGCCATTCGCAGTTACAAAGAGAAGGTAATCAGCCGCCTGGTATCTGGCCTGCGATCACCATTAAACATGCCGCGCATTACCTTGCTCACTATGAACTCCTTTGTAAGGTGCCTCTGCCCTGCCAGCTTGAACATTGAAGGCCAAGGCCGTGACCTGTCTCCCAACCACTGCCTTTTTCTCGCCTTCCTCGGCACACCGCAGCAGAAATCAAAGCAGTATCCCTAGGGTCTTATCCTCTGATGTCGACCCACCGGCCATCCTAACTACGTTGTTCCATTTTGCCCACACGCGTTTATACGTGGCCCACGTTGCCGGGGCAACAGACTGTCTGATGAGTCTCGTCACCTGGCAGCTCCAAGCTCCCAGATCTCTGCGGGAATAGCCTCCCCCAGTGTGCTCGCCCGGGGGGCCAGAGCCCTGAACCGTTCTTCCTGAAACCGAGAAATGGCGTCAGCAATGCAGTGCTCTAAATCCAGTACCTGCCTCGCCTGAAACCATATGTTCAGGCGAAGGCAGCACAGCACTAAATGCCGAAGTAACCTTACCACCGCTATGGAAGTTACTGTGAGGTTATTTACTGCTTGTGCAACTTCCTTGCTCTCTGTGTGGAATAACACACGCCGATCCTGAAACTCTGAACCCCATAAGTGCACCGCCACTACTATGGGAAATAGCTCGAGGAATGTCAGGTTCTTCGTAAGACCTGCCACCTTCCATTTGTCTGGCCATGCCGCGACGCACCATTTTCCTTGAAAATATGCGCCGCAACCAACTGCTCCCGTCCCCCCGGTAAAGAGTTTCAAGTCGGCGCTAGTAGCACTTCCTTTTTAGATAATCGCCGACCCATTGAACTCGGCCAGGAAAACCGACCACACCTATGCGTTGTCCCGCATGGCCCGGGAGACTTATATAAAGTGATGTGGCCTAATGACACCCGCAGTAGTGAGTGACATTCTCTTACAGAATATCCTTCCCATAGGGATAATCCTACAGGCAAAGTTTAACTTTCCCATAATGGATTGTAACCGTCGCAGTGACAGCCTGCTCGCACCTTCTAGCGTGCTGAGTTCTGCTCTCATGTCTGCCACCTTTTCCCGGGGAAGACTGCATTCCATTATCTGAATCCCCAGGAAAGTCAACTTTGTTGTGGGGCCCTCGTTTTTTTTGTGGGCCAGTGGTACCCCAAAATCCAGACAGATTTTGGTGAACACTTCCAAGATGAAACGGCAGGTATCTTGCCCTGCTGGACCGACGAACAGGAAGTCGTCCAGATAGTGTGTAATGCTCTTGTACCCAGCTTCCGTGCTTGCAATTATTGCAAGAATGAACTGAACGCCTCAAAGTAGGCACATGATATTGAGCACCCCATAGGTAAACATAGGTTGATGAAATAGCTGCCATTAACGTAGCAACCCAGGAGCCGGTGGCACGACGGATGAACTGGCAACAATCTAAAAGCCGCTTCAATGTCCACTTTCGCCATGAGCGCCCCTGCGCCGGCAAACCTGACCATTTCAGCGGCCCGGTCAAACGATTCATAGGATACGGCTGATTGATCCTTTGCGATCCCGTCGTTAACCAACCCACCTTTTGGGTAGGAGAGATGCTGGATCAACCTAAATTTTCCCGTCTCTTTTTTGGGAACGACGCCTATAGGGGAAATGATAAGATCCTGGATGGGGGGGGGGGGGAGCGAATGGCCCTGCCATCCTCCCCAGCTGCACCTCATTGTGCACCTTAGCCTCTGCTACCGACCGCAAGTTCGGTGCTGTGGACCCCCGCAGATCTGTTGTGCATGGGATCCTAAAGCCTTCCTGGAAACCCGCTTCCAGGAGGCGAGCCGCGGAGCCGTTGCCCGCCGTTCTACCGTAGCGTTTTAGTCATGGGAGCATGCCAGGGAGGCATATGGGAGTCTTGCCCTTTGCCAGAGGGCTCTGCTCTGCCCCCTTACTTTGGCCTGGTGCATCTGGCAAGGGGGTGTTCGCCGCCGCAGCTGGAGCACTCGTGCTTGAACCTGCAGTTAGGAGCCCATTTACATACCCCTTCATTGTAGGCAAAACTGGTCTGGAGACCTTTAGCCGCGGTGGCGGTGGGGCTCCTGACCCCACCCGCTCTGGCACGAAAGGGCGGCATGACGCGCATAGGTGTCATAATGTTCAGCCAGTATGCCACCGCTTTATCGCTACATGCCATCACTGGCCTAGATGCCAGGTACTGGCGGAATTCCTTGTCGTACCGCCACCATGCCATGCCCCTGTACACTTTGTGGGCGCTGCGTATCTCATCTATGTATACAAACCCGAGCCTTGCTCAGGGTGTTGTTCGCATAGTACGCATGCCATGATTGAAAAGGCCTGTAGCCATGTGTCAAAAGTTCTAGGCAGTCTAGACAGTTCCATAAATTCCCTCCTCTAGATTTTTTCTGGGGAAGATGTGCCCCCAGGTTGTCCAGTGAGCACAAGACAATTGGTCTCATGGCTGCATTTGAGGCTACTGCATTGGTACTGCTTGCTTGCCGACGCCCCACTACCCGCTGCCTCTCTGTTGGACTGCTCATCCCACACCCCTCTGGCTAAGACCCCTATCCACGCACCCATCTCCTGTTCGCTTACCGCAATGTTGTGTGTGGCTAAGAGGGTCTTAAGGGACCCAAAGAAACCCCTTTTTGTGTGTGGCAGTTCGCATTTGTCTGCCTCCTCTACTCCTCCCACTGTTGGGACCTCACCTGCTTCCGGGAGCCTCGGAGAAGACACAGCCAATGGGGTGTCCCTGCGTCTCGCCAGATGCCCTGGAGATTCTGACTGTCTGGCCCTCCGCGAGCTCCGTCCTCTCTCTCATCCGCAGGCACAGCTGCAACGGCAAGATCTCCTGTTTCTTGATCTTGATCGTCTTCTGGACCTATGGGTGCAAGAGGAACAGTCACTAGCTCTCCGTGACCTGCATGCCCGTGCCCATACCGTCTGTTCCTCCCCGCGGCTGGAATGGGCTAGCGCCGAGGGCCCTGCAGCCTTCTGTACTAGTACACACGACACTGCTTGGGGCTTTACAAATTCTACCTGTGGGTCAGGATTAGTCACTTTTTGCTGTGGCCTAACCGTAACGCCCTCAGTCTTGGTTCTCTGTCGTCTTAAGGGGGTGTGGGTGAATAGCCGGGGACTGTACCTGCTTGTGGTCTTCCTAGCTCTGGTGGGGTGCGCCGGCCTCGCCACCGCCGCTGTTACGGGCATGTCGTTGATCACGACCATGCTGTCCTGGCTATTCATTTCGCTGACCACTCTGTTTCTTCTCTCCTGTGTGGTAGCCATGCCCAGCTCCCTGCCATGGCGGCGTCCCTGCAAAGCACCAGAATCGCTGTTATTATGGGAAATAGAGGGGACCGCATGGTCGGCACTTTGGGGATCTGTAGGAGATTTTTTAGGGCTCCCGGCTTTTTTATTACCCCTTGCGTCCCCTTTCTGGGGTGGTAAAGGGGTGTTCTTTGTCCTTTGCCGCAGCTGTGGCCCCTTGGGCAAAATTACTGGTGGTGGCCGGAGTTCTAGGCCCTCACCCTCACCGCCCGTGGGCCCGGCTCTCTCTTGCCTGAGGGGTAAAGGGTCCTGGCTGCCCTGCCCTGTGTTACCCCTGTCACCCTTGGCCTGGTCATCCACTGGATGGTAATCTAATGGCTCTTCACTATAGGGATGGGAGGCTAGCCCAGTGGCACCCCCAATATTGTCTAAGCCTCCAGCTACTACATGCGGAGCCTGTCCAATGTAAGGGGGGCCTCCCACAGAAGGCATGGGCGGGCCCAGCCTGTCCTGCACCCACCTGACCCTTTGGCTTAAGGCCTGGGTCCTGACATCAGCTAGCAAGGCCTCTAAGTCAATGGCATCCATACCCCACTTCACAACAAGCCCCCCCAAGACAAACAAAAACGGACTGCGAAGACAAGGAAAAAACACTGACAAACACACAAAAACACAGACAGGCTCTCACACACTGCCCCTTATGTGCTTTAGTAGCTGGGGAGTTATTCCCAGTGTTAGACTTCCTACTTTACTGTTTATGCAGGAGCCACTCAGACCTCCGTCCATTTTCCACGGAGACCGCGCGGAACTGACTCCCGCGAATGCGGCAGAAGTCCCGCCCCCGATGCTTCTGATTGGCTGATGCAGCCTTACAGGCTCCGCTGGGTCACGTGACGCTGCGGGCTGACCCAGGGAGCCTGTGCAGCCTTCGCGTCATCAATATTAATTGATTTACAGCTGGGATAAAATTAAGCCATTAACAAGTATGTGGGAACCGTACTAAGGGGCTTCATGCCCTCACCACTTTAGACAGATTAGTTTATTTTAATTTTTCATTTGATTGAGAAACCATAAATTGTCAATGCAATATAATGAAATGGCATGCCTGATATTAGAGGTCTTGTATATGAACACAATATTATGATTAATTCATTGTAATGTTAAATAAAGTGTACTTTGAGAAACGCTTTAATGACAGAAAGAGTATAATATACATTGTTTTACACTAAATGATGTCCCTAAATGTAATTTTAAAAATATGGTTAGATTATTATATACATTTAAATAAAACATGGAATTTCTCTTCACTGCATAAAAATAGTAATATATGCTTAGATACAATACAGTGTTAGATATTATGTTAAGCATGTCTTTAACACTAGAAAGATATTTTCCTGCATAAGATCTGAAGTTGTAAAATATTAAATTGTAGCACAGCATGTTGATTTCTTTTTAACAAAATCAGTCAGAATGTGAAAAACTTTTGCTTAGCCAGTATCAATCAGTCCAGTAGTGGAGCTACTTAATGGAGAGCTCCAGTTATAAAGTATTTGGGGGAATCCCACTTTCAATGTCCCTATATAAATACCTGTATAGATCAATAAACAGTCAAACTCTATATATATGTACACCTAGATCACTCACTCCTCTAATAAATAAAATCCCTTAGCAAAGGGCCCCTACCCAGAAGCTCCACCACTGATTGAATCATCTTTTTTACAAAGGGACAAATTCTTATTGGTCACAGAAAATGCTGGGCTAGTGGACAAAATATGTATATTTTCTGTCACTTCAAAAATACATCTATTGAAAGATAAAAAAAAAATAACACGGCTGGAATACAAATCATTAATTTTTAATGTATTAAATACATTTTCTAACTGCTAAAACATGTTCTTTTAAATAGGTTTGAACGTAAAAGAGCCAGTGTAAACTCTTTTCAGGCTGAATCTGTTTTTAGTTCACTAATAATTAATCTGGAAGATGCATGTGCAAAAGGCAAGAAAGGCTTTATCAACAAAAAAAAAAGAGTTACCAAAGATTGTTGCCATTACTGCACTCTTCCCCACCTCCCGGCTTGTCCTGCATGCTACTTTTCAGATGAAATATTGCTGCATTGAGTCAGGTTCAATTAATTATTCATGCCAAGTTACCTGGAGCATGCTCAGTCAAAGAGGTAAGGTTAAAGGTTTAAACTCAATGTAATCTGGCATGTATAATTAGTTAAAACAGTGCTAATTCCATACCTGTTTATGCCATGTGAACAATAACATGCAGGACAAGAATGGAGGGTGGGGAAGAGAGCCAATGGCCAAGATAGATGTTAAATATATTTTTAAATATTTTTCTTAATAAAGCTGTTTTTGACTGTTATTTGCTTGTGTGTTCTAAGGTTAATTGTTAGTGTGCTAAAAAATAGGTTGAACTTGAAAAGCTCTTAGACTGGTGTTTTAACTGTTCCTTTAAACATGAGACTTGCAACACATGCAATTATATATCCAAAGCCAATTATTCAGTGCTAGTGGCATAATTAAAAAAACAACAAAACATACATTTTACAAAACCCTCTAATTGGCTGGCAGAGGGAAAGCCTGCAAGTGCAGTTATAGGAATACTGAGGGGAGATTAATTATAAATGGATGGATTTGAGAAGGTTTTCCCATAACATCAAGGGTACATCAGGGGTGTCCCCTTAGTGCCCTATTGTATGTTTTTTTTTCAATTGATCCTTTACTGAGGATGATTGAGACCAATAAAAAATATCCAACAGGCCCCAATGATCAATGTAATGTGTATTGCTTACAGTGATGATTTATTAGCTTTTGTGAATTCTAGAAATTAATTAGATTTTTGGATTGGAGAACCAGAGAAAAAAGTTAGTTGTTCCTCCAGATCTAGAAACTAAGAGCCTCATTCAGTTAGGAGGCTGCAAGTTCAGGGATATAGGCGGTATGTCTGTGGGCCTCCTGCGGGTCTGCAGCGAGCTCGAGTTACGGTGCTATTCAATTTTGCAAGACCGCAAGTTAGGGGCCAATAGCGAAATTCGTAAACCATGCTATCGTCTGCAGCATTTGCAAGCTTGAACACGATCAATTAAGCAAGACCTTAACTCCCGATGCTGAAACAGCCAACAGAAAAGGAGCCCGTCATCATGAAGGCCGTACAACATGGAGTTGACATGTCAATCAACTAGAGATTCTGCGTCCGATATGCGATCAGCCCCTCAAACCCGCAATCTCAAAAATAATAGAAATTAATGAGGTCAATGTTATAGTCCGTGTGGGTGGCCTGATATGTATTAACTCATTGATTCGATCTAAACCTGCATTAAAACATAAAAATAATTGATTTTTAATTGCTGATTTGCGGGCTTCCCCATATTTTGAAGTACAGTATTGATTTTGTTTTTGCATTTAAAGTGCTTTGGACATGTCTTTAAGCCCTTTGCAAGTCTTCCTTGGAACCCTTTAACTTGTGGACCGATTTTTGCCATTTGCGGCCTTGGTGGGGTGGTTAACGAGGGGGAATCGGGGCAATTGAATATCAATTTGTGATTTTAGCGATCGTAACTCTTGCGGCCGGGAAAGATCAAAGGCTTGGAGGGGCCTTAACTTGCTATGTTAACTATCGCAAGGAATCGGGGGCCGGAGCCCGTAACCCGATTGGAGCCTGCAAAAAGACGCCAATTGTATAGCAAAATAACTTACGGCCTCCCTTACTGACGCCTGGATCTCCTGATGCCTCAACTGAATGAGGCTCTAACAGTAAAATTGTTAATATCCTGGTAATTAAATGTAATAACTCAGAATCAGGAAAGCTGAACTGAGATCAAAAACGTAATATATGTAAAACAAAGGTCATGAAATGGAAGCAATGGAAATTGTCATGGAAAATAGACAATCCTTTTTCTGCCTTTCTTTGTTTACCTAAGCTTTATATTTCCACCTCCTGAGAAAGCTGTGATAAGCCTAAAAAGCATCTGGAAGAAAAGTAGTAATCTTTTTTCCAGATGTTTAGGAAAACAGGCTAAATATGGTGAGTAAGAATATTACATTTTGGCCAATCAAAAAAGGAGACCTAAATAAATTCAGAGATATTTTTCAATTTGATATTTTAGTTTTTTCATTTTCGAGGAATGTTTCTGGCACAGGCAAAGTGGACCGGTTCCTTTAAAGGTTGGCTAGAAATTTTTGAGCCATGGTTTCATGTAGGAAATATTAAAAAGATCATTCAACAAATAGGATATTTGTGATCTTGGCAGTTAATATGGTCAGGAAATTTTAAATCACAAAAAGAGAAATTGAGCAATTATCAAGAAAACAAGTTTATAAATTAGTATTGGACAGAACTACACCTGAAGTACTGTCCTGAGTCCAATCATAGTCAAGTCTTATAGCAGCTATACGACCCCAGATTAACCCCAAAGACAAAGGATATATCATAGTTATTGTTCCATGGCAAAATGTATGTCAGACAGAACTTAACATTTAGAAACACTGATGATAGGAGTTGTCGGTGAGAAACATGTTATGACAGAGACAATGGAGGATTTATTATTAGATTGTCTGAATTTTGTAGTCGTTTGGAATAAGATTGTAGAACTTTTAAAAGTCATTTTGATGTAAGACATTTCCAAGTCCCTTTTAGTTCTTGCACTCTCTCTACTACAATCTCCTCACTTCTCTCCTACGCCTACTACTTAATAAGCACCACCCAGAATTTAAAATGACCATAGAGAGACACTTTATGAAGTGCTAGTGTTTCTTCAGGTCACTAATAGTTGCAGTAACATTAGAAATGTATCATAATTTTAGTGACATGTAAGCTTAATATATACATTACTTACAGTACATTCTAGATATATACATGTAAAGAGCAGAACAGACACACTCCACAACGCCCTCTTTCTCATAAAATATTGGGGAAAACAAACATTATTATTACTATTATTATCATTATCCTTCATTTGTATCAAGCCAACATAGGCCCCTATGCTAATCCCTGAAAAATCAATTACAAGGGCTGTGGCAGCACTGGAAATTTTACCTAGCTATGTAAATCCCCATCCCTAAAATATTACGAGAAAACTGCTACGAGTCACTACTACAAGTGAACTTCACAACAAAGACAAAAAGCAAGGCAGAAATCTACATTGATTTATGCACTGACAATAAATTACGAGTTACTCCCTTACACTTTGACACCCAAACCCTATGCTAATAAGATTTTATGGATCACTTGAAAAAAAAGGCACTGCCGTGACTGCAAAAAGCAGAAGAAAGATTGACAGGTACCAGAGACCACTCACAAGTAATTTCAAACACTTGCTGAATCCCAGAGAATAATTTAAAGTGACAGTATAGCACAAAAAGCATGAAACATTATTTACCACTTAATAATCCTATACCAACATCTGAATAATTACATTTTTGTATATGTTTTATGATAGTTTGAGACTAAGGTGTCTATGCCAAGGGGGACTAGATATGTCAATATATATATATATATATAACTCTCAATGTTGTCCTGATGTACAAGTTCTGGACAAAATTCTATGCCCTTGATGGTGGTTCCATAAGCTGGTGCACTGGATGGCTGCCATTTCACCCACAGGCTAGCCTGGCATGGAAAATGATAAACCATCTTTCATACCATAATACTTTTCCTTTCTCCTTTTCATCTATTTTCTAATTACTATTTCTTTCTCATTTTGTATTTTTTTATCTGTCTCTTTTCCTCATTCTCATCCCGCAATCCCACTCCTCATACCACCCCACTTTTCCATTTATATGTTCCTCTGCCCTCATCATCTCTCTTTGTCATCTCCACAGAGAACCTACTTATAAGGTTACATGGCATTTCAGTAGACAAGGGACTAAATAATGAAAATGAGAAGACCGTAGAATAAATCAGTGATTCTCAGTGTATAAGACTCACAATTGTTTTTTTCTATTTCTTTCTCACTTTCATTATGTGCTCCATTTGTCATCGTTATCCTCTTCCCCACTTTCATTTCTATCATTCGCAATGCATTAACTAAATTGCTTTGATCTGATGTCTATGAACCTTGTGGTTGTCTGCTACTTTTTTTACTCAGGGAAATTTCAGATCTGGGTCACTCAGAATTGAGGTCTCTTCAGAGAAATGTGTAAGGATAATTAGAAACACCTAAAGATAGAGGTTTTATTATTATTATTATTATTATTATTATTACAGATGGCAGAAGTAAATGTAGCTCCTTCAAGTGTCTATACCTTAGAAGTGGGACTGGTGTGTAGTACTGTTGGGTCTGTACAGGGCAGGAATAATGTCTTAGAAGTGGGACTGGTGTGTAGTACTGTTGGGTCTGTACAGGGCAGGAATAATGTCTTAGAAGTGGGACTGGTGTGTAGTTCTGTTGGGTCTGTACAGGGCAGGAATAATGTCTTAGAAGTGGGACTGGTGTGTAGTTCTGTTGGGTCTGTGCAGGGCAGGAATAGTGTCTTAGAAGTGGGACTGGTGTGTAGTTCTGTTGGGTCTGTGCAGGGCAGGAATAATGTCTTAGAAGTGGGACTGGTGTGTAGTTCTGTTGGGTCTGTGCAGGGCAGGAATAATGTCTTAGAAGTGGGACTGGTGTGTAGTTCTGTTGGGTCTGTGCAGGGCAGGAATAATGTCTTAGAAGAGGGACTGGTGTGTAGTTCTGTTGGGTCTGTACAGGGCAGGAATAATGTCTGCTTAGAAGTGGGACTGGTGTGCAGTTCTGTTGGGTCTGTGCAGGGCAGGAATAATGTCTGCTTAGAAGTGGGACTGATTTGTAGTTCTGTTGGGTCTGTGCAGGGCAGGAATAATGTCTGCTTAGAAGTGGGACTGGTGTGTAGTTCTGTTGGGTCTGTGCAGGGCAGAATTAATGTCTGCTTAGAAGTGGGACTGGTTTGTAGTTCTGTCCATTGAAAGAATGGTATTTGAGAAATTGATGAATAGGTGCCACATCACAATAGAAATTTGTCTCACACATTAAAATAAACATTAGATCAATATATGTAGCTTTATTTAATATCTGACTCCGTATCACATTTCTTCCACTTTAGCTTTAAGCTTGCAATATATGCAGTGACCACAAGGTGTCATGGTGTTCCATTAAGTCCTGTGTTTTTCACTATAATAGTATTTCATGAATTCTTCAATACTTTCTTCTTCTGGATTGCTACCTTATCGTGGTGAAGGGGCTTGGGTATTTCAATGAAAAGCTGTGAGCTATACCATGTAAGATCACCAAGATGGGCAGGTCATAGCACAGTGGTCAGACAAATCACGGCCCTCTGGAGAAGGAACTGGCAACCCACTCCAGTATCTTTGCCATGAAGACCTAATGGATGAGCAAAGCCATATATTTAGATAAATGTGACTGGCGTGCTGCAGTCCATAGGGCCACTGAGAGTCAGACACGTCTGAAGGACTGAACAACAACAACAACAATACTCTATGATATACTTACTTATTACATTATCTCATTAAGCTTTTACTTCTGTCCTGTATTTTTTTTTTGTGGTGTATGTAAATAGCCTATATGTTTTATTTTAATCGAGTGTTTAATAAATATACAAAAAATATATATATCTTTATGTTATGTATATTAAATACATAATCTTGTGTATTACCTTTTGCAGGAAGGAAAACAAAGGAAAGAAGGAAAGTAGAAAATTATGGCAATTTACAATTAAAAATTGTAAAATATAATGATACTTTTAGTAACTTTAAATGTAAATTGATTTTACATTATTTATATTATTAAATACATTTGCTCATGTAATAGACAATCGTAATTACCCGTCATAAATTATGGTATTACTTAATGTCATTGGGAAGTTAGCTGTACATCAAAATGTATTTATTGAAAAATAGAAATTTTAATTGAAAGAACATTCATTTATTCCTTTTCTTCTTCTTTTTTTTTTAATACTTTTTTATTCTTTCTTTTCTTCTTTCTTTTCTTTTCTTCTTTTTTTCTTGTATTTATTTATTTTTTCTTTTTATTCTTTTTGCTCCCTGAGTGGCCTAGGTTTACCTGTAGAGTACACTTTAACCCCTGACAGGAGGCAGAGAGTATCTGCAATTTTTTTTTTTTTGAGGAATACATTAATTATATATATACTAGTGACTTGCCCGTGAAAAATGACAGCAATACATTTTGAAGGCAGGCAATGTTGTTTTCCACACAATGCAATCCCCCTCTAACTTGCGGGCCTCGCGATGAGCGCCTTTGGGGCTCATTGCGAGCCTCTCCCACGTCTACTTTACGGTCCTTGCATTAAGGCGCCTTTGGCGCTGATCGCGACCCCTGCAATAACCGGCTTCACCGCTCATTGCAGGCGACGTCCAACCCGCTACTTTCATGCCTTGCAATGAGCATCTTCGGACCCATTGCGAGCCTCTCCCACCGTCTACTTTACGGGCCTTGCGATGAGCGCTTTCGGCTTGTCTTTTCAAAGTTTTGCAGGTTTCGCGTTCATGGGCTAAGTGTTACGGGCTTCGGCCTTGTTTTGATCCTTTTTGAAAACATTTACATCCTTACGGCTGCCACTTTTTTCCTCACTAAGCCGATTTTTAATCTCCGAAAAATGCCAATTAAGCCTCAAATTAGCTTCCAACCTCAGCCACAGGCTCCCTGCCTCTCCCCTTGTGCTGTGTATGAGGTCATAAGTACATTTTTTTAAGTAATTGGCGTCTTTTGTTGGTCTTCTGACGTATTCCGAGTTACGGGCTTGAAAAAATATCGTCCGTTAAAGTCACAACCTTCGGCGCTCATTGCAGCAAAGTCGTGCTTGACTCACGATGATATCGGCCGTTAAAGTCGTAACTTTTTCCAAGTCCTGAGGGCCTTGCGATTAGCTGCAAAGTCCTATGTCCTTCGGCTCTGATTGCGGGCATCGCCATGTGCCCCTTTCGTCTGTTTCCATCCTACATCGGTTAGGCGTCCTCGGCAAATAACAACTCTGAGGAACCCTGAAAGGACATAATTGCAAGGTCTCCAGCGCTCATTGCAGCAAAGTTGTGCGAGGCCTGCAATGAGCGCCTTTGGCGCTTATTGCACATGCTCAAGCCTGTAACTTTTAACATAGTTTAACAAAACTATATAAGTGATATATATATATTAATTAATGAAATCTTACTGTATGACCAATAAAAGACGCTAACCCCACTACCCTCCAAGTCTTTGCATTACACGCTGTGTGTGAGAATAGAAACTGATCTCCAAATGTAAATCTTTTTTCTAGAGGTATGAATATATACATGGTTCACTTTAATTTTCATTCTCAGTAATTTGTAAATATATAAATCACTGAGTACTTATAATTGTAGAGCCAAAAGCGAGAAAGGCTAGTGGCGGCACATCACTTCTGGACCCTAATACATGTGTGCTCTTCGGGTTGCATAGTGTGATGTCATCTCACGCCACATAGCATAGCAGTGTTTCAGATGCATTACAGATACTGGGCCTGCGCATAGCATAGTATCAGATGCATAACAGATACTGGGCCTGCGCATAGCATAGTATCAGATGCATTACAGATACTGGTCCTGCGCATAGCATAGTATCAGATGCATTACAGATACTGGGCCTGCGCATAGCATAATATCAGATGCATTACAGATACTGGGCCTGCGCATAGCATAGTATCAGATGCATTACAGATACTGGGCCTGCGCATAGCATAGTATCAGATGCATTACAGATACTGGTCCTGCGCATAGCATAGTATCAGATGCATTACAGATACTGGGCCTGCGCATAGCATAATATCAGATGCATTACAGATACTGGGCCTGCGCATAGCATAGTATCAGATGCATTACAGATACTGGTCCTGCGCATAGCATAGTATCAGATGCATTACAGATACTGGGCCTGCGCATAGCATAGTATCAGATGCATTACAGATACTGGGCCTGCGCATAGCATAGTATCAGATGCATTACAGATACTGGTCCTGCGCATAGCAGTGTTTCAGATGCATTACAGATACTGGGCCTGCGCATAGCATAGTATCAGATGCATTACAGATACTGGGTCTGCGCATAGCATAATATCAGATGCATTACAGACACTAGGCCTGCGCATAGCATAGTATCAGATGCATTACAGATACTGGGCCTGCGCATAGCATAATATCAGATGCATTACAGACACTAGGCCTGCGCATAGCATAGTATCAGATGTATTACAGACACTGGGCCTGCTCATAGCATAGTATCAGATGAATTACAGATACTGGGCCTGCGCATAGCATAGTATCAGATGCATTACAGATACTGGGCCTGCTCATAGCATAGTATCAGATGAATTACAGATACTGGGCCTGCGCATAGTATCAGATGAATTACAGACACTGGGCCTGCTCATAGCATAGTATCAGATGTATTACAGACACTGGGCCTGCTCATAGCATAGTATCAGATGAATTACAGATACTGGGCCTGCGCATAGCATAATATCAGATGCATTACAGATACTGGGCCTGCGCATAGCATAATATCAGATGAATTACAGATACTGGGCCTGCGCATAGCATAGTATCAGATGCATTACAGACACTGGGCCTGCGCATAGCATAGTATCAGATGTACTACAGATACTGGGCCTGCGCATAGCATAATATCAGATGAATTACAGATACTGGGCCTGCGCATAGCATAATATCAGATGCATTACAGATACTGGGCCTGCGCATAGCATAGTATCAGATGAATTACAGATACTGGGCCTGCGCATAGCATAGTATCAGATGAATTACAGATACTGGGCCTGCGCATAGCATAGTATCAGATGAATTACAGATACTGGGCCTGCGCATAGCATAGTATCAGATGAATTACAGATACTGGGCCTGCGCATAGCATAATATCAGATGCATTACAGACACTGGGCCTGCACATAGCATAGTATCAGATGCATTACAGACACTGGGCCTGCACATAGCATAGTATCAGATGAATTACAGATACTGGGCCTGCGCATAGCATAGTATCAGATGCATTACAGATACTGGGCCTGCGCATAGCATAGTATCAGATGCATTACAGATACTGGGCCTGCGCATAGCATAGTATCAGATGCATTACAGATACTGGGCCTGCGCATAGCATAATATCAGATGCATTACAGACACTGGGCCTGCGCATAGCATAGTATCAGATGCATTACAGACACTGGGCCTGCGCATAGCATAATATCAGATGCATTACAGACACTGGTCCTGCGCATAGCATAATATCAGATGCATTACAGATACTGGGCCTGCGCATAGCATAATATCAGATGCATTACAGACACTGGGCCTGCGCATAGCATAGTATCAGATGAATTACAGATACTGGTCCTGCGCATAGCATAGTATCAGATGAATTACCGATAATGGTCCTGCGCATAGCATAATATCAGATGCATTACAGACACTGGGCCTGCGCATAGCATAATATCAGATGCATTACAGACACTGGGCCTGCGCATAGCATAGTATCAGATGCATTACAGACACTGGGCCTGCGCATAGCATAATATCAGATGCATTACAGACACTGGGCCTGCGCATAGCATAGTATCAGATGAATTACAGATACTGGTCCTGCGCATAGCATAGTATCAGATGCATTACAGATACTGGGCCTGCGCATAGCATAGTATCAGATGCATTACAGACACTGGGCCTGCGCATAGCATAATATCAGATGCATTACAGACACTGGGCCTGCGCATAGCATAGTATCAGATGAATTACCGATAATGGTCCTGCGCATAGCATAATATCAGATGCATTACAGACACTGGGCCTGCGCATAGCATAATATCAGATGCATTACAGACACTGGGCCTGCGCATAGCATAGTATCAGATGAATTACCGATACTGGTCCTGCGCATAGCATAATATCAGATGCATTACAGACACTGGGCCTGCGCATAGCATAGTATCAGATGAATTACCGATACTGGTCCTGCGCATAGCATAATATCAGATGCATTACAGACACTGGGCCTGCGCATAGCATAGTATCAGATGAATTACCGATACTGGTCCTGCGCATAGCATAATATCAGATGCATTACAGACACTGGGCCTGCGCATAGCATAATATCAGATGCATTACAGATACTGGGCCTGCGCATAGCATAGTATCAGATGAATTACAGATACTGGTCCTGCGCATAGCATAATATCAGATGCATTACAGACACTGGGCCTGCGCATAGCATAATATCAGATGCATTACAGACACTGGGCCTGCGCATAGCATAGTATCAGATGAATTACAGATACTGGTCCTGCGCATAGCATAATATCAGATGAATTACAGACACTGGGCCTGCTCATAGCATAGTATCAGATGCATTACAGATACTGGGCCTGCTCATAGCATAGTATCAGATGCATTACAGATACTGGTCCTGCGCATAGCATAGTATCAGATGAATTACAGATACTGTTCCTGCGCATAGCATAATATCAGATGCATTACAGACACTGGGCCTGCTCATAGCATAGTATCAGATGCATTACAGATACTGGGCCTGCGCATAGCATAGTATCAGATGAATTACAGATACTGGTCCTGCGCATAGCATAATATCAGATGCATTACAGATACTGGGCCTGCGCATAGCATAGTATCAGATGAATTACAGATACTGGGCCTGCGCATAGCATAGTATCAGATGAATTACAGATACTGGGCCTGCGCATAGCATAATATCAGATGCATTACAGACACTGGGCCTGCGCATAGCATAGTATCAGATGAATTACAGATACTGGTCCTGCGCATAGCATAATATCAGATGCATTACAGATACTGGGCCTGCGCATAGCATAATATCAGATGCATTACAGACACTGGGCCTGCGCATAGCATAGTATCAGATGAATTACAGATACTGGTCCTGCGCATAGCATAGTATCAGATGCATTACAGATACTGGGCCTGCGCATAGCATAGTATCAGATGCATTACAGATACTGGTCCTGCGCATAGCATAGTATCAGATGCATTACAGATACTGGGCCTGCGCATAGCATAGTATCAGATGCATTACAGATACTGGGCCTGCGCATAGCATAGTATCAGATGCATTACAGATACTGGGCCTGCGCATAGCATAATATCAGATGCATTACAGATACTGGGCCTGCGCATAGCATAGTATCAGATGCATTACAGATACTGGGCCTGCGCATAGCATAGTATCAGATGCATTACAGATACTGGGCCTGCGCATAGCATAGTATCAGATGCATTACAGATACTGGGCCTGCGCATAGCATAGTATCAGATGAATTACAGATACTGGGCCTGCGCATAGTATCAGATGAATTACAGATACTGGTCCTGCGCATAGCATAATATCAGATGCATTACAGACACTGGGCCTGCGCATAGCATAGTATCAGATGAATTACAGATACTGGTCCTGCGCATAGCATAGTATCAGATGCATTACAGATACTGGGCCTGCGCATAGCATAGTATCAGATGCATTACAGATACTGGTCCTGCGCATAGCATAGTATCAGATGCATTACAGATACTGGGCCTGCGCATAGCATAGTATCAGATGCATTACAGATACTGGGCCTGCGCATAGCATAGTATCAGATGCATTACAGATACTGTGCCTGCGCATAGCATAGTATCAGATGCATTACAGACACTGGCTTTTATATATAAGAAACTCAAAAGAGACTAAAAATCACTGCAGCCACTGTATTATCAGGACAAATGATACATAATATGCCTAAGGTGAGTCCTACATCTGATATTTTGATCAATGAGTACATATAGAATCCAAAGCCGTCTAATAATTCAAACTTCTTTCAAAACCAGGGGATCAGGGCATTTTTCCTCCTCCCAGAGGTCAATACACATGCAAAACGATATATTATTTATTTTCGATGTAATTTAAACTTTCTTATGCTATATTTGGTATTTGGATTATACATAAAATGGAAAACATATAGGCCTCCATTCAATTGCATGCCCTCAGTTGCCTTCATACCGGCCCTAAGTCTGCAGGCTTGAAAATTGCAACAGTTACAGATCAATTCAATTCAGCCCACAGCTACATGGCCGAAAGCCTCAAATGTAAACCATGCACCTGTAAGTAGCACTGCAGAGCATGATCATGATCAATGAAGCAAGCCCGTAACTACCGATTTAGAAACAGCCAATAGTAAATGAGACCGTCATCATGACATCAGTAAAACATGGAGGTTAAACATTAATCAATTATCATTTAGAAGTGGCCTGATATGCATTAACTCCTTGATTACTAAGTTTGATATAATATGGAAATAAAACATAAAATAATATTTTTTTATATTGCAGATTTAAGAGCTTAAGACTGTTGTGCAACTAATTCTAATGTCTTTTATCGCTTTCCCCATCTTTTAAAGTGCAGTATTGATTTTTTATTTGCTTTTACAGTGCTAAGATCAGGTGTTTAACCCCCTTACAAGTCCTATTTAGTACTCATAGGATTTTCTTTTACATTTGCCATTTACAGGGTTTGAGGGCAATTGCGGGCTTGAGGAATTGTAGCAATTGGATAGTGATTTGCGATTGTAACATTTACGGGCTTAAAAGATTAAAGGCTTAGATGGGGCGGAGTTACGATTTTTACAACCGCAGGGATTTTAAGCTTCTAACCCGCAAACCGATTGTAGGTAGCTAAAAGACACCAATTGAATAGCACATTTTTTTACGGGCTCCATTACGGGCTCTTGTAACTACAATTTGCTCAAGTGAATACAGGCCAAAATTTAATAAAGCTAGTAAAAACTAAAAAAATAAACATTAAAATGTTGTTCTTTTAGTTTTTATATATAATTCCGGACAGGTTTATGTAAGAAATACATAAAGTATTAAGTATGAAAACTCAGTATCTTATGAGTAAATGTATATCAAATATAGTATCTTTATCTGCCTACAAATGTTGGTGTGCAATAAAGACCTTATAACCAAGCAAAAATATAATATTGTTGGGAAATACAATATTCACATTGTGTGTGTTGTTATAGTAGCATTAATAGAAATGATACCACAATAATAGCATTTGGTAGAGTCCAGCATGTTGCTGATAGATGGTCACTGACTGATTAGTAAGTTCATGAACTGCAGGGAGCAGACCCAAGCAGGTAATATTTGATTTTAGTAAATCAAACTTTTCATTAGAAAAATATGTAGCAATGATCCTTAATGAACATGACAAAAACAATTAGACAGACACAGGGCCTCTTTCAATTGCTGCTTACTACAAAAAGTAGTAGTAAGTGGAGATCGCAAGTTACTTCCCTATTCAATTGCCTGCTACTTGCAGGCTCCGATCGGATTACTTACTGCGCGCTACTTTCCCTTACTTTACTCATAATCGAAAGTTACTTTCATCAAAGCCTTTGATCTTTAACGGCTGCAAGAGTTTCAGCAGCAAAAAACACTAATGGCTATTCAATTGCTCCTATTTACCCTTCCATCAAGCCCGTAAATGGCTAAACATGAACAACAGGTTACTGGTACCAAGGAGCTCTCGCAAAAGTCTTACTTACAAATCGTAGCACTAATTAAGCAAATAAAAAAGCAATATTGTACATTTATTAGAAGTGAAAGTGATGTTTGGTCTTAGAATTAATAGCACAACATTCTCAAGCTTGCAAATCGTCAAAGATAAATACTTTATTTCATGTTCAATTTTCGTCCTAAAGTCATACGGGCTTCAACCTCCAAGCCCGTAGGACTTTGGAATCCAACCTCCATATTTTATTGAAGTTCTACGGGCTTGAATAACGAGTTACGGGCTTGGCGGTCATTCAAGCCGTAGGACTTCGGACGGAAATTAAACATGGAATAAAGTATTTTATTTTGGCGATATGCAAGCTTGAGAATGTTGTGCTTTTAATCCTAATGTCACCCATTGTGTTCCCCAACATTTACAGTGCTTTACAGTGTTGGATTTGCATTTACATTCCTCCGAGTTTGCTGGCTTGAAATACGAGTTACAGGCTTGCGGCCGCCATCATGTTCAAGCCCGTGAATGCTTACTGCCGATAGCATGGGACTATCTTACGTGCCCAGTAGTGATGTAGCGAACATAAAATTTTCGGTTCGCGAACCGCTGCAAATGTTTGCGAACCGGCGAACCCGGCGAACCGACATAGACTTCAATGGGCAGGCGGATTTTAAAACCCACAGGGACTCTTTCTAGCCACAATAGTGATGGGAAAGTTGTTTCAACGGGACTAACACCTGGACTGTAGCATGCCGGAGGGGGATCCATGGCAAAACTCCCACGGAAAATTACATAGTTGATGCAGAGTCTGGTTTTAATCCATAAAGGGCATAAATAACCTAACATCCCCTTCCATCATCATCCTCCCCTGTATCTCTTTACCCCCTCCCTCATCATCCTCCCCTGTGTCTCTTTCCCGCCTTCCTCATCATCCTCCCCTGTGTCTCATCCCCCCTCCCTCATCATCCTCCCCCCTCCCTCATCATCCTCCCCTGTGTCTCTTTTCCCCCTCCCTCATCATCTTCCCCTGTGTCTCTTCCCCCCCGCCCTCACCATCCTCCCCTGTATCTTTCCCCCCTTCCTCATCACCCTCCCCTGTATCTCTTTACCCCCTCCCTCATCATCCTCCCCTGTGTCTGTTTCCCCTGTGTCTCTTCCCCCCTCCCTCATCATCCTCCCCCCTCCCTTGATGATAAGGGGGGAAGAGACACAGGGATAAGTGTGAGGGGTGTTAGGGTAAGGGGTGTTAGGGATAAGGGTGAGGGGTGTTAGGGCTAAGTGTGAGGGGTGTTAGGGTGAGGGGTGTTAGGGATAAGTGTGATGAGTGTTAGGGTAATGGATGTTAGGGTTAGGTGTTAGGGTAAGGGCTGTTAGGGATAAGTGTAAGGGGGTATTAGGGTTAGGTGTTAGGGTGAGGGGTGTTAGGGATAAGTGTGGGGGGTGTTAGGGTGAGGGATGTTAGAGTTAGGTGTTAGGGATAAGTGTGAGTGGTGTTAGGGTTGCGTACTAAGGTGAGGGGAGGATGATGAGGGAGGGGGAAAGAGACACAGGGGAGGATGATGAGGGAGGAGGGAAAGACACAGGGCAGGATGATAAGGGAGGAGGGAAAGAGACACAGGAGGATGATGAGGGAGGGGGGAGGATGATGAGGGAGGGGGAAAGAGATACAGGAGGATGATGAGGGAGGGGGGAGGATGATGATAAGGGGGGAAGAGACACAGGGATAAGTGTGAGGGGTGTTAGGGTTAAGTGTTAGGGTAAGGGGTGTTAGGGATAAGGGTGAGGGGGGTTAGGGTTAGGTGTTAGGGTGAGGGGTGTTAGGGATAAGTGTGAGGGGTGTTAGGGTGAGGGGTGTTAGGGATAAGTGTAAGGGGTGTTAGGATGAGGCATGTTAGGAATAAGTGTGAGGGGTGTTAGGTCTTAGGGATAAGTGTGAGGGGTGTTAGGGTTAGGTGTTAGGTTGATGGGTGTTATGGATAAGTGTGAGGGGTGTTAGGGTTAGGGTAAGGGGTGTTAGGGATAAGTGTGAGGGGTGTTAGGGTTAGGTGTTAGGGTGAGGGGTGTTAAGGTTAGGTGTTAGGTTGATGGGTGTTATGGATAAGTGTGAGGGGTGTTAGGGTTAGGGTAAGGGGTGTTAGGGATAAGTGTGAGGGGTGTTAGGGTTAGGGGTGTTAGGGATAAGTGTGATGGGTGTAAGGGTAAGGGATGTTAGGGTTAGGTGTTAGGGTAAGGGCTGTTAGGGATAAGTGTGAGGGGGTATTAGGGTTAGGTGTTAGGGTGAGGGGTGTTAGGGTAAGGGGTGTTAGGGATAAGTGTGTGGGGTGTTAGGGTTAGGTGTTAGGGTGAGGGGTGTTAGGGATAAGTGTGATGGGTGTTAGGGTAAGGGATGTTAGGGTTAGGTGTTAGGGTAAGGGGTGTTAGGGATAAGTGTGAGGGGTGTTAGGGTTAGGTGTTAGGGTGAGGGGTGTTAGGGTTAGGTGTTAGGTTGATGGGTGTTATGGATAAGCGTGAGGGGTGTTAGGGTTAGGGTAAGGGGCGTTAGGAATAAGTGTGAGGGATGTAAGGGTTAGGTGTTAGGGTGAGGGGTGTTAGGGTTAGGTGTTAGGTTGATGGGTGTTATGGATAAGTGTGAGGGGTGTTAGGGTTAGGTGTTAGGGTGAGGGGTGTTAGGGTAAGGGGTGTTAGGGATAAGTGTGTGGGGTGTTAGGGTTAGGTGTTAGGGTGAGGGGTGTTAGGGATAAGTGTGATGGGTGTTAGGGTAAGGGATGTTAGGGTTAGGTGTTAGGGTAAGGGGTGTTAGGGATAAGTGTGAGGGGTGTTAGGGTTAGGTGTTAGGGTGAGGGGTGTTAGGGTTAGGTGTTAGGTTAATGGGTGTTATGGATAAGCGTGAGGGGTGTTAGGGTTAGGGTAAGGGGCGTTAGGGATAAGTGTGAGGGATGTAAGGGTTAGGTGTTAGGGTGAGGGGTGTTAGGGTTAGGTGTTAGGTTGATGGGTGTTATGGATAAGTGTGAGGGGTGTTAGGGTTAGGGTAAGGGGTGTTAGGGATAAGTGTGAGGGGTGTTAGGGTTAGGTGTTAGGGTGAGGGGTGTTAGGTTGATGGGTGTTATGGATAAGTGTGAGGGGTGTTAGGGTTAGGGTAAGGGGTGTTAGGGATAAGTGTGAGGGGTGTTAGGGTTAGGTGTTAGGGTGAGGGGTGTTAGGGATAAGTGTGATGGGTGTTAGGGTAAGGGATGTTAGGGTTAGGTGTTAGGGTAAGGGCTGTTAGGGATAAGTGTGAGGGGGTATTAGGGTTAGGTGTTAGGGTGAGGGGTGTTAAGGATAAGTGTAAGGGGTGTTAGGGTGAGGCATGTTAGGAATAAGTGTGAGGGGTGTTAGGTCTTAGGGATAAGTGTGAGGAGTGTTAGGGTTAGGTGTTAGGTTGATGGGTGTTATGGATAAGTGTGAGCGGTGTGAGGATTGGGTGCTAAAGTGAGGGGAGGATGATGATAAGGGGGGGAAGAGACACAGGGGTGTCCTTGCAGCAGAGATCAAAAGAGTCCTTCAGGACTGTATTGCACACTGTGTACAGTAGCCTAGCTATGGTTTTCCCTATTGATGCAGTATCACCTACACCCTCCCTCCTCTCAGTAAGACTGCAAGTTAGTTATGATTCCAAAATGGCTGCTGTCCATGAGGTAGAAGAGTCTGGAAGGCAGGGTATGATGCTGATTGGCTGGAATGTGTCTGCTGACTGTGAGTTGCAGGGTCAAAGTTTGCTCAATGATGAAGTATAGGGGGCAGATCGAACATCGCATATGTTCGCAGTTCGCCGCGAACGCGAACATGCTATGTTCGCCGGGAACAGTCAGCCGTCTAACTATTCGTGACATTTCTAGTGTCCAGCCAATTGAATAGGTAAGTAAAAGTAGAGCTACTATAGCAAGTAGGTCAAAAGTAGCAAATAGCAGCCCCGAAATCAACGAGGCCCACAATGATTACAATACTTTTATTTATTTTTAGAATTATACCTCCAGAAGAATTAATGCATAATTTATTATGTTGATCCTGTTAGGAAGCTGTGTTATTCTCTGCTATCCTGTGTACATGTAATAAGAAGAAAGACAAGAAAGGGTTAAGAGAGAATCAGTAACAAACTATATAAAGACTTATCCTCCATTGAAGTGATACCTTGCCCATGAGGAAGAAGCTGTGAAACGTGCATTGGCCACTGTAGGAACGCTGTCACCCACTGATGACGTCATTGAGATGGGCAGGAAGGACTGGAGTGCCTCTGTAACCTTTTCCTTCTCAGGGCAACAATATATAGACTAATGAGAGACTCAGCAAGTATGTCATTCAGTAAGAAAAATATGCAGTGGGATTGTTTTGCAATCAATTTGTTATGCTGGATAATTGTTGTTAAAATCATACCATATTTTTAGCAATGCATGTTAATGTTTAAATTTTGTAAGTGGGTCAGTATTGGAAATTAGGCAGAGTAGTCTAGTTTAAGGGGTAAGTGGCAGGCCCCAAGAGCCACCACATGTGAATAGGGGTTTGTTTAGCTGTTAGTAGATAGGAGAATAATGTAGATTTATTCACACATTTTCAGTGGGCAATGGTGGGTTCCAAGCTCTTCTACCCTAGACAGCATAGGAACTGCCCCCCTATATCATGTATGGTTATTATGCTATGTAGTCACACAATGCAAACTTTATATATTAGCTAATTCTGCACACGATAAACAATTAATCTTTGCACTCTATATCTTTTTTTGCTTAAAACAAGCTGCTTTAACAATATTTAGTAATACATAAGCAATTTATAAATTGTTTACACTTGTCACTTTAATAGAAGTCAAATGTTTTATTTTTTTTAGAATTCATTGCAATTCAGTTGAGAGAATACCAATTATTCAGCACCATAAATGAATTTATATAATTTGTCTTGTACATTATATCAGTATTAGAAATTGTTGCAATAGATATGCCAAAACGTGAATGACGATGATTTTTTTATATTCCCCTCTAATTAATTAACCCCCTCTAAGTTATTAGCCTCCTCTAAGAAACTAACCATATTTAACCCTCACTATACAAAATTAACCCTATCAGACCCAGTTAGACCCAGTTGTCCTATATAACCCTAACTAGGCCTAATTACCCCTAACTGGACCTATCGAACCTTAAATGTACCAAATTACCCCTAAATGTACCTAATTACCCCTAAGTGTACCCAATAAACCCTAACTATACCTATTTAACCCTAAATGTACCTAATTACCCCTAAATGAACCTATTTAACCTTAACTGAATCTAATTACCACTAACTGTACCTATTTAACCCTAGCTGAACCTATTTAGCCCTAACTGTACCCAATAAACCCCTATTAACCCTATCCTACCCTATTAACCCCCTACATACCCTATTAAACCCTATCCTATTAACCCCCTCTACCCTACCCTGTTAAATCCCTAAAACCACACTAAGTACCAAAAATAAAAACACTCACATTATAAAAAATAAATGAAAAAATAAAATCAGAATGGGATACATTAATGGAAGGGGTTAATGTGGGGACTCTGCGGGGGTCCCGATTGGGACCCCTACATCATGGGGTTAATGGGGGTATCCTATGGGGTCCCGATTATAACACCTGCATCATGGGGTTTTAATTTAGGAGTGGTGGGGAAAGTTAGGAGCAGTGGGGAAATTTTGGAGGAGCATACGTAAGAGCTATTAAAGCCCTTGTGAGACCTCCTTGGTACCATTAACTTCTGGCTCTAGTTTGGCCATTTGCGGGTTTGACGGAGGGGTTAGCGAGGGGGAATTGGAGCAATTGAATAGCGATTTGCAATTTTAGCCTTGCGAAATTGAACGATCAAAGGCTTGGAGGGCAGTAACTTGCAATTTAAAAAATAAATCACATCTCGAAGCCAGTTACTCGATCGGAGCCCGCAAGAAGATGCCAATTGAATAGAAAAATAACTTGCTGATCTCCCGAACGGCTGAATTGAATGAGGCTCCAAATGTTTTACCAGAACTGAAAATTAGGTGAGCTTTTTTTGTTGGTCCTCACAGACATTTCAATTCATTTCTATTAAATATATAGCATGGAAAATATGCACAATAAAAATATACAGAGCTTTGAAACTGCAGCAAGAATATTTCCTGCACATAATATCTCAGAAAAACAAACCATGTTTACAGTAATTTTTTAGTTTATCAACTTTTATATACTCAATGGTAACTGCTGACGGGAAGAGAAAGAGGAAAGAGACATGGAAGTTATTATATCATATGATTTAAAAGTAGGCAAGCAATGCAACAACGCTGTAGGAAAAGCAGGTAGGATATTGGATGTATTGGAAGAGGAATTAAGAGCCATTAAAGAGAGGTACTAATGCTGTTCAAAAGATCCCTAGTTAGCCCTAGTTAGATGATGTGTCCAGCTCTAGAGGATGTATCATGTAGAATATTAACAAATCAGAAGCAATTCAAACACAAGCAACTAAAATGGTGCCATGGGTGTTATGGGTAATTCCATTTTAGAATACTTTCTGTGTGTAACTTGTGTTGGAGAGTTATACAGGTGGTCCCTGGATTTGGAATGAGATCTGTTCCTGAGAACATCTTAAACCAGATTTGTATGTACTGTAACTCAGATCCCTGATGAATAGTGATAATGATAATAACAATACTATAATGGCTCATATGTGATAATAATAACATAGTGCAATACTAACAATAACTAAAAATAATAATACCCATGTAATGTAATAATAAGTTACAGAAACTATTCTGCTCTTTCTTTTAATTCAAACAAACAGAACATAAAGACAAACTCATACAAAAAGCCGTGGGAGCCCGTTATTAAGTATGGAACATGTGTAAGTTGGTCACCGGTGACCCGGGGACCTCCGGTACTATGAGGCCTTAATCTTATTAAGATCTGTTGTCAAGTGTACTATCTGGAAGGATGTTTTCAACAGAAGTGCATACAGATGTTGTCTGAATCCACAGTTTCTTCCACTCTTCCAAGGTTTCTAACCCTTTTAGTAACAACATATCTGTCATCATTAAGTAAAATTGAATAGTTGTAATTATTTATTTTAAACTGTGTTAAAACATTTTGCACATTATCAAGTCACATCCTTCAAAATAGCATACTATAAGTATGACACTTCAGTGGTCCTTCAATGAAACTCAATTGGGAAACATTTTCCAGAAAAATTGAGGTCATGGTTTGAAATTGGAAGGCAGAGCATTTAGGGATAATGTGTGAAAGTACTACTTTA
This sequence comes from Discoglossus pictus, assembly GCA_027410445.1. NCBI lineage: Eukaryota > Metazoa > Chordata > Amphibia > Anura > Alytidae > Discoglossus > Discoglossus pictus. The sequence goes on from CM050164.1 coordinate 112,777,860, forward strand.
TAAAAGGGTAGTAAATAAATGGAAAAGCCTTCCAGTGGAAATGGTAGGGTCAAAAGAGTCAAGGGATATAGGCATGTCTGGGATTAGCATTAGGCTATACTGAGTCTTAATTGAGCCAAATGTTTAGGTAGTTAAAATAAGTAGACAAGCAAAATGGACCTTTTTAAACATACTTTATATGTATTAATTTACAGTAATGGTTGGGTCCAAATCATATAATTCTTACTGCATGTATATTTAAACCACTACCAGTAAAGGTTCCATAATTGCTTATTCATCACTAATACAAGTAATTTTTGCCCCTGTCTTAACACAGGAAGTTTACAAAGCACCACACCTAAAACATACAGGAAGGGTGTCAGCTCTTAACAGCTTTTCTTACATTAAGTCTTGCATCCGGTTATAGTGTGAAGATTTATGTAGATTAAACAGAAAAAGAAAACAGTTTAAAACTAAGGTATGACATTAGTTACTTGCACTATATCATCTAATAAATCTGTTTACCAAGATTAAAAAAGTAAAACAATTAGAGGATGTATGCTCCAAATGTCAGCATATTTGTAATATTTAGTGCAATTCTACAATGTTCAGTGCATTTGCAGTTTCTAAGCAAATAGAATTATCTCACTGGATTGTATGCACATAAGACAAGTATTTTATTATTCTGCAGTTATCAGCAGGACTTTTGACAAAAATCACATGCAAATCAGTAATTATTACATATTACACTACAATATTTCCACTCAATATTTCCAAACAATAGAGCAATTCAAGCAACAAATCTATGTATGATTCATATCATTGACTTGTCTGTCACCACTTTCTGTTCAGTACAGTTTTGGAAAAACATTTGAGAATGTCACAAGATCGCTTCAGCCTCTGTTTATAAAATTTCTGCATTTTACTTTCTCAAGATCCTGAGCAGTATGCCGCCTCCTGCTGGCAAAGAGAATGTATCGTTCATAGAGCGATTGGCTTCTTTATTTCGCTGAGCTGACAAATATCGGTGAAAGTGAATATTCTAACTTAAAAGCAGGTGCTCTTATTTATTATTTTTTCTTGCTAAAAATTATGAATGTGGGGCACAAACCATACAATTAATTAAAGACCACAGTGATGACCAAACAAGAAGAGCTAGTTGTATTAATTATGCATTGATCATTAATGAAATTTTTATTTGATGATTTATAATATCAATATTTAATTCACCTTCAAAGATTAGAGTATCTGTATTCAGTTAAGGTGATCTCCACAGTGACAAGGTCAACAATATTGAGGAGGGGATTTGTTTAAAAATCGAAAGTTTTTAAGAACACTCTGAAGCAAAAGCTTGTTGCCAAGAGAAATCACTTTAACACTAGCAAATGATGAGCATTGTATTGATATACCTATGTGCCTGCATATTTAGCAATGACTGTTAGGATAAGCCACCATTCTCCATTGAACTTTTAATGGGAGGAGACCAGCAGTATTAACTTTGTTCAGTAATCATTGCCGAATTAAAATAAATTGCTCCTATTGTTAAGCCATTGAAGATGTCCTTTAAATGACAAGTTGGTAGAGCATCTTAATATTAAAGCTGTTGAGTAATCATTAGGTCTCCAAAATTAGACATTTCTAATACAAGAGTTTTTATATACAGTGGGAGAAAAATGAATTTGATCCCCTGCTGATTTTGAACGTTTGTCCACTGAAAAGAAATGTTCAGTCTATAATTTTAATGGTTGGTGTATTTTAACAGTGAAAGACAGAATAAAAAAAAAAAAAAAAGAAAAACCCATGTCAAAAAAGTAAAAAATTGATTTGCAGGTCAGTGAGGGAAATAAGTATTTGACCCCTTCGTCTTAGTACTTGGTGGTATAACCCCTGTTGGCAATCACAGAGGTCAGACGTTTCTTGTAGTTGGCCACCAGGTTTGCACACATCTCAGGAAGGATTTTGTCCAACTCCTCTTTGCATATCCTCTCCTAGTAATTAAGGTTTCAAGGATGATGCTTGGCAACTCGAAACTTCAGCTCCCTCCACAGATATTCTATGGGATTAAGGTCTGGAGACTGGCAAGGCCACTCCAGGACCTTAATGTGCTTCTTCTTGAGCCACTCCTTTGTTGCCTTGGCTGTGTGTTTTGGGTCATTGTCATCCTGGAATACCCATCCACAATCCATTTTCAACGCAGAGATCATTGAAACTCCACGAGGTGAGATCTTGCATGGAGCACCAGACCGATGGAAACTGACAGTTATTTTGTGTTTCTTCCATTTGCAAATAATTGAACCAACTGTTGTCCGCTTCTTACCAAGCTGCTTGGCGATAATCTTGTAGCCTATTCCAGCCTTGTGTAGGTCTACAATCTTGTCCCTGACATCCTTGGACAGCTCTTTGGTCTTGGCTATGGTGGAGAGTTTGGAATCTGATTGATTGCTTCTGTGGAAAAGTGTCTTTTATACAGGTAACAAGATGAGATTAGGAGCACTCCCTTTAATAGAGTGTTCCTAACCTCAGCTCGTTGCCTGTATAAAAGACACCCCGGAGCCAGAAATCTTGCTGATTGATAGGGGATCAAATACTTATTTTCCTCACTGACCTGCAAATCAATTTATAACTTTTTTGACATGCATTTTTCTTGGGATTTTTTGTTACTTTGTCTCTCACTGTTAAAATGCACCTACCATTAAAATTAAAGACATTTCTTTGTCAGTGGACAAACGTTCAAAATCAGCAGGGGATCAAATACTCCCCCCCCCCCCCCGCCCCCACTGTATGGCTCACATATATCATGATTTCAATTAAAAAGGGTATTCAGGGTTATCATGGATAATCAGAGACAGTAATGATCCAAATTTTTTACATTTCCCCTTGAGACATATGGCTAAGTCTTGCTTGTTTTTTTTATTTATTTTTTTCTATTTGCCTTCCTCTGGACTAATTAATAATAATAAAATAAAATAAAAAATTAAATAATTGATTAATAATTAATTAACAACTAATGAATTAATAGTTAATCCGCATATTGCAGATCAGCAGAGATCTTAAAAGGTTGAACTTGATGGACTGAAAGTCTTTTTTCAACCTTAAATACTATGTAACTAAGAGGAGGCAAAGAGAGAGGGAGGGGGAGAGGGAGAGACAAAGGAAAAGAGGGAGGGGAAGAGAGAGAGGCATCGGAGAGAGAGGGAAGGAGAGAGAGGGGGAGGGAGAGAGAGAAAGGGAAGGATAGATAGAAGGAGTGGGACACAGAGAAGGGGTTGGGGATAGGCAAATTGCCGCACTTACTGATATTGCACCACTGGGAAGGGAGTTGGTGCTCACTTAGCACAGTTCAGCTGGGCCTATCTTGGAGGTTGGAGCTGGGGCTAGTTAGGATGTCCAGGGAGGTAGCTGGGCTACAGTTACAAGGGGAAGCAGGGGGGACAGGAGGAGGAAGCAGGCCACTTCTGAGTTAGCAAACACCAACAGATTTGCCAGGTTGAGTGAAACTATTGGGGATGTCCATTCTGGAACGGCAATGCCAGATAGAGCTGTTCCTTCTAACAGCCGTGAGAACAGTTCTACTGGAGGAGTGGGAGGGCATAATAGGCAGAGCATCACACAGGTTTTTTTGGTAGGGGACTCTTTTATTAGGAAGATAGAAAGGGTGATTTGTCACCCAAACACCAGCAATCAAACAGTTTGCTGTCTCCTTGGTGCTCGGGTTTGGCATGTGGATTGGGTAGATAAACTATTGGGAGGGGCTGGAATTGAACTGCGGTCTTGGTACATATTAGTACCAGTGACAAAGTTAGTGGAAGATGGAGAGTCCTAAAGAATGATTTTATACAACTAGGAAACAAGCATAAAGCAAGGACCTCCATGGTAGTATTTTTCTAGATGCTACCTATGCCACGTGGTCGCCCAGGGAGACAGAAGGAGGTTGATGTGTTGCTAAAAATGTGGTGCATTAAGGAGGGGTTTGGGTTTTTAGAGTACATGACTTCCCACTTGAGACAAGAGGGAGAGGAAAGGGGAAAGGAGACACAAGGGAGGGAGAGAGGGGGGGGAGTAATCACAAGGGAGGGAGAGGAGGGGGGAAAGGAGACACAAGGGAGGGAGAGGAGAGGGAAAAGGAGAAACAAGGGAGGGAGAGGAGGGCAAAATGGAGACACAATGGAGGGAGAGGTGGGGGAAAGGAGACACAAGGTAGGCAGAGGAAGGGGAAAAGGAGACACAAGGGAGGCAGAGAAGGGGGAAAAGGAGACACAAGGTATGGAGAGGAGGGGGGAAATGAGATGGGAGGGATGGGGAAATGAGACACAAGGGAGGGAGAGGGGGGATGAGACACAAGGGAGGGAGAGGAGAGGGGAAATGAGACACAAGGGAAGGCGCAAATGAGTGCCGAAGGTGCTCACATTGTGTGGCAAACAACATTGCCACGCTTAAAATGTTATTCCCATCATTTTTGACGGGCAATTTTCTAGTAAAATATAGGTGTATGTTTGCTAATGCCAGAAGATTGCCAGGAAAAATGGGAGAGTTAGATTTTTTTAGCAGTTAATGAGAAATGGCATGTAGCTCGTTGGATGGTCCCAGCTTTTATCATCTCCTTCAGCATCCCCTCCCACTGCTTGTAACAGACAGTCACGTTGGGGCCATCACTTTGAGCTTCGGCTGCTCTGGCCTCCTCCTCCTTCATCATTTTGACCTTTGCCCGGCTGTCATCATAATGATGCCTAACAGACCTCACATCCCTTTTCGCATAACCAAGCTCAGTGACTCTCACCTCCTTCCAAGCCTTGTCATGGGGCCGGCTTTAACTTCCCTACCCGGATGGCATTGAGGAGTACAATCATCTCCTTTGGCCTATATGTGCATATGTCTATTGGCTCATCCTACCCTCCCTCTACCTCACCTCCCGCACCCCCTTCAGATTGACCGCTCCTAGCCCTCCTCCCCTATGTCATCTTGCCTCACCCACACTGTCACCCTCTCTACATCTCGCTCCCTCACCCCTCTCTTCCCCCCTCCCTACCTCCCTCTCTCTCTACTCCCACACTCCCCCACCCCCGGGACCCCCAATCTCTCCTCTCTCTCCCCCTTCCTTCCTCAACTACTCCTCCACCCTTCGCGTCCCACCTCCCTCCTCTCTCCATCACTGATCCAAACAAAATATAAGGAAACAGTGTATGTGAATATATTTCTGAATAAAAAACAAAATGTATGTTCTATATGTTTTTGTATGTGTTGGTTTTAGGGTGGGTGTGGGTGTGTGGATGATGTGTCTCATCTATAAGTGTATTTTTATCATATGTATATATATATTATGTAATATTAGTAAATACAGTGCCTTGTAAAAGTATTCACCCCCCTTGACTTTTTACCTATTTTGTCACATTACAGCCTTAAGCTCAATGCTTTGTTAATCTGAATTCTATGTGATAATCAGATCACAATAGTCTGGTGAAGTGAAATGAGAAAAATATATACATAAAACTATTTTTTAGAAATAGAAAACAGAAAATTGTCATGTGCGTATTTATTCACCCCCTTTGTTATGAAGCCCATTAAAAAGCTTTGGTGCAACCAATTACCTTTAGAAGTCACATAATTAGTGAAATGATGTCCACCTGTGTGCAATCTAAGTGTCACATGATCTGTCATTACATATACACACCTTTTGAAAGGCCCCAGGAGGTGCAACACCTAAGCAAGAGGCACCACTAACCAAACACTGCCATTTAGACCAAGGAGCTCTCCAAACAAGTAAGGGACAATGTTGTTGAGAAGTACAAGTCAGGGTTAGGTTATAAAAAAATATCCAAATCTTTGATGATCCCCAGGAGCACCATCAAATCTATCATAACCAAATGGAAAGAACATGGCACAGCAGCAAACCTGCCTAGAGACAGCCGTCCAGCAAAATACATTGACCAAGCAAGGAGGGCATTAATCAGAGAGGCAGCACAGAGATCTAAGGAAACCCTGGACGAGCTGCAGAGTTCCACAGCAGAGACTGGAGTATCTGTACCTAGGACGACAATAAGCTGTACGTTCCATAGAGTTGGGCTTTATGGCAGAGTGGCCAGAAGAAATCCATTACTTTCAGCAAAAAACAAAATGGCACGTCTTGAGGCATGTGGGAGACTATGGAGGAAGGTGCTCTGGTCTGATGAGACTAAAATTTAACTTTTCGGCCATCAAAGAAAACCCTATGTCTGGCACAAACCCAACACCTCACATTACCCAAAGAACACCATCCCACAGTGAAACATGGAGGTGGCAGAAACCATCCAACTGACAATGATCCCAAACACACTGCTAAAGAAACACTTGAGTGGTTTAATGGGAAACATATAAATGTGTTGGAATGGCCTAGTCAAAGCCCAGAACTCAATCCAATAGAAAATCTGTGGTCAGACTTAAAGATTGCTGTTCACAAGCGCAAACCATCCAACATGAAGGAGCTGGAGCAGTTTTGCAAGGAGGAATGGGCAAAAATCTCAGTGGTAAGATGTGGCAAGCTCATAGTGACTTATCCAAAGCGACTTGGAGCTGTGATTGTCGCAAAAGGTGGCTCTACAAAGTATTGACATTAGGGGGGTGAATAGTTATGCACATTGACTTTTTCTGCAATTTTGTCCTATGTGTTGTTTGCTTCAAAATAAAAAAAAATAAAAAGACATCTTCAAAGTTGTGGGCATGTTCTGTAAATTAAATTATGCAAATCCTCAAATAATCCATGTTAATTCCAGGTTGTGAGGCAACAAAACACGAAAAATGCCAAGAGGGGTGAATAGTTTTGCAAGGCACTGTATCTAATGATTCATGCTTAAGGAAAGTCCTATTTTAAATGTACCTTACTTGACAACTAAGTTATATATTAAGGTGTTACCTTGTAATGTCTTTACCTGAAAGGTTGCAATGCACCAGGCTGGTAACAAACCCTCATGGCCGAGGTAGCTATGATATGATATAGCCAGTGTCCTAGTGTCCTAGTATGGAAACAAGATAGAAATATAAGGATCCAGTAGATCTTCTAACATCTGTTTAGTTTATAGTTTAAAGGCATTCTAATTCACTGGAACAGATGTCACACAGAAAGAAAAGAAGTTCTGTCTAAAGTTAAGAGAACAAGGTTGGCAGTGAGCAAACTGAGTTCAGAAAATTGGACTATTTCATGGCAGACTAAAAATTTATTGCAAGACCAGAATTAGAATTGAAGCATGATAGGTGGAGTTCAGGGTTTTGTAAGTCAGAATAGGGCTAGCAACATTTCTTTTTTTTTTACATTTTATAATTGTCAGTGGTCCTTTAAGCCATTATTGGGATTGCCAGATTGTAGTCTGTACTTTTTCTTTAATTATTCTCTTAAATTGTGTTATCTATTATTTAATGTTACAATAGCAGAAAATATAATGAGATATTTTATACGCGAGAATTCTGAAATTTTTAATGTAACTATCGCATTAATTGTGAACTTGATTAATTATGATTAGAAAAGTAATCAATTTAATTACAGAACTTTTTTACTCATGGTTAATCTTGATATATATATATATATATATATATATATATATATATTCACATATACTATTACACAGTGTGTACTTCTATATGTATGCATTTTATAATATATATGTATGTATATATGGGAAAGATGAAAAATTCATGTTTACCATAAGGTAAATTGTCTAGGAGCCAGACAGGATATGTATAGGGAAGGAATTGTTTCAAAGGGTAACATCATATTTCTTGGAAATATTTTGGAGCCAGAACTAAATTTCCAGGAGATATAGCTTAGCATTTCAGAGGGCATATTCCATAGAATATTTTAGTAATGGTGCCCTGCTGCAAGAAATCTCTGGGATTGTCTATAAATTGTTGGCAACTATGAGAGCAGACTGGAAGCATGAGACAGCAGTGTTACATTAACACAACTCTTAGACAAATATGTAGGTTTCATATGAGACTCTGTCTGTCTCTTGATAGAATTATGTTTTTAATATAAACACTGCAACACATGCATTTTATAACAGTTTTTTGTGTGGAATATTTTGTAATTTTCATATGCTTTTGTATTTTGCGATGTGGAAACTTCATGGGAATCTGGGAATATGGAACTCCACAAAATAGCATAGGAACTGGAAAGGTTTCACTCACTGGAGAATAGTACATATAGCCCAAAGTCAGGGATGGACAGCATTAAGTGCAGAATATTACATAGTTACATAGTAATTGAGGTTGAAAAAATACTTTTAGTCCATCAAGTTCAACCTTTTTAGATCTCCTCTGATCTGCAATATGCAGGTTAATTGTTAATTGTTAATGCAAAGGAAGACAGAAAAAAACTGTGAAAAATTGCCAATTGTCTCAAAAGGGGAAACATTTATAAAATTCCTTCCTGACCCCAGACACTGTCAATTGGAGTCCTCCCTGGATCAATACTCCCTATTTAATTATCCAGGATAACCCTGAATGTGCTTTTACTAAAAAATAAAGATTAACCACTTTTACTGTGAAAAATCATTTTCTTTCTTTAAGGTGAAATATTTTTACTTTAAATCTGAGAATGTCCTCAGTTGAAAACCTCTTGGCACAAAAAGCTCACTTGACAAATCTTTATACTGACCCTGGATGTATTTATATAAGGTAATCATATCTCCTCTTAGATGCCTTTTTTTCTATAGAAAATAAGTTTAATTTGGTTAGTCTTTCTTCATAACTTAGGCCTCCATTCCCCTTATTCATTTTGCTGCCCTTCTCTGTATCTTTTCCAGCTCTAAAATGTCATTTTTTTATGTAGTAGTGCCCAAAATTGTACTCCATATTCCAAATGAGGGCGTACTAGGGATTTGTATAGTGCCAGAATTATATTTGCTTCCCTTGCTTCTATACCCTTCTTAATACATGCTAATATTTGACTTGCCTTTGTAGATACTGCTTGGCATTAAGCACTCTTACCTAGGTGGTTGTCCCCAAGTACTCCCAAATCCCTTTCAATATCTGATACCCCTAGATTTGCTCCATTAAGAATATATGTAAGTTAAAAAGGAGAGGACCTAATACTGAACCCTGAGGAACCCCACTTACCACATTAGTCCAATCTGAATATGTTCCATTTACAATAACCGTTTGCTTCCTGACTTTTAGCCAGCTCTTAATCCATGAGCAGATATTTACTGCAATTTCTGTATCTATTAGTTTGCTTAATAGTCTCCCATGTGGCACTGTATAAAAATCCTTTGCAAAATACAAAAAGAGTTGCCTTGATCCAAATTCCTACTAAGCTCTTCATAGAAACTAATTAGGTTTGTTTGATATGACCTATCCCTCATAAATCCATGTTGATTCCTACTTATAATCTTGTTTAATAGACATATTTGTGTATACTATCCCTTATTAACCCTTCTAAAAGCTTTTCCACTACAGAAGTGAGACTTACATATGTATCATTTTCTGGATTTGTTATTGCCACCTTCTCTCATCACACTTTTCTCCAGTCATCTGGTAGAGACCTTGTGTTCAGTGAATCTTGAAAAATTAGATAAAATGGTTTGTCTGTTACAGAACTCAATTCCCTCAGTCTATTCCATCAGGACCTGGGGCTTTATTAACATTTATTTTTTTCAACCTCTTGAAGTTTTTCCTGAGTTTAACCAATTATTTGGTGAAGGTAGTGTAGCCCCATTATGTTGCAGTGTCCCAATACCTCCCTTGTATATACCGAAGAAAATAACCTATTTAGCTCATCTGGCTTTTTCCTGGTCACTAATTGTCAGTCAGCCTATTGTAAAGTTCCTATAGCCTGCTTCCTGACCTTCTTCCAATTAATATATTTCAAAAATAATTTAGGGTTAGTCTTACTCTCCTTTGCAACTTTTCATGTTCTATTTTAGCCTGTCTAATTGACCTTTTGCAAGCCTTGTGGAAGTCCCTTGTACTCACGTAAAGCAGTCTCTGTCCCTTCATGTTTGTATAATTTAAATGCCTGTTTTTTACTCCTCATCTTCATCTTTAAGTAATTTTTAAGCCACATAGGTTGTGATTTTATCCTTCTACTTTTATTTCCACATGTTATATGGTGATAAGTATATACATTTAGTAAGGATTTGAATGTTTTCCATTTATGTTCAGTATTTTTTACCTATCCTTTATCTGTCCCAGTCTATACTTTATATTGCTGCCTTTAGACCATTAAAATCTGCCCTTTTAAAATTAAGAGTTTTTGTTGGCTGCTTACAGTTTCTTTTTAAATTCAATCTCAAATGAGACTGCGTTGTGATCACTGTTTCCCAAAGGTTGCCCTATTTCAACATTTAGTACTATATCAATATTTTTTGTGATGGCTAAATCCAAGACGGAAGGAAGAAGGAATTAACTTTCCCAAAAATTGTCTTTTAGTGACAATGGACGTAGAATCATTATACACTAGCATAATTCATCAAGAAGGATTGAAAGCAGTAAAAATGTATCTAGATACAAAAAGTAGATTACACACTGAATTCAATTAATTTATAATTTGTCCTAGAAAACATTTATTTTGTATTTAATGGACAAGTATATAAGCAAGTTAGGGGCACGGCAATGGGGACGCCATGTGCCCCTAACTATGCTAACTTATATCTCTGGAACTGGGAGAAAGAAGTAGTCTTCTCAGAAGAAAAAACAATAGATTTATATTTGCGCTATATCAACAATATTTTGATGGTATGGTCAGGAACGGAGCAAGAGTTCCAACAATTCATTTCAAAGCTCAATACTGGGGACAAAAATTTTAAACTTACAGTAGAAAACAGTAAAACTTCAGTCAATTTTCTGGATCTAGAAATACATGTTGATGATAATATGGAATTGAAAACAAAAACATACAGGAAAAAAACAGCAACTAACTATCTGCTTCATTGGAAGAGCCACCACCCCAATATGACAAAACGTGCAATTCCGATAGGGCAATACCTTAGACTAAGGAGAAATTGCAGCAATACAAAAAACTTTATCACACAAGCTAAAGAGCTACAGGCGAGATTCTTACAAAGAGATTACTCTAAAAAAGTCCTCAAAAAGGCATGTCAGAAAGCATTAAGACAAGAAAGGTCTGAACTACTAAAAGATAAGATCAAAGTAGAAAGTAAACAAACAATACGCTATATTACAAATTTCTCTAATGAAGCTTCCAAAATATCCTCAATATTAGAACAATACTGGCATATTTTACATGCTGACAAGGACCTTGTTGAAATCACTACTGCAAGAAGCAGTGTAACATACAGAAGAGCCAAAAATCTGAAAGACATTTTGGTCCATAGTCACCATGAAAAATCACGAGAAAAATTGGTTAGAAAAAAACAACAAGGCTGTATGCCATGTGGCAAATGTAAAACCTGTAACCAAGTGCTGACAACAAATTTTTTTAAAGATACCTCTGAAACTAAAACGTATACAATACAACATAGAATCAATTGCCAAACTGAGGGGGTTATTTACCAAATTGTCTGTCTTTGTAATAAAAAATACATTGGAAAAACTAGCAGATAGCTCAGACGCAGAGTGTTAGAACACATCAATGATGTATTAAATAATGCAGACACATCAGTAGCCAAACATGTTAGAAAAGAGCATAGCAATAATCCAAAATGTTTAAGTTTTATTGGGATAGACCATTTTCCAAGGTCTATACGTGGAGGCGATATAGATCGCAAATTGTTATGCAAGGAAGCAAAATGGATCTTTTGGTTAGATACAAAAAGTCCAAATGGACTTAATGAAGAATTTACCTTCACGCCATTTATAAAATAATTAATAAAAACATATAAAGTACTAAATTACAAAATTATCAATAAAATTATAAAAGAATAATATAATAATATAAAAATAGGATTTACTCAAAACTTAAAAATTATGTTATTATGGACATTCTAATATCTCCAAATCATAAAAGAAATAAAGAAAAACAATGAAATCTAGACATGTTAAAAATTGCATAAATTTCAAGAACTGATATAAAAAAGAAATGTTTTGAATATTATAAGATTTATATACCAAAAACTACAGCATTAATGTATTCCATATATCATTATAGAAAGTTAAAACAAAGACAATTAGTATTTAAAAATATAAGTTCAGTAAAAGACTTATAGTGATCAATAACAACATTGAAGAAAGCTATGTAGTCATCTCTAATGTTAACTAATACATTGTAATATACTAATAAAGTTATTTGGTACAATTTAATACAGGCACGCAAGAGGTTAAAATTAATTAGCACAAACACTATAACGTCTCCACAGAAACAGAGTAAGACAGCCCCTGATCACGTGAGACTTAGGATCTCACAGAAATGTACATCGGAGCGTTGTGACGTCACTTCCGGGCGTCAGACGCTGCGTCAGATTATACAACAGCAAGCAAAAAACGCTAGCTCTAATAGCCTCAAAAAAATATAAGATTATAGGTACAAACATCAAGGAACTATACTAATAAGGGGATCTCACTAATGCACAGCAGCACTAACACTAATATTAAGCCTTTGCAAGAGCGCAGCTAAGTGATATGCACAAGGTAAAGTGAGAGACACATAATCAAGAACCATATATTTTACTAACAATATACACGACAACTGAGTGGGATAACCCACCAAAAATTATAAGAATTAAGTAACTGTATACAAACTGACACAGCTTAATTACAAGTATAATCTTAAAATCATTTTTATTAAGAGTAATAGTGACAAAGTCTCTTTAATAATGATTGAAATGAAAATGTATTTGCTGCAATATAATAATAATGGTCTGGACATGTGTGCAATTGTAAAAGACTTTTATTACAAAATATCACTAAAGCACTTTATTAAGTATAGAGGCCAATTTTTGTCTCTAAATTACAATCGCAGTATTTTGTTGCACAATTTTTGAGCACTTTAAGCAGATTTATTTAGCACTTGATGCACTTTTTACAAGCTGCGTTATAGTTTAGAGTCAGAACACCAGAAGGATTCACATCCAATATTAGAAATATCATAATATTATTTAATTTTTCACGTTGCACAATTCACAAGAGAGTAAGTACAAGATCAAATCTAGAGAAAAATATTTTCAGACAAATATATTCAAAGTGGCACAGCAAAACTTCTAGGAATAAAATAAAAAATTAAATTCTAAATAAAGTCCCAGAAGTGACGTCTATACTGAGTATTACTTTATTCAGTTTTTTAAGCGAATGATTTTTTAACAAAGATGATTTTAATAAAGTAAAAAAGTTTACGTTTTTAAAGTTTGGTTTGTGGCTAATATAATAAATTCCACAAAAAAGGTGTTCTTTAAGTGGTTTTCTCTTACTATCACTATCTTGAAAATATCATAGAACTTAACACCTTGGAGTACAAAAGTTCTAAAACAAAGGTCAAACTTACTTTATAACTAAATCCAATATAGCCTAATTTCTAGTAGGTTCTTGTATAACCTGGGCCAGATAATGATCCCTGAGTGTACTCAAGAACCTACTTAGCTGAACTGATGGTCTCATTCATCCAGTTTATTTCAGGGTAGTTAAAATCTTCCATTATTAAAGGTTGCCCATGCTTAGCTGCATTTCCAATCTGTAACAATAATTGCATTTCCTCACTTTCCATAATATTTGGGGGCTTATAGCATACTCCAACCAATATTATTTTAGAATTTGCTCCTCCGCTATTTTACTCTACCCACAAACATTCAACATTATTGCAAGTTCCACCATAAATATCTTCTCTGACTATAGGCTTAAATTCAGGCTTAACATACAGACAGATCCCTCCTCCTCTTTTACCATTTCCTCTATCTTTCCTAATTAGGTTATAATCATCCAGATTAACAGTCCAGTCATGAGATTCATCACATCATGTTTCAGTAATGCCTTTTAAATCCAATTTCTCTGCTCATAATTCTAACTCTCCCATTTTTCCTAGCAAGCTTCTGGCATTAGCTAGCAAGCAACAGTTATGAGTTTGTAGTTCTGAAGTGCCTGCCACTGTACTTGAGTTACTTAACAATACCTCCCTATTGACTATACTAACCATCCCCCCATCTCCTCCCCTTTGACTAATTCATTTGTTTCTTACCCCCTCTTCACTTTCTACCCCATTACTTCTATCTAGTCCCTCCGCCCCACCTACTAGTTTAAAATCTCCCCCAGCCGTTCATATCCCCTAGCACACAAGCTCCCTCATCATTAAGGTGCAATCCATTGCTGCTATAGAGATTGTAACCAAGTGAGAAGTCAGCCCAGTGCTCTAAAAACCAAAACCCCTCCTTAATGCACCACTTTTTTAACCACACATTAACCTCCCTAAGCTCCCTCTGTCTCCATGGACTAGCACGTGACACTGGTAGTATCTCGGAAAATACTACCTTGGAGGTCCTTGCCTTCAGCTTATTCCCTAGTTCTATAAAATCATTCTTTAGGACTCTCGATCTTCCACTAACCAATATGTACCAAAACTGCCAGTTCATTTCCAGCCCCTCCCAATACTTTATCTACCCGATCCACAACATGCCGAACCTGGGCACCTGGGAGACAGCAAACTGCTTGATTGCTGGGATCTGGGTGACAAATCACCCTGTCTACCTTCCCAATAATAGAGTCTCCAACCACCAAAACCTGTCTGTTGCTCTGCCTATGCTGCCCTCCCTCTCCTCCAGTAGAACTGTCCATTCTAGGCCCATCTAAACTGCGCTAGGTGAGCACCAACTCCCTTTCCAGAGTATCAATATCATTAAGTGCTGCAATTCTCCTCTTCAGTTCTCCAATTTGAGCTTCAAGAGAAGCAACATGCTCACACGTGTCACAGAGATATGGACCCTGGATCAGTTGTTCTAACAGTTCATACATGTGACAGGATGCGCATTGAGTGAGGTTGGCACTGGATTGACTCATAATTACTAATTACAATGGGGGGGAAATTTGTATAAAGCACTATAATGTGCTCTCCATTTCTTTGCACTCCCTCCTTATATTTAAACTCTTACACTTATACTAGAACTGCTCTTATGCTAGAAGTGTTCGCACCTTCCCCTGTATATATTAGGTTCTTACTACTCGCCTGCCCACTAATCACTGCACAAGTACCCAAACTCACTTTACTGTTCAGAAGAAATCGCAGAACAGAGGCAAACATACCACAAAAAGCCACACACTGATATAGCTTTACACAGGCAAAACTGCACCCCCTCTCAGCTGCCACTAATCACTGCACAAGTACACAACATACTTACAGCCTTATTAAATTGCGATTCGGCAAATTTAAAAGGGCTCTATATAAGCACATAGCATATTTTCGATCCTTATTACTAACAAGTCCAAATTATTTGTTTTATTTTTATTTCAGAAGTGAATCTCAAGTTCCAAAAATCCCTGGGGTAAAGATTAAGTGAAACACTAGATCTGTGAACTCAAATAACTCCCACATGATTTACACCTTTGTTCTATTTTAATAGCAAGATTGCTGCTGTGGAAACTGTACCGAACCATGCTGTTTTTTTATCTTCCTACACAGTAGAAATAGAGAAGTAAGCTAACATATCATAGCCACATAGGAAGATGTTTATTTTGAGAAGCCACTTCATTATTTGAACTGCAACTTAAAGCAACAAAATAAAACTACCTCAAGAGCTAAAATATATAGACCAAAGGCCCTGAATGAAAATGTTAAAATATTAAGTTTCAATGAGCTATACTACCTTATAAAGAGTGTAATAGGTAACTGATCAAAGAGGCTCCTTCAAGCGAAAGTTGTATTGTTAAACACAGTTAAGGAATTTTAAGCATATCTGAGAAAATCATAAGGCCAGCCAGAGGCTTAATTAAGTCAAAATTTTTGGTATAATTTTTTCTTATCTACTATCAAATATGTGCTTCTATTTTCAATTTCTATCTAGGTCTTACATTGTTGTCCCAGAATAATAACATATAGTTGTGAAAGTAATGGTGAGAGATGAATTAAAAACAAAACACTTTTTTTATATATAACTAAAATTATATTATTTTCTTAAAAAAATAAGGGTCCCCAGCACCTTCTGTGAGACCTGCTGCTGTCTTACCAAGGCCCTTTCCAGTGAATGGTTTCCAATATTGTATAATACCTATTGCAATAGGCTTGCAATCTAATTCAAGGTTTATGTTATACAATCTTAACTTCTATATCCTTCACTTCATTTTTTATTTTTTTTATTTTATTTTTTTAATTTGAACATAAAATAAAATGTAATTTAATCTTTTCAAAGCTCTCATTTTTTGTTATTGTATACCTCTAATGATCCAAGAGGCCTACTATTTCTTGTCACATTGCAAGAACTTATATTCTAATGAGTATATTAGTTTTTTTCAAGTAGGCAGCTTCGTCTATTTTCTTTATGATAATGCTCCAGGAGAGGTTACATTTTTTTCTGTCTAGTTGCAATACATAAATTCATAACACTAGATATTGGTGCTTATAGTTTTCTACTTGCAAATTTTAATTCTCAAAGGAATATAACAATTAAACAAATTTGTGGTGTAAGTATTTCTTGTCTATCATGCATATTATTAATTATGTCTTGTATTATCTGACATATTTTCCTAACTATTGGCCAATTCTATCAAACATGTCTTGTCCACATCCTCACACAAACTCACTTTTGAATATTTTATGTAATTTTGTTGGTACCATATACCTTATAACTTTAAGACTTGTTTCTAGTCAAGGGTTTATCTCTACAACTATTACTTTGAAAATCTAGACTTTTATCCCATTCCCTGCTATCTGTATTAATATTTAGATAATTTTACTATCTTATATTTAATTTATGAAAATAGATTTTATCTAGTTTACTCTTTCTAATCTGTATATCATACTTATTCATCCCTTTACATCTGAGTTTTCTAACCATTTATTCTCGAAATCTGTAAGCGATTTCATTAAATTATTTTTTGGCAGTGAGTTAACAAAGTGCCTAATTTGTAGATATGGATAAAAACATGTTTATTAAATCCAAATATTTTGAAATGCAATCACTTTTCTATTTCTAAGAAAATGTATTACTTTTGCTAGGCCAAGCTTATTTCCAATTTTAAAGGTTTGAGAATTTTGACGCACTGGAATATTGGAGTTATATAAGATAGTATTCATTGGTGAATTTTTAGCTGGTATTTATATTTCAATCTATACTACATTTTGAGACAGGTGTAAATTGGCTAATATGAATGGATTTTCTAAAATCTATCCATTCTGGTAAATCTGATATTAAATTCCATGCCATGCGTTATAATAAATATTTAAGTTTGGTGTTGAGAAACCTCCTTTGTTTCTATGTGCATACATTACATTTATATGAGCTCTTGGGAATTTGAGCCTCCATATAAATGTCCTTTTGACATACTGGTATTGGTAAAAAAATAAACAGATATAGCTACTTGTGTAAAATATTAATTTTGATTGCTGCTATATGGTCTAGGAATGGTAATTGTAATATATTCCATTTATGTAATGGCTTTACTAAGTGTTTCTATTATGTTTTTATAGTTTATTCTATATAAATATTTGTGATGGTATTTGAACTCCTAAATTTCCGCTATGTGAATTCTGGCAGGAATTGTTAAATTTAATGTGACTGATTTATCAGCATTTGATTTTAATCTTAAATTCACATTTACCACTTTTTATCCCATTGATATTTTTGATTTGTGAGATAGTGACTGCAAGAGGTTCCATAGCAATAGCAAAAAATGCTGGAGAATGTGGACAACCCTGACACATACACAGATACATTTGAATACTTAAGTTGGACCAGGATGTTTTATAGATTTCTGGGTTATTGGAAATTATTTGAATTGCTTCCAAAATGTAAGCATTTAAACCTATATATTTTAATGTTTTAAATAGGAAATTCCATGCAAGGGTATAACATGCCATCTCTGTATCCAGTGATAAACAAGAGCCCTATTTTATACCAACAGTGTAATTTGTATTATAATGTAAAATCAGTCGTGGGAGATTTTTTTCCATACCTTACACGTCTATTCAAAGCTCCACACCAGTGATCAATTCTGTTATAATGAGAATCCCTGGTGATTCCCTTCAATTAAACATGTGGTAGAATCCCCAGGGATCCTCTTCCCTGCTAACTCGCTGATCACCCACTTCCCTGATCAAAACCCATTCCCCTACCCAATCACTTATCTACATAACCTTTTTAGAGACCCCCAACGCAAGAAATAAGTTAACCCTTGCCACGGGAATCCTGATTGGACCCTAATATTTATCCCAATGCTTTTAAAATTTTGGCCAATCAGATTGAGGGATCTAAAATCTGAGTAATCTGATTGGTCCAATTTTTTTAAATTGATAGTGAGCAGGGTGACAACTGAAAAACCCATTCTGATTGGCTCAAAACCCCTATTTAAGCCACAGAAAGCCCGGCAACAGTTAATTGCAGTGGGCAAGCTTCTCCCTTAGTTAATTTTTTTTTTTTTAGAGCAGCATTTTTTACATTTTTTTTAATTTTTGTCCTGAATATGAGGATAATGGCTTCAATCAAGACTGAAGAGGACAAGAACATCTTCAATCAATCAAGTTGGATAGAAATCCTATTCCAGGGCAGAAGAGTGAGGACCAGGGCGTCAATGATAATTTGGGATATAGTAATTTAGAATATAGCAGAATAGACTAGGGCTGCAAGATTGTATTTTATTGTTTTTTGAAAACTGTATCAAATGTGCTATTTTTCTTATGTTATGTAGTGCCTGTGTCCCACAACTGGTCCGAATGAATTAACTCTGGTAAAAATGTATTTAATCTCTCAGACATTATTTTAGTTAAAAATGCTTTGTCTACAAGAATTAATGATATTGGTCTATAGTTTCTGACACTTAATACATCTCTGCTTGGTTTTAGGATTATTGCTATCTCATCCTTTAACCTCTCACTAGCTTACTATAAATTGACCAATCCAATACAAAAATTAAATAAGTTAATAAAATATGGTGTTGATATATCTATGATTTTTTTTATAATAGATGATTGTTATACTATCCAGTCTTTGTGATTTAAATTTTTTTTTATTTTTTATTTCATCTGCAGTTATTGGAGAATTGAGATGTTAATTGTTTTTTGTTCTAAATTGGTTTTCTTTTTGGCATGCTTGTTCTCTTTCCAGCTTCATATAATTTGTGATATAATTGTAAAAATGAATTTTAGACATTAATTGGATTATGTATTATATGCCCTTTGGATGTGCGAATTTCGAGAATTTTAGATTTTTATTTGTCTTATTCATTCCTCCCCCCATCTTCCACCTACTCCTTTGCAAAACGATGTGTGCGATTCAGCTTATCACTGAATCACACTGTGCAGTGTGCTTTAGTTCTATGGGAGAAGATCTGTCAATCAGATGCTACCCCACATGGATTAATTTGACTGCCTCTTCCTTATTGGCTCGGAGAGAAATTGGATGCCTGTCAGCAGGAACAGGAAGCGCTCTGCATGTGAGCTGCTGGGAGTTGTAGTTCTACAGCCTGCCTTGAGCAATGCATTTCCCTGCCTGCACTTTATGATACTACTGAGCAGTTTACATTTCATAAACAGAGCCAGGTAAAGGGTGTTCATGGTCTGGATAGAGGTGTCTCTGTGTATAAGGATTTGAATATTACTGCTTGTGACTTGCATAGCTGTGTGCATGGTCTGGATAGAGGGGTTGTATAAGAATCTGCACATTACTGCTTGTGACTTGCATAGCTGTGTGCATGGTCTGGATAGAGGACTCTGTGTATAAGGATCTGCATATTACTGTTTGTGACTTGTATAGCTGTGTTCATGGTCTGGATAGAGGACTCTGTGTATAAGGATCTGCATATTACTGCTTGTGACTTGTATAGCTGTGTGCATGGTCTGGATAGAGTACTCTGTGTATAGGGATCTGCATATTACTGTTTGTGACTTATATAGCTGTGTGCATGGTCTGGATAGAAGACTCTGTGTATAAGGATCTGCATAGTATTGCTTGTGACTTGTATAGCTGTGTGCATGGTCTGGATAGAGGATTCTGTGTATAAGGATCTGCATAGTATTGCTTTTGATTGTATAGCTCTGTGCATGGTCTGGATAGAGCACTCTGTATAAGGATCTGCATATTACTGCTATGTTTTGAAAAACATTATAAAAAAGAAAGGCTTTATTCATAAATAGCTCTCAGTGTGTGATTTCTTATAGACTTCAATTGATACACACCCCTACAACCGAATTGGTTGAAATAATTATGGAGGAGAAACATGACTCCCATCTGAGCTCTGAATCAGGCCATAGGCAGGGAAAAAAATCAACAGATAAATCCACTAAAATGAAAATGTGTGATTATATCAGTAAAAAATGCACATATCTCAAAATTTCAAGTATTACAACATGCTTTAAGGAGATCTTAACTGTGGTGTGGTCCTAATTGTGCTGAATTAACTGGCTAGTTAATAATACTTTTTTGTGTGTTTTTTCTTGGTATTCTTAATCCAACTCTTTAAGCTGATCATTCAGTTGATCACTAATCATTCAGAGATCTTCAATCTATATTAAGCTTCTCTTTCTCTCTTTATTAGTGTATTAAGCTGCATTATAACGCCTCTTAGAAATGGTTTATGTGCACAGTATAAATGGGGATACATCTGCAGTATTATTATAACTGAAATAATTACTTAGTGCCTCATCCAATAAAAGACTTGTAACTCTCAAAGTTACGTTTTCTCAGCTTTTTTCAGTTACACATGTATCTAATTGCCCTCAGCCGTAATATTACTAATCCCACACACAATTTGTAAACCCATACCTTGTCAGTAAAGCACAATGTGTAAGATTAATCAAAATGTGGAGTTTGAGCAACATTATGTTACTCCAAATCCACTGCCACAATTGTCTGTTGATGCACTTTCTGCAGCAACGTGTCTTATGCATTCTGCTGAAATAGATGTCCATCATATTTAAGCCAATCCGAATGTTTTTTCAGATGTCAGTTATCTAATTTTTCATTTCAAATATAATGGGACCAATCAGATAGCTCAGCTTAGGTTAATTATTTTCAAATATCAAACTAATAGTTTACTTATATTATAATGACTAGTAAGGCTACTTGATAGTTAGCCATATTTTACTTCTAACTCAATCAACTTATATATTGTTCCTTTTGGTATGGTATTATTTTTGCTGCATACTTTGAAGGCCTAGATAAAGTCCTACCCTGTTTTGACTGTTGCCAGTAACTTAGTAATATAGTTACTTAGTAATATGGTGAGATAAACAAAATTAGCTTTTCTCAAAAAAATAACCAAATCCTTGGCAATTAACACCAACTATAATTTAAAGGAGTAATATCATTGATCAGCAATAAAACATTCAGTGACTGAGAGCTGTGTGAAGGCGCTGCTGTCCCTTTCATTTGTGGCTTGTGTTTTAATACGTCACGCTTGTTTTTTTTTGTCAGAAAACAATATATTGTTAAAACGTATTATCTTTTTCTGAATACAATTCCTTTTCTTTTCTGTAAGCAGGACTGTATATTAATATTTTTGCTATGAATATTGTTCCTTAGTAGAAATATACAATTGCTGGGTAGCAATTAAAGTAAGTAAAAGGCCAATGTACAGTCCAGGTAAGCCAGTGTGACATATATCTGCTTGTATGTATCTTAATTATAAGAGATTTTATTATCAATACATTTTAATTTTTTAGCTGCTTGTGAAATTTTATTTCCAACTGTTAATTTGTTTTCCACATCATCAGCTGTCCCAGCCTCAGCAACCTATATGTTTTCCTCTTATAAATCAAACTGGTAAGTTATGTTTTCTTTATAAAGATTCATCAATCAAATTTAAAGAGAGAAACAGTTTATAGCATACTTCTATGTTAATGTATTTAAACAGATCTGTGTGTGAGGAATTGACTCTGCTGGGTTTTGAACCCTGGTCCCCAGGCTGCTATACCTCTTCCCTACCACTGTGCCAGCCTGCCTGTTGTGAATTCCATTGAGACCTTATAAGCTTGACTCTGCTAGCAATTGTATCAGTACCTAAGTCTCTTCAGCTGTGTCTGGTCAGGTGTCTGGTCCTTGGCCTATATAAGGCACTTCCTGTCTATTGATCCTTGCCAGATTATTGTGTGGTTTCTGATCACTTCAATAAACCTTGTTCCTGTTTTCACCTACAAGTTTGCGGAACTGGATTATTGCTGACCTTGGCTACTGGTCTCCACAACTTTGTGATTTCTATATCATTACACTGTGTCAGACAATCAGTCAGTAAGCAGAGTTTGGTTATAAAAAAATGGCTGAAATATATATATTTTAGGAATCCTTTGGCTTGTCAGTTGTTATTTTAGACTCACCCAACTGAAACAGATGTTTTGATAATTAATATTATCTTTTTGTATTGATCTTATAGAAAGGATTGCCTTTTCAGATGATGTTAATACATTTCCTCGGTCCTCTTCATAAATTAATCGTTTAGTTGTCATTTTGTTTTTTGTGACTTAAATTTGATATTATATGTCAACTGTAATATACAAATAGTGCCATTTAGAAAATTAAATCAAGATAATTGTAACATTACTAAGGAGCCACAGTTCTCTGCATCTGCTCATCAACAGCAACAGCTTAGACCATCTTGTATGAAAAAATTCCCTGTCCCTGCCAGATCTCAACTGTCCATCATTTGAAGGGGTGGTCTCATGTTTCATGAAAAACCTTATATTTAATCCAACTACCTAACTAATTTCTCTAGATTATCTATAGTTATCTTCCTAACCTTATCATATCTAAGGTTATATAGGTTATGTTAGTAGCGTATCTAGGGGGGGGGGGGGTGGAGCACCCCAGGTGTCACCTCTATGGGGGCAGCAAAAGTGCCCCCACCTACCTTCCATTGTACATCACTTTCATTCCCCTTCCCCCAGTCCCCTGCTCCCCACTCTCTGCTTGTGTCTGCTGGCAAGGGGAGGAGCCAGCAGAGGGAAGAGCCAGCAGGTCGGCAGCAATGAGCAGGAGCAGAAGGTAAGAGACAGGGAGAGGCATGGACGGAGGGGAAGACATGGAGGGAGAGGGGGAGAGGGAGGCATGGGCGAGAGAAGGAGGCATGGGGGGGACATGGGGGAGAGGCAAGGGGAAAGAGGGAGACCCATGGAGGAGAGAGAGAGAGGTAAGGGGGAGACATGGAGGAAGAGGGGGAGACATTGAGAGCGGGAGGCATGGGGGAGAGGTGGATAAATAACAAAGAGAGGCAAAGGGGAAAAAGGGAGACACATGGAGGGAGAGAAAGTGAAGGAGGAGACGAGGGAGTGGGGGAACCATGGGAGAGAGGCAGGCATGGTGGAAGAGGGAGACGTGGCAGAGAGGGAAAGGCATGGGGGAGAGAGGCAATGGGAAAGAGGGAGACACATGGAGGGAGATAGAGTTAAGGGGGAGACATGGAGGGGGAGGGGGAGACATGGGGGAGAGAGAGAGACATGGGGGAGAGAGAGAGGCATGGTGGAGAGGGAGAGACATGGGGGAGAGGGAAACATGGGGAGAGAGGGAGAGGCATGGGGGAGAGAGGCAAGAGGAAAGAGGGAGACACATGAAGGGAGAGAAAGGTAAGGGGGAGATATTGAAGCAAAGGGGGATATTGTGGGGTGAGAGGGAGGCATGGGGGAGAGGGGGAGACTTGGGGAGAGGGAGACATGGATGGAAAGAAATAGGCATGGGGAGAGAGGCAAGGGGAAAAGGTAAACACATGGAGGGAAAGGGGGGAACATGGAGGGAGAGAGAGACGTGGAGAGAGAGTAGGAGGCATGGGGAGAGGGCTGCATGGAAGAGAGGGGGAGACATGGGAAGATAGGGAGAGGAATGGGGTAGAGAGTCAAGGGGAAAGAGGGAGACACATACAGGAGAGAGAGACAAGGGGGAAACATGGAGGGAGAGGCATGAGGGTAGAGGGGGGTACATAGGACAAGAGGGAAAGGCAATGTGTAGAGATAGAGGCAAGGGGGAGAGTAAAATGAAGAAAGAGGGAGAGGAAGGGGGAGCAAGAGAAAGAGGGGGAGAGCAAGATGAATAAAGATGGATAGAATGAGAGGGATAAAAGAGAGGGAGAGAAAGAGAGGCGGGATAGAGAGAGGGGGTTGAGAGAGGGAGAGGAGAGAAAGAGGGGGAGAGGAGAGGGAGGGAGGGGATAGGGAGAGAAAGAGAGTGGGGGATAGGGAGAGAAAGAGAAAGGAGAGAAAGAGAGTGAGGGGAGAGTGAAGGAGAGAGATGGAGAGCAAGAGAGGGAGAGAGAGAGGGGGAGAAAGTGATGGGGAGAGGTAAAGAGGGAGGTGGAAGAGAGAGAGAGGGAGGGGGAATAGGGAGGGAAACATTAATAGAAAGGGAGAGTGAGAGAAAGAGAGGGGGAAAGAGGGGAGGAAGAGAGAGAGAGAGGGAGATGGAGAGAAGGGGGGAGTGAGAGATAGAGAAGGCAAAATAATTTGATTTATTTCACAGTTATCTTTTCTAGAGTTGACTTCTGTAAACATGTAAGGCAACTGCAATGTATTCTACATACAACCCATTATCCAAGGTGAATATACTGATTTATAGTTTTTCCAGTACTGCATTCCTACCTTTATTAGACACCTTCATGTAAAATTAACTGTATTATTCAATTAAAATATTAAATGTGAAATCAAAGAAGAAAATTAAAAAAGTAAATGCATTTAGTGTAAGAATATATTTGCAAACAATGATGATAAATGTCATACAGTGCCTTGCACAAGTATTTACCCCCCTTGGCATTTATCGTGTTTTGTTGCCTCACAACCTGGAATTAACATGGATTGTTTGAGGATTCGCAACATTTAATTTACAGAACATGCCCACAACTTTGAAGATTTTTTTTAAATGTTATTGTGAAGCAAACAACAAATAGGACAAAATAACAGAAAAAGTAAATGAGCATAATAATTCACCCCCTTAAAGTCAATACTTTGTAGAGCCACCTTTTGCGGCAATCACAGCTCCAAGTCGCTTTAAATAAGTCTCTATGAGCTTGCCATATCTTACCACTGAGGTTTTTTGACCATTCCTACTTGCAAACTGCTCCAGCTCCTTCAAGTTGGATGGTTTGCTCTTGTGAACAGCAATCTTTAAGTCTGACCACAGATTTTCTATTGGATAGAGGTCTGGGCTTTGCCTAGGCCATTCCAACACATTTACATGTTTCCTCTTAAACCACTCAAGTGTTGATTTAGCAGTGTGTTGGGGTCATTGTCCTGCAGGAAGGTGAACCTCCGTCCTAGCCTCAAATCACGCAAAGAGTGGTACAGGTTTTGCTCAAGAATATCCCTGTATTTGGCACCATCCATCTTTCCCTGAACTCTGACCAATTTCCCAGTCCTGGCTGCTGAAAAACATCCCCACAGCATGATGCTGCCACCACCATGGGTGATGTGAAGTGTTGGGTTTGCGCCAGACATAGCGTTTTCTTTGATGGCCAAAAAGTTAAATTTTAGTCTCATCAGACCAGAGCACCTTCCTCCATACATTTTGGGAGTCTCCCACATGCCTTTTCACAAACTCAAAACGTGCCATTTTGTATTTTGCTGAAAGTAATGGCTTTCTTCTGGCCACTCTACCATAAAGCCCAACTCTATGTAGTATACGGCTTATTGTCCTCCCATGTACAGACACTCCAGTCTCTGCTGTGGAACTCTGCAGCTCCTCCAGGGTTGCTTTAGGTCTCCTTGCTGCCTCTCTGATTAATGCCCTCATTGCGCGGTCCTTGAGTTATGGTGGGAGGCCGTCTCTTGGCAGGTTTGCTGTTGTACCATGTTCTTTCCAGTTGGTTATGATAGATTTGATGGTGCTCCTGGGGATCATCAACGATCTTGATATTTTTTGTAACCTAACCATGACTTGTACTTCTCAACAACATTGTCCCTTACTTTTGGAGAGTTCCTTGGTCTTCATGGTAGTGATTGGTTAGTGGTGCCTTTGCTTAGGTGTTGCAGCCTCTGGGGCCTTTCAAATAATGTGTGTATATGTAATGATAGATCATGTGACACTTAGATTGCACACAGGTGGACATCATTTCAGTAATTATGTGACTGAAGGTAATTGGTTGCACCAGAGCTTTTTATGGGCTTCATAACAAAGGGGGTGAATACATATGCACATGCCAATTTTCTGTTTTCTATTTCTAAAAAATAGTTTTATGTATATATTTTTCTCATTTCACTTCACCAACTTAGACTATTGTGTTCTGATCCATCACATACAATTCAGTTTAACAAAACATTGAACTTAAGGCTGTAATGTAACAAAATAGGTAAAAAGTCAAGGGGGACAAAACTTTTGTAAGGCACTGTATGTGAGAAGTATTTCCTCCTCACTATATAATGGTATCTCCAGTATGATAGTAATACTATGGCAGACAGCAGATGCTTCTCTTGCTGGTTCTGCAGATGGAGACTTCTTACTCCGGTGCAGAATCTTGTTGAACCCAGCTGATTTTTCCACTTTTTAACTCCGATACCTCTTTTTGGATTTAAAGGTGCAAGTCAGTGGCTAAATTTTGCTTACTATCTTACCTTGAATACTAAAGACATATCTTATATGTCATCTATACACTATTGCAAGTTGCAGGAAGCCCAACAGTTTACAATATGACATACAATGATGTCTTCATGACCATGGTCTACCCCCTGATGATATCATATTCTAATTAGCATCCTTTGTAAAAAAAATAAAAATAAATGCTGTTTAAAATCTTAGAAGAAAGTGGGTCTTTCAGAGTTCGTAAGTCATTTCCACACCAATTTATACTGCTCAGTGTTGCAATGGCAGGTCTCATGTGTCTCTGCATATCACATGATTGCCATAAAAATAAAGTTTATGTGACAAAACCAATAAACAAGGGATACATTTTGCTGTTATGGAGTTCAAGCTTCATATAAGCAAACCAGTGAAACTGGTAGGACTTAACATCTAATATTGACTAATCTCAGTTGCTCTTGTGATGTCTTTACCAGGTGCACAGAATAGGAGGGCATTTGATCCAGAAAAGGCATTGTTAGCTACATGGTACCCAGGATTCTGCATCAATCTCCTAGCCAACACTTCCCTTACCTATGTGGACAGCCAGTGTCGTTGTTATTAGGGCAACATGGGCAGTGTCTGTTGGCCAATGGTGATAAAATGGATGACTAGGATCACAGTTCAATCTCCAACTGGTCATTTGTTCACAACCTCCAGACTTTACCTATAGCCTCACATGCAGACAATACAGCTCAACGACTAGTGTAATTAGGACTAAATGTTTAATTAAACTATGGTAATACTTTAACACAATTTGTGATAGCACTTTTAATGGCAATTTCCATGGATTTGAAATGGACAAAAACTTATATGAGAATTGTCTGAATTACTATGCATTCTTTACATTTGTTTTGCTATAGAAACATTATATTTTTGGTAACAGTATTTTTTCTACAGAGACTGTTTAAATAAAAGTTGTTGATATCAAAATACCACAGTGGGTCCTATGAGCACTGTGAAAGGAGCCTGCTTTTAGTTTTTGCAGTTGTTGATAATATGGTCCCTGGCATTGGATTGGTCCTTTACCGATATTGTTTCTCTAATAAGGATCTAATCTTGTTGTCACTTTTGTGTTGATTCCCAACCTAATCCAACCTAATTTAATTTAAATATGAATGTAAATATCAAGTTTTCATAAAGGTGACATGTGGATTACATACTTGACTGTTAGAAGACAGAACACAAATGTTAAATACAAAGTATAAGTATTAATTTCACTTAAATACAATTTCACAATATAATGCAAATTCAGTGTATGTTATGATCTTATCTATTCCAGACCAATGCAAAAGGAAATAGTACAGTTATTTACAAGTTTGATTGTGACAATACCTTAATTCAATCTACAGTGAGTCAGATGTGCTCCTATGAATATAATCCATGTCAATATCACCCAAAACTGTGAACATTATTGATTATTTATACATAGTGTAAATACATGCAAGTGTTTGTGTCAGAATGTGGAATTTGTTATTAGCAGCAGGATAGGAGGTAGTTAGTTTGTGCTCTTGGGATGAACATATACACATAGTTCATATGCACATAGATATACATTGAAAACAGAGCATATGGACATCAACTACACACTTTCCATACCTCTACATATACCTCTTTCATCTTATTTATACTCTCCGTACTCAGGTATATCAAATAACCCACCCACTTACATACCCTCATAATTCATATACATTTATATGACATTACACATATACACTTTTATCTATTTTTCATGTTACTAGGTGGTGCAAGAGGGTGCAAGAGTGAGAGAAAGTATAAGAGTGTGTGCTTGGGTGTGACTGGAAACGATCTAGCATGGAGGGAGGAGGCAGAAGACAGGATGGCAGGCACAACAGAAGGTAATGGTGGTACTGGGGCTCCAGTAGCAAAACAAGTTGCATAGATGAGAAAAGCAGAAAGAGGAGTGCAAGGAGTGAAATGAGTAGGAGTGGGGAAAGTAGTTGGAAAAGAGCAGAAACAGGGGGAGGGCCAGAAGAAGGGATATATCCAGGAGTGGGCAAAAAGAAAAGAGTGAGAGGGGAGAGATATGTCCAGAGGAGAGAATCAAGTGTAAGAAAATATGGTGGGAGGACCTACAGTGGGCATGCCTCAGACACAAGTCAGGGCAGGGGACATCATGAGAGAGGAAGGCCACTACCAAGTTGTCAGAAACTGGATGGGGAGAAAGGGAGGTGTAAGGATATAGGAATCACAAGGTTTTGGAGACCAGCAGCCTAGGTCAGCAATGATCCAATTCAGCAACTTGTAGGTGAAACAGGAACAAGCTTTATTGAAAGGAACAGGAACCACAATAATCTGGCAAGGTACATAGACAGGAAGTGCCTTATATAGGCCAAGGACCAGACACCTGACCAGACACAGCTGAAGAGACTAGTCACTGATACTATTGCTAGCTGAGTCAAGGTTTATCAGATCTCAAGGAAATTCACAAAGGCAGGCTGGCGCAGTGATAGGGAAGAGGTTCAGCAGCCTGGGAACCAGGGTTGAAAACCCAGAAGAGTCAATTCCTCACATTACCCCCGCCTCTATAGGTGCAGCCTCTGGATGCCCTATTACCCTGTTTAACAGGGTACTGCACATGAAAAGACCGAAGAAGATCAGGAGCGTGAATATTGTCCACTGGTTCCCACGAACTATCCTCCTCACCATAGCCTTTCCAACGAACCAGATACTGAAGCTTGTTGCGGAAGATCCTGGAGTCCAGAATTTTCTCCACCTCGTATTCATCCTCACCATCCCCGAGGACTGGAGGTGGGGCAGGCAGGGCTCGGCCAGTGAAAGTGTTGCCATGGAAAGGTTTCAGCAGTGCAACGTGAAACACCGGATGTATTCTCTTGGAATCTGGAAGTTACAAACGAAAAGTGACAGCATTGATCTGAGCGATGATCTCAAAAGGTCCCATGAACCTCCGACCCAATTTATGAGAAGGAACCCTAAGCTTAAGATTCCTTGTTAACAGCCAAACCTAGTCACCAACATGATAAACTGGGCACTAGGGAATAGGGACCAGCGTGCTTGTCTGGCTGACAGTCTCTTAGCTGATCAAATACATTCCAGATTTTTGTGATCTGTGAGGACAGTAATTGGATTGGTAGCTCCCTCCAAGAGTCTGTCTGAGATGTCTCCATTCGGTGAAGGCAGCTTTTATAGCTTTTATAGTCCTTTATTCCCTATGTCATAGTTTCTTTCTGCTGGCACCATCTGGCAGGAATAGAAGGCACACGGATGTAACAGCATCTTAGTTCCAGTCCTTTGAGACAGTATAGCACCAACAGCTGAATCAGAAGCATCAACTTCCACAATAAATGGTAATTCCGGCTGAGGATGTACCAGGACGGGAGCAGATGTAAACAGAGTCTTTAAATCGGGAGAATGCGGTATCAGCCTTATTGGATCACTGAAAAGGAGTCCCTTTACGTGTAAGTTCAGTGATCGGTGTAATAACGGCAGAGAAATTCTTAATGAAACGCCTTTAAAAATTGGCAAACCCCACAAATCTCTGAATATCTTTTTCATTCTTGGGGATGGGCCAGTCCAGCATATCTTTAATTTTACTTGCGGCCATACTTAAACCTTTAGGAGTTATTACATACCCCAGGAATTGAATTTCTGTTTGTTCAAACTCACATTTTTCCAGTTTAATGTATAGGTGGTGGGTACGAAGGCGCTCCAGAACTATACGGACCTGTTTTCTGTGGTTTTCAAGATTATCAGAAAATATTAGGATATCATCCAAATATGCCACAACAAACTGATCCAGGTAGTACATCATTGATAAGATGCTGGAAAGTTGCAGGGGCATTACAAAGCCCAAATGGCATTACTAGATATTCGTAATGCCCGTACCTGGTTCTGAAAGCTGTTTTCTATTCATCGTTTGGTCTTATGCGAACCAGATTATATGCCCCCCGAAGATCAAGCTTCGTAAATATTTTAGCTGAGCCAAGTCTCTTCAAAAGTTCAGGAATGAGAGGCAAGGGGTAGCGGTATTTAACAGTGATGTTATTAATGTCCTTGTAGTCAACGCATGGCCGTAGGCTGCCATCTTTCTTTTCTACAAAGAATATAGGAGCTCCTGCTGGAGAAGTAGATGGTCGAATAAAGCCTTTGGCAAGATTTTCTTGTATGTATTCACGAAGAGCTTTCAATTCAGGCTCAGAAAGGGAATATATACGGCCAAATGGGATAGCAGCCCCAGATAACAGATCTATTGGGCAATCATAAGGCCTGTGGGGTGGAAGCTGATCAGCATTCTTCTTATCACAAACATCTGCAAAAACCTGATATTGTAGAGGAAGCCTAGTCAAGTTTGTAGCAACCATTTCATTAATTGTTGTGGCAACAGGTGTTACCTTAGAGGGTTGACAATTCGTTAAGCAGTGTTCTGAAGGAAAGGACAAAGTTCTGGTCTTCCAATCAATCTGTGGGTTATGCAGAGCAAGCCAAGGTACCCCCAAAATCACTGGAAACTGTGTTGAGGAAATTAGGTGGAAAGATATAGCCTCATGGTGATTCACTTCCAGGGTCAACTTTAAGGGCGCAGTCTCATGTGTAACGGGGCCTGACGTAAGTGGAGAACTGTCTACTGTCTCCATTAACACAGGTGAAGAATTAGGGATAGACTGAATTCTATTTCTTGTTGCAAATTTGATGTCCATAAAGTTTCCGCCTGCTCCAGAATCTATCATAGCAGTAGTTGAAATTTTACGATCACCACATTGCAACATGATAGGCACCACAAAATAAGGATGTTGAGTCAACTTACTCTCGTCACCATGAGCCAGAGAAAACAAGGGTTGTGTGACAGAATCCAGTTGATCTGAAATCTGGGATTGGTGTCGAATCTGTGCACCCTCCATAGCTATTGTTCTTTTGGATTTGCTAGGGCAATTGATGGCATAGTGCCTTGCACTACCACTATACAGGCATAAATTGTGAGTGCGTCGCCACTGTTTTTCTTCATTGGATAATGGCCCTCTTATTCGATTTACCTGCATAGCCTCAGGCTCAGAGTCTCTAGGTGTTTGTGGGGTCGGAGTAGAAATTCTTGAATAGGAAATAGGAGTAGCACTTGGTCTAAAAGAGCCCTGTCTTTCCAATCTTCTTTCAGAAAGTCTCCGATTAAGACTGGACTGTCCTGTTCCAGAAGAGGGGAGCCCCAAGCCAGGGCTTCATCTTTGAATAGGGAGAAAATAAATCCCACCTTCTCTCTTTCAGATGGAAAACGGTGAGGTAACATCATGAAGCGCAAACGGCATTGATTCAGGAAACCCCTAAATCTTTTTCGATCTCCTCCAAACTTTTCTGGTAGGGGCAAACGGGCATCTTGTGCAGGTGTAACAGTAGCAGCCGCAACATCACGTGCACTGTAGCTGGTATACTCACTGTGCATTGACTGAACTTTATTTTGCAGTTCAGCTACCTGGTCCTGCAGCACTCGAATTGTCTGTGCCTGCACAGTTCTTGCAGTAAAAGCAACCTGCTGGGCCAATGCAGAATCCAACCCTGCGGTCTCCATGAAAGGGCCAGATTATTCTGTAATGATATAAGAATCACAAGGTTTTGGAGACCAGCAGCCTAGGTCAGCAATGATCCAATTCAGCAACTTGTAGGTGAAACAGGAACAAGCTTTATTTAAGGGAACAGGAACCACAATAATCTGGCAAGGTACATAGACAGGAAGTGCCTTATATAGGCCAAGGACCAGACACCTGACCAGACACAGCTGAAGAGACTAGTCACTGATACTATTCCTAGCAGAGTCAAGGTTTATCAGATCTCAAGGAAATTCACAAAGGCAGGCTGGCGCAGTGGTAGGGAAGAGGTTCAGCAGCCTGGGAACCAGGGTTCAAAACCCAGCAGAGTCAATTCCTCACAGGAGGATCCTGAAGAAGAGCTGGTACCAAGAATTGATTGAGAAGGTCAGCAGTTAGGCACTTACTTGAATGCAAAAGAGATGTGAAGCAGAAAATGACTGCTATATATGGCATCATGACATCTGCTGGTGGACCTCTAGAGGTGGTACAAAAGTGCAGATGCAGTAAATGCTCCTGTTTCTATGTCCCTTTACTGCACATAGTATTCTAGTTCAGAGGGAAAGAGAATGTGCTTAGACTTTGAAAAATACATTTTTGTTTTAATATTTAAGATAAATACATCACTTACTCAATAAATCATGCGAGAAAACATTCATAAAATATTATACATATCAATACATATCATGCATGGAAACATTCATATAAAACAATAACTGGAATGATCCATATAAACATGAACATTACTATAGCCATAATGGTTTCATTTATGCGTCTATATGAACTTAATGGGTTAAAGGGTTTCATCCAATGATTCAGTTCAGGCTACTGACCTGCCTCAGCAGCATCCATTGCAGACTTATGACCTATGGCAGCAGCTACCATTCCAGTCTTACTAGACTTCTGACTAGGCTTAGTTGCCTCCATGCCATCTTCCTGATCAGCTTCAGCAGCCTCCAAACCAGCCTTTCCAAGCTTCTGACTAATTTTAGCATCCTCCAATTCAGGATCCTGATAAGTCGGCACAACTCCAAGTTCATGGCCAGCTAAACGGCTTTCCAGTATGTTTTACTGGGCTCCTGACTAGCATCTGCAGTCTCCAATTTCTGCATTATGAGGCTTCCGACTAGCATCATCCCAATTTTCCAAATCTCCTTGCTAAAGCCAGCAGCTTCCTTTCCATACTAATGACTGGAACCAGCAACCTGCAGATCTGTTTTACTAGGATCCTTACCACCATTAGCAGTATGCCTGATTAGCATCAGCAGCCCCCAGTTATCCTATACCAGAGCCTCTAGAGTCTTGGAGCCTCAAATTTGATCTTAACAGCATCTTGGCAAACCATAGCAAGCTTCAGTTCCACCTTTCTATGGTCCTGACTATCTTCTTCAAGCTCCATTTTAAGTTCATGACCAGTCTCAGCAGTCTCCATGCCAGGGCCAGGCTTCTGACTAGCCTCAGCAACCTCCAGCCCAGTCTCACTTGACCCTTGACTAGAGGACAGTTCTACCTAGATACTGACCAAATCCAGCAGTCTCTAGTTCAGAATAACTGGTTTTCTATCCAACCTCAGCAGGCTCATGACTAATTACCTAAAACAGATGCCCACACAGCAATATCTGCAAGCTGATATCCAGCACATAAGTACTATAATTCAGCACCAGCTCCAGCAGCTAGTACAGCAACAACAAAAGTAGATATTGCTACTATAACAACAAGATATAGAACATTTACAGCAGATGATACAACAGCAGCCACAATCAGGGCCATCACAGTGACCTAGAGGTTTCCTGAAACTCACCACATACATCCTCACATTCAGCCTGATTTGCATTTTGTATGTGAATATAATTAATCGCACTACCAACATATTACTAAAACTTCAAAGATTAAATAGTGACACTGTGCCACCTGGAGGGTCTCCAGAAATCTTACATCCAGGCCAACACACAGAGAAGGAGAGATGTTAGTACCCTCACAGATATCATTAGTGGCTTATGGCTGGGACATGCTGAGGCCACTGTACATGCCAAAGCAAAGATCCCTATATCAGCATCAACATCTATCTCTACTTCACAGGTAACTCCACTGTCTCAGCCAAGAGCTACGTTGTACAGTAAATAAAACCACATGGCACAGCACAAACATGCACTCCCTTAGCAGTGTATGAGTCTTAGAAAATATAGATTTTTAGTTTACGTTGTAGAGGAAAAACATCCTATAGTTTATCCGAGTAAGCCCGTCCCTAAGGACAGCTGAGAAGCAAGAGCCAGGCATGTGTCCCCTGCATGGGAGAACCAGCAAAATGCATACATTTCAGCATCTTGACATTTGTCACTGAGGTGCCACTGATCTCCCTCTACAAAGAAAGGCTACCATTGAAAATTATTGTCACTTTGTGTTAGGTTTTAATGTGAATGTAGGTATAATATAGTTAATTTACAATTTGGCCAACAAGTATATTATAATTTTATTTAATCCAAGATAACAACGGCGAATATAAAAAAGGAAGGTTAAAAACACTTTAAAAACAATGGAAAAAAAGATCCTCTGAGAAATAGTGATATGATTCACTTTTAAACAATATATAGAGATATGTACTTTCTCTTTATTCATAGAGGAGAAGTTATAGTATTCCACTGAAAATAACTCTGTTTGCACATATCTAAAGTCTATTGTTTTGTCCTTGCAATAGAAAATCCCATATGGACTATCTGTCATGCAATTGTTAGAGATAGTATGGTATAAAAAAGGCACTATTTTTAAATCAATAGGCAGCCAGAATTTATAGGAGACTTAGTTATAGAAATATCTCCTATTAGTTAACTATGGGATTGTAAAATATCAATCCTAATACATTAGGACATTTACTACCCACGTGCTGGTCTCTATTAGGTATAGACGATACTCTTGTCTTTGTTAGTAAAATAGATCCTATTATGGGTTACTGTGTCCTTGCTTATTTTTCTATTTGATTATGAAGGTATCCAATCGTGGATTACCAATGCTTAAACGGGCTCCCTATTGTTTCTTGTGGCCTATATATTGCTCCTAAGAACTTCTACGAGACCCATACTATGTAGTATCAGAGTTATCAAACTAGTGCCATGCTCCTTGCTAGGAACGCTAATGCTGCATGGCTTCACTTCCTAGTTGTGCGTGGACAGCGTTGTGCGTGATGACGCACGTATGCGTGTATACGCCTATGCCTGACGCGTTTCAGCGTGCTGTGACGTCTTTCTCAAAGGGGAGAGGCAATAGTGCCGTCGTTGATCTTATATAGTAATTTGGTTGCCTTAGAAACCAGTACTGGAAACGTGGTTCGATGGAAGCCATGTTAGAAAGAAAAAAACATGCAAGCCTGCTATAAATTCATGAACATCCAATCACAAAGGAGGTATTTGAGATTAATACATTCTTTAACTGTCTATCTACAGGGGTTGTTTATGTGGCTACATGCCTTTGTAATAAAATGTATGTAGGCAAAACCCGTAGACAGCTACGTCGCAGAATAGGAGAACATATCTATGCTATTAATAACTCCTATGATACACCCATTGCACGCCATATTAAATATTATCATAACAACAACAGCAATGTTATTTGGTTCTGTGTGGTGGACAAGGTCGAATCAGGTCCTAGAAAGGGAGACCTTGAAAGGAAACTCTTACAATGTGAAGCCAGATGGATCTACAAATTGAAGGCCCAAGCCCCTAGGGGATTAAATGAGGGTTTCTCATTCACTCCATTCATTTGAAGATATACTGAGAAATAATGATGGTTTTCCCTATAATGTTCATTTAAATCGATGGGACATAACAAGAACAACATTAGCTGTATATATTGTATGTTCATATATTTTTATACACAATCCTCTCACTATATGACAACTGGAATTATGACAAATTCACCCACTTTTTCTTTTCTTAATATTTTTTCTTTTCTTATAATACACTTCTCTAGTGCAGATCTAGATATGAGTAACACTTTGATACAAGCAATGGTTCAACTTTTTAGGACCTTCTCACTATTACGGTAGCATAATTGCCTTATTATATATTTATAACACTAGTCCATGTGACTTTAGGCCCTACTCACTTCCCTAACACACATGACACACTATACTCTTAGGCACTGTATCCCTTGTCACTTTTGACTCTTTATTCCTGAGTCATTTCAACTTTTATTAATTCTGTCACTTTGATCACAGACAGATTGCTTGGCACACAGAATACCCTTCATTATTATTCTTTATTCATGATTTCTTATCAGCCACAATCTATGTTTTTAGATTTTTCTTTGGATTTTATGGCATTTTTTTGCCTGAATTATTTTTTATGAAATGAATGGAAGAGTCTTTTCTCTGTACATATATTCATAGCACTATTCTGACTTGTTATGAGTCCCTATCTTGGAGTAAATCTTTACATGTTATGGGAATATTAATTCATTTCCCAGACTTTTAAGCTTGAGTCTGAGTCTGGAACTTATGGCAAGAATGTTTTTGATATATTTGAAACTAAAATGGATCAGTCCATTTGACTATACATAACTACAAGATGGAGAATTTTACTCTAACTCATGTTGTATAGATCATCATTCTGTCCCCAGAGAGGCCTATTCTGTCATGTTTATATATAGTTAAGACATAACTGCTTCAATATATGTATGAATGCAGTAAGTAAACATCTAGGCTCCATATACTATCACCTTGTAATCTTATAGCCCATCTTATATTTAACAGATTATAGACAGCA
Organism: Discoglossus pictus; assembly: GCA_027410445.1. Lineage (NCBI taxonomy): Eukaryota > Metazoa > Chordata > Amphibia > Anura > Alytidae > Discoglossus > Discoglossus pictus. The sequence continues at coordinate 112,814,733 of CM050164.1, forward strand.
CTATATGATATAGTCCAATATATGGGATCTGAGATCCCTTATATCTTCTACTTATTTATCTAATCCAGTCTAAGAAATCTATGGAATATCACTATAAATTCACTGAAAGTATGGGTATTCCTTCAATAATATTAAGTATATTTCCCATACTGTATGGACATAGATGGTGAAAGTCATTGCTTTGACTCCATCTAATATATCTCATCATATCTGGTTTTTAATATCTTTTTACCACCTTTATGTCCATTTCAGACTGAGCCGTTTACACTATTTAATACTTGATGTATGTTATACACTAATTTATAGCAGGCTTGCATGTTTTTTTCTTTCTAACATGGCTTCCATCGAACCACGTTCCCAGTACTGGTTTCTAAGGCAACCAAATTACTATATAAGATCAACGACGGCACTATTGCCTCTCCCCTTTGAGAAAGACGTCACAGCACGTTGAAACACGTCAGACATAGGCGTATACACGCATACGTGCGTCATCACGCACAACGCTGTCCACGCACAATTAGGAAGTGAAGCCATGCAGCATTAGCGTTCCTAGCAAGGAGCATGGCACTAGTTTGATAACTCTGATACTACATAGTATGGGTCTCGTAGAAGTTCTTAGGAGCAATATATAGGCCACAAGAAACAATAGGGAGCCCGTTTAAGCATTGGTAATCCACGATTGGATACCTTCATAATCAAATAGAAAAATAAGCAAGGACACAGTAACCCATAATAGGATCTATTTTACTAACAAAGACAAGAGTATCGTCTATACCTAATAGAGACCAGCACGTGGGTAGTAAATGTCCTAATGTATGGATATTTTACAATCCCATAGTTAACTAATAGGAGATATTTCTATAACTAAGTCTCCTATAAATTCTGGCTGCCTATTGATTTAAAAATAGTGCCTTTTATATACCATACTATCTCTAACAATTGCATGACAGATAGTCTATATGGGATTTCCTATTGCAAGGACAAAACAATAGACTTTAGATATGTGCAAACAGAGTTATTTTCAGTGGAATACTATAACTTCTCCTCTATGAATAAAGAGAAAGTACATATCTCTATATATTGTTTAAAAGTGAATCATATCACTATTTCTCAGAGGATCTTTTTTTCCATTGTTTTTAAAGTGTTTTTAACCTTCCTTTTTTATATTCGTCGTTGTTATCTTGGATTAAATAAAATTATAATATACTTGTTGGCCAAATTGTAAATATACCCATATTATACCTCTATTTAAATCAGTGGCATACACTATAAGGGAATCATCTCCCTAGGATTTGATACATTTAATGTGAATGTACATAAGACTCTCCAATAAGAGTTTAGTGCCATATTTGGAGCTATAAAAATGAAACTAATCAGTTTTTGCTTAGTTAACTTATACCTGCAGCTAATGTCAACTTAAACATTTATTTCTAAAAAGCATAATTTAATTATGCAGAGTATGCTCTGGCTATCACTATTATTATATTTATTAATCAGGAAAAATGTTAATCAAGAAATAACATTTTACTGTAATTAGTAAAGTTATTATCAAGACAACAAAATAGAGATAATCTATAGGAGTCCTATAGACTGTCCTATAGGAGTCCTATAGACTGTCCTATTACACCTCAGTCAATTTCTCTGTCCCCAAGTAGGAACAGGGGAATGGACTGAGGTGTAATAGGACAGAATTCTCCAAAATTATCTGTCCTGAGGTTTTACTGTACTTGTGAGGGGGAAATATAATATGTTCCTCAAAGGTGGTGAGGATCAGAGCAGTAAAATAATAATGTCACTGGAACACATTTTGTGCCTGTGTCAATCTCTCTCTCTCTCTCTCATTTTCACACTCTCATACATGTATACATATTCTGTAACACACTGGCATACAATACATCTCATTCACACAGACACTCTCATACACAACTTCTCAGAAATACTTTCACAAACGTGCATGTACTGATGCTTTCTCACTCACATAGTCTGCATACCCTTTCACTCACTCTCTCATATATGCACACTCATTAACTCGCTTTCACATACTCTTACATGCACCTATTCATTCTGTTCACTTGCATTCTTATGCTCTGTTATGCATGTGCTGCCATGCACAGCACATGCACACACACTCACTTGTACACACTTTCATGGACATGCTTATTCAAATGCATGCACACAGACTGTCTCATATATTTTCGAACATGTACTGTTTTCTGAAGGGAAGAGGGAGTGCCTGTAGTAGGTGATATGTTTTAGAAACCTCAAAGATTTTTCTTCAAGCATTTTCCTCTATCTCAGTGGAAGTCATATATTTACTGCAATCTAAAAAAGGACAGGAAAGAAAAATGAAAGTGACAACTTCCCTAAGGTGTCAAAAGAATAGTGTTTACGTAAGCCTAACATGGCAACTGAATCAAACTTGAGAGGAATTCTTATCCAGTGCTTGTAAATACTCCTCTCTGTCCTTGATTAGCTAGTTGTACTCATTTCACATGCCAGCCTGGTAATGCTTAAGATTCTACAAGCTTGACTTCAACAATATATGGACCAGGAACTACCAGATGTGCAAGCCGGGTTCCGCAGAGGAAGAGGAACAAGAGATGAAAATGTCTGCTGGATAAAAGAGAAAGCAAGAGAGTTCCAGAACATACATTTACTTCTGCTTCATAGACTATTCTAAATCCTTTGACTGTGTGGATCACAGCACAATGTGTCATGTTCTTAAAGAGATTTGAGTACCAGATCATCTCATCCACCTCCTAAATAATCTGTATGTGGACAAAGAAGCCACAGTCAGAACCGAACATGGGAGAACAGAATGGTTCACGATCGGAAAAGGAGTGCGACAAGGTTATATATTGTCACCTTATTTATCCAGCTTATACGCAGAGCACATCATGCATAACGCAGACTGGATGAATCCAAAGCCGGAATCATTATTGCTGGAAGAAATATCAACAACCTCAGATACACTGATGATATTACTCTGATGGCTGAAAGTGAGGAGGAACTAAATGACTTATTGAGGAAGGTAAAAGAAGAGAGTGCAAAAGTTTTTTCCAGAATTTTTTTTTCCTGGGATCCAAGATCTCTGCAGATGGTAACTGTAGTCATAAAATTTAAAAATGTTTGCCTCTGGGTAAGAAAGCTATGGTAAGCTTGGACAAGCTAGTAAAAAGTAAAGATATTACATTATCAACAAAGTTCTGCATAGTTCGAACTATGTATTCCGAGTATTAACATACGAATGTGAGAACTGGACCATAAAAAAGTCTGAGCACCGTAGAATTGACGCCTTTGAATTGTGGTATTTGAGAAGACTGTTTAGAGTCCCTTGGACTGCAAGAAGGTCCAATAAATCATTACTTCAGGAACTCAAGACGAACTGTCCACTAGAAGGTATGATCATGAGGCTGAAGCTAAAATATTTTGGCCATATCATAAGACGGCAGGATTGCCTAGAAATGTCTCTGATGCTGGGAAAGATTGAAGGCACAAGAGGAAGGGGACATCAGAGGCGGAGATGTATAGATTAAATCACTGAAGCAATGGACATGAACTCGATGGAGCTCATTTACATAAAAGCGCAATCATTTAAATTAAAAAACGTTTCCAAACACAGCAGTTGTCCACAAGTAATTATCAAAATGAATAATTCAATATTTAATCATTTTATTTAATGGTCACACTAAGATACACTCCCAAAATTCATGGATTTTAGTAGTCTCCAGTTAAATCTTTCCAACTAAGAAGTGCATAATCCTCCAGGAATAATGAAATTATGTCAGAAGAAGATGAAAGATGTGACCCACAATTCATAAATAATTCAAAATAGTGTTTAAAGGACCTCTGTCATCCCAAAAGAAAGTTGTTTTTAAGTTATTTGTAAAGAGCAAGGAAAACTGACTGTACATTGTACTAGGAACTTGATTCTAAATTGAATAATTGCTGAGGTAATAGGCAATTTATTTCCTATGCAAATGAGCAACTTCCAAATACCAATTAGCTGCTTTGATTTGCTAATGCACTCTAACGTTGATGCAAGAGCCCCTCTACCACCCTTAATAAGTCACAAATTAGCATATGGAGCCACTCATTTGCATAAAGGAGCCACAACAACAAGACTTAATATCACAGGAGTGATTTGTAGATAAAATGTCTAGTAGTCATGTGCACATAAGTTCTTAGTATAAAAGATTGACTGGAATTGAACCAAGGTTGCAGTGGTAAAAGCACCAAATCCTAACCACTGGACCACCAGGGAACCCCACAGCATTCTATAACTCTGGTTAAAACGGACATGAAAGTTTACTATGTATGTAATGTGCTTATGAATTTTCATCGAATTTAAATAAGACAAAACATTTTAATGAGTAGAATGATACATTTTGGGTTATCAATTTATAGACAAATATGCACTTTATGCAACACAACATTTATGGCAAAAATAGAACAAAAGAAACAACTATATATAAAAACTAGTTAAGCAATCTTTAACCATATAAACTACAAAATAAAATCAATAAGAAACAGATGCAATCTCATCAAACTTATATAACCTCAAATATCCATACCATAGAGTAGATTTGGTATTAACATAAAAATAGCAAATAGCAAATTTAGGTAGAAAAACCCACATTGCAATCAAAATTTAAAACAAGAAGAACTAGTATAAAACAAATTAGGTTATAGTGTCAAAAGAAAATAGTCTATAATGGGAAAAACTAAATACATTTATATATATATATATATATATATATATATATATATATACACAGTATATATAGGTATTAGATTGGAACAATTGGATTTTGTAACATAGATGAATAACTTGATTTATCTAATCAGTCAATCTGTTTTCGGATAAAATAGGCACAAAAAGCAATATTGTGGATTTATGACTCTCAGTTTACTTTATTTTGTGTCCATTCTATAAAATATAACGAAAGATATAAAGAAAGAAAGATCCCATATATAGTTGTGGATCTTTGCGACTGTCCGGAATGTTTATGATCTTGGTAACACAGTTGTGAGGTCGCAACCGCAAGTCTTGTGAAGCAAGGCAAACCAGCGCGGCCATCACACATGCGAGCCTTGAGAAGCAAGGCAAAGTTGCCGTGCCCTGGCGCTGAACTTAGGCTGCAATGAGGCACAGCAGGATTTAGGTGACTGCGAGGGTCGCAACTGCGAGACAAGCGCGTAACTAAAAAAAAAAAAGAACAAAAAAATTATTTACAAAAAATAATAATACACTCACACACAGCACAGGGGGAGAGACAGGAACACTGGGAGTGAAGTTGCAAGCGGATTTGAACCATATTTGTGGATTTTAGGCACTCAAAAATCGGCTAAGCAGACAAAAAACTTCAAAATTGTAAAACACCATGAAAACGAGGCTCAGCAACGCCATGCACGCAGGACTTAGAAAATACAGTAATACACACGAACAACGCAAAAACACTAACACACAAACACTAACAGCGCAAGACAGTAAAGACAATCAACAACCAAGTAACACACATGAACAACGCAAACCGTCGTACTCGATCATCGAGAGGAACGTAATTTCGTCCATTTTAGAGTAACCAATCGTATAACTCCATAAAACTGCGCTCTACACCATGAAATGGGGGAAAAGTGGTAAACTGTGCATGCGCAAGTTTGTCCTCGCGCCTGCACTCTATAAATACTGCAAACCTTCCAGAATTTTCTCACTTTCTCCTCAGATACTCAACAGTGTGGCTGCACGCTATCAGAGCACGCATTTGATTAAGAGATTGTTACCTTTTAATGATTTTCAACGAATATACATTGCAAGATAATAGGTAAAGTATTAATATTTAGTAATTTAATTATTAATAACTGGATAAAAAAAAAATACTATAACATCATTTAACACATGCTAATCATTAAAGACCTGTTAAGTAAACTATATGATTTTTATAGAATAAATACAAAGATAACAGGTAAAGCATTATTACTCATTAATTGATTAATTGATTTAGTAACTGATAAAAAAATATATATATATATTTTTCATATAAATTAATTTAAAAATCGTACGCTGTATATATTTGTATTGTATAACATATAGTCATTATACAAATCTCAATTCACAATTTGCAGCTGTCTCTCTATTTCACACTGACACACAATTTGCTGCCGCTGCCTATTCATTAACAGACTCACACATGCAGCCTCATTAAATTAGCCCTCGTAGTTCCCTCGGTCCTCACAAAATATTTTTTTTTGCTGTTTGCGAGGATCGATTCCACCATATGTTCTTTGCAGCCTCCTTTGTAAGAATAGGCTCTGAGAGAGCTACGTAGTAACACGCAGCCATCAATCTATGGGGTGAAACTCACACCTCAGAAGAATCCCTACAGGCACAAAAAGTGCCTGCAAGGGTTACTAAAGCCTATACGTGCTGCATCGGAGCAGCCCGACAGAACCGTCTAATGCTCCCTTCTGATCCCTAAACACATCCCCATGCTGCAGGGGCCCCTATCGAGACTCCTGCATCCTCCCCACATTAACCCCTTGCAGCAGGGTTCCGCGATCAGCATCGATCAGGCCCCGCTGCATTTAAAAAATTCAAATTCCCGCCACGGTTTCTTAAAGCCCCCGGCACCTAACATTCACCCCCCTCTATGCTGGGGGTTCCCATCGGGACCCCCTGAAGTGTCCCCACATTAACCCCTCGCTGCAGGGGTCTATTGGGACCACCGCAGACCCCCACATTAACCCCTTGCTGCAGTGGTCATTAGAGACCCTGGCAGCCCCCCCCACATTAACCCCTTGCTGCAGGGGTCCATAGGGACCCCCGGCAGCCCCCAAATTAACCCCTTGCAGAGGGTGGCCCCGATCAGCATCGATCGTGACCCTGCTGCATTTAAAAAATCTAATTTCCTGCCTCGCAGGTCCTTAAAGGTTAGCAAAGGTCCTGAAAGGACCCGCGCTAAAAATATTAACCTCTGCCGCGGGGGTACTATGAGTACCCCCCCAGGCACCTAAAATGAACCCTATCAATCATGGGGCCCTATACTCACCTTTCCAGCATGTCCCCATCCATCTTCTTCTGTTCTCTGGCTAGGCCCCTGGAAAAAAGAAGCATAACATTAGTATAACACATACAAAAATGCACACAACATACATAAACGATAAACACTATAAATTTAAAACTTACCTTTCCATGATGTCCCCGGCCTTTCCTCTTCTGCCCCAGCTGGGCCCATGAAGAATCCACGCTCTAAAATTATTCTTTTTTTAAACTAATGGAGCTCCGCACTCGCGGAGCTCCCCGATGCTAATGAAGCCTCCAGAGCCTCTTTCGGTAGAACATTGGCAATGGCGCCTTCTGATTGGCTGAAAAGTCTGTCAATAAAATGTCAGCCAATCAGAAGGGCCAAGGTGTGAGCCAATAAAAATGGGATACACAACTATATCCCATTCTGATTGGCTGATGAACCGTCAATCTTTTTTTTAAGCCAATCAAAAGGCACTATTGCCTTCAGTTAACCACAATGGGATACACCTTCTGAGCGGCTGCAGTCTGATTGACAGTGACAACAGACATTCGGAAGGCACAGATGCTTTTAGCCAATCACCCCATGGGGGTGTATCCCATTGTTATTGGCTGAAGGCAATAGTTTCATTGATCCATCAGCCAATCAGAAGGCGCCATTGCCAATTTTCTACCGGAAGAGGCTCTGGAGGCCTCATTAGCGCCGGGAAGCTCCGCGAGTACGGAGCTACATTAGTTTTTATGATTATTTTTTTTTAGAGCTCAGATTCTTCAAGGGCCCAGCTGGGGCAGAAGAGAAGAAGGCCGGGGACATCACGGACAGGTAAGTTTTTAATTTTTATTGTTTATTTATGCTATGTGTATTAGTGTGTGTGTTATACTAATGTGATGCTTCTTATTCCAGGGGCCGAGCCCGAGAACAGAAGAAGATGGACAGGGACATGGTGGAAAAGTGAGTTCAATACTGTATTTGTAATGTTTATTTTTTATATGTACTGTTTAATTATGTACTAATTTGATGTTTCTTTTATTCCTAGGGAATGCGATCTGAAGGGACAACTGCAAAGGTAAGTGGTTTTATTTATTCTATTTTAGCTTAGATTTAGGGGGTATTGTATAGATATGGGGTAATGTCTAGATAGGGGGTGATGTATAGATGGTGTTATGTATAGATAGGGGGTAATGTATAGATAGAGGGTTATGTATAGATAGAGGGTTATGTATAGATAGGGAGTTATGTATAGACAGGGGGTAATGTCTAGATAGAGTGTAATGTATAGATAGGGGTTATGTATAGATAGGGGTAATGTATAGATAGTGGGTAATGTCTAGATAGGGGGTAATGTCTAGATAGGGGGTTATGTATAAATAGGGGGTTATGTATAAATAGGGGGTAATGTATAGATAGTGGGTAATGTCTACATAGTATGTAATGTCTAGATAGGGGGTAATGTCTAGATAAGGGGAAATGTATTGTAGTTAGGGGTATATTTAAAATGTATTTATTACTGTAATGTTATGTACATTTGTTTCTGCCTTTTCTTTGCAGGTGTGTAATATTTTTTTTTTTGTAGTGGGGGGGTGGTGATGTCATTTTTTATTTTTTGTACCTTAGGTTTTTTATTTTTGGTAACATAATTTTTTTTTTTTTTTGTATCTTAGCTTTTTTTTATTTTTGTAATTAGTGTGGGTTTAATAGGGGGTTAGGTAGGCGGTGTTAGGTAGGTAGGGGTTAACAGGTGAGAGTAGAGGGGGGTTCATTTAGATTTAGTGGTTTATTGGAGGGGAGAATAGTGTAGTGTAGTGTTTGTACTTAGTGTCATGAGGGTCCTGGAGGAACCATTATGGCACTTATGGGGTTAATAATAGTCTTCTAATTGTCCTATGAGGGTCTTCATAGACCCTTATTCAACTGATTGGGTAAATAGATGCTTACGGGGGTCTGTATAGACCCCCATTAGGCATGGGGTTAGATGGAGGCTTGTGGGGGACTGTATAGACCCCCATAAGTGATGGGATTAAATAGGGCTAGATGGGGTTAAATAGGCCCATTTAGGGTTAATAGATTCAGATAGGTTTGAATAGGCCCATTTAGGGTTAGATTGGCTCAGTAAGGGTTAGATAGGCTCAGTAAGGGTTATTAGGTCTATATAGGGTTAGATAGTATGGGTTAATGGGGTATAGGTAGGGTTAATAGTTTAGTGTAGTGCTTAGACGTTGTCATGAGGGACCTGATGGACCCTTATGGCACTTGTAGCGTTAACTTCGGTTTAATAGTGTCTTATAGGGGTCTATATAGACCCCCATTGGACTGATGGGTTAATTTTAGTCTCATGGGGCTCTGAATAGAGCCTTATGAGTTATTGGGTTAATTTAGGGCTCATGTGGGTCTGTATTGTCCCCCATGAGTGACAAAGTTAATTAAGGGCTTATGGGGGTCTGTATTGACCCCCATGAGTGACAGAGTTAATACATCCAAGGGTACTGAGGGAGCTGGGTTCTGTAATAGCCAAACCATTATATCTAATCTTTCAAGACTCACTCACTACAGGGTCTCTACCGGATCACTGGAGAAAAGCAGAGGTGATACCTATATTTAAGAAGGGATCTACAGCAAATCCAGTGAATTATAGTCCATTAACCCTTACATCTGTAGTTGGGAAGCTTTTAGAAGGGTTAATAAGGGACAGAATACAAGAATATGTCTATTTGAACAAGATCATAGGTAGCAGTCAACACGGATTTATGAAGGATAGGTCGTGTCAGACCAATCTAATTAGTTTTTATGAGGAGGTTAGTAGGAACTTGGATCAGGGCAACTCAGTGGATGTAGTCTTCTTAGATTTTTCAAAGGCATTTGATACAGTGCCACATGGAAGACTAGTGAGCCAACTAAGGGATACAGGAATTGCAGTAAATATCTGCTCATGGTTTGAGAGCTGGCTAAACGACAGGAAGCAAAGGGTTGTTGTGAATGGAACATACTCCGATTGGTCTAATGTGATAAGTGGGGTTCCTCAAGGTTCAGTATTAGGTCCTCTCCTTTTTAACATATTTATTAATGACATAGAAGTAGGACTCGAAAGTAGTGTCTCCATTTTTGCTGATGACACTAAGTTGTGCAAGGTAATAAAATCAGATAATGATGTAATTTCCCTACAAAGGGATTTGCATAAATTAGAGAAATGGGGGACTAAATGGTAGATGAGATTTAATACAAATAAATCCAAGGTTATGCATTTGGGAAGGAAAAATAGCCATGCAATCTTTAATTTTAATGGAGCAAATCTAGGGGTATCAGATATTGAAAGGGATTTGGGAGTACTAGTGGACAACTACCTAGGTAACAGCGCTCAAAGCCAAGCAGCAGCTGCAAAGGCAAGTAAAATATTAGCATGTATTAGGAAGGGTATAGAAGCAAATATAATTCTGTCACTATACAAAGCCCTAGTACGCCCTCATTTGGAATATGGAGTACAATTTTGGGCACCACTTCATAAAAAAGACATTTTAGAGCTTAAAAAAGTACAAAGAAGGGCTACAAAACTAATAAGGGGAATGGAGGGGCTAAGTTATGAAGAAAGACTAACCAAATTAAACTTATTTTCGCTAGAAAAAAGGCGTCTACGAGGAGATATGATTACCTTATTTAAATACATCCAGGGTCAATATAAGGCTTTGTCAAGTGAACTTTTTGTAGCAAGAGATTTTCAACTGACAAGAGGACACCCTTTAAGGTTAGAGGAAAAAAGATTTCACCTTAAGCAAAGAAAGGGGTTCTTCACAGTTAGGGTGGTTAAACTGTGGAATTCTCTACCAAAGGATGTGGTAACAGCGAATAAAATTCAATGTTTTTTTTTTTCTGTTTGCCTTCCTCTGGATCAATTAACAATTAATAATTAATAGTCCACATTTAAAAGATCAATAGAGATCTAAAAAGGTTGAATTTGACGGACTAACTCTTTATTCATCCTCGAATACTATACTATTATTAATTATTTAATCCACAAATTAATTAATAACGAATCCGCATATTGCAGATCAGAGGAGATCTTAACAGGTTGAACTTGATGGACTGAAAGTCTTTTTTCAACCTTAATTTCTATGTATCTATGTAACTATGTAACTATGTAATGGCTCATGGGGTTTTGTTTAGAGCCCCATGAGTGACAGGGTTATTTAAGGGCTTATGAGGGTCTGTATTGTCCCCCATGAGTGACAAAGTTAATTAAGGGCTTATGGGGGTCTGTATTGACCCCCATAAGTGACAGGGTTAATTAAGGGCTCATGGGGCTCTGTTTAGAGCCCCATGAGTGACAGGGTTAATTAAGGGCTTATGGGAGTCTGTATTTACCCCCATGAATGACAGGGTTAATTAAAGGCTTATGGGGGTCTGTATTGACCCCCATGAGTGACAGGGTTAATTAAGGGCTCATGGGGCTCTGTTTAGAGCCCCATGAGTGACAGGGTTAATTAAGGGCTTATGGGAGTCTGTATTTACCCCCATGAATGACAGGGTTAATTAGGGCTTATGGGGATCTATATTGACCCCCATGAGTGACAGGGTTAATTAAGGGTCATTAGGGGCGTATGGGGCTATGTTTAGAGCCCCATTAGTGATGGTGATAATTTTAGGTGCCTGGAGGGGTACATATAGTACCCCCGCGACAGGGCTAAATATTTTTTTGGCACTGGTCCTTTCAGGACCTTTACAGTTCTTTAGGGATTCGCGAGGCGGAAGTTTCAAGTTTTAAATGCAGCGGGGTCACGATCGATGCCGATCGAAACCTCCGCTGCAAGGAATTAATATGGGGAACTCCAGCATTGAGGGGGGTTAATGTTAGTGCCGAGATTGGTTGATAGTGTGCCGCGGACCCTTGCTGCAGCAGGAAATGTAAACATTTTAAATGTCGTGTGGTCCTGATCGATGCCGATTGGGGACCCCCACTGCAAGGGGTTAATGTGGAGGGGCTGCGGTGGTCCCTATAGACCCCTGCAGCAAGGATCTTAATGTGGGGTCACTTCAGGGGTCCCGATGGGGACCTCCAGCATAGAGGGGCGTTCATTTTAGGTGACGGGTACTTGGAGTTTCACCCACGTCAGTGCTTATATTTAGAACTGCCGTGGAGGTCCCATTCGGGACCCCCCGAGGCAAGTGAGGAGGTGTGAACCCTGCGAGATCACCTCGCAGGCTGTCACTCAACCTGTACTGTTGCTGCGTGTTTGACATGGACGGCCGTGCTGCGTAGCTCACACATTGCTCGCAGCAGGACTAACTTAATAGCATTGTAACTTTGGAAGATTTGTAGCACTTAGGGCTTAAGTACAAACCTTGTATCTACGAGGCTGGAATTTAATATTGCTGATGGTCATGAAGTAAAACACAGAAAATTAGAAGGATGCTTTACACTATGTTATATTAAATTCATTGTTTGAGGATTTATGAACTATTATATAACGTAAACATATTATTCATGGTAAGATCAATTATTTATTTAATTACAATTAAGAAAACAATTTTACATACTACATTTTAGGATCATCTACTTCACAGAAATGCTCAATTAACTCTTTATGATTTCTTCTAAATCCATAGTAAGATAAGAGGTAAACAGTAATCATTAATTTAGTCACTGATTAATTACAAAATATATATATATATATGATATGCCCATGTAATTAAAAACATTACTTCATAAAAAAAGTATACTTAATCTTAATCTTCTTTCATACTTTACAGGCGCCTGTCAAAATAATTGGGACACACAAGATGGATGCAGTGACAAGTACACATATATTTTATTTTAACAGCACTATTGAATGATTTTCACAAATCAATTCCCTTCTTCGAACCTCACCTGTGAATTTTGGCCCACCCTTCCCTGTGTTCCTTTCCTTTCCCCTTCTCACTACTCTGTGTCTCTTCCCACCCTTCTCCCTGCCCTCTGTATCTTTCACCCCCTACACTGTGTCTCTTCCCCCCTCCTTCCTTTGTCTCTCTTCTCCACATCTCTCCAACCCTATTGTCTCTTTCCTCCCCTCATCGTACCCTATGTCTCTACCCCCCTCTCCCTCCACTGTGTCTCTTTGCCCCCTCTCTCCCTCCCTGTATATTCCCCATGCTCTCCCCTCTATATTTTCCCCCTCTTCCCACCTCCTCTCCCCCCGTTGTCTCTTCCTACTCCTGCCCTCCCACCTGTGTGTCTTCACCCTCTTCTCCCCTCCTCTCTCTTCCCTGTGTCTCCCCCCCCCCCCCCCGCCAGGTGGTACTGTACAAAGCACTCTCTATATTACATTGCAGTCTCTATATTACACGGCCCTCCCTCTCTATCACACACTGGACTCTCCCTGTCTCAGACACATGCACTACACTCACACACATGCAGTACACTCTTACACATCTTCTTTCATCCTTCACAGTTGTCTGTCAAATTAACTGCGACACAGAAGATTGCTGCAGTGACTGTTTCTGGACAGAGACGTACCTTATAACTACCAGGCACAGTATATTTAATTTGACGACACCATAAACTCATAGGTACACATATTACTTTTAACAGCAGTGATGAGAACAAAATCACTGCCCTCCTTCTTCCCTCCTCTGTGTCTCTTGGTCCACCCTCCCCTGTGTTTCTACCCCCTTAACTACTCTGTGTCTCTTTCCACTCCTCTCCCTCCTCTATGTCTCTTGCCCCCCTCTTCGCCCCCCAAACCCCCTCTCCCTCCCCTGTGTCTCACCCCACCCATCTCCCTGCCCTCTGTATCTTCCACTCCCTACTCTGTGTCTCTTCCCCCTCTCCTTCCCCTGTCTCTCTTCACCACCCCTCTCCATCCCCTATGTCTCTTCCCCCCCTCTATGTACCCTTTGTCTCTTTAACTCCCATTTACTTTCCCTGTGTCTCTACCCACACCTGTCCATCTACTGTGTCTCTTTGCCCCCCTCTCTCCTTCCCCTGTATTTCTTTCCAACTCGCTCCCCTCTATCTTTTCCCCCTCCTCCCCTTCTCCCTCCTCTGTGTCTTTTCCACCTCCTCTCCCCGCTGTGCTCTTTCCACTCCTGTCCCCTCCACCTTTGTGTCTTCACCCTCTTCTCCCCCTCTCTCTCCCCTGTGTGTCTCCCCCCCTCCAGGTGGTACTGTACAAAGCATTCTCTATATTACATTGCACTCTCTATATTACACGGCCCTCCCTCTCTATCACACACTGCAGTCTCCCTGTCTCAGACACATGCACTACACTCTCACACATACGGAGTACAGTCTCACACACACACACACACACACACACTGCAGTCTCCCACACACTCTCTCTATCATGTACTCTGTCTAACACACACTCTGCACTATCACTCTCTATTACACACTGCTCTCTGTCTGTATTACACTTTGCACTCTCTGTGCTCCTCCCATTCACTCAGCCAGGTCACTTCGATGCACAGCCGCCACAGACACCCAGGACTCATACCATGCTCCAATACACTGTGTAGAATTGCAATTAAACATCAACATTCTACAAGTTAATGATTCCAGAAAATGTAAATGCTTCATTATCATAATCTGTAGTTTAGAAATACAAATTTACATTTCTCATTACAGATTACAATGGCTGAAAAGACTGAAACCAGGAAGGAAGCCAAACAACGTATAGGCAGGGAAGGTCAACAAAGATGGAGAGATAAACAGAGGACACCAAGAAAAGACTAAAAGAAGAAGAGTGTCAGAGAATTTATAATAAAAGACACAACAGTGGAAAAGCCAAGTGAAGAGGTAAGCTACATGAAATGATTACTTCACATATAAATGGCTCATTTACATCATTGTTAGGTTGCAAATAAACATTCATATTTATAATTGCAGATTTATATGGATGAGGAGCCAGAAATCAGCAACCAGTATAAACAACATCTGGCCAATGCACTCAAAAAATTGGAGACAGAAACAATCGGAGAGGAGTAAGAAAAAACTATGAGAACAAGACCGTCAATGAATGGCCAAGAAGTGACACATGATTTCTCCCCAAACTCTGCGTATGAAAGATAGGAAAAAATAATAGTGTGACACAAACATGTGAGGAATATGCTAATAATGCTAATAATGTAGATATGGATTCTAATGTTTATCTGGATTCACAGGAAAATGCATTATTTACTGATTTAAATGTGGAACCTCACAATTGTGGTATGCTAAATGTGGTTTGTCAATTTTGTGGGGCTTATCATTTTCTTAATGAAAGTCCAAGAGATGGTAAGTTCATTAGTTGTTGTCAAAAGGGAAAAGTGAAACTTCCCGAAAAAGCAGAATTCCCAACATGCAAAATATAATGAGTGACCAAACTTTCCCAAATTACAAAAATTTTAAACAAAATATACAATTTTATAATAGTGTCATTTCTTTTGCATTGATGGGTGCAACATTGGCTTTAAATATTCAAGGACATGGTCCTTATTGCTTTAAAGTTCAAGGCCAAATTTACCATCGTACTTCTCATTTATACCCTCAGGAAGGAGAGCAAAGAAAATGTGCTCAACTATATGTACTTGATACCAACAAAGCTGTGGAACAATGAATGCAGCTTGCAGAAAATACAAAATGCTTAGCCACAGTTTTTCATGAGCTTGATAAGATTATGGAACTAAATCCGTACACTCAAGCTTATAAAAAAATGGTCAGAAGTTGAACAACAACAATGTCTTCATGCAGAACAAAATCAGTTGCTAATACCAAGAGTAAATAAGGTTCTTAAAAGTGATCAGCATTCTGATAAAAGACGTTATAACTTACCAACAGCTAATGGTGTTGCAATGGTCTTTCAAAATGATGAGGGAGAGCCACCTTTTCAAAGAATATATCCCAGAAATGAGGAGCAACCTTTCATTAACATGAATATATTAAGTACAAATTTAGATCCAATGACGTACCCAATTTTTTAAATCCCAATGGGGAGGCAGGTTGGCAACCAAAATAATACTTTCAAGCTATACAAACACTAAACAACGTGTCAGAAATAATATTTTCATGCTAGAATTTAAAGTGGCTCAAACTGCAATTAGGGATGACTTTAATCCCATTTTAAGTGCAGGAAAACTGACACAACAATGGATTATTGATTCGTACCTGCAAGTAGAAGCCAATAATTTAAATTTTATCAAATACCAACAACATAAACTCCGTGTTGAACAGTATTGTGGCCTAATGGATTATGTTGCTGAAGCGGCTACAAACCAAAATCTAGCAGCTGGTCGAGCCATCATTTAACCATCTTCCTTCCAAGGATCTCCTCGCAGTATGTGAGAAAGATACAATGATGCTATGGCTATTGTAACTAAATTTGGCAAACCAGATTTATTTATTACATTTACATGTAATCCTCAATGGGCAGAAATTGTTTATAATTTCAAACATGGTCAAAATGCTTCTGATAGACCAGATAGACCATAGACTTAGTGGCTTGAGTATTCAAAATCAAATTATCGGCCTTAATACATGACATAACCATTATTAACTTATTTGGTAAGTGTGTGGCTTATGCTTATACCATTGAATTCTATAAAAGAGGCCTTCGGCATGCACATATTCTGATAATACTTGAGACGAAAATCATAAATTGAATACTGCTGACAAAGTGGCAAAGATACTACTTGGTTTATCCTCAATTCCAAAGATATTGAGGCAAGGGAATACTTATGCAATGAGATTCTATATTAATATATTTTTATCAATGGCATATGGAAATGTAGACAAAAGTAATAAAATGATTACCAGAATGTATACAGTAAGTCCCAGAGACATTGAACGTTTCTGCTTACGTTTTACTATTTTTAAATGTTTTGGGTGCACAAAGTTTTGAAGAATTAAGAACTGTCAATGACACGGTTTATGACAACTTTCAATTAACTGCATGACATAGAAACAGGAAGATCTTAATAAAAAAACACAAAACAAAATAAGTGGTGACATTCTAAAGAATACATTTAACATCTTTTGTACTCTATCTATGTACCAGTCTCAAGAAATGTAAAAAACATACAGAACAGGGGTTTTTCTTCGAGGAACTTTTATGTCACTTGGACTCTTTATAGAGGACCACTCTTTCACATAGAAAGCTGTATGTGCCATTCTCAAAAACTGGAATACATTGAGAGAACAGTGGTTTTTATCTTGAGGACAAACTTTAATGTCACTTGGGCTTTTTGAAGAGTATCACTATTTCACATAGACAACTCTATGTATCAGGGTCAAGAACTGCAAAAAAACATACAGAACAGTGGTTTTATTTCGAGGACGAACTATTATGTCACTTGGACTCTTTGTAGAGGACCACTCTTTTACATAGAAAGCTGTTTGTGCCGTTCTTCAACTGCAAAAAAACAAAAACAAACAGTGGTTACATCCCAAAGACAACATTATTTGTCTGCTGGGCTCTTTTAAGAGGACCACTTTTTACACACACAAAAAAAAAAAAAATAAAGGTTACATCCCAGAGACAATATTATTCATCTGCTGGGATCCTTTTAGAGAAACCACTCCTAAATTAAATAAGAAGCAGCCAAAAAAACTAAATTGACAAAGCACTCCACAAACCAAAAATATGCCATCCCTTACTATTTGCATTGTCTGTATTTAACAGTCTCTGTATTTGAAATTTGTTTATACAGTTGTTAGCTGTTTCATCCATTCTGATGTTACATTGAATTTAACTTTCTGCAAACTTTCATTGTATATATTTACCTCTCTAATTACTGAGAGCCTATTGATCCAGGGAGTATGTAGATGTGTTTTCCTTCCCCTTTTTAACATTTGTTAAATAACATGTAATACTTACTACTTTTATGTATTTAAAGTTGATTTCTACATGTATTTACATTTGCTTTCTACAGTTGTAATGTGTTTGATTACATTGTATGTATTTACATATTTTACAATTTGAATGTACAGAGTGAGTATTGATCCAGGAAGTAATCTGATCACCAGATATGGGGTCAAGAAGGAATTATTTTTTTTACCCATTTGAAACAATTGGCTACGTTTTATTTGTTTTGTTTTTTCATTTTGCCTTCCTCTGGATTCAATAAAAACATTTAGCAGTCTTTTGAATAACATGTAATGCTTTGGATATACATATGCTTTAAAAACAAGTTTAACCTGTCTAATAATATTGAGTTCAATTATCACTTGCACTGTATTTCGTTATGACGTTCTTGAATTGTTTTTTATTATGAGGTTTATTGTATGTATTTAGTGCTTTTTAAGTTTTCATGTATAATTACAGACAGAATATTGATCCAGGGAGTAATCCATTTGCCATTATCTAGGGTCAGTGAGGAATTACATTTTTTCCCCATTTGAGACAATTGGATACATTTCAGTTGTTTTTTTTCTGTTTGCCTTCCTCTGGATTCAATAAAAAAAACACAAAAAAAACCCACATGTGTTAAAATACATCTAATGTTTTACAATGGTTTACAAAGAAAGTTCATACAGTGTTATAGTATTGATGTACATTGATGTTATAATAAAAACAGTTATCAAAAAACATGGTTTCGGAGTTGGCAACAGATATTACTATACAACTTGCCTGTTACAACAATAAACACATTAATTACTAAAACAATATTTTGTTGTCCTTTTTCAAACATATCGATTATTACATGGAGAAACAATATTATAAACAAAACAAAAAAGGTAACAAGGGTAAACTCGCATTGGGTGACAAACAGCATTTCCAAGCTGCAAATTTAACTCCTGTCATTTTTGATGGGCAAGTTCCTAGTTTTATAACTATATTTAACTATACTTTACTAATTATAGGATTATAAGGAAGTCCCCATGTGGAATTGGACTCTCTCTTGATATATGAGAAGTAATCCATTTTGGTCTTCTTTTTAAAAAATGGTTAAATCACATATTATAATTGTCTAAGTACGAATAGTCGTCGCGCTGTTTGCCTGGTCCGTACGACTTACCGATGAGCGCCGCAGGCGAGGCGAGCCATTAAACACGTAGCACTTAGGCAATGAGCGCCAAAGGCGCTCAATGCCGGCGAGCCTGGAGCACTTAGGCAATGAGTGCTTACGAGATGCGGGACAGAAAACCCCCCCGTAAAACAGACAAACGGCGCCATTTTACACATTTAACACTAACTTACACATTTACACATTAACATTGGGAAATGGCGAAATTCCCGCCTAAAACAACGGTTTTGTCTCGCGCACGCAGCCTATATATAGTGCACACTCGACACAGAACTGACACTTTCTCCTCAGGTGATGACAGTCTGACTAGACATTTTCTGCTGACGGAAAATCTAAAGAGATTGTTAGCTCTTCAGTATACTGATTGATGAATATTACATTCAAAAAGGTGCAGTATATTAATAATCATTAATAAATAATTATTAATTATTAATAAAACTTTTTTAAAAAATTGAGGAAACAAGAATTGACGCTTGATTTAGTTTAGCAATACTTTCATGCTTACCTGTTTGTAAGATATTAATTCCTTGAATAATCAATTAAGAAAAAAAGGTTAACGTTTATTAATACATGATTAATGCAAAATAATGCAAAGACATTTACTCATTGATTCATTAATTATTAATGTACATTAATTAATAATTAATTAATTATTAGTAATCATTATAAACCAAAAAAAAAAAAAAGAATTGACAATGCCTTTAGTTTAGGAATATATTAATGCTTACATCTTTAGAATATATTTAGTCAGTGATTATTTGATTATTAATGTACATTAATTTATTAATTTATAATTAGTAAGATTAAAAAAGGCGGAAAAAAAGGACCAAAAACAAAATGTATATTTTAAGATGCACTGACATATCTGTGATGATGCGCATTGCCTAATAGGGATTAATTAAAATATTACAAATGCTTTACATTTTTTCACATTTTCAGTGACGCTGCAGCTCAATCAACACAGAGAGTGACGTTTGCAGCCTTTCAACACCATAAACAGCACCTTTTCAGGTATATCATTAAATGATGTCCTTGGCAAAAGAAAAAGGATTGAAGTCTTATTCGTTGGAATTGATGACAGTTATTGATTAAATAATAAATATTAATATATTACTTAATTAATAATTAGTAATCAGGACCAAGAAAAAGTTTTTTTTAACAATAAATTGATGAGTATTGCTTTTATGTTTTCCATCTATGCTAATATATCTGTGTTGCTGCTGATTGACTGATAGGGATGAAACAACATATTACAATTTTTTTTTTGATACTTTCAGTGCACCTACAGCTGACTGAACAGAGAGAGAGACGTTTGCAGGCATTCAACAGCATAAGGATAATCAAGACAGGTATATAATTCAATTATGTTTTTATTTTATTTTTGGAATTGATAACAATTATTGATTAATTAATGTATATTAATATACTAATTAATTAATAATTAGTAATCATTACAAAAAAAGGTTTTATTTAACAATACATTAAGGAATATGCTTTTATGTTTTGTATCTATGCCAATATATCTGTGTTGTTGGTGATTGACTGATAGGGATGAAGCAAATATTACAAATGATTTCAATCTTATTTCACAGTTTCTTCGAATCTGCAGCTGACTCAACACAGAGTGACCTTTGCAGCCTTTGAACACCATTAAGATCACATTGACAGGTATATAATTTAATTCTGGAGTTAGGGAACAAAAAAGGCTAAATTAAATGTTGCTAAAATGGATAACAGTTATTGATTAATTAACGTATAATAATATTTTACTTTATTAATAATTAGCATTTAAAAAAAAAAACATGCTATAAAAGTAAGAACAATTTTTAACATGCACTTATATATCTGTCTTACAGCTGATTTATGTACATTTGTTTTGGAAATATTAATGAATAATAAGATAAAAAAACAAATGAGGTTAGAAGACTTTAGCAAAAAATGTACATTTTACTAAGCACTTAAATATATGGAGTTCATTCAATCAAGATGGAATGGAATTCAATGATTAAAAATTATTTTCATGTTAGTTGACAGATTACTCATCTGTGGACCTGACTGAAGACAGAGAGTGAATTCTCAAGGATTTTGACACAAAGAACAGCAAGTTCACAGGTATATGATTTTACCATGCCCTTGTGGTTTGGGATTGATGACACTTAATGATTAATTCAGAAAAGTATATTAGGGATTCATACGGAGCGATATAACCACATAGCATATTATTTAAAATGAATATTTTAAGGAATGAACATCTATCCAAAAATACATTTTAAATAAAAAATCTATAAAAAAGGTGGTTTTATAGTGCCAGATTGCTTGGAACAACTTGCAAATAAATGAGGTTTTTACATAAACAAAAAAGGAAGATGAAGGAGGTTTGGAGATTTTAAGTTGTCATATCCGAAAAAAAAAAAAAAAAAAAATATATATATATATATATATATATATATACATGCTTAAGTCATTATGTTTTAAAGAACATCAATTACAAATCATATCTACATTCATTGCATCTTTAATAACATTGAACATTCTTTTAGAACACATCTATACTTTGATAATAACTGTTTACGTTTGATCTTCTTTATGAGTATAAGTAACTTTTTAGGTTTAACATTGATCTCATTTTTGGATTAATTCACTAACGTATATACATTTAGTAATGAATTGATAATTCAGTAGTCATAAAATAAAATAACATGCAATATATATATATATGTGCAGTCCTTTGCTATTTAATGTATAAAAAACTCCAAAAAAGGTTTCATTTATTGCATCGAAAAAAAGAAAAAGATTTTAAAATGTTTGCATTCTTTAATAATCCTATTTATTTTTAGATTGAAACCACCTACAAACAATATGTACAGAAAACAAAAACAAAAAAAACGTACTTATCTATTTAGAATTACAGATTACAATGGCGGATAATGAAGAAGAAAACATTGAACGGAAAAGAAGATTGGCAAGGGAAAGGAAGCAGAGGTGGAGAGATGCACCTGAAACTTCCCAACGCTTAAGAGAAGAAGACCGATAGAGACTTTTAAATAAAAGAAAAATGAGTAAGAAAGCACAAAGTGAGTGTGGTAGGGCTTCCAAGGAACGAAAAAGTAAACTAAAACATGTCTGTGAACCATTGCCTGCCCAATGATACTATATTGCCTACTGACACCAATGTTCAGACACATGACACCAATGTAGATATAGAAAGTTGTAGTGATATCTATGTTGAGGAAGTGCATGAGAATGTGTTTAGTAGAGCACTAAAAGTAGACACTCATTATTGTGGATTACTTAATGTTGTTTGTCAGTTTTGTGGGGCCTATCATTTTCTAAAGGAAAGACAAACTGACAGAGATTTCATTAGTTGCTGTCAGAAAGGAAAGGTAAGACTTCCACAAAGACACTCATTTCCAGATTACTTAGAAAGTATCATGATAGCAATCCAAAATTTCCAAATTATACACATTTAAAAAAATAAATTCCTGTCTACAAGTCGAAGCAAATAATCTAAATTTCATAAAATTTCAACAAAATAAGCTTCGAGTAGAATGGATTGATTAATTATGTCGCTGAATTGGCTACCAACAGAGACATTCCAGCTGGAAGAGCAATTATTTTGCCATCCACTTTCCAAGGATCTCCTCGCAATATGCAAGAAAGATATAATGATGCCATGGCTATCGTCACAACATTTGGAAAACCAGATTTATTCATTACATTCAACATGTAATCATCAATGGCCAGAGATCAAGGAAAATTTGAATTCTAGGACAAACTACTTCTGACCGACCAGATTTAGTGGCAAGAGTATTCAAAATCAAACTCAATTCTGTAATACATGATATAACTAAAGCACAGTTATTTGGAAAATGTGTGGCTTTTTTTTATACCATTGAATTTCAAAAAAGAGGACTGCCACATGCTCACATACTTTTAATCCTGCAGGAAAAAGATAAGTTGAATACTGCAGAAAGAGTGGATTCAGTCATTACTGCTGAATTGCCAGATCCTGAAAAAATTTTTGGGAGATTGTTACACAAAGAATGATTCATGGGCCATGTGGAGATATGAATCTGAATTCCCCATGAATGGAAAATAAAAAATGTACTAAAGAATTTCCTAAAGAATTTCAAATGCAAACTTATGCTAATTGTGATGGATACCCTTTGTATAAAAGAAGACAAGAACAAACAGCTATTATCCATGGACAAGATTGATAATAAATTTGTTGTTCTATACAATCCACATTTGCTCATGAAGTACAATGCACACATTAATGTGGAAGCTTGCACTTCTATTAAATCAATCAAATATGTGTATAAATATATATACAAAGGATATGATGCAGCAACTGTTGTTGTGCAAGGTGCTGCAAACGAAAAGGAAAATCCAATTTTACATGACGAACTTTCACATTATTTAGATGCTTGCTATGTCAGTGCTCCTGAAGCAATGTGGCGGCTTCTGAAATTTGAGATGCATGATTGGTCACATGCTGTATATCGTTTAGCTGTACATTTGCCACAAAGTCAGTTTGTTTGCTTTACTGCAGGCAATGAAAGAACTGCATTAGCTCAAAGTGCACACAGAGTTACAACACTTACTGCATGGTTTAAAATAAACAGCCAGGATACGCAGGCCAGAAAATGTTTATACATTGAGATTCCTTATCACTATGTATTTGTAAATGGTCTATGGCGACAACGAAGAAGAGATGCACATACAATTATACCACAAATTTATACCGTCAGTCCAAGGGATATTGAACGTTTCAGTTTTAGATTACTTCTTTTACATGTTCCCGGTGCACAAAGTTTTGAACATTTACGCACAGTGAATGACATAGTTTATGATACTTTTCTATTAGCTGCAAAACATCAAAACTTCATAGCTGATGATACAGAATAAGAGAGGTGTTTGGAAGAATTAGCACTATATCAAATTCCAAAGCAGATGAGAGAACAATTTGCGTTCATTTGCATCTTTTGCAATGTACCTGATTCGTTTACTTTGTGGGAAACATTTAAATTAAAGATGTCAGAAGACTTCTTGAAAGGTTACAATGAGCCAATAGCACTGTTAAAAACGTTAATTGAAATTCAATAAATATTGTTGGCTCATGGATTAAATTGTGCAAGTTTTAATTTGCCTGATCCAGGACTTATAGATGACATCAACTTTGATGATTATGACACTGAGCTACAAAAACAAAAATATCAGTAATTAGGTGTGTTGTAATTTAAGTGTTAATATTTCTTAGTATTCCAAAAAGAAAAAAAAAACATACAAAACTGCTCCTTCTCTCTCTCTCCAAAACTCAGAAACCCACCAACGCCTAAACCTGTGTGTTGACTTTCTCAGCTACAGCACAGTCAAGGACTTACTGTTTCCAGTAGCTTTTAAAGTACTTTCCCGCAGTATTCATTAGCGGTTCCTATTGGTTAATTGGGCTGTGACAGGATCTGCAATTGTGGGCTTGCTTAACGCTGGTGCCCTTCAGATGATCGGCCACCCGGCATTGTTACATACGAATCCAGGGTTTACGGTTTTAGGCTTTAGTCCTGTAATTGGGGTCAATTGGATACAGCTGGAATTGTAACAAATTTATAACTTGAAGACAAGCGGTCTGTATTGAGATAGTTACGGGCTTGCAATTGGATGGAGGCCCTAGAATGACAAATTTTCATTTGGTTTATATGGACCCATCTTTCAATCATCTCACCACCGTGAATTTAATACACAACAGGAGAAATCTTATTAATAATGTTATAAACCTGATCTCATATTATGTTTTAGATATTTTCAAATCATAGTAAGTTTGAGTACCTATTGCATATTTTTCAAGATTTATCTGAGCAAAAGCAAAAGCCTGCTTTAAATGTCTCCTTAAATTTTCTATATATTGATGGGTAGTGGCAGCATTTATCACATTATAATCTTGTGTTCTGTAAAGATAATGTTGAGGGTGTACCATATGTCTTCCAGTTATCATTTGGAATGGAGGCATTTTTGTATCAGTAATAGGAGTGGAGATTATAGCCATTAAAGCCAAAGGTTTTAATGATTCTTTTGCAAATTTCTTTAGACTACTTACAATAAACTGGTTATACCATTCTACACAAAGTCCAAGTGTATTGTTGTTTCCCAAATGTGAACGCCAGTTTACCGTATATTGATCTTCTTCACTTACTTTGATGGTCCAGTAACCTTGGGCACAGTCAAATGTATGAAACAGGCCAAGCAGACATATGAACATATTTATTTAGGTGCCAGGTCCCAGTTGGTTTCAAAATACCCAGAATATGATTAATACAATAGATTTGCACTTATATACTTCCCCTAGATTCTAGATTTTTGATATTTTCTGCCAATGAGGAGTCGATATTGTCTAAGAAATACAGGTGGCATATAAGGATCAGTATTAATTTGAGTGACATGCAGATCCATCAACCCACAGTCATATAAATCTTTAGAAAACATAGTCTTAAATTTTGAGGTTCTGTATCATTAAAACATCTATCTGCCAAAACTATCTGTTCTTCAACTTTTTCTAAAAATTCAAGGAATATTTCAGACTGGCTTATCTCATATGTCTCTTCAAGTTGTGTGGATAGATCAGTGCTAATTACGCTTACCTGCATCTTGTCACCCAGATATTTCTCAGATTCTTTTTAATATAGGTTTTGATTAAAGATAAGTTTGTTATCTGTAATCTCGACATTTTCCTTCCATGGAACGAAAAGATAAATAGATTGAACTTCCAATAACCCATTTAGTTGAGTATCAAAACACTGGTCAATAATCTGGTCATTATTCATATATCCTTCCGGTATCATACCAATAACTAAATTAGTGAGTTCAGAAGTAAAATATTCTGAATCTATAGCCATACCTATTATGGATCCCTTCTCCATATGTATTGGGTGGGATGCATATAAAAGGACTTTGTGTCACAGTGATCTGATGGCTAAGATTGACAAAAACATTTGTGCCCTGAATCCTTTGTCCTCTTTACACCTGTAATGGGGGAATAGAACTACCCCTTTTAATGAAATTTCGTTCCATCTGTATAGTTACTGCCTAGGGCATCTGTTGTATAGATTTCCATGCTTCAGAGTCATTAATGAGTTCCAGTGGTGTTTTTTTCAGCCTAGACCAAAAAACATTGTGGATGAAGTAAATTTGAGTTGCAAAATGATTTATTAAATCATTTCCTATATAAATTGGATAATGGAAGTCCTCAGTAACCAGGAATAAGTGCATAACTTCTTTAACTCAAATAACAGCATGAGTTGAGGTTTCGTGATCAATCCTGTGTATCCACTGAACATAGGTTTGTGAATTTCAAATTAAACTGTTTAATACGTTTCCATTAATGTAACTGTGTTCATGAGTTAAAGCTAATTTTGCTTGTCTAGGGTTTATCATACCTGTGATATTAATAGAAATAAACAAACCTTTATCTTTTGTCTCTATGTTTACCAGAACAGAGTGTTTAATTATATCAGGTGGCATGGAAGCATTCCTGTTTAAAGATATAGAGCTCCATGTAAATCAGCTGCTCTAAGTTAGGGGAGTGCTGTAAAACGCCTGCGGAAGCCTTTTTTTGCTCCCCTACATTAGGGCACTCAGCTCACATCCGTAAATCATTGCCTTCTCAGTAAGAGTTTTCAGTGTGGGAGGCACCCAAATCAAGTTTTATGTACAAGAATTGGCTCTAGAAGCCAATAGAAAGCTCTAACAATATGCCCTGGGGATTCCTTCCATTTAAATCCCACATGGAAGGAATACCCATACAGAAGTTTCCCCATACAGAAACTTCCATAACGCGAGATAGGGGTAACCATAAGTCCAAAAGGGATAGTACAGAAGGTATAAATGCTAACCATTTATGTTCACAGGATGTATCACAGACCAAGCAAGACGCTACTAGCAAAGGGTTAATGACTTGTATAGAAAAGGAACAGTGCAATGCATTAGCAAATTATTAATTGCTTTCACATTCCAGTGACAGTCAACCAATGCCTAAACATAATGAAAGTAAAAAAATATATATCCATACAGTTGCCTATAGTCCCACAGATATAACGACAAACTGGATCATTAATGTTCCACAATCTGACTCTTTAATTAAAAATAAACAATGGAAGAAGTCAGACATGTTAAAACAAACCCATTTCTTATGTGAGATAGAGGAAATCCAGGGTAGCTACTATGCATGTCAGTATACAAGGTATAGATTCCCTGATATCAAAGGGTTAATAGATACAAAGGGTTATTGTTATTTCCGAAGACATGGAAATTAAACGCAGGGCTAAAAATACAATTATACTGCAAACATTTGTTGGAATTATAAAATATTTTGATGGAATGAAAATAAATATCATAGGCAGAATAGTTAATAAACAGGTGACTTGGGACTGATTTACTCAGGAAATGAAATCCAATAATCAATTATATTGACGGGGTGATATGGTCACAGAGTTTTGTTCCTCTCAGTTTGGGCTCTTTCTCAATGTCTGATTTTCTTGCATATTAAATCCAGACATAAATGCTGGTCTTGGCTATGCCTATTAACTGGTTTCCTGAGCTAATTTAGATACTGGGCATATGAGGGGTTAATCCTCCCTCCGAGTTAGGGGTCTTTGGTCACCACTTATAATTCCTGATAGGATTTTTGCCTTTAGAATTCAGGCTACCTTAATATGAATAATTATTTCTATTTTGTGGTCTTTCATTCGTACTATTTATCTGTTTAAAATGGGTCTGTCCCTGTATGTTTATTTTTACTTTTAAACACATCAGCATAAGATTTGGTTCCAGTCTCACAGTGTAAATCAGAGTTAACAGATATTTCTGCTACTTTCTGAACTCTCTTCTTTGTGTTTGTAACTGTTCCCATCATCAAGTTGAATTTCATATATTTTTGATCATTAATCTATCAACCAACATAGTGGTTTGGTATCGTCAAAGTCTCTTACCATGTTTCTTTGAATATATAAGGGTAAAACATGTAAGTAAATATTTTTACTCAGCATATTCTGTATCTGTCTTATTGGCTGTTTGTCTATAAGCATGTTTTAGTGTAATTCAAAATTTGGACTCTCATCATTTTTACATCTGAGATTGTGTACAGCTTTTAGCGCAGCTTGTGGGTTTCTGTATTCGGAAAACAAATGTCTTACCTCAGATTTGTACATTTCCCAATCACTTATGTCATTATAGTGAAGTGAGGGGGAAAATTATGTGTAAGATTTATCAAATGACCAAGGAAAATAGGAATTTTTGCATTAGCGCCTCTAATTCCCAATTCAAGCACCACTCTCTCTATGGTCAATTTGGAACTTTTAGCGTAAGATTTAACTATATTTTTGTGGCTTGAGCTATTTAGTGAAAAGAAAGAATCTTATTTGTTTGTATTTCCTCACTGTTGCTCCTATCCTCTCCGTAATCCCTTTCATATCTGTGGTTAGGTGGCTTAAGGCATGATATTGTGCCAAAACTAAGACTGTTTTTAAATTTCAACATCTTGTTTATATTGCTTTATTTCCTCATTAGCTTCAGCTAATTGTTTTTGTGTCTTTTTACTTTTTAAATACTTTCCAAATATATTGCAGTTTCTTTTATCTTTCTATCAGTTATTTCTTGTTAACATTGTTATGATAATTTATCAATATTTCTCACTTAGATATATACAGATAGAAAATGTGTCATTATATTCATCCTATTTTTACTATCATTATTTGCTCCAACATATTGCATAGCGATGAAAAAGGGTTAAGTACAAGGTTTTTTCCAATTTGCTTATGTTGTCACACTTTAGTACAGATTTATCATTTAAGTGCTGGGATGTTTTATAATCTTTAATTGCCTAATTTAGGTACTTTTGGAACTCCTCACACTGCTCAGTTAATGCACAGTTTTCCTTTCTAATTCTTCAATGTTGTTATTCAGTTGATCTGATATCTGTCCCCTTTGTTTGTGTAATTATCTAAATCTTTACAACTTTCTGTGACTGCAGCAATCTGCTTATTTAAATCTACTATGATAATCTCTTTTTTTGAGTTTTGATTTTTTCCAATTTATAGCTAACTTAATCCAGACTGTTGCTAATCTTGCTAAATATTTTTTTCTCTATGATTTAACCTGTATAGTATTAATAGCGTTCATAAAAGGTGTCAAGAATTAATTATCATGAGCCCAGTTATCAGTGGAAGCCCCATCAATTTCAGGGTCAATTTTATGAAAATACACTGACAGTTTCTCCTTATAATCACAAACAGTGTGTACTCTTGATATTAATGTTTTAAGCAATAATTCCATGCCCCGCTTTCCCCTTTTAACCATAAAATCCAGGGAAAGTTCTGCTGACATCTCTGTAACATGATTTCTTATTGTCTACGTTATTCGGACACAAAGTTTTTGATCAATGATCAATCACTTATCTGTAAAGATAAGGATCCCGGACTATGAGCCCTCATTTGTCATGGAATTTGAATATCAATTTATAGACAAATATACACTTTATGTAAAACAATGTTTATTGTAATAATAAAACAAAACAACAATATATCAAAACTAGTTAAGCAGTCTATATTCACATATACTGTATACAATATACATCAATAAGAATATATAAAATATCATCAATTTTAGATAACATCAAATATCTATACCACAAAGTAGATTTAGTACTAACGTTCAATAATATGGCATCTTCATAAATGAACAATCAATGAAAGCAATAAAAATAGGAAATAGCAAATTTAGGTAGAAAAACTCACATAGCAATCAGAATATAGCACAAGAAGAATTAATATAAAACACTTTAGGTTATACAGTGTCTTGCAAAAGTTTTGTCCCCCTTGACTTTTTACCTATTTTATTACATTACAGCCTTAAGTTCAATGTTTTGTTAATCTGAATTTTATGTGATGGATCAGAACACAATAGTCTAAGTTGGTGAAGTGAAATGAGAAAAATATATACATAAAACTATTTTTGAGAAACAAAAAACAGAAAATTGGCATGTGCGTATTTAATCACCCCCTTTGTTATGAAGCCCATAAAAAGCTCTGGTGCAAGCAATTACCTTCGGAAGTCACATAATTAGTGAAATAATGTCCACCTGTGTGCAATCTAAGTGTCACATGATCTGTCATTACATATGCACACCTTTTTTGAAAGGCCCCAGAGGCTGCAACACCTAAGCAAGAGGCACCACTAACCAAACACTGCTATGAAGAACTGCTATGAACTCTCCAAACAAGTAAGGGATAATGTTGTTGAGAAGTACAAGTCAGGGTTAGGTTATAAGAAAATATCCAAATCTTTGATGATCCCCAGGAGCACCATCAAATCTATCATAACCAAATGGAAAAAACATGGCACAACAGCAAACCTGCCAAGACAGCCGCCCACCAAAACTCACGGACCGGGCAAGGAGGGCATTAATCAGAGAGGCAGCACAGAGACCTAAGGTAACCCTGGAGGAGCTGCAGAGTTCCACAGCAAAGACTGGAGTTTCTGTACATAGGACGACAATAAGCCGTTCGCTCCATATTGTTGGGCTTTATGGCAGAGTAACCAGAAGAAATCCATAACTTTCAGCAAAAAACAAGATGAGTCTATTGAGACTAAGATTTAACTTTTCGGCCAGACATAGAAAACGCTATGTCTAGCGCAAACCCAACACATCACATCACCCAAAGAACACCCACAGTGAAACATGGTGGTGGCAGCATCATGCTGTGGCGATGTTTTTCAGCAGCTGGGACTGGGAAACAAAGGATGGATGGTGCTAAATACAGGGATATTCTTGAGCAAAACCTGTACCACTCTGTGCGTGATTTGAGGCTAGGATGGAGGTTTACCTTCCAGCAGGACAATGACCCCAAACACACTGCTAAAGCAACACATGAGTGGTTTAAGGGGAAACATGTAAATGTGTTGGAATGGTCTAGTCAAAGCCTAGACTTCAATCCAATAGAACATCTGTGGTCAGACTTAAAGATTGCTGTTCACAAGCATAAACCATCCAAATTGAAGGAGCTGGAGCAGTTTTGCAAGGAGGAATGGGCAAAAATCCCATTGGTAAGATATGGCAAGCTCATAGAGACTTATCCAAAGTGATTTGGAGCTGTGATTGCCACAAAAGGTTGCTCTATGAAGTATTGACTTTAGGGGAGTGAATAGTTATGCACATTGACTTTTTCTGTTATTTTGTCCTAATTGTTGTTTGCTTCACAATAAAAAAAAAACATCTTCTGTAAATTAAATGATGCAAAAACCTCAAACAATCCATGTTAATTCCAGGTTGTGAGTCAACAAAACACGAAAAAATGCCAAGGGGGGGGAATACTTTTGCAAGGCACTGTAGTGTCAAAAGAAAATATTATTTGATATGAAAAATTAAATAAATGTATATATATATAGGTAGCATGACTTTAGCGCTACTCAAAAAAGCGCAATGACAAATGCTCGACAATACAACCGCAAACACACTAAACCGTGCATGACTCCAGTGCGCACACAACAGATGAGCGAGCGCCAACGACATCTACGCGCAGGCCCACTCACATGCACCTCTCACCGTGAAAAAAGCCACAGCAGCAACCACTCCAGAGCTCCTAAGGAGGCAGCATGGGGTGAAGCGGCATTAACCAGGCATTTAACCAGGACGACAGGCAGAGGTAGCTGGTCAGCACAGATGCAAAACAGTTACACACCAGAGAGTGTTGCAT
Organism: Discoglossus pictus; assembly: GCA_027410445.1. Taxonomy (NCBI): domain Eukaryota; kingdom Metazoa; phylum Chordata; class Amphibia; order Anura; family Alytidae; genus Discoglossus; species Discoglossus pictus. Next base: position 112,846,471 of record CM050164.1, read on the forward strand.
CTGTGTTTGATCATAGCAATGGTTAAATTACTGCTGATATCCAAAAGACAGTACATACTATAGTTACTGGTGCCAGAAAACCTCTCGATGGCCCTCTTGACTTTGTCATAGCTGCCCCTGCCCAGGGTCTCCAGCAGCTCATACCTGAGGTTGAGGTTGTGTTTGTGATGATGCATCTTCACCCATGCTGCCTTCTTAGGAGCTCTGGAGTGGTTGCTTAGTTTCTTAGTACCAGGTGATTAGCAGTAGCATGACTTTAGCACTACTCAGTGTGTTATCCTGTGTTCCCCACCTGTTTGATTTCATATGTGTTCCCCCAGTGTGTCCCCTGTGGGATTAGCAGTGTTTTGTCCTGTGTTTCCCACATGTGTGATATCATATGTGTTCCCCCCCTATGTTATATCCTATGTGTTCCCCCTGTGTGCCCCCCTGTGTGACATCCTATGTGTTTCCCTTGTGTGTCCCCTGGGTGCCCCTCCCTTGTGGGTTAGGATTAGGCTATGGGTGTAATTGTTAAGGTTAGGCTGCGGGGTGTAAGGGTTATGGTAGGCTAGGGGTTGTATGGGATAGGGTTAGGCCACAGGTGTAAGGGTTAGGGTTAGGCTAGGGGTTGTAATGGTTAGGGTTAGACTGCGGCGTGTAAGGGTTAGGGTTAGGCTGGGGGTGTAATTGTTAAAGTTAGGCTAGGGGTTGAAAGGGTTAGTGGCAGACTTTAGGGATAAAGTATTGCAGTACACTGATTTGAGGAGAGAGTATGTGGTAGATTTTGGGGATGGAGTATTGGAGTACAGTGATTTGAGGAAAGGGTATGTGGCAGACTTTGGGGGACAGAGAATTGTAACAGAGAGTTTTAAGCAGAGTGTATGTTGCAGAGTTTGGTCACCGAATTCTTTTGAGGAGAGGTGATGGGATGCTGAGATCTGGGAGTGAGGTGGGGCACAGGATGGGTGCATGATTATAAAAAAAAAAAGTCAGTATGGGCTAATATTTTGAAAGAATAGAAGAGAAAGTACTTTGTGTGTTTTAGAGGTACCGGTGTTTATGGTTTTACAGAGAGATGTTGCAGATGTCAGGAACAGATTGGACATATGGAATGGATATTGCTTTGATGAGAGAGCTGGCATCTTTATTAAGTTATGACAACATGTGACTGAACATCTAATGCAGTCTACTAACATACATGTAAACAGATAGCTAGTAATCTTTTTTTTTTTTTACTTTTTTTCCGTCTTGTTTCCATTTACTATTCTCTCTCTCTGCTAATATACTGTATCTCCATTTCTCCCACCTTTACTTTTACCAATCCATCCCTTCTTCACTCTCTTACAATCTACCTCTCACTGTCTATTTCTTTGTCTGACCAAACAATAAAACCACCCAATGCTCATACATGGATTATACCGTTTATCTGGAGTGGTACCCTCCTCTCTTTGTTATAATAAAAATAAAATGTATGGTAAATAAAGTGTAGTAAATATAACTTCTAATCTTTTATCTATTCTATATCATGTTATCAGTTTATTTTATTTTTTAATTCGGAAAAAAAATACAATACTGTGGCATTATTACTGCCTCCCTTTCTCTCTCATCTCCAGCAAAGAGCAAAGAGGTAACTGGAAAGTCTCCTGCAATTATATTTATAGCAGCAAATCATTTGTGGCTGAGTTATGTCATGGTAACCCATATATCTGCATTACAAAATTGGCAAGCAAGTAAAGAGCTAATCTTTAAACACATATAGGGAAAAGCAAATCTTATGCAATAAGGCACCTGTATGTAACATGGTCATCCAACACCTGTATTCCTAGAGACAGGCAACAAGTGGGTCAAAACCTATGGATAACCATAAGGCACTGCCACAGAGTTGTACCAGTCCAAGCTCATATTATGTTAGTAGGATATAAAAGTGTTATAAAGCCAGCAGCCCTGGAGAGATTTTGGTAGGTGGTGAAGTTACATGTTTTTTTTTTTTGTTCTGTTAAAGGTAAATAGGCACTTCTATGGGTGGGAGATTAGGAGAGAACTGCTGTCCTTGGTGCTGAGAGTATAGGGGGCTCCTGGCTGGATGTTGCACTGCGGTGTTGTTGGCTTATAGTGCTGCAGTTCTCTTTCTTCTGGTCCAGCTGCTAGTCTTCTGGTTAGTCTTAATGCTCCTGGCTAGTGTTGGTGCAGGACTCTCTTTCTCTGATAATCATATCCAAGTTTATGACTGTCAGCTCCCTTTTTATATTTTGTCCATTCTATAAAATATAACAGAAAGATTTTATATAAGATTAACTCTATTCCAAGTATATAACACACGGAAATTTTCACAAAACAGAATGCCAAACAATTACAATAGTGAAAGTTTTTTAGAAGAAGGCCAATTTCCTATGAAAGGGCCAGAGAGGAGGGACAAAAGGAACAAGAACTAAAAATTGCAAAGGATGATCTAAAAAACTTGTATGATAAAGATCAAAGTTTCAAAATAGTTAATCTCTCTGATTTGACTATTAATAAAGATCACAAATCAGTGTTACAAAAAGGATTGATGTTTGTTCCAACATCAAGATCTGATAAGTTTACACATATTAAGGATAGCAACCTCTTTGCCCGCAAGTTGGCCTTACAACATTTTTTCAAAAATAAACAAGAAAAAGAACATATGAAGTTGGGAATAAGCAAGGAAGATATTGAAACATTTAAACTCTTTATGTATCTATTGGAAGAAAATATTTGTACTCAGTTGGAAAATACAGAAATACAGAAAAAAACTTGGAAAAATAAAAGTTGTTTTACTCCGGTTTTGAAAGATTATGCAAATATTTGGGTGTTTCTGCATCTAACTAAAAAAGAATATCAAGCACTTGATGAACTTAAATCATGCAGAGATATACAAATTAAACAAGCAGACAAAGGTGGAAACCTTGTTATACTGAGCAATGAGGAATATAAAAAGATGTGCAATAAAATATTGGATGACAAATCAATCTACGAAGTAGTAACAAAAAAATACCACATCTGAATATAGATTAATATTGAAATCAATATTAGAGAATGCAAAAAAAGATAAGATTATTGATGAACAGACATATTTATTCCTCTTGCCAAAATATCCTAGCATTTCCACTTTCTATGCCTTGCCAAAGATACACAAGAAAATTACACCGATTCCAGGGAGACCTATAGTGTCAGGCACGGGGAACCTCTCATCTGATGCCAGTATTTTTGTTGATTTTTATCTACATGATCTAGTACAAAATGTACCCTCTTATGTAAGAGACACTAATGATATACTGAAACAACTAGAGAATTTGACAGTACGTAAGAACTCTTGGCTAGCATCAATAGATGTTGAAGCCCTCTATAGCAGCATACCACACAGCTTTGGCATAGAGGCAGTAAAACACTTTTTAAGTGCTAAGAGCAACAATCGTAGAAAATGTAATAACTTTGTTGTTCTACTACTAGAATATGTTCTTAAACACATTTTTTTCTTATTCAAAGGAAAATGGTTTCATCAAAAAAAAAAAAAAGGGGACAGCTATGGGGACTCCCTTTGCCCCCAGTTATGCCAACCTCCTATTAGGATGGTGGGAAGAGAAACTCTTTTCTGAACAATCGTTTGAGCACCTTATTGAACATGCAATAATTTGGCGCTGCTATATAGATGACATCCTATTGGTGTGGAATGGTACCAGAATAGAGTTTGAGACACTTATGCAATTGTTGAATAACAATGAAATAGGTCTCAGATTCACATATGAAATACACTCAACACAAATCACCTTTTTGGAACTGCTTATTAAAAAAGATAACCAGGGGGAAATTTCAACTACCACCTTTAGAAAAGATACAGCTACTAACACGCTGCTTATGTGGGACAGTCAACATTTTGAACCCCTAAAGAAGGGCATCCCTAAGGGGCAATATCTGAGGATAAGAAGAAACTGCAGCTCAGATGTTGAATTTAAAATTGAAGCGGGTAAACTAAAGCAGAGATTCCGTGAAAGGGGTTATTCCAACAACTGCCTTAAAAAAGCGTTTCAATATGCCCTAAGCTGTAATAGAACAGAGTTATTAAATAAACCATCCATGAAAAGATCACAGTCATCACATGATATAACGAGCGCACAACCCAGATGTATTATGACATTTGGGTATGAATCCTCTGCAATTTAAAATATTTTGTCAAAACATTGGCACCTATTAAAAAGTGACGAGGATCTAGAGAAGGTCCTACCACCACAAGTGTCAATCACATACTGCAGAGGTAAAAATTTGAAACATATGTTGGTACACAGCTTTTTCAAAGAACCTAGACCTACTAATACATGGTTGAATTTGAGTGAAAATTTAGCAAATACATAAAACCCACAAAGACCTATGAGCATCCACATAGTGGAGAGAAATTTGTACTTAAAGATTTCTCAAATTGTTGTTCTACAAGTGTTATATATGTGGCCCACATGCTTTTGTAATAAAATCTACGTAGGAAAAAAGCGGCGACAGCTACGTAGATGCATTGGCGAACACATTTACTCCATCAAGAAAGATCTAAATATGCTAATAGCACGCCACGTAAAACACTACCATGGAGGAAGGAGTGAGATTCTAACTTTTATAGTGCTTGAAAGAGTTCATCCAGGTCCTAGACAAGGGGACAAAAAACTCCTGCAACACTAAGATCGATGGATTTATAAGCTACAAGCATTAACCCCTAAGGGGTTGAATGAGCGGTTTACCTTCTCTTCCTTTATTTGATTATAAATTCTTGCCCAAAAAATGTGGAAAAAATTACTGTTAGGATATTCAATAAGTTACCAACATATTTTTTTAAATGGTGTATTTATATATATAATCATAAGTTACAGTCTAGTTCATATTGAGAAAGAATCTCCACTTTTTTCTTGTTCTTTATGAGGAGCAACTCTTCACATTGTCACACGAATTAGCAATTTTCACAGAAGGAATAGGATGAAGGCTAATTAATTTATATATTTAGAGTTATACACCTCACCCTCTATTTAGTGGAATGGTTCACTCTTGTGCCCACATACTGCACTCATAACACAGAGTCTTTGTTTATATATTGAATATAAATTACTTTCACTTTTACAGCACCTAGCAGAGATATCTTACCTCAAGGGAGAATAAATAGCACTTAGTGACCTATTTAGGCCGCCAAGATCACTTGGATTTATACTTATAAACTGTAGCTAGTATTGAAATTAGAATTTATTAAAAATAGGATTTTTTTTTACACATTATTCACTAAAAATAATAGGGTATTTAATTTGGAGGACATATCCTACTCTTACTTAGTAATAGTTCACATATTCCAAGTTCCTCTCATTAAGATATAGATTACAAAGTGGCTTTTTCTTTTTATTCTATTTGCCAAGTAACTTTAGTACCTATTTGGTCCTTTTTCACAGATAGTGGGAAATTCCCATATGTAGGTGATAAACAACATATACAATCTAATAATATTTTTTAAATGCAGGCAATTAGATCCAAGCATGGATTAAGATATGTTAACCCACTTAGTGAGACATGCTACAAGGCAAGATTCAATATACACTACTTAATATAAAATATATCTGTATGATCTATTTTTAAGATTACTAATATTTCAGTTTGTAGACATAATGTCATCGAGGAGGCTAATAAAAGCACTGCAGTGTAACATTATAAGTTTTTTGCCCCCTTCTTCGGTACTATTTAGGTGATAATTAGGAGTAAAGATAGCTTTATATATGCTATCTATTCAAATATACTTTCTTAATAGGCTGATACCTAATAATATTTAGTATTCCAATACTAATTAACGTTGTAAGTATTACAATACCATCTTGGAGTTACAGATGGTGTTGTAGGTATTACTGTGCATGTCCGATTGACGTCATTCGGTTGCCATGGTTACGGCAAAGGTTTATAAAGGGTTCTGACGGCCTGTGTAGTTCTATCCTTGAGAAAGACGTCTTATGACGTCGAAAAGCGTCGGCTTTTGATGACGTAGCTCGCCCTCACATTGGGGGTACGCTGGCGTCTGATTTCGCAGTAGTATTGTGTGTTTGTATGTAGCGTGTGTGTCTACCCTCCCTGTCCTTATCCAAATGTTTGAATGCCGGTTCAGTTGAAGAGTGACTCCCACTAGACAGTCCTGCAAGAGGCAGACCTACTTTTTGCAGCAGAGCAGACTAACGCTCTAGTTAGATCTCCACTTTAAAGCAAGTGTGCACATCTTTTATATTATGGGGCATTCTCAGACCAAGGGCCTCATTCTATTACCGGCCGTAAATCGGCCGTAAGGCTGCGTTTCCTTGCGGGGGTTCAGTTAACTCGCAATTCTATTATACGGCCCCGCAAGGATCTCCCCTTACGGCCGGCCGCATATCTTGGAACCGGCCGTAAGCTCTGAAATCTAAAAACGCAAAAATAAATTCAAGCCTGCACTGTACAGCTCTGTAAATGATAGGGATCATATTGGGGGACATGAGGATTAAAAGTAACCCACTCTCAAGCTTGCACATCAGCCCAAACCCGAGTTCGAATTAACTGTTTATTTTCCGGCTGCGGCGTGGGCGTGTCTGAGGTGCTCCAAGCACTCTGGACTTTTTACATGTATATTTTACGTATATTAAAATAAAATATTTTACGGATTTGAGTATAGGGTAATTATGTGCTATTTTTTCTAACACCGAATATCCCTTTATAGTCTTCTCAAAGTGCAGGATGGCTTTATTTGAGCTATTTTATGTGCTTAATTGGTGCTAGCGATACCTGTTTGCTGCAAGTAAGCTGCGTCTCGTTTTTAGCCTTGCAGACAGGGTTCCCGGTGCAATAGAATCGCAACCAGGCTTTTCTTACGGCCGATTTCCTTGCGGCCGTTTTAGATCAAAGGCTTTCCTTGGCCGCAAGCCCCCGGCCGGAGGGGAATAGAATAGCCGTAAAGCTTGCGGCCGGTCCACATAGACATGTGCTATATATAGAGAGTAACTCTATTTTTGGAATAGATCTATATTGCTTGGAAAGAGAGACTTTATACACCGTGGCTGGTTAGCCCCCATTAATGAAATTCAATGTGGGATAGTCTCCTTAATCATGGAGAGTTTTTGAAACCTCATGTAGTCAAATTTGTGGCATTTAAAGTTTGTGAATAAAGTAATTTAAGAGCATAGTAGTCTATATGATACTAAAAGACAGGAAAACGGAGACAACAATTTAAAAAGCTGGATAGCTGTGTATAAAAAGCAACACACATAACTACTGTGGGAGAGAGAAAATTACCCCTCTATTAAGAGATAACCAATCTCTTAAAATGAGCCTATTTTTTAATAGTGTATGTTCCAATCCTGGATTTTTTTTTGTTTTTAATTTCGCCGTTGATACCCGAGACTATTAAAAAAAAATTGTTTTGATGTGGCCAATTTATCCCAATATGTTATATACTTATTAAGTTGATTTGGGTAGAAAATACCTTTGGAAACTAGCATTCCTTAGTAACTAACTTTAACTCTATTCCAACTCTATTACAAAATTTAAGAAAAAGAAACAACTATAATTTACCAGTTATGGGATTATAAGGCAGTCCCCATGTGGAATTTCTTGTTATGTGAGAAGTAATCCATTTTAATCTTTTTAGAAAATAGTTAAATAAATATATAAAATGGATATCCAAAGAAAAGAGAAATAAAATGTTCAAGAGTCCCCCCTAGAGTCTCTCCTCATAGATATATTATTCCTTATCTCTACCACACTCCCTTATTTTAATCACATGGCCCAATGGTAACATAATTATGTCATACCTCAAAGCATTATGGGAAAAATGTATCCAGAGTAAAACTGAATATATCACAAATAACCACTAGAGCGCACACGTACTCCATGGTTCAGCTGTAAACAAGAAGAAAATAAAGTTCTAAGAACCATATAACCCATCAGTCCATAAATCTATTTTCCAGTACAATTTTCCAGTACAAGTCTAAATCCTATAATGTATTGTTTGCAGCTGCTCGTTAGCATATAACTAAAAAAAATAAAAAGAAATGAGTGGGCGATGGAGAAGCCAGGATACATATATCACCTCTGTAATCTACTTATGTTTCATGCTCAAGGTGAACAGCTTGGGAACATAAAGATAAGCTAGTGGTACTAACTGGTACTAACTAGAGTTTATAATATATATATATACAGTAGATATATATATATATATATCTATATATATATATATATATATATATATACAGTAAACTCCTGGTTATCCGGCACCTAACCAACCAGCACTCTCAAGCAACTGGCACCGGCAATCATTTCCAAAAACTCCTGCTAAATCGGCATAACAAGCACTATCCGGCAGTTCGAGACGGCAAAAAAAAAAAAAGCTAACTTTTTTTCTAATTTTTTTTTTTCCACTAAATTGCCCATATATATATATATATATATATATATATTGTGACAGGGACGGCCTTTGGCTACTGGTTGGTTCTGTGATCTCCACATAAACCACTCCCAATATACTTTTATCTTTGCTTTTAATAAAATGTTTCAAACAATAGCTTATTTTCAACATTAAAGAAACATCTAAATAAAAGGGCTTGCTTTTTTGCAGGAACACTCTGACTAGCCCTGAGACCGCTTCTTGGCTGCAGGTAAAACTGTATCTTATCACACAGAGGGGTTGTACCTTTAAGTCCAGTCTCTCTCTCCCAGCTTCTCAGCTACAATGGATTCTCTGCAAATCCTCTCCTCTTGCAGCAAACAGTCTCCTTTGTAAATTTGTTGCAGTCACACAGACTGATCCTACAATGTCAGCTTCCCGTGCTGCTCTGGCACCCACACTGCAAGTCCAGCCAGGCCCTGATCAGGAGCTGTGTCTCTTTCTCCTCCCAGGTTGTCTTTCACCATACAGACTGCAGATCCAAACACTGCTCACAGCACTTAGGCCAGTGCCTAATCAGCCCTTCACATCTCTCCTTTCCATTAAACACATTTAAAAAAATATAATGCAATCTTAAATTGTTTTTGCTTTTCATCAAGAATGAAAAAGTAAACAAAAAAATATTAAAAAAATGATGGACGTTGAATTGTTTTTTCAGAACAACCCTTAATAATAATGTATATGTTTGCAAAAAAATAGCATGTCTATAATTAAGTTTTTCATTTTGATACAGTATTTTAATTTACTAGTAAACAGTTGATTAAACATTTGTCATTAATCTTAGCTAACAACTAAGCAATGTCAGTTTTAATTCAGAGGAAATGAAAACCCATACTCTTATATAACCTATTTATATATATATATATATATATATATATATATATATATTAAATTTAATAATTTTCTATAACGTCTTTTAAAGTTGGTGAAATGTTTTCTATTTTGTCTTTGATCAACTAATCTTTATAATGGGTAAAATGTTTACAAAATAAAATTAAACACAGTCCTTAAATGTGTTGCTTTGATATGTGATTATGCTTTACTGTGGACCTCCACTTCCTAAATTGACATGCTTATCTCATCTGTTCCTTCAGGAGGATGTGTCCTCATGGCAGGATTTATAACTAGGTGAACAAAGCAGCTGCATAGGTGTGCCTCATTTTCATAACAAATAGACCCTGCCTTCTGTAGCCAGATGCTATCTCCACTTCAATCCATTATGAATGCCTCTGCTAGACTCATCTTCCGTACACATCGTTCAGTGTCGGCATCACCTCTCTGTCAATCACTCCACTGGCTTCCATTAGACTCAAGAATAACATTTAAAATCATGACCCTTACTTACAAAGTCCTCAACAATAATGCTCCCCCTTACATCTCTGCTCTCATCTCCAAATACTCCCCCACCCGCCCTCTTTGTTCTGCTAATGACCTTCTTCATTCTACAACTCTTGTCACCTCCTCTCACTCTCGCCTCAATGACTTTTCTTGTGCTGCCCCTAGTCTCTGAAACTCCTTGCCTCGCTTCACCAGATTATCCTCTTGCCTCAAAACATTTAAAACCTCACTTAAAACACATCTCTTTAAAGAAGCGTATAACCTTCCACCCTAGCACACTTATCACCTCTCTCCCACTTTTACCACTCACTATAACTTAGATTGTAAGTCTGCGAGTTTCTATCTTAAGTACTTTGGGAATTCACCATGGACACTGGATTCCTAGCTTAAAGATAGTGCCCTCCTTCCTTTGCTAAATGTTAATCTGTATTCATCTTTGTCTGAACTTAATTTATGTACAGCGCTACGGAATATGTTGGCTCGTTATAAATAAACTATAATAATAATAATAATGATCACGTTCTTTTGTAGGGGTTGTGAGGTGGTGAGTTGGCAACCTTGCAGTCTGCTGCACTATAGTAAAATAAAGAAGACAAGGAAGCGCATGGGCAAGTTTAGTGTGTCTTTACCACACTGCTTCATGTACACTAACATGCAGGAGGTATAAGTTCATTATCCTTCCCCTGCCTTTCGCTTTCACACAGACAAGATCTTATGCACCCAGAGGGCAGCTAAGCATTTTGTGCCTAGGGGTAACATATATGCATTCAAAGACTCATTCAGGCTCAGGATGTGGAACTGCAGAAAACAAAAAGTGGTGGATTTCATTGCTGCATAACTGCATATAGAAGCTAATACATTTCCTTAAATAATAACTTCCTGAAAACAGTTTGCCCTTTATAACTTTTTCAAATAGTATATTTGAAATATAAGGCAACTTCCAGGATCAGTTCACTGGAAATTAAAATGTTATTTAGACTTCAATATACGGACTTACAGGTAGAGGATTTTCTAGGTAGGTATAGTATGTCATTTGTTCAAAACAAGTTTAAACCAACTTTAGATAAACGTGATTTTGTTACCAAAAATTCTGAATGCCACATAGCCACAGGGCCAACTTGTTTCCTTGTGCGCTTGATGCTGACTGCCACGTTTCAGTTTGCACAGGTCACAGCTGTGCGCACAAGTAGATTTGCAAAGTGGTAATGTACATCATAACTTGGACAGTCAATCTGTTTGACAGGATAGCTGAATTTTTGCATTTAAAATATAATTTATCTAAGTAACTTTAAATTCTTTGGAATACACTATATCTGCTTAACCAGATGCTAGAAGTTACTGATTCTCCAGCCCAAGTTGTGATTGCAGGGCTAAGTTGCAGAGTTTCAGGATAAGTTTCCAGGTACCAGGACAAGTTGCAGAAATTCATTTTTGATAAAAAAAAATATATAAACACCTTCTCTCTAAATTAAACACACCATGCATATGTATCTCAAACAGATCATACACTTTATTTTGCAGTCCTCATTTTTATACAGTGTTTGCACCAATCACCAATAGGCCACTTCCCTGGGTAAAAACAAATTTGACACATTTTGCCCCCTTTGAACTTCCCCATGTGGGCCAAGTCTATCTCTAAGGACCTGGTGCCAGCCTGTCTCCTTCCCCACCTAGGTGCTGAGAGGTATATGGCCTCAGCTACCAGCTATCTGCAGTAGGACATGGGTTTGATTAAGTAGTGGGACTTCTGGAGACAGAGTAATGGGTATGTGTCTAACCAACGTGGGGAACCAAGGACCTGGGGGTTTACGTTTTAGTCTCTTGTCAAACTGTCTCTCTGATATTTGAGGGACTCAGTAGAGGGTAGTTGGGCTGGTTATCGGGCTTGGGGTACCTCCTGAGCATGGAGGGAGTAGTGGTAAGGCCCGGTGGTTTCAGGGGAACTTGAGGTTGGGCCTGTCTGCTCCCTAGCAGATTGCTCCTCAAATAGCGATACGTTTATTGAGTCAGAGGGAAGTCGGCTAGGAGGGTGGAAGCAGCTCTGGGGTGTATTCTCTTTTGGGGGCCGACTCTGGCTTCCATAATAATTTAGCAATTTGGATTACCTATTAGATTGAATGAGGGTGGGGGGTGAGGGGGTCCCGAACAATGACTACGTTCAAGTACTTCCTAAATTGTGGTTAACCAGAAGACAAAGGATCAAAGGGCTATGGCTTGTAAAACACTTGACACCACTTGAACCTGCTCTATTCAAACAAAGTATTTAATTTGCTGTATTGACAGTCTGTTTAAGAATAATTGATGACTTAATCAGCCCTGTGTATTTCCTATTGAAGTTTATCGAGCCTAAGCTACCGCATTATTGGTTACTGGAAGTGCATACCTGTTGCCCTTAATGTGGTCTTATCCCAAAAATATTTTTTAAAGCCCAATAGAATAGTTCTGCCCCAACCACCTCCTACACATAAAATAACTGTTCCCAAAATGAAAACTTGGCCCAGAGCTCCCAAGGCCCGAATGGCTTGGTGGAAAGGGATCTTAGGGGCCCAGGGCATACAATTAAGGCTTGGAAAAAAACATCATACAACATAATCAGCAAGTGACATAGTCCTTGTGTTAGGCAGCCACAGGGCTAGTGTCCATCAAAGTCCAGATGCCATTTAAAAAAAAAATTGGAGTTCAGGCGGTTATGACATTGTTTTATGCTCATGGTTTACACAGCTGCTAATATCAATACTTTGGTACATACTTTACAAACAATTGCCTTTAAGACAAACATAGATAACTTTTTTATATTTAGGTAGATTTATACCTATATTAACACTTAAGTATGTGTTGTTATTTTTTTAGGTATGGCTTTATTTATGTCTCCATAGGTTTCTGTATGGGTTGCATCATGTGTTGTTGGGAATCACTAGAAAACCGGGCATTATACTCATGAGTTACAGGGTCCCTATTTGAATATAAAACTCTCCTGCAGATATATTGACTTATATTGATTTGCACTTTTTGCCGAAATTCTTTGGAGCCAAAGTAATACACAACTGGATCCAAACAACAATTTAGACTGTTTAATGCAAGAGAGAGTTTGTATTCTACATACAATGTCCCTTTTTGCTTGGATTGGTAAATAAAATGAACAATTTGGATAATGTTATTGGGCAGGTAGCATACCATGAATACTGTAAGAACTACTACCACCATTTGAATAGTTTGTTTCTTAACATTTTCTATTTTTGTGGTATGTGAACGAAGGAGAGTCACAATTACAGAAATGTAACATATTGCCATAACTAAAAGGGGAATGAAGAAAAATAACAAACTATGACATGCAAAATAAAGAGTAAAAAAAATTTGACTGGGAAACATGTCTTTAGGTAAGACATCAAAACATGTTACTGTTTGTAGGTCATGCACATTGTATGTTAGTTTAGTATACAAAAATGGCAGATCTACTATAAAAACAATTAACCAAATGAGTAAACAAGTTAGAAAGACTTTCCTTACACTTATATAACTATTCGAATGTAATGGATGTACAATGCCTACATAGCGTTCTACACCTATACTTGTCATTATCAGTACAGAACAATTCATATTTCCATAGAACATGAAGGTGGATATGGAACAAAAAGTTCTCCCAAATGGCCAGTCATTTCCTCTTAGATGATAGATGACCTGGAAGGGAAGCGTAATACCGTACAGCAAATCAGTGATTGCCAAATTGATAAAAAATATAATTGTTGGTGTCCAGGGTCTTGATCGGCAGATAATCCACAAAGAGAAGAGATTCAGTGGTACACTGATAGAAAATATAAATATGTACAGGATAGGCAGCACTATTTGTAGAACTGTGCTTTGTAACATCTCCAGAGTGTTATTAGGTAGGGAACGTATAGAATTATTTTCATTTTGGAACATGTTTTCTTCATTCATCTCTACTTAAGAAGTTTTCCGCTGTATGCTGCTTTCCTAGAACAATTTAAACAATTTGCAAAAATGATTAATATGTTTATTGATTCAAACACAAAAAATAGAGTTTCACATTTACATCTACATATTTTGAAGGACTACAGCAATGCTCCTGTTTTTGTAATCAACATATATTTTGGCTGCAAAATAACCTCCCTCCCTTTTAGGCAGAATTCTAAGCAGTTTTTTAAAGGTGGAAGGTACACAACAAGTCTCACATCTCAATGTAAGTTTACTTTAAAAAGATCAACTTTTTTTAAAATGACAGGACAATATTTGATGTGTCTCTTGCCCCCCTCTCCCTCCCCTATTTCTCTTCTCCCCCTCTCCCTCCCCTGTATCTGTTGCCACCTCCCCGGTGTTTCTTTCCCCATGTCTCATTCCCCCATGACTCTTCCCACTGTGTCTCTCCCCTGTGTCTCTTCTCCCCTCCCCTGTGTCTCTCCCCCCTCCCCTGTGTCTCTTTCACCAATTCTATTTCCCCATCCCCTTTGAATCTTCCCACCATCCCCTGTCTCTTTCCAAATATCCTGTGCCTCCCCCCCTTGTTTCCAACCCTGTGTCTCTTTTGCCCCACTCCCTGTATCTCTTAACACTCCCCTGTGTCTCATTCCCCATGTCTCTTTCTCCCATGTCTCTTCCCCCACTCCCCTGTCTCTCACTCCTCCCCTGTGTCTTTCCTCCTGTGTCTCTCCCCCCTCCCCTGTGTCTCTCCCCGCTCCCCTGTTTTTCTATAACCCCTTCTTCCCTCCCCTTTGTCTCACCCCCCTCCCCTGTGTCTCTTTTACTCATGTCTCTTCCCCCCTCCACTGTTTCTCTTCGCCCTGTGTCTCTTTCCCTCCTATCCTGTGTCTCTCCCCCAGTGTCTCTCCCCCTCCCCTGTGTCTCTTTTCCCCTCTCCTGTCTCTTTCTCCCCCATCCCCTGTGTATTTCCCCCTCCCCTGTGTCTCTTCCCTCTCACCTGTATCTCTTCTCCCCTCCCCTGTGTCTCTTCCCCCTCACCTTTGTCTCTTTCCCCCTCCTCCTCCCTTGTTTTTCTTTCCCCCCTCTCCTTCCCCTTTGTCTCTTTCCCCTCCTCCCGCCCCTGCATCTCTTTTCCCCTCTCCCTAACCTGTGTCTCTTTCTTCTCCTCCCTCCATGGTGTCTCTTTCCCTCTCTCTCCCCTTGTCTCTTTCCCCCTTTCCCTCCCCTGTGTCTCTTTCCCATCTCCCTCCACCTTTGTGTCTTTCCCCTCCTCTCTCCCTCCCCTGTGTCTTGATCCCCTCTTCCCTCCCTCCCCTCTGTCTTTCTCCCCTCCGCCTCCCCACTGCGCAATGCGCGGTTTCCGTATTATAGTTTCCGTAGTGCTGATGCGCCCACCCTGGAGCGTTACACACTATGGAAACTATTATATGTGATTCTGAGGTATTTGCTCCAGGCATGCAATTCCCAGATGTTACTCTACTCCCTAGTCTCTCATGTGTGATCAAAGTACAGCAATAAAATTACCTATCAAGATAACCCCAAGAACTGGTGTATCTGGCAAACAGGGAGGGTTTATAGCTTAGTGACGGCATGAAAAGGTGACAATAAGAAAGCAGACCCCTCATACAGGGATATGTGTGGGGGGTGTGAATGAATTATTTTGGTGCTTTGTTAAATATCTGTGTAAGAGGAATAAACTGAGTCTGTCTCTACACTAATTAAATGGTGTTGCTCAACTGATTTTCCCTGCTTCTCCATGAATGATGTCCTGATCTGAATTGGCTTGCTTGGCACTGAGAGATTTAACCCGAAATGCTCAACCTAGAGGGATTACTGTAGCAGAAAGCAGGAGAGTCTTGGTGTGCACGAGCCCACTCATTTCTGGGTCGTGCCAAAAACTATTATTTTTGCTAAACCCATTGCTAGTATTACAAAATACGTTATTGTTGCTAATTAAATTTTGCATAGCTACTTATCTGTTTTCCTTCTTTCACAATAATATTTTAATTGTGATTTATTTTACTAAGACTTAATGACATTTCAGATGTATTCTGCTTGCCCCCTGTGTTCAGAAAATCAATATACCCTGCTTTGCATAGGCACAAGAGACCAAAATGGATAGTTGCTTTTAAACTAATGTGAAGATGGACTTTGCCTCAACATTGTAAGCTTTCCTCTATAAAAACACAGGAGAGCAAAAATCTCTCTCATGTGCTTCTCAGTGGTGCAATCTTACGCACCAAAATATTATACTTTATTTGTTTACAGTTGAACTTCTCTTACCTTTTGTTTATCTAATTTAAGCTAACACATGCTAAAAACAATGCTAGACATTTGCAATTATCAATAATAAAATCTCACTTTCAATGTGTGTTTAGCCCTTCAGAATCTCTCCAGAAAGGCATACTGTAAATAGACAGAACAAAAATCAAACAGTGATTTTTAAAATGGTGTAAGGTTTGAATAGTAAAAAGATATGCAGCCCTATTAAATTCGAAGCCCATATCAGTATCGGCACACCCGAAAAATGCTGCAGACTTTAAATGATTTTGCGTTACAGAGATATTAAATTCAATCATGCCAGAGACGCAAGCCCGTAAACTCTTTCCGTGCATGCAATCTGTTATGGGGCCGGCAGAGCCATGATCGGCTGTCACTATCCAATTGTGGGATAACATAGTGCAACACAGGCCTCTCAGCCAATAGAAAGAGGTCTAGCTGAAGCTTAGTGACAGAGGGAGATTATACATTTAATTCCACCCGCCCATGCACTGTCTTTGTTGTATTTTCTTTCGAAGTAGCATGCAGGTCCCATAGTGGGTGTTTTTTGAGGTTCAGAGTGAGAGTAGGAGAGTTTGGATAGAAGTATTTTGCGGTTTTGTTCATGTACGTACTATTAGATACGATTTTTACACTTAATCCTTGATTACACATATTTACAGATTACACATAATTGCAATACACATTATTTAAACAACACACATAGAGACACATAGAGTTAGGTCACTCCATACACACACCCCTCCCCATCCCATCCCCCACATAATACACACATTTTTTTCCCATTCTATATTTACAGCAACACTTATTTTTATTTATCCTTATTTTTTTTTAGGATTATAATGGAGGGAGGAGAGAGGAGGGGAGAGAAGGCAAGGAGGAGAGAGAGGGGAGTAGTGGTGGAAAGGAGGAGGAGGAAGTGAGGAGTGGTGGAGGAGAGGAGGTGGAGGAGGCGGAGGAGGAGCAGGAACAGGAGAAGGAGGTGGAGGCAAAGGAGGAGGCGGAGGAGCAGCAGGAGGAGGTGGAGGAGGGGGTGAGGTGGAGGCAGAAGAGGAGCAGGAGGAGGATGGGAGTGTAGAGGTGTGTGGTGGCAGGGTTGCGCTAGCACCAGGGAGAGGGAAGTTTGGGGAAGGGACAGGCCTAAGGGACAGGTCAGGGCGGCGAGGGTCCCGGTCCATAGTTGGGAGGGCAAGAGGATAAGGGCAAGCACAGGGCCAACAATTACTCGCAGAGAATGTGGTCCTCCTTGGTGCTATGCATGGCCACCCCGTGATTCTTGCTGAGGGAAGGAAGTTAGGCCATGGTTATAGGGCTAAGCATGGAAGGAGGTAGCTTCTGAGGTTACAGCGGTAGGCACAGCGCCAAGGGATGTGAGGTCCATCAAGCACTGATTTGACAACATCAGGGCCAAGGTGAGGAAGATATTGACCAAGGAGAAGAGGAATATGAGTGTGACCTGTAATGAGTGGCAGAGGGTCGCCAAGAACCTTCTGAGACAGGTGCCCGCCGCTGTTAGACTTTCAGGCCTGGTGGCACAGTAAGACCCAGCCTCCATGTCAGGTGAATATCACATACACCAACATGACACCACATGTGCATCACACACACTACACATGTACATGATGACCAACAATGCCACTGACATGTCAGTTCCATGGAATTTACAAGGGATAGATGGATGCATCATTAAATCCATGAAGCTGACAATTTACTGTCATTCCTGGGCACAACAACAGTAATCAAGCAATAGAGAGTCCATTTATTGGTGTGCCCAATGCAGCCTATACAGTTACAGAACACAGCCGGAATCAAGATAGCGTTAGGAGCCAAGAAGGATCAAGGCCATGAACCAAAGAATAGATCACATCTAGCAAATGATAACTAATCTGAATTGCAATTAGGAATATCGTCCAGGTTCAAGCCTAGATGTTAAATAGTTCGGAATGCACACAAAACAATGTATTATTTATCATACTAATGACATATACATCTATTTTATCGCTTTCAGCATCAAGGAGGTCTGGGTCCAGTGGTGAGACAAAGGCGGGGGTGTCGGCTCCATCAATGCAGGAAGTGGAGGAGCAAGCCCCACCCAGCAGGAACCAGCATGGGGGGGGGGGGAGAAGAAAGAGGATCCAAGGGCCCTGGCTTGGAGGAGGATGTAATATGGATGGCGGGGTCACCATCCGGCCCTCCAGCCACACCGCTGGGATTAAACCCCACTATCCCCCTCCTCCAGAGATTGATGCTGTCGCCAGGGCCCTCCAACTGGAGTGATGCCAGCAGTCAGCCACCACCACCTCCTCCTCCCCTCAGCAGTAGGCTGGACTGGTCACCACCACCGGGCCGGTGTAATGATATGGAATCACAAGGTTGTGGAGACCAGCAGCCAAGGTCAGCAATAATCCAGTTCAGCAATTTGTAGGTGAAACAGGAACAAGCTTTATTGAAGTGATCAGAAACCACACAATAATCTGGCAAGGATACAGAGACAGGAAGTGCCTTATATAGGCCAAGAACCAGACAGATGACCAAACACAGCTAAAGAGAGTTGTCACTGATTGCATTGCTTTTAGAGTCAAGGTATCAGATCTCAGGCAAATCTGCAAGAGGCAGGCTGGCGCAGTGGTAGGGAAGAGGTATAGCAGCCTGGGGACCAGGGTTCAAAACCCAGCAGAGTCAATTCCTCACATTACCCCCGCCTCTATAGGTGCAGCCTCTGGATGCTCTATTACCTGGTTTAGCAGGGTACTGCACATGAAAAGACCGAAGGAGATCAGGAGCGCGAATATTGTCCACTGGTTCCCACGAACTCTCCTCCTCACCATAGCCTTTCCAGCGAACCAGATACTGAAGCTTGTTACGGAAGATCCTGGAGTCAAAAAAAAATTCCACTTCGTACTCATCCTCACCATCCACGAGGACTGGAGGTGGGGCAGGCAGGGCTCGGCCAGGGAAAGTATTTTCATGAAAAGGTTTAAGCAGTGCAACGTGAAACACTGGATGTATTTTCATGGAATTCGGGAGTTGCAAACGGAAAGTGACAGCATTGATCTGAGCAATGATCTCAAAAGGTCCCATGAACCTTTGACCCAATTTATGAGAAGGAATCCGAAGCTTAAGATTCTTTGTTGACAGCCACACCTTGTCACCAACGTGATAGACTGGGGCCTCCTTTCTATGCCTATCAGCAGCTCTTTTGTAACATTCCTGAGCATCCAAAAGAGTCTCTTTCAACAGTGCTTGGGAATCACGTAAGGCGGTTAGCCGGTCAGTGACAGCAGGAATGGAAGTAGTAATTGGGAGACTGACTAGAAAGGTCGGATGGTAACCATAGTTGGCAAAAAATGGGCTCAAAGAAGTGGAGCAGTGTTGGGCATTGTTATAGGCAAACTCCGCCATGGGTAGAAAATCCAGCCAGTCATCCTGCAGGTAACTAATATAGCACCGCAAATATTGCTCCAAAGTCTGGTTGGTTCGCTCAGTCTGTCCATTACTTTGCGGATGAAAAGCTGACGACAGATTTACATTAATACCTAGATTAGAACAAAAATGTTTCCAAAAACGAGATGTAAACTGCACTCCCCTGTCAGAAACTACTTCATCAGGCACTCCATGCAAGTGAAATATTTCCCGAATAACCAGGTCAGCCGTCTGTTTAGCTGAAGGGAGACCACGAGCTGGTATGAAATGACCCATCTTAGTTAACCTGTCCACAACAACAAGAATGGTAGTGTGTTCCTTAGAGGGAGGTAGGAATCGGAAGAGGCTGAAGCAAGCCAACAGGGGATGAGCGAGGAGTCTTATGTCTGGCACATACATCACAAGAGGACACATACTTCTTAACATCCTCATGATACTTCGGCCACCAAAAGGATCGGGCAAGTAGGTCTTGCGTCTTTCGGATTCCTGGATGACCTGCTGGTTTTGAGTCATGGTAGAGACGTAAAAGGTCCAGTCGCACTGACTCGGGAGCAAACAGACGTTGTTGAAAAATCCAAAACCCATTAAGCATCGTCATATGGAGGTCACGAGGAGGATCACGAAGAACTGGGTCTTCAGCGTAGCCCTTTTTAATGCGAGACATCAGATCAGAAGGAAATGTAACTCCTATAAATATATCCTCCGGCAAGATGGTGGTCTTGGTTACGGTAGTATGGAGGGGGTCAGCTATTCTAGACAAGGCATCCGCCTTACCATTCTTGGAGCCAGGACGGTATGTAACCAAAAAATTAAACCTCAAGAAGAAAAGGGACCAGCGTGCTTGTCTGGCTGACAGTCTCTTTGCTGATCGAATACATTCCAGATTTTTGGGATCTGTGAGGACAGTAATTGGATGGGTAGCTCCCTCCAAGAGATGTCTCCATTCGGTGAAGGCAGTTTTTATAGCCAAAAGTTCTTTATTCCCTATGTCATAGTTTCTTTCTGCTGGCACCATCTGGCGGGAATAGAAGGCACACGGATGTAACAGCATCTTAGGTCCAGTCCTTTGAGACAGTATAGCACCAACAGCTGAATCAGAAGCATCAACTTCCACAATAAATGGTAATTCCGGCTGAGGATGTACCAGGACAGGGGCAAAGGTAAACAGAGTCTTCAATCGGGAAAATGCGGTATCCGCCTTATCGGACCACTGAAAAGGAGTCCCTTTACGTGTGAGTTCAGTGATCAGTGTAATAACGGCAGAGAAATTCTTAATGAAACGCCTGTAAAAATTGGCAAACCCCACAAATCTCTGAACATCTTTTTCATTCTTGGGGATGGGCCAGTCCAGCACAGCTTTAATTTTACTTGCGTCCATACTTAAACCTTTGGGAATTATTACATACCCCAGGAATGGAAATTCTGTTTGTTCAAACTCACATTTTTCTAGTTTAATGTATAGGCGGTGGGTACGAAGGTGCTCTAGAACTATACAGACCTGTTTTCTGTGGTTTTCAAGATTATCAGAGAATATTAGGATATCATCCAAATATGCCACAACAAACTGATCCAGGAGATCTCGTAGTACATCATTGATAAGATGCTGGAAAGTTGCAGGGGCATTGCACAGCCCAAAAGGCATTACTAGATATTCGTAATGCCCGTACCTGGTTCTGAAAGCTGTTTTCCATTCATCATTGGGTCTTATGCGAACCAGATTATATGCCCCCCGAAGATCAAGCTTCGTAAATATTTTAGCTCAGCGAAGTCTCTCCAAAAGTTCAGGAATCAGAGGCAAGGGGTAGCGTTTTTTAACAGTGATGTTATTAATCTCCCTGTAATCAACGCATGGCCGTAGGCTGCCATCTTTCTTTTCTACAAAGAAAATAGGAGCTCCTGCTGGAGAAGTAGATGGTCGAATAAAGCCTTTAGCAAGATTTTCTTGTAGGTATTCACGAAGAGCTTTCAATTCAGGCTCAGAAAGGGAATATATACGGCCAAATGGGATAGCAGCCCCAGGCAACAGCTCTATGGGGCAATCATAAGGCCTGTGGGGTGGAAGCTGATCAGCATTCTTCTTATCACAGACATCTGCAAAATCCCGATATTGTAGAGGAAGCTTAGTCAAGTTTGTAGCAACCATTTCATTAATTGATTGTGGCAACAGGTGTTACCTTAGAGGGTTGGCAATTCATTAAGCAGTGTTCTGAAGGAAAGGACAAAGTTCTGATCTTCCAATCAATCTGTGGGTTATGCAGAGCAAGCCAAGGTACCCCCAAAATCACTGGAAACTGTGTTGAGGAAATTAAGTGGAAAGAGATAGCCTCATGGTGATTCACTTCCACAGTCAACATTAAGGGCACAGTCTCATTTGTAACCGGGCCTGACTTAAGTGGAGAACCGTCAACTGTCTCCATTAACACAGGTGAAGAGTTAGGGATAGACTGAATTCTATTTCCTGCTGCAAATTTAATGTCCATAAAGTTTCCGCCTGCTCCAGAATCTATCATAGCTGTAGTTGAAATTTTTCCATCACCACATTGCAAAGTGATAGGCACCACAAAATGAGGATGTTGAGTCAACATACCCTCTTCACCATGAGCCAGAGAAAACAAGGGTTGTGTGACGGAATTCAGTTGATCTGAAATATGGGATTGGTGTTGAATCTGTGCACCCTCAGCTGCCATAGCTATTGTTCTTTTGGATTTGCTAGGGCAATTGATGGCATAGTGCCCTGCACTACCACAATACAGGCATAATTTGTGAGTGCGTCGCCACTGTTTTTCTTCGTTGGATAATGGCCCTCTTATTAGATTTACCTGCATAGCCTCTGGCTCAGAGTCTTTAGGTGTTTGTGGGATCGGAGTAGAAGTTCTTGAATAGGAAATTGGAGTAGTACTTGGTCTAAAAGAGCCCTGTCTTTCCAATCTTCTTTCAGAAAGTCTCCGATCAATACGGATAGCCAAACGCACAAATGCATCAAAGTCAGCAGGAAGATCAACACGAGCTAGCTCATCTTTTATAGCTTCTGAGAGACCTTTTCTGAAGTGGAACCTCTTGGCTGATTGGTTCCAGGTTGTATCAGCAACCCAATGTCTGAATTCAGCAGCATATTCAGCCACCGAGCGCCTCCCTTAATGCAAATGAAGGAGAGTGGCTTCTGCTGTAGCACATCGATTTGGGTCATCAAAAACTAGGCACATGGCCTCAAGAAAGTCATTTAGATTACCCAAGACTGGACTGTCCTGTTCCAGAAGAGGGGAGCCCCAAGCCAAGGCTTCATCTTTAAAAAAGGAAAAAATAAATCCCACCTTCTCTCTTTCAGATGGAAATCGTTGAGGTAACATCATGAAGTGCAAACGGCATTGATTTAGGAAACCCCTACATTTTTTGCGATCTCCTCCAAACTTTTCTGGTAGGGGCAAGCGGGCATCTCGTGCAGGTGTAACATCTCGTGCCCTGTAGCTGGTATACTCACTGTGCATTGACTGAATTTTATTTTGCAGTTCAGCTATCTGGTCCTGCAGCACTTGAATGGTCTGTGCCTGGGTCTGCACATTTCTTGCAGTAAAAGCAACCTGTTGGGCCTGCAGTTCAGCTACCTGGTCCTGCAGCACTTGAATGGTCTGTGCCTGGGTCTGCACAGTTCTTGCAAATAAAGCAACCTGCTGGGCCAATGCAGAATCTGACCCGGCGGTCTCCATGAAAGGGCCAGATTATTCTGTAATGATATGGAATCACAAGGTTGTGGAGACCAGCAGCCAAGGTCAGCAATAATCCAGTTCAGCAATTTGTAGGTGAAACAGGAACAAGCTTTATTGAAGTGATCAGAAACCACATAATAATCTGGCAAGGATACAGAGACAGGAAGTGCCTTATATAGGCCAAGAACCAGACAGCTGACCAGACACAGCTAAAGAGAGTTGTCACTGATTGCATTGCTTTTAGAGTCAAGGTATCAGATCTCAGGCAAATCTGCAAGAGGCAGGCTGGCGCAGTGGTAGGGAAGAGGTATAGCAGCCTGGGGACCAGGGTTCAAAGCCCAGCAGAGTCAATTCCTCACAGCCGGTGTCTTGTTTTCTTTTTATTGTTAAAGGTACAATTCAGGACCATGAAGGCATATCCTGCAAGCATTGTGAAGGAAATGTATGAGGTGTAAGGTTTTCACAGTGCCGCTCAGGTAGACATTCCTTAAATGGCAGCCTTACTTAACATGTAGCTCCCACAATCTTAAATTACTTCAATATCAGTCTGAAAACTGATCATAGGGTCTGATTTAAGTAACAGTGAATCTGGCGGCTGACCTTTGTGTCCTCTCTGTATTAATGGGTATTTTCCCATATTGCTGATTATCCAGAGACCTAGCTAATAGTTAGTAATGCTTGCAGACGAGAATTAGGTGAGTTGGTATATTGTTACAGTTACAGTATTTAGCACTGTACTGTACATGAATGTTGATTAGTTTTTTTATATCCTCCTCCACCTATTTTTTTTTTTTTTTTTTTTTATCACATGGTATGTGTGAAACTGGAATGAATTACACAGTCCAGAGGTTTAATCATCTGTTTCTTTGAGCAGATCTAGACAAGTTGTAAGTGCTATGCACATTAATGGTTTATTCAATTAAATGAAGTGATTTCTGAAGATCTTTTTTTTCATCAGATTCCCGTTGCAGTGGTGTAGTGATGTGAGGAGTTGACTCTGCTGGGATTCGAACCCTGGTTTACATGTTGCTGGACATCTTCCCTACCAGTACGCCAGCCTGCCTCTTGCACATTTGCCTGAGATCTGATACCTTGACTCTAAAAGCAATGAAATCAGTGACAACTCTCTTTAGCTGTGTCTGGTCAGGTGTCTGGTTCTTGGCCTATATAAGGCACTTCCTGTCTCTGTATCCTTGCCAGATTATTGTTGGTTCCTGATCCCTTCAATAAAGCTTGTTCCTGTTTCACCTACAAGTTGCTGAACTGGATTATTGCTGACCTTCGTTACTGGTCTCCACAACCTGTGATACCTATATCATTACAGAATAATCTGGCCCTTTCATGGAGACCGCCGGGTCAGATTCTGCATTGGCCCAGCAGGTTGCTTTATTTGCAAGAACTGTGCAGACCCAGGCACAGACCATTCAAGTGCTGCAGGACCAGGTAGTTGAACTGCAAAATAAATTTCAGTCAATGCAGAGTGAGTATACCAGCTAAAGGGCACGTGATGTTGCGGCTGCTACTGTTACACCTGCACAAGATGCCCGCTTGCCCCTGCCAGAAAAGTTTGGAGGAGATTGCAAAAGATTTAGGGGTTTCCTAAATCAATGCCGTTTGCACTTCATGATGTTACCTCACCAATTTCCATCTGAAAGAGAGAAGGTGGGATTTATTTTTTCACTATTCAAAGATGAAGCCCTGGCTTGGGGCTCCCCTCTTCTGGAACAGGACAGTCCAGTCTTGGGTAATTTAAATGACTTTCTTGAGGCCATGTGCCTAGTTTTTGATGACCCAAATCGATGTACTACAGTAAAAGCCACTCTCCTTCATTTGCATCAAGGGAGGCGCTCTGTGGCTGAATATGCTGCTGAATTCAGACAGTGGGTTGCTGATACTACCTGGAACCAATCAGCCCAGAGGTTCCACTTCAGAAAAGGTCTCTCAGAAGTTATAAAAGATGAGCTAGCTCGTGTTGATCTTCCTGCTGACTTTGATGCATTTGTGCGTTTGGCTATCCGTATCGATCGGAGACTTTCTGAAAGAAGATTGGAAAGACAGGGCTCTTTCAGACCAAGTACTACTCCTATTTCCTATTCAAGAATTTCTACTCCAACCCCACAAACACCTACAGACTCTGAGCCTGAGGCTAAGCAGGTAAATCTAATAAGAGGGCCATTATCCAATGAAGAAAAACAGTGGCGACGCATTTACAATTTATGCCTGTATTGTGGTAGTGCAGGGCACTATGCCATCAATTGCCCTAGCAAATCCAAAAGAACAATAGCTATGGCTGCTGAGGGCGCACAGATTCGACACCAATCCCAGATTGCAGATCAACTGGATTCTGTCACACAACCCTTGTTTTCTCTTGCTCATGGTGAAGAGGGTATGTTGACTCAACATCCTCATTTTGTGGTGCCTATCACGTTACAATGTGATGATCGTAGAATTTAAACTACAGCTATGATAGATTCTGGAGCAGGCGGAAACTTTATGGACATTAAATTTGCAGCAGGAAATAGAATTCAGTCTATCCCTAATTCCTAACCTGTGTTAATGGAGACAGTGGACGGTTCTCCACTTACGTCAGGCCCGGTTACACATGAGACTGTGCCCTTAAAGTTGACCCTGGAAGTGAATCACCATTAGACTATATCTTTCCACCTAATTTCCTCAACACAGTTTCCAGTGATTTTGGGGGTACCTTGGCTTGCTCTGCATAACCCACAAATTGATTGGAAGATCAGAACTTT
The DNA here is from genome assembly GCA_027410445.1 of Discoglossus pictus. NCBI lineage: Eukaryota > Metazoa > Chordata > Amphibia > Anura > Alytidae > Discoglossus > Discoglossus pictus. Next base: position 112,872,327 of record CM050164.1, read on the forward strand.
GTCCTTTCCTTCAGAACACTGCTTAATGAATTGTCAACCCACTAAGGTAACACCTGTTGCCACAACAATTAATGAAATGGTTGCTACAAACTTGACTAAGCTTCCTCTACAATATTGGGATTTTGCAGATGTCTGTGATAAGAAGAATGCTGATCAGCTTCCACCCCACAGGCCTTATGATTGCCCCATAGAGCTGTTGCCTGGGGCTGCTATCCCATTTGGCCGTATATATTCCCTTTTTGAGCCTGAATTGAAAGCTCTTCGTGAATACATACAAGAAAATCTTGCCAAAGGTTTTATTTGACCATCTACTTCCCCAGCAGGAGCTCCTATATTCTTTGTAGAGGAGAAAGATGGCAGCCTACGGCATTAATAACATCACTGTTAAAAACCGCTACCCCTTGCCTCTCATTCCTGAACTTTTGGAGAGACTTTGCTCAGCTAAAATATTTACAAAGCTTGATCTTCGGGGGGCATATAATCTGGTTCGCATAAGACCAAATGATGAATGGAAAACAGCTTTCAGAACCAGGTACGGGCATTACGAATATCTAGTAATGCCATTTGGGCTTTGTAATGCCCCTGCAACTTTCCAGCATCTTATCAATGATGTACTACGAGATCTCCCGGATCAGTTTGTTGTGGCATATTTGGATGATATCCTAATATTCTTTGATAATCTTGAAAACCACAGAAAACAGGTCTGTATAGTTCTGGAGCGCCTTCGTACCCACCACCTATACATTAAACTAGAAAAATGTGAGTTGGAACAAACAGAAATTCAATTCCTGGGCTATGTAATAACTCCTAAAGGTTTAACTATGGACGCAAGTAAAATTAAAGCTGTGCTGGACTGGCCCATCCCCAAGAATGAAAAAGATGTCCAGAGATTTGTGGGGTTTGCCAATTTTTACAGGTGTTTCATAAAGAATTTCTCTGCCGTTATTACACCGATCACTGAACTCACACGTAAAGGGACTCCTTTTCAGTGGTCCGAAAAGGCTGATACCGCATTTTCCAGATTAAAGACTCTGTTTACATCTGCCTCTGTCCTGATACATCCTCAGCCGGAATTACCATTTATTGTGGAAGTTGATGCTTCTGATTTAGCTGTTGGTGCTATACTGTCTCAAAGGACTAGACCTAAGATGCTGTTACATCCGTGTGCCTTCTATTCCCGCCAGATGGTGCCAGCAGAAAGAAACTATGACATAGGGAATAAAGAACTATTGGCTATAAAAGCTGCCTTCACCGAATGGAGACATTTCTTGGAGGGAGCTACCCATCCAATTACTGTCCTCACAGATCACAAAAATCTGGAATGTATTCGATCAGCTAAGAGACTGTCAGACAGACAAGCACGCTGGTCCCTTTTCTTCTCAATGTTTGAAATTTTTGGTTACATACCGTCCTGGCTCCAAGAATGGTAAGACAGATGCCTTGTCTAGAATAGCTGACCCCCTCCATGCTACCGTAACCAAGACCACCATCTTGCCGGAGGATATATTTATAGGAGTTACATTACCTTCTGATCTGATGTCTCGCATTAAAAAGGGCTACGCTGAAGACCCAGTTCTTTGTGATCCTCCTCGTGATCTCCATATGACGATGCTTAATGGGTTTTGGATTTTTCAACAACGTCTGTTTGCTCCCGAGTCAGTGCGACTGGACCTTTTACGTCTCTACCATGACTCAAAACCAGCAGGTCATCCAAGAATCCGAAAGACACAAGAGCTACTTGCCCGATCCTTTTGGTGGCCAAAGTATCATGAGGATGTTAAGAAGTATGTGCCAGACATAAGACTCCTCGCTCATCCCCTGTTGGCGTGCTTCAGCGTCTTCCGATTCCTCTTCGTCCCTGGGGATCTATATCCATGGACTTTATTGTGGAACTACCTCCCTCTAAGGAACACACTACCATTCTTGTTGTTGTGGACAGGTTAACTAAGATGGGTCATTTCATACCAGCTCGTGGTCTCCCTTCAGCTAAACAGACGGCTGACCTGGTTATTCGGGAAATATTTCGCTTGCATGGAGTGCCTGATGAAGTAGTTTCTGACAGGGGAGTGCAGTTTACATCTCGTTTTTGGAAACATTTTTGTTCTAATCTAGGTATTAATGTAAATCTGTCGTCAGCTTTTCATCCGCAAAGTAATGGACAGACTGAGCGAACCAACCAGACTTTGGAGCAATATTTGCGGTGCTATATTAGTTACCTGCGGGATGACTGGCTGGATTTTTTACCCACGGCGGAGTTTGCCTATAACAATGCCCAACACTGCTCCACTTCTCTGAGCCCATTTTTTGCCAATTATGGTTACCATCCAACCTTTCTAGTGAGTCTCCCGATTACTACTCCCGTTCCTCCTGAAAGAGACTATTTTGGAGGCTCAGGAATGTTACAAAAGAGCTGTTGATAGGCATAGAAAGGAGGCCCCAGTCTATCATGTTGGTGACAAGGTGTGGCTGTCAACAAAGAATCTTAAGCTTCTGATTCCTTCTCATAAATTGGGTCAAAGGTTCATGGGACCTTTTGAGATCATTGCTCAGATCAATGCTGTCACTTTCCGTTTGCAACTTCCAAATTCCAAGAAAATACATCCAGTGTTTCACGTTGCACTGCTTAAACCTTTTCATGAAAATACTTTCCCTGGCCGAGCCCTGCCTGCCCCACCTCCAGTCCTCGTGGATGGTGAAGATGAATACGAAGTGGAAAAAATTCTTGACTCCAGGATCTTCCGTAACAAGCTTCAATATTTGGTTTGGTGGAAAGGCTATGGTGAGGAGGATAGATTGTGGGAACCAGTGGACAATATTCACGCTCCTGATCTTCTTTGGTCTTTCCATGCACAGTACCCTGCTAAACCGGGTAATAGGGTATCCAGAGGCTGCGCCTATAGAGGTGGGGGTAATGTGAGGAGTTGACTCTGCTGGGATTCGAACCCTGGTTTGCATTTTGCTGGACATCTTCCCTACCGGTACGCCAGCCTGCCTCTTGCAGATTTGCCTGAGATCTGATACCTTGACTCTAAAAGCAATGAAATCAGTGACAACTCTCCTTAGCTGTGTCTGGTCAGGTGTCTGGTTTTTGGCCTATATAAGGCACTTCCTTCAGATTATTGTTGGTTCCTGATCCCTTCAATAAAGCTTGTTCCTGTTTCACCTACAAGTTGCTGAACTGGATTATTGCTGACCTTGGCTACTGCTCTCCACAACCTTGTGATTTCTATATCATTACAAGTGACAACATGTGACCCAGGTAGGTGCTATGCATAATGCTTATTCTAGACTATGACATTACCCCTTGTAGGTATCCCCTTCTTCCCACAAGCCTCTTGATCTCCCGGGATCCGCCCACACCACATCCATGATATTAATGCACAGTCTTGGCCATTTGTGATTGTGCTCTGTGTATGAAAAAAAGCTTTGCAATGCTGTTGTAACCGTGTCAGTGTCTTTTCAATGGTCGGGGTCATGGGACATCCCCATACATCCCATATGTGTCACATTCCTATATATGTAAACTAATGAGCCCCAGTTACTATGTAATAGATCAATACATATACAAATAATAGTAGTCATAATAGTATTAGATATAATATAATCCAGTGCCTTGCAAAACTATTCACCCTCTTGACTTTTTACCAATTTTGTTACATTACAGCCTTAAGTTCAATGTTTTGTTAATCTGAATATTATGTGATGGATCAGAACACAACAGTCTAAGTTGGTGAAGTGAAATGAGAAAAATATATACATAAAACTATTTTATAAAAATAGAAAATTGGCATGTGCTTATGTATTCACCCCCTTTGTTATGAAGCCCATAAAAAGCTCTGGTGCAACCAATTACATAATTAGTGAAATTATGTCCACCTGTGTGCAATCTAAGTGTCACATGATCTGTCATTACATATACACACCTTTTTTTAAAAGGCCCGGGATGCTGCAACACCTAAGCAAGAGGCACCATTAACCAAACGCTGCCATGAAGACCAAGGAACTCTCCAAACAAGTAAGGGACAATGTTGTTGAGAAGCACAAGTCAGGGTTAGGTTATAAAAAAATATCCAAATCTTTGATGATCCCCAGGAGCACCATCAAATCTTTCATAACCAAATGGAAAGAACATGGCACAACAGCAAACCTGCCAAGAGACGGACGCCCACCAAAGCTCACAGACCGGGCAAGGAGGGCATTAATCAGAGAGGCAGCACAGAGACCTAAGGTAACCCTAAAGGAGCTGCAGAGTTCCACAGGAGAGACTGGGGTATCTGTACATAGGACGACAATAAGCCGTACCCTCCATAGAGTTGGGCTATATGGCAGAGTGGCCAGAAGAAATCCATTACTTTCAGCAAAAAACAAAATGGCACGTTTTGAGTTGGTGAAAAGGCATGTGGGAGACTCCCAAAATGTATGGAGGAAGGTGTTATGGTCTGATGAGACTAAAATGTAACTTTTCATGTTTTTATGTTGCAATTTAAACAGGTAGTGTTTCTTTAATTGCTTTCTGCATTTTGCAGCATGGCTTTTCATATTGGCATATGCATGACCATTCCAACGTATGATGAAAGAAAATATTTTTTTAATGTCTATTATTGGGGGATTCATTTGCAAGTAATTGTAATGGCTTTTCCCCATACTTTAAAGTCCATTGGTGTGTTTATATTGTCTTTTACAGTGTTGAGAAATTGTCTGTAAAACCTTCGAAATCCTTTTTGGAGGCCGTAATGTTTTTACCTCCATTTGCGGGTTACGGGCATGAACACCAGGGTGCCTTGTTAAATTTGTTGCAATTTAATAGTGTGATTGGAACGTAACAGTTACGGGCTTGACAGAACATAGAGTTTGCTGGCACGGAGTTGAAATTTTTACGTCCTGTAGTGTTTTTTCGACCTTTACTTGCAGATCGTTCCGGGGCCAATTTAATAGTTTTAAGTCTTGCAGGCTACCTTATGGGCTACAGCTCTACATGTTTAGAGAATTGAATAGGGCTGATCGATATCTAAATATGTGTACCGGTTTGCAGATACAAGAACATGAAGTATAATAGAGACATTTATCTAATAAACAAAAATGATAGAAGACTTAATGTAGGACAGACTCACTTAATTCCAGGTAAACAGGTAAGTAAGTCAAAATGTTTGAGGCACTGACCTACTAAATATCCTCAGAACCTGGAGAGATGTTGGCGTTTGAAGATTACCTCAATCTAGAAGAATGTCAGAAGCAATATTGTTACGGAAAGTGTGACAGGTGTATAAATAGCTTCACATTAGAGTTGATACTAACTAAGTATGCTGTAGGTATTAAGCAATTTTGGATTTATAAGAAAATAAAATCAAAAAGCTCATGAAGTTCAGATTTCATAGGAAAATTAGTAAAGTAGATGGGCCAAATGTTTTGACATAAAATTAGTATATTTCTATGTTTGGCATATATATTAACCTTGATGGCCATTGGCTTCAGTGTGACAAGATGCTTTTGAAATCAGCAACATACAGCTATAACAATTACAATGTCTCCACAGTAAAACCCACATACGCCAAAACTTCACCACATGGACCTAAAGTAGTAGAAGATGTATGCCTGAAATGTTTATTCATACATGATGTGTGAAAGTGGAAATTCAAACTCACTTGTTAAACATTGGTGAGTTTTCACTTTATTTGGCTGATTTTGAAGCACAGACATTCCTGCATCGTTCCTTGTGATAGAGCAAGCACTTTGCTTTCCCTTTACTGTTAAAATTAAGATTTTAATCAAGGAGGGGCAGACAGTTTGTATCTACGATATATTCTGCATGATGCCCACTGTAAAACATCAGCTTTATATAAGAATTAAAATATTGCTATTACTTCCAAAATGTGTTGTGTAACACTTATTATTTTTTACATCACAGCTGTTGTGTAGATATGATCTAGAAGTAAATTCACAGGAAAATATGCTATTTTGTGGTAATATTTCACAAATAGAGCACTAATGTTGTAACAGGGGAACCGAAACATTATATGTATACAACAGATGTGTAGCAATTGCAAGTAAAGTAATAAACATATCTAATTGTGCCAGGAACAAAACATTTTAGCACAGTATCTTGAATCAGAGTTTCTTTGCATTATACTTATAACAAGCAAATCTTATACATTTGCATAACTTTACATTTCTGTTGGTGCTATTGTAACATGTATATTGATATCTGTTAATTCATTAATTGGAGAGATATTCACACACTAATTTGTCACTAAGTTTCAGAAAGCATATCTCAGAAATATACGACTGCTGTGATATATGATATATGATTTGAGCAATAGGTGATCTATCTGTTGAGTAGTTTGGTAATTACATTTAGCAGGTTTAGCAGTACTGAAGAATCATATATATATGATGTGTATTTGATTTGACCCAGTTACATTAGAGGCCGCCTTGTGGTATCATGAAAAAAAAGCTCAATGTGTCACAAAGAAAAAGCATTTGAGAAACATGCAGTTTTACAATGTACATTACTTTTGAACTGAATTGTCTATCTATCTATCTATCTATCTATCTATCTATCTATCTATCTATCTATCTATCTATCTATCTATCTCTTTGTCTATCTATCTATCTATCTATCTATCTGCCTGTCTGTCTTTTCATTAGTTTGTTTGCCTGTGCTCCTTACCGAACTAAAGCAAATATTCGTTTGCCTTGACAGCTTTCTTGATAAAATAAAAAGTTTTAGTGATTCTGTCGGACAATTTCACATACACATTGTATAATAAATTATATTTGCAGTATTATTGGCAAATTTAAAAACACAACAAGAAAACATTATCACACATTCTTTCCAGAAACCCCAGAATCGACATCTGGTTAAGATCAATCATTTCCCCATAAATCATTCTCATTAACACAATTCCCAGAAAGATCAGATTTAGACATTATATTAGATAAAATTAGAGTAAATTATTAATTACTGAGAAATAAAAAGTATAGTTTAATACTTACTCTGCAGTCTATCAAGAAGTATGCTTTGCTCTTGTAGCTGCTATAAATGAGACATACTTCCTCCTGAAGCTGCAGATTTGTGAAACCACAATAATCTGCATAAAAGGAACTCTATCTCCATTGCTTAGAATAATAATTATTTTTTTCTGAAAAATGTAATTATATATGTACATACTGTGTGTGTATATATATATATATATATATATATATATATATATATATATATATATATATATATATATATATATATATAAAAGAAATATTTGAATGTGTAAAACAAGTTAAAAAACTTGTTTTATGCCCAGAAATTCGGAAAATACAGTAATTACACTGTATTCTGGGAACCTTGGCAGGGACATGTATATACAGTATATCACAAAAATGAGTAAACCCCTCACATTTTTGTAAATATTTTATTATAGCTTTTCATGTGACAACACTGAAGAAATGACACTCTGCTACAATGTAAAGTAGTAAGTGTACAGCCTGTATAACAGTGTAAATTTGCTGGCCCCGTTAACACAGAGCCATTAATGTCTAAACCGTTGGCAACAAAAGTGAGTACACCCCTAAGTGGAAATGTCCAAATTGGGCCCAAAGTGTCAATATTTTGTGTGGCCACCATTAATGTCCAGCACTGCTTTAACCCTCATGGGAATGGATTTAACCAGAGCTTCACAGGTTGCCACTGGAGTCCTCTTCCACTCCTCCATGATGACATCACAGAGCTGGTGGATGTTAGACACCTTGCACTCCCGCACCTCCCATTTGAGGATGCCCCACAGACAGTGGCGTAGCTATAGCTTTTGACGCCTGGGGCTATCCCTGAGTTTGCCCCCCCAGTGCAAACCTTCTCGCTCACACTCCCCCTTCTCTATAACTCCCCTCTCCCTTTCTTTCCATGTCTCTCTCCCTATTACCCTCCCTTCTCCCTATTTCTTTCTCCCCCTCTCTCTCCTCTCCCCTCTCTCTCCCAACCCCCCTCTTCCCCATCTCATTCTATCCCTCTCTCTTTCATCTCCCCCTCTCTCCCTCCCCTTCTCTCTCAGACACTAGAGACATCCCCTCCATGAGTACAGAGTACTAGAGGGAGTGTATAGTGTAGTTGTATTCACTCCCTAGTTAACCTCCGCTCAGGTAAAGTTACCTTTATTCAGTCAGAGAGGAGTTTTCTAGGTGAGTGAGGTAGCATCTGGGTTATATCCACTTTTGGTGGCCAACCAGGGCTTCTATAACTTCTAACAAATGTGATTCCTTTTAGAATGTATGTTGGGTCAGGAATAAAGCTTAAGGTCAATTATATACCAATTAGTGGTTAACAGCAAGACAATGGATCAAAGGGGTTTTACTTGCAAAGCACTTGACACCAAGTGTCCTTTGTCTCTTAAAAAAAAGTATTTAAATTGCTGTCTGACAGCCTAGTTAGTTAACTATACTTCGTAGCTCAAGCAGTTCTGTAGATCCCCCAAAGACATTTATGGAGCGCACTCTATCACTTACAGCAAGTTTGAAACCATCCAGGAACCTAACTCAACCCACGGACTGGGAGCAAACTGAGTATTGTGGTTGACTACTGGAAGTGACTACTGGTCACCATTAAAGTTGTGCTACTATGAAATGTATGCACCCTGAAACATATGATACATCACATATAATAATTGTCAAACTGTGATTCGTCGTCATGCTTGCGACAGATCACAGTTTGACAACTGTGCATTGCACGGCGTAAGTCGCGCATGCGCATTGGCCCGCGCATGCGCATTGTGCAACATAAGCCGCACATGCGAATTGCACAACGTCATGCGCATTGCGCAGCGGCGGCCCGCGCAGGCGTATTTCGCGCCAAAGACAAGGGAGGAGGGGAGACACAAAGGGAAGGAGTGGGAAGACACAGAGGAGAGGGGGGAGAGACGCAGGGCAGGGAGAGGAGTGGGGAAAAACGCAGGGCAGGGAGAGGAGGGGGGAAGAGACATAGGGGAGGGGTGAGACACACAGGGATGGGAGGGGGTAGACACATGGGAGGGGGGAGAGACACAGAGGAGGGGGAGAGACACTGGGGAATTAGAGGGGGAGAGACACAGAGGAGGGGGAGAGACACAGGGGAGTAAGAGGAGGGGGGGAGTGAGAGAAGGAGGGAGGAGAGACACAACGGAGTGAGAGGAGAGGGGAGAGACACAGGGAAGTGAGAGGAGGGAGGGACACAGAGGAGTGAGGAGTGAGAGACCCAGGGAAGGGAGATAAGGGGGGAAGAGACACAGGGGAGGGGGGAGACACACAGGGGTGTGAGAGGATGGGGTAGACACACAGGGGAGGGGGGGGAAGAGACACAGGGGAATGAAAGGGGGAGAGACACAGAGGAGGGGGAAGAGACACAGGGGAGTCAGATGAGGGGGGAGAGACAAAGGTGGATGAGAGAGGGGAGAGACACAGAGAAGGGGGAGAAACACAGAGGAGGGGGGGAGAGACACAAAGGAATGATGGGGGAGAGACACAGGGAAGGGAGATGAGGGGGGAAGAGACACAGGGGAGGGGGGAAGAAACACAGAGGAGGGGAGAGAGACACAGGGGAATGAGAGGGGGAGAGACACAGAGGAGGAGGGAGAGACACAGGGGAATAAGAGGAGGGGGGAGAGACACAGAGGAATGATGGGGGAGAGACACAGGGAAGGGAGATGAGGGGGGAAGAGACACAGGGGAGGGGGGAAGAAACACAGAGGAGGGGAGAGAGACACAGGGGAATGAGAGGGGGAGAGACACAGAGGAGGAGGGAGAGACACAGGGGAGTAAGAGGAGGGGGGAGAGACACAGGGGAGTGAGAGGAGGGGGGAGAGACAAAGGGGAATGAGAGGGGGAGACACAGAGAGGGGGCAGAAACACAGAGGAGGGGGAGAGACACAGGGGAGTGAGAGGAATGGGGAAGAGACACAGGGGAGTGAGAGAAGTGGGGAGAAACACAAGACAGGAAGAGGAGGGGAGAAGAGACACCAGGGGAGGGGTGAGACACAGGGGAGGGGTGAGACACACAGGGGTGGGGGCGGGTAGACACACAGGGGAGGGGGGGGAGACACAGAGGAGGGGGGGAGAGACACTGGGGAATGAGAGGGGGAGAGACACTGGGGAATGAGAGGGGGAGAGACACAGAGGAGAGGGAGAGACACAGGGGAGTAAGAGAAGGTGGGGAGTGAGAGAGGGGGAGGAGAGACACAGAGGAGTGAGAGGAAGGGGGAAGTGACTCAGGGGAGTGAGAAGAGGGGGGGAGACACAAACGAGTGAGTGGGGAGAGACACAGGGAAGGGAGACGAGGGGTGAAGAGACACAGGGGAGGGGGAGACACAAAGGGGTGGGAGAGGATGGGGTAAACACACAGAGGAGGGGGGGAAGAGACACAGGGGAATGAGAGGGGGAGAGACACAGAGGAGGGGGAAGAGAGGAGGGGGGAGAGACACAGGTGAGTGAGAGAGGAGGGGGGGAGACACAGGGGAATGAGAGGGGGGAGAGACACAGAGAGAGGGGAGAAACACAGAGGAGGAGGGAGAGACACAGGGGAGTGAGAGGGGGGGAAGAGACACAGGGGAGGGGTGAGACACACAGGCGTGTGAGGGGGTAGAGACACAGGGGAGGGGGGAGAGACACTGGGGAATGAGAGGGGGAGAGACACAGAGGAGGGGGAGAGACACAGGGGAGTGAGAGGAGGGGGGAGTGAGAGGAGGGGGAGGAGAGACACAAAGGAGTGAGAGTAGGGGGGGAAACAAAGCAGTGAGGGGGAGGGACACGAAGGGGGGAAGAGACACAGGGGAGGGGGAGAGACACAGGAAAATGAGAGGGAGGAGAGACACAGAGGAGGGGGGAGAGACACATGGGGAGTGAGAGGAGGGGGGGAGATACAGGGGAGTCAGTAGAGGGGGGAGACACAGGGGAATGAGAGGGGGGAGAAAAAGAGAGGGGGGAGAAACACAGAGGAGGGAGGAGAGACACAGGGGAGTGAGAGGAGGGGGGAAGAGACACAGTGGAGTGAGAGGAGGAGGGGACGAGACACAGGGGAGGGGGAAGAGGGGGGAAGAGACAGGGGAGTGAGAGGAGGGGGGGGAGAGATACAAAGGAGTGAGAGGTGGGGGAGAGACACAGGGGAGGGAGAGGAGGGGGAAGAGACACAGGGGAGGGGGAGACACAGGGGTAGGAGAGGAGGAGTTAGACACATAGGGGAGGGAGAGGATGGTGGAGAGACACAGGGGAATGAGAGGGGGGAGAGACACAGGAGAGTGAGAGGTGGGGGAAAGACACAGGGGAGTGATAGAGGGGAGAGAAAAAAATTAGTGAGAGGATGGGGAAGAGACACAGAGGAGGTGGGGAGACACACAGGGGAGGGAGAGGAGGGAGGAAGAGACAAAGGGGATGATGGAGACACACAGGGGTGGGAGAGGAGGGGGGAGAGACACAGGGGAGGGAGAGGAGGGGTACGAGACACAGGGGAGGGAAATGTGGGGAACAGACAAGAGGGAGGGGGGAAGAGACATGGGGGAAAGAGACACGGTGGGGGGAAAGAGACACAGGGGAGGGAGAGGAGGGGGAGAGACACAGGGGAGGGAGAGGAGGGGGAAGAGACACAGGGGAGGGAAATGGGGGAATAGACATGAGGGAGGGGAAGAGACATGGGGGCAAGAGACACAGGGAAGGGAAAGGGGGCAGAAGACACAGGGGAGGGAGAGGTGGGGAAAGAGACATGGGGGGACAGGGGGAAAGACACATGGGAGAGAGAGGGTAAAAACACAGGGGGGAAATGAGACACAAGGGAGAGGCTTCTCAGGCTCCCATTGTATGGCAAACAGAATTGCCAGGATTCACATTTTATTGCCGTCATTTTTGACAGGCAAGTTGCTAGTATAAAATACTTGTCAGAAATTGTAAAATGGGCTCAGGTGAAATGGCTCTTAGGGGTCCAAGACATATAACCAGAGCTTAGGAAACATTACACAATATAACCATGTTCATTTTCACATTTTGCTCTTGGGCCTAGAATATAGTGATATAGTCCTTTATTAGTAATGTCTTTGCGGCCATTACAGCCTTAGTCCATTTGGTTGCCGTGCCTAGAGTAAGTAGGAATCCAGAGGACCAATAGTTCTGGGGGGCTGTGACAGGAATATATAAGGGGATAATTAGTTGTACCTAATGAAACGTGTCAGTGGAATTGTGGTCATAAGCAGTCGGGAGCAGTCTAATGCAGGAACAAGCAAGGAATTAAAGTTCCTTATCATCATGTGTGGTGCGTAGGAGTTTGTAAAGTATCCAGAGATTTGTTCCTAATTCGAAATATAAATATTGAGTGTATACAAAGGAATCCCATGCATGCATGCAACCACCTAAACTTTCTCAGTGCTTGGGTTCTTTTTTACAGATTGATTAGTTGCCAGACAGTAATTGAAAGCACAGTCACTATTTCAGGATCAGAAAAAAGAATAGTGAAGAACAAATATTTGATCTAGTTTATCCTAAAAATGGAGGACAGATACAGCTCCCATTAAAGTGATAAAAAGACCTTCAAGGAGAATACTATATGTGGACATTTAGCTTACATTTTTGCATGCATTTTGATGTTAGAAATATGTAGGAACGTTAGTCAGTAACTACTATGAACAAGTGCATCCTGCACTGGTTTATGCATTATCAGGAGGAGTTCAAATAAAATGTTAAAGAAAGAGAACAATGTATACTATACATTAGATAAGGGAAAATCATGTAAATTAATTTATATTTGTGTTTGTAGTGTGCAGTCTAACAAATTTAAAAAAATCAAATGCAGAACTATAATACTGAGTAAATAAGATGTGCTTTTCTTCTAGCATACTTTGAATAACTTGGTAAAGAAAATACTGAATTATAATAACAGATTTTTGGTTTAAGTAAGGTCCCAAGGTGTGATATTGGTTAAGTATAAAGTACAGCAATATGTATGAGGCATGTATGTATGATATTAAGGGAGCAGGAAATAGAAGATTATTGGGGAGAGACGACATTTCTGTCGAGTTCCAAATTTACAGTATATGGTTATTAAGTTAATCTCACAAAATTTACAGGAGTTAAATTCTCCCTTTACAAGGCAGATTGCCATTGACCATTTTCAAAAAGCTAATGCAGATATAGAGCCCCATTCATTTGAGGTTTCAGGTGATCAGGTGGCCTGTAAGTGAGGTTGCAAGTAAATATGCTATTCAATTGGCATCTTTTTGCGGGCTCCGAACAGCTTCCGAGTTACGGCCTTGAAAAAATGGCGATGGTTAAACCCGTAACTTACAGCCTCCCTAAGCCCTTGATTTTTCATTTTCACAAGAGTTACCATGGCTAAAATCGTAAATCGCTATTCAATTGCTCAATTTCCCCAAGCCCGCAAATGTTTTCACACCCATAAATGGTAAAAGAAGGAGAAATTCCTACGAGTGCTAGAGAGGACCCACAAGGGGGTTATACACCTATTCCTTGCACTGTAAAAGCAAATAAAAAATCAATACTGCACTATAAATAACTGGGAAAGCGTTGAAAGATATTAGAATTAATTGCACAACAAAATTGTCTTAAGCTTGCAAATTGGCAGGAAATTAAATTTATTTTTATGTTTCATGTTGGAGCTAAATCGATCTTGGGTATCAATGAGTTATTATATATCATGCCACCCATATAGACTAGAACTGTTTTGACATTCATTTTCATAATTCTTTATTTTGCGGGTTTGCGAGTCTTATCGAATATCGGACCCCCGAACCTAATTGATTGACATGTAACCTCCATGTTTTAGTGCCGTAATAATGACAGTCTCATTTTCTAATAGCTGATTCGAAATGGGAGGTTACGGGCTTGCTTAATTGATGATGTTCCTGCCCTGAACTGCTACGAACCTGTGCATGGTTTACGGTTTCGGCTTTGGTACAGTAACTTGCGGGCTTGAGCAATTGAAAAGCATCGTAATCGGAGACAAGCGGGAGCCCGCAACACGATATTAATGAAAACTCTGTTAAAGAGAGCACACTCGTATGGAATGCCCATAAGGCTTATATTAGGGAACTTTTTTTTTTTTTATCCTGGGCTGCATATTGAAAAAAAAAACTAAGAGGCTTGTCTATCCGTGAACTATATATAAAATTAGCCCTCATGATGGAACCCTTTGCTGAAGCTATTAGATCAACAGAATATATTAAGCGCTTAAGGATCAATTGAAAGTCCTATAAAATCATGCTCTTTTTGCAGATGATGTTTTTCTATCTATCTGAAATCCTATAGAGTCTCTTAAACATGTCCAAAGCTTGATTGAGAGTTTTGGTAAAATCCCATATTATAAAGTTATTTTTTTTATTTTTTTATTATGAAGTGTAAAATACAAACAAATAAATATATACATATAAAAAAAAATTTTAATTTTCGTTTCTGTCTCTGCATTGGTCTACAATACTATTATAGCCCATAGGAGAACCTATTTTTCGAAACATCAAGAACAATTAACATGAGTATAGTTTGAAAATTGTTTGAACAATCCACTCTTTTAAGGAGACAGAAGCAAATAAACAAAAAAGAAGGCAAAAGAAAAAAAAAAAGAAAGGAGAAACAATTTCTGCTGAATACAAAAGAGTAGGGGAGGGGGGTTTGGCCTGCATCTGAGTGAGTCCAAAAGGTGGAGGTGGCAAGATAAACAGGGAAAGGAAGAAAAGAGAAAACAAGTATCTATACTGGAGTTGTTATCATTGAGTCCCAGATCCTCCATTTTTGGATTGGCACAGGAGCTATTCCCAGTTCTTTGAGATCTATATCAAACAAAGGATTTTTGCTTACTTGATCTAATATCAGCTGCCAAGTTGGCAGGGTCTTTTGCTTCCAGTTCAGGACCACTAAGCTTTTTTTTATAAAGTTAAAATGGCCAAAGCAGAAGTATTAAACATAAATGTTAACAGGTAAAATTTAACACAGTTACAAATGATCTGTGAGATTAATTGGAATTAGAAATCAATCTCTTATCTGGGAATTGAATTCACACATAATTTAGGGATATAACAAGGCTAAATTTCCATAAATTATATGATAAGATGAAATCAATGTTAGACAACTGGAATACCATTTCTCTATCATGGTTCGGCAGAGTAGCCACTATAAAGATGTCTATCTAGCCAAAGATAAACTATATATTCAGATGTCTCCCACTGGAAGTTCCTAACTCTATAATAAAAATTTTACGATCATTAATTGATACATTTATTTATAAAGAGAAGAAACCAAGACTTAAATTAACCACAGTTAAAAGAATCTTCTCTAGAGGTGGCATTGCATCTCCATGCATAAAAGATTACTATGTTCCCACTTTGTTAAATGGTCTTCCCAGATAAATAAGACAAGTTGGTCACAGATTGAAAACGCATTAGCTTTGAAGGAACAAATTGAACACTGGCTTGGCAAGATAAGAGTACTCTTGGTGTGGTTAAAAATGTGTCACCTGCAATTGAAACTGAATTTAAAATATGGTTTAAGTGGAATACAAAATTGAATTTGTCTGTGTTTCCCTCTCCGGGTATCACTCTAGTGTGGTTGAATAAGAACCTGAGGCTACCTTTTACGTTTGATTGGGGAAAATGGAATGGTTGCCGGTTAGGAGATTTATCTAACGGAGGACTGATGCTTCTCAGATTTATGCTTAGAATTCAGTTTGCAGAGAAGTCATTGGCTGGAATATGAAATTTTAAAGAGAACGATTACTAAGTCTAAATATAGAAAACAAGTAGCTAGAGACCTTTCTCAATTTGATAAGTTATCTGTACGGAATGCCGGTAAACATTTAATCTCTAAATGTTATAATGTTTTAAAAACAGAAGGTGATTTGGAGAAAACAGCTGAAATGAAAAAATGGGAAAGGGACTTAAATTTAATATTACCAGTAGAGAAATGGCATAATGCATTCAAACTCACTCAAAAGGTTATTAAATATCAAATATTTAAAGAAATATATTTTAAAACCACTCAAAGATGGTATGAAGGTACATCTAAAATTGCACTAATGAGAAAAGATGCCAATCTGGATAAATGTTGGAGACTTTGTGAACAAAAAGGATCTTACAAATATATTAGGTGGGAATGTAGCCTAGACAAGGGCCTATGGCTTTCTTGTTTTGAATGCATCTCCAGGATATATAAAAAAAACATTTTTCCAACATTTGAAATGGCTTTATTTCATATATTCTCTGAGAATCTAAACTTTGGGGAGAAAGCTTTTATTATCCAAATAGTTTTTGTGGTAAAATGGCTAATAGCAAAACATTTGAAACAAACTTTTATTCCATCTCTAAATGCAGTCTTATTAACTTTTAAGAAGAATAGAGACTTATAAAAAGATACTAGCAACCTGGGTATAAAGATTTTGGCAGCTAATAATTGGTCTATTTGGGACGAGCAATGTCAACCATAACTGTAACGTACCTAATTCATGCTTCCCTTTTTTTTTTTTTGCTCCATGTTTGACTGATTGTTTATTGGATTTTGAGATTGTAAGTTTGTAAGCTGTAAAATACTATGGTTTGTAACTTTGTGTTTTTTTATGTGATGTATTATTTGTGTTAAAAAAAAATACAAAAAAAGGGAAAAAAAGGAAAAAAAAGAAATATGTAGGGACGTGAGTCTGTAACTACTATGATCAAGTGGTCCCCGCACTGGTTTATGTATTGTCAGGAAGAGTTCAAATAAAATGTTAAAGAAAGAGAACATTTTATACTATACATCAAATAAGGGAAAATCCTGTAAATTAAATTTATATATTTGTGTTTGTAGTTTGCAGTCTTATAAACTAAAAAAAGAAAATTAAATTAAATGCAGAACAATAATACTGAGTAATTAAGATCACAAACACATGCATAGCCTTAACCTGGGTGCTTCTCTTCTAGAATATTTTGAATAACTTGATAAAGAAAATAATGAATTATAATGAAATAATTTTTGCATTAATTAAGGTCCCAAGGTGTGATGCCCAGGGAAGCTTGACTAGAGGGCCAAAAGGGTTGGAATAAAAGATAAAGATCACCATTAAAAATTGGAAGAGGGCCCAGGCATAATTGGATAACTTGAAGATCTTGAAAATGAGAATTAAAAACGTTAAAACATCACAAATAATAGTTGTCAAACTACAAGTCGTTGTCACGCTTTGCGAGCTCGCGAAGCGAGGGGCCGCATTTGCGGAAGGTGAAGGCTCCAATGTCGACTGCAATGAGCCAAAGGCTCATTGCAGTCCGCAAATGCGGACCCTCGCAAAGCGGAGGTGGAGGCTCTACGCCACCTCACAAGCAGTTACAAACACCAACAGAAGCGGGACTTTGAAAAAATACATCTAACATGCAATCACTAAATACGGACTTACACAAAAAAATACGAGCCGCGGGAATTAGAAAAAAAAACATTACGAACTTGCAAAAATACGACCTTAACGGCCGAGCCGCGCACACCTAAAAACATTAAAAAAACAATAAATACACACAAAAATGACATAAAAGCTTACTCACAGCAAGGGGGAGCACCCATGACCTCTGCAAGTGAAGTTACACCTCAATTTAAGTCCAAATTACCGAGTTTAGACACACCAAAATCCCCTAAGCGAGAGAAAAAATGGCCGCCGAAAAAAACTAAAACTAGGCTACAGGTCCCTAAAGCCGCAAAACCCCATGAAGCACATACGGCTTTTCCAAAAAGCCGTATGAGGTACAAGATACACTTTTAGAAAGGACACATACACATTCGCCGCCTATTTACAACACTACCTTACACAATGCGGAAATACACAGCTATACTAATAGCTTCCCCTCACGCACGCAGCCTATTTACACTACACACTGCACACATTGCTGACACTTACACCTCAGCTCCACAACAGTGCAAACCTACATTGCATTGTGCAGGAACATCAAAACAGATTGCCAGCTCTTCAGCACAATGCTTCCTGCATATATTACTTACAAATAGGTAAAGCATATTCATTTATTAATTTATTAATTATTTAATTAGTATACAAAAGTACATATAGACAAAAAAAACAAAATATTGCAATAAACACAAAAGCCATTCACTGTGCGCCTCACAATGAGCGCCAACGCACACAAACTACACAAGGGGACAGCCTTGCAATAAGCGCAGAGATCAGCGCTGACCTTACAATGACAGCAAGATAGGCCGAAGGCACTCATTGCGAGCCACCCGATGAGCAACGAAGGCGCTCAGCGCGAGGCTTGCAATGAACGCCGAAGGATCTCAGACCACCAAAAAAATTATTGGCTGTGGCAAACAGCATTACCTGCCTTACAATGTTATTGCCCCGTCATTTTTTATTTTTTTAATTAAGTAATAATTATGAAAACAAATACATAGGAGATAGAGGTAATTGGAATGATGAAGTAACATATGGTATATTATAATCTAGAATATTAACCTAAATTAGAGGAGCTTGTCTGAAAAATGGCCCCATAATATGATGATGAAGTGAGTGTAAATGTAAAATAATATTATCGCCTATAGACAGAATACTAGAGGCTTGAGGTGAGCTTAAAAATAAGACAGTATGACTGTATTTAAAGACTGTATTTATAGAATGAATAAGCATATTGAATTTCCTGTATTATTTCCTGCATTGTTGCATTAAGATTGATGTAAAAGATAAGGAAGGTGCTTTAATTGCACAAACTTTGGTATAGGGTTTTAATTGGGTATTACTACACTAATAATACTGTAAGTATACTGTAGGTAACGTTTAGCGTTGTTAAGGTTGTATTTTGCACAAATGATGAAGAAAAGCACTTTATAATCTATTAATTGCTATAGATGTAATAAGCTTATGGAATAAGTTAATATTATTTTCACTGAGTAAAAGGTTATAAGACTGTGAATTTTTTTGTAGAAGGTTAACATTTGGATAAAAAGGTGTTATATCACCAAACTTGGTGCTAGTTGGCCCTCACAATATTTAACTTTTGAATAGTAAAGTAATTTGTATTTAGATATTAGAATGTGCTTTAAATGTAGAAATTTGTGCAGAGGGTAAAAACTAGGTATAAAAGTGTTTTATTGCATTAATAATAAATGTATGTAATTTTTAGTGCAGTGAAGGTTGTATTTTGGACTAATGAGGAGAAATGCACTCTATAATTTATTATTTGCTATGGATTTAATAAGCTTATTGAAGAAGTAAATATTATTTTCATTTGTTGGGGGACCGGGTGGAAACAATAACATACTGAAGTATTGTGTGTGTATGTTTACTATGTATTGTTATGTTGTTTTTGTTTGTTTTTTCTTTCTTTCCCTCTTTCCATTCTTTCTCTCTCTCGGAGGAAATGTGGTTAACCATAATAGTGCAGCTCTTTAAAAAGAGATGACCCTAAATATTTTATCCTTTAATGGCCAGGGGCTTAACCACCCAGCGAAAATAAATCATGTAACTAATTTAGCCAAAATAGAGAAAGTTGACAAGAAACACATTTGCAACACAATAAGACTTTCAATATATAACGCAACCTATAATAAGAAAGCAAGCCGTGTATTGATTTTGTTTCAAATGTGATCCCAATGCAAGATACATATTATGGACAGGAAAAATTGTTAATGGAAAATTTACACTATTAAACATATACTTCCCTAATAATAAACAAAATCTTTTTCTGAATCAGGTTTTGGCCCTGTGGAATAGATATGCACAAGGCACCTTAATAATTTGAGGAGATTTCAATATGATAATGAACACAGATCTACAGTAGATAGAAACTCCACAAAACACCCAGAATGTGACCCAAATGGGAAAAGGAAACAATTTGTAAATACAGTAGTACAGCACAATCTTTATGACACTTGGAGGGTGTTATACCCAGACCAAAGAGACTATTCTTTTTTCTCCTTACAACATGCAACTTACTAAAGGATTGACTACATATTTATAGATCTTAAAACAACTACCAAGGTCCTTGAAGTAAAAATAGGCCCAATTCTAATTTTAGACCATGCATATATTGTATTAAAACTCAATCTGGGAATAGACAAACCAATTATACCCCCCTTTTTTGATACGTATACTGATTCAGTTGATTTTAAATCCATCTCATGGAATGCACAGAAGGCCTTTACCAGAGGGATTTTGCTAAGTTTGAAAGCAAATAGGAAAAAACAAAGGGGCCTTCCACTAAGACAGTTATACATTCAACTTTTCAAACTTGAGACTCTTAACAAGATTAAACCTGATACAAATTTACAGAATAAAATAAAGGAATGTCAATCTCAAATAAAAAAATTAAACCAAATAATATCTGATAAATTTGGATGGAAAATACAGCAAATGCTGTTCCACTATGGGAACAAAATCAGTAAACTTCTTGCTAATAAAATCAAAAATAAAATTTCAAGGAAGAGAATAGAATCGCTTCACTGTAAAGACAAAGTTATTAGAAATCCAGCTAAAAAAACTAAAGCATTTGCTACTTACTATATGGAATTCTATAACTTAGAATTAAATCCTAAATTCAAAAAACCCAATACTGAAGAAATTCCGGAGTTTCTTGATGACTTAACCCTTCCAAAAATGTCATAACTCCAGCTGGAAGAACTTAATAGCCCTATTATGGTAGCAGAAGTTGATATGGCCATTAAAGACCTAAAATTATACTCAACACCTGGCCCAGATGGCTTTACTATTTTTTTCTACAAAGTTTGCCAACCAATAATCTCAGTGCATTTAGAAGATCTCTTCAGTGCAATAAAAAATACAGGAACTGCTACAAAATTATTTCTGCTATCCACCATTGTTCCAATAACAAAAATAAAAACAAGAAGTTACAGACTGTAGTCAATACAGACAGATATCTCTTTTAAATATCGACCTCAAACTCTATTCAAAGATCTTAGCCACCCGTTTGAATAAAATAATTAAAGAGCTTGAATAAATAGACCAAAATGGATTTATCCCTGGTCGACAGGGTACTGATAACTCTCGTAAGTTAAAAAATCTTATTGACTACACCAATGTCAGTAATACTCCCTCCCTATTCCCTTCTGTGGATGCTGAGAAAGCTTTTGATTGGATAGGGTGGGAGTATATGAGATTGACATTGGATACATTTTGGTCTGGGTGATTTTGGCCAATTAGCAATTGGGACTTTATATGCTAATACAGAGGCATTTGTTGCAGATTTGGGATTTCGATCCAGTATATTCCAGATAAATAATGGTACAAGACAGAGGTATCCTTTATCCCCTGTCTTATTCGGACTATTAATGGAACCCATGGCAGAAGCAATAAGAACTTCAGATAAAATAAGAGGGGTTGAAATTAATAAAAAATAACACAAAATAGTTTTATTTGCAGATAACGTGGTCCTATCTATGACAGACCCTAAAATGTCTTTGAATGCTTTACACTAAATTTTGAATACATGTAATTCAATTTCTTACTTTAAGCTCAATTTACAAAAAACTGAAATATTAGATATACACTTAAATTCTGAAATAATTAAAGAACTTATCTTGAAATACCCCTTTAACTGGACGAATATTAAATGTATCCATTTGGGAATACTTTATAATAAAAATATTAAACAACTGATTGCATTGAATTATAAATTGCGATATCAAAAATGTTATAATGTAATTTCAGATTGGAAAAATAAGAGTCTATGTCTTTTGGGAAGAATAGCAGCGATAAAAAAATAAAAACTATTATATAAGAAATGTTCTGATTAATCTCCCTCTTTACTTGATTAAAAAAATTCAATTGCAAATTGATAATTACATCTTTATGGGAAAGAAAGGGAGAGTTAAAAAAAACTTTTTAATGAGAAAATTTGAAAAGGGGGGTTTAGCATACCCAGAACTTAAAGTATACCACGATGCAACAATACTTTGCCATATAATTAAATGGATAGATCCAATTTCTTCATATTCTTGGTCCCAGATTGAAAACTCGGACTTAAAAATAGGCAATTTAAATCATATAATGTATCTAGAAGATACAGTAAAAAATATGAATATTTCTGACTTATGGGTTATTAAAAAAGCTTTGATATTCTGGCATTAAATAAATAAAAACTTAGATTTAGTCTCTTTTCCAAGTCCACACATTTCAACTAGTGAACTAGGGGCAATAAAATAATCTCCAATTTTGAAGAGATGGGCTAATAAAGGCATTGATTCTTTTCAAAAATTGTTTGTTGGAAAAAAAATTGCCACTTTTGACTACCCAGTTAAAACATATAATTTTGAAAAAGGGGATTGGTTAGAATATTTGAGGTTGCAAGTGCTTCTGAGAGAACATAACCTCTTCCATTTAAAAAGGTAACATGAAACCGCGTTTGGAAAGCTGTTAGCATTGAATAATAGAAAGCATTTAATCTCTAATGTTTCGATATAATTCGAAATCAACTGCAAAATTATAAAATGATAAATATGAAACTTTGGGAGAGAGATTTAAAAATATCTTTCACAATAGAAATATGGAAAAAAAGCGTTTTCTTAAACTGATAAATTTGGCCCTAAGAGAAGTCTACTTTAAAGTTTTAAATAGGTGGTATTATGTGCCAGAAAAAAATACGTTTATTTTCATATAAGCAGGAAGAAAGATTGTGTTGGAGGATGTGCGGTTTTGACGGCACTCAATTACATATATGGTGGAAGTGTCTGACTATATTTTCCTTTTGGGTAAATTGTTTAAAAAAAATATCTAATATTCTTGGAAAAACTGTGCTTCCTACTGTTCAAATGGCTATTTTACACATGATGCCACCAAATGTAAATTGTGCATCTCAAGCTTTCATAATACAAATTCTTATGATTGCCAAATGGCTAATAGTTAAACGCTGGAAACAACAAAGCAGTCCCACCTGGAATGAGATAATAATTGTTTTAAAGCGCAATAGATCTCTAGAGAAAGACTTCAGTGTATTAGAACTGATTAAAAATAATCAGAGTAAATGGAGTACTTGGGACTATTATTGTGGGGAAAAATCTTTCAACTAAGATCAAACTTAGGGCCTCCCTTTCACATCTTACAAAAGAAGGGAATGGGATTAGTCTGTAAATACAAGAGGAGTATAGTATCCTATCTGAAGAGGCCAAAATCTACCCCTGGAACGGATAAGCTATCAACCGATATTGTATAGGGATGCTTGCCACTTTTTCTTCCTCATCTGCCGCCTCAGAGAGAGAGAAATATTCTTCCCCGTCCCTCGTCCCCCTTTTTTCCCTTTCTTTCCGTATTGAGAGATGATGTTAAAGGGGTTAAAATGTAAAACTGGTGTATTTCTTAAAGTGATACCAAATTATGACCCTTCAACTCTAGTGAAATATTGGCAGATAATGCTGTTTTTTCTTTTATGAGTATGTTTGTATACTTGTTATACATGGTGTATTGTGATGTAATTATTTATATGATTTTGTCTTATAAACAATAAAAAATATTTGAAAAAAAATAAAAATTGCACTAATGAGGAAAGATGCCAATCTGGATAAATGTTGGAGAGTTTGCGAACAAAAAGGATCTTACAAACATATTTGGTGGGAATATAGCCTATTCAAGAGTCTATGGCTTTCTTGTTTCGAATGCATCTCCCGGATATGTAAAAAAACATTTAGAAAAAGGTACTAGCAACGTGGGTATAAAGCTATTCGGATGAAGTGGTCCCTGCACAGGTTTATGCATTATCAGGAATAGTTCAAATAAAATGTTAAAGAAAGAGAACACTTTATACTATACATCAAATAAGGGAAAATACTGTAAGTTAATATATATTTGTGTTTGTAATTTGCAGTCTTATAAATTAAAAAAAGAAAATGAAATTAAATGCAGAATTAAAATACTGAGTAATTAAGATCACAAACCCATGCATAGCCTTAACCTGGGTGCTTTTCTTCTAGCATACTTTGAAAAACTTGATACAGAAAATACTGAATTATAATAAAATAATTTTGCTTTAATTAAGGTTCCAAGGTGTGATGCCCAGGGAAGCTTGACTAGAAGGCCAAAAGGGTTGGAATAAACGATAAAGATCACCATTAAAATATGTAAGAGGGCCCAGGCATAATTGGATAACCTGAAGATCTTGAAAATGAGAATGAAAAACGTACAGACATGTTAAAACATTATGTACATAATTAAGAAATAATTATGATAACAAATACATAGGGGATAGAGGTAATTGGAATAATGAAGTAACATATGGTATATTATAATGTAGAATATTAACCTAAATTAGAGGAGCTTGTCTGAAAAATGTTATGATGATGAAGTCTGTTGAATGAGAGTAAAATGGAAACATATAAAGTGAATAAAGGCGAAATTTTATGGATTCCAGCGAAGATCTGGAATACTACAGGGTGAAATATGTTATTGATCTGAGAGTATAAATATATTTATATGGAGAGGTAAACTCATGTAGACTTTGGTGAAGAGTTAGGATATTAATGAACGTAGGTGTAACTGGTCATTTGAGTGTATGTTTATATAAAATGTCTGTATGTGTAATAAACATTTATACTTAAAGACCTTAGCTCGGGGTCTAAAATTGTATTTATGATTTAAGAGTTTTATAATTACATGCACTGATTTAGCTAATCTACTTTATTACATAATGAGGCTGGGAGAATTCAAAGACTTTGATGAAGAGATTTTGAACTAGTGTATATGTATATTTCTGATGAAGAGATTGTGGTTTCATGAGGAGATAATTGATTATAAATAGAACTTGAAACACAGGAATGGCAATGGGTGAAGGTACTACAACATTATATGAAAAATTTACAAAATGATGAAAAACAATTATATAGAGGTAGAGGAAATATGTTTGAATTTTAAATTAATTAACCACAATTTATAGGAAGATGTCTAATAAAGTCTGCGTGAAGGGCACAAGTGAGCTAAAACAGACTGCTCTCTGATTGGGTAACCAGACCTATAGAGCAAACCTACTTAGCTATTGTTTGTTCTCAGATGAGCAGCTCTACTCATTTGGTTTAGATTTCCTCACCTTATGGGTGATAGGGGGAACTAGACGTGGATTCCTTGCTAACTGTGTCTTAAGTAGTACAGCTGCACCTCACTGAGGGCCCGCAGAGGTCAAAACATATGTTTGGGGTTAGCAGTTTCTCCTGTTCAGGGTAGACTTGCCTGGTATTTCGGGGCTGGGTCACTCTAGTGAGTGAGACCAGTCTGATATACTACAGGATATTTCTCCCTATGAAGGGCACAAATGAGCTAAAAGAGGTTGCTCTCTGAGTAGGTAACCCGACAAGAAAAACACACTAAATACACCCCAAAAAATTACAAAAACATCACAGACAGCACATGGCAACAGCCAGGACGTCTGTGAGTGAGGGGGAACGCAAATTTAACTCGATTTAGATGATATTTGCCACTCGAAAATCGCCTAAGCGAGGAAAAAAATCTCAGCTGAAAAAAATGAAAACGAGGCTACACAACCACGGACCGCGCAAAACACTAACCAACGAGTAGCAGTTTACACATCACACTACGACCTACCAAATAGACTATTACAAAAGCCGGAAAATGCTCACGAGACGCGTAACACATTAATAACATTACGACTATACAATGTCGCTTTACACAATAAACCAACCGCTTTACCTCGTGCACGCAGCCTATTTATAATGCACACTTGATGCATTCATGACACTTTATAAGCAGGGTAGAAAGACTCAGAATGAATATTCTATGCAGACGAAAAATACAAACAGATTGTTAGCTCTTCAGCCTATTGCTCGCTGCATATATCAATTATAAAAAATGACAGTATATTAATTGATTTAAGAAATCATTCATTATTACTTATCTACATATACATAGAAATATATCTCTCTCTCAGAGGACCAAAATTACACTACAGGAGAGCCTCGCAATGAGCGCCGAAGGTCCTCACAGTACAAAACGGTTTACATTATGTGTCAAACAGCATTCCCATGGCTTGACATTTTATTGCCCCGTCATTTTTGACGGGCAAGTCGCTAGTGTAACTATATTGTTAATTCTCAGATGAGCACCTCTACTCTTTTTGCTTAAAGTCCACATGAAATGATGATGAAAGGAGGTGAATGTGATGTTGTATGTATAAGTAATGATGGCAAAAACGAAAAGGTGGCACATGAGTTGAAGTGTTCAAGTGATTTGAGAGAATGAATGTGAAATGAAGGGGTATGATCTCAGGCAAAGAAACAATACTAGAGAATTGAGGAGCATTGGAGATTTAAAGTATGGATGTATATACAGTTGCAAGTCTAAATAGAGACGTTGTGTACACACTATTATCTGGTGGAGAGAGATGTGTTTATTGAAGAGAGCTGGTGATTTGAGTGTAAATGTAAAATAAAAAATATATATTATTGCCTATATAGAATACTAGAGGCTTGAGGTGAGCTTAAAAATAAGACAGTATGACTGTAATCCTGTGTAAAGAAAGTGAAATGAATGGCTTCTTGGGAGGATACAAAATACTTGTGAACTGAGGTGTGGTGACAATTTGAGAGAACATTTCTATGAAAAGTTACATGTATTAGAAATAAAGGTGTGAATTATGATCTGAAGTGTACTGATGAACTAGTGTGGAAAGGGGACTAAAAATGACTAGAAAATTATGCTGAGGGTATTGATTAGAAAAACGAATTCATGAAAGGCAGAAGAATAAAGGAAATTAATTGAACTTGAATGAAATTACAAATTTGATTGATAGAGGATTTTCTTTGTTTTGTGTGTGTGTGCTTAACATTTAAATGATCTACTATTATAAAATTAGTTTGGGTGAGATCCAATGATTTTTTTTTTACTAGATAGCATTTATAAAACCATCTGGTTAACTATACATTTTCTGCTGTGTGCTCTAAAAGTCTAATGTATGTAATAGTTAGATATGTTGAGATGTATGAATGGCTAAATGGTTCTGGCTAAATAAATTATTAAACATAATATATAAGAGCGATAAGTTAAGAAAAATTACTTGAGATTTAAATGAAAATTAAGGCACATGGATGGAGTTAGCATTCAGTGAGAGAGGATGCAAACAGCAAGAGCTCCAGCTTTAACTCTGTCACTAATATAGTTGTCGTAATGCAAGATTTTGTATAAAGCTCGCAAAGTTGCAAGTTGTGCATGCCAAAGGCGCTCATTTCGAGACTCGCAGAGAAGAGAGAGAAGTAGAGGGGAGAAGAGGGAGGGAGAGGACACAGAAGGAGGGAAGGAGAGAGAGAACAGGGGAGTTAGAGGGGACAAGAGACACAGGGGAGGGAGACACAGGGGGGAGAGGGGGGAAGAGACACAAGGGAGGGAGAGGGGGAAGAGACGTGGGGGAATAGACAAAGGGGAAGGAGAGGAGGAAGAGACAGGGGGAAAGAGATACAGGGTAGGGAGAGTGGGGAAAGAGACAAGGGAGAGGGGAGGAAGAGACATGGGGAAAGAGTCAAAATATAGGGAGAGGGGGAGGAGGTAGGGGGAGAGTGGGGGGAAGAGATACAGGAGAGGAGGGAAAAGACAAGGGGAAAAAGAAAAAGGGGAGGGAG
The DNA here is from genome assembly GCA_027410445.1 of Discoglossus pictus. Taxonomy (NCBI): domain Eukaryota; kingdom Metazoa; phylum Chordata; class Amphibia; order Anura; family Alytidae; genus Discoglossus; species Discoglossus pictus. The sequence continues at coordinate 112,899,873 of CM050164.1, forward strand.
ATGGGGAAGGAGACAGGGGGGAAGAGACACATGGGAGGGAGAAGGAGAAGAAGACACAGGGGAGGGAGAGGGTGGACCGAGACATGGAGAAAGAGACACAGAAGGGGAGAAGGGGAAGAGACACAGGGGAGGGAGTGGGGGGAAAGAGACACAGGGAGAGGGGAGAGACACATGGAAGGAAAGGGGGTAAGAGAAAGGGGGAAAGAGACACAGGGGAGGGAGAGGAGGGAAGAGACACAGGGGAGGAAGAGAGGGAGGAAGAGAGGTAGGGGAGGGAGAAGGGGGAGACACAGGGGAGGCAGAGATGGGAGAGACACAGAGGAGGGGGAGAAGAGACACAGGGGAGGGAGAAGGGGAAACACAGGGGAGGGAGAAGGGGGAGAGATGGGGGAAAGAGACACCGGTGAGGGAGGGTTGGGAGACACAGTAGAGGGAGAGAGGGAGGAAGAGGCACAAGGGAGGTAGAGGGGAGATAAGAGACACAGGGGAGGGAGGGCGGAGAGACACAGGGGAGGGGGGAAGATACACATTACATACAGTATTATACTGTCATTTATGACGGGCAAATGACTAGTATATTTTTATTATATTTAAAGTACTTAAACCCAAATTACCACCTGGACTCTTGTCTGTTCATACACTTATGTCAACTGACTCACCAGAATTTTGGGAGTCCATACGCCACATGGATTAACTATGTCATTTGAGGCGTGCTGCACTGTGAGAACAGCCGCTTAAAGTGATCCACCATATGGATCTGTGATCTGGATTCTTGGGCTGGTATGGGACTTACCTATTCATGGGTGGTTCTTCAGGAGGCGGTACAAGAGGCCAAGGGAAGAGCTGGAGTGTTGGGATCTCCATTGCACTGGGCAGGGCAGGACGGAGACAGACCCAGGGGAGAAGTTTGAAAACGTTGATTATGACAGTGTATTTATCCAAAGCAGATAAAACTTTAAATAAACAATTACCGTATATACTCGAGTATAAGCGACCTGAATCTAAGCCGAGGCACCTAATTTTACCACAAAAAAACTGGGAAAACTTATTGACTTGAGTATAAGCCTAGGGTGGGAAATGCAGCAGCTACTGATACATTTCAAAAATAAAAATAGATATCAATAAAATTACATCAATTGAGGCATCAGTAGGTTGAATGTTTTTTGAATATTTATTTCAAAGAAAAACAGTAGACTAGCTGTGTAAGTGGAAAATAGGGTCAACAAAAACATATATTATGAGCCCTAAGCCCCTCTTATCCTCCCCCCTTATCCTCCTCCTTCCCCCTTATCCTCCTCCTTCCCCCCTCATCCTCCTTCCCCCTCATCCTCATCCTTTCCCCCCTCATCATCCTCTTCCCCCTCATCCTCTTCCCCCCTCATCCTCCTCTTCCCTCCCTCATCCTCCTCTTCCCCTCTCACACTCCTCCCCTCACCCTCTTCTTCTCCTCCTCTCCCCCCCTCATCCTCCTCTTCCCCCCTCATCCTCCTCTTCCCCCTCATCCTTCTTTTCCCCACTCACCCCCCTCTACCCTCCATTCTCCTCTTCCCCTCTTCCCTCCTTATCCTCCCTCTTTCCCCTCTCACCTCTTCTCTGTAGCCTCCGATCAGCTCCTGCTGCTGATCGGAGCTCCGCAGCGTGTCTTATGCCTTTCTCTGGAACTGGCATATGCTAATGACGTGACGCACTTGTGACAAGTATATACGGTAACTGTTTCTGGGGTTACTGAGCTTGACACCATCCCATGCATACATTATATATATATATATATATATATATATATCCCCTTCTCTCTTTCTCACTCTACCCTCCTCTCACTCCTGCCTTCTCTCACTAACACCTTCTCTCTCAGTCCCCCATTCTCTCTCTCAGTCCTCTGTTATCTCTATCTCGCTCCCTCCTCTCTCTCTCTTTGCATCCTCTCTCTATCTCCCTCTACTCTCCCCCCTCCTCTCTCTCCTTTCTCTCTCCCTCTTTCTCTCTCACTTCCCTCCTGTCTCCCCTCTCTCACTTCTCTCTCTCTCTCCTCTCCCCCCCTTCTGTCTCTCCCTCCCTCTTTTCTCTCTCATTTCTCTATCCCTCTCTCAGTCCTCTGTTATCTCTATCTTGCTCCCTCCTCTCTCTCTTTGCATCCTCTCTCTATCTCCCTCTACTCTCTCTGCCCCTCTCTCTCCCCCCTCCTCTCTCCCCTTTCTCTCTCCCTCTTTCTCTCTCGCTCCCCTCCTGTCTCCCCTCTCTCACTTCTCTCTCTCTCTCCTCTCTCCCCCTTCTGTCTCTCCCTCCCTCCTTTCTCTATCATTTCTCTATCCCTCTGTCTCTCTCTCCTTCTTTCTCTCCCTCCTTTCTCTCTTCCCCCTCACTCCACATTCTGTCTGCCTCTCTCCCCACTCAATCCCACCGTCTCTCCCCTCCCTCTCTCTTCTCATTCCTACCTTCTGTGACCCTCTTTCTCTCCCTCCTCTCTCTCCACTCCTCTCTCTCTCTCTCTTACACTCTCTTTGACCCTCTCTCCTTCTCCCTCTCCTTCTCTCTCCCTTCTCTCCCTCCACTCTCTCCCTCCTCCTCTCTCTCTCCCTCCTCCTCCTCTCTCTCTCTCTCTCTCTTTCTCTCCCTCTCCCTCTCCCTCATCTCTCCCCCTCCCTTCACTATCTCTCTACCTTCACCCCCCACCCCACTTCCCTTGCCTTCATTCAAGTGGTGGAGCTAGGACGGGGGTGGGCACACATTTTTATTTCTGCTTCCCTGCCCCCCTCCAGCATTACTTCACACAGTAGAATTTTTGTCACAATGCAAGAAAAAGAATATTATACCAAATTGACTTAAAATAAAAAATCCATTAAGATCTACACATAACTCAATATATGCTGAAAATGTATGCAGACGCACAAGTGAAAAACAAAGAAACCACCTAATACATCAACTTTATAGAAAGAAACATCATCTAAATCACCAAAGAGTAATCCTCCTTCAACAACTAAAGAAGGGCAACATGTATGAAGCTGAGAATGTAGAAAAATAAATACACAAGAAACAACATGAATTTATAAAAAATAAAAAACTCAGCTGCCTCTTCCAGCAAAACAACAGTGACAAGATAAAATAAAAGACTCAAATTCAGCCCTGAATTCTACTAACAATAACACATCTAAAAACCTACCAACTAAAATAAATAGTTTTTCTGAAAAATATACAGAACACACAGGAATTATAAATCTCTCAAGCTACCAACTGTCACAAGCAGAGACCTCTGATCTCTCCAAAGGATTGTCTTTCTGTCCAGACATAGAACTAGATAAAATACTACTATACTCGGACATAGAAGAATTATTCAGGAGATTGAGACTGGCAGAATTTTTCCACAACAACTTACCTATTTTGTTATATTACAGACTTAAGTTCAATGTTTTGTTAATCTGAATGTTATGTGATGGATCAGAACACAATAGACTAAGTTGGTGAAGTGAAATGAGAAACATGTATACATAAAACTATTTTTTAGAACTAGAAAACAGAAAATTGGCATGTGCGTATGTATTTACCCCCTTTGTTATGAAGCCCATAAAAAGCTCTGGTGAACCAATTACCTTCAGAAGTCACATAATTAGTGAAAGGATGTCCACCTGTATGCAATCTAACAGCCTTATTAAACTGCAATTCGGCAAATTTAAAAGAGCTCTATTTAAGCACACAGCATACTTTTTTAAAGAAGTTTTTAGTTAGTGAACGTCTATCCAAAAGCAAGGTCTTCACTAACTAAAAACTTCTGTAAAAAAAATATTCCATGTGCTTAAATAGAGGCCTTTTAAATTTGCCAAATTGCAATTTAATAAGGCTGTTGGTGTCACATGATCTGTTATTACATATACACACCTTTTTTGAAAGGCCACCGAGGCTGCAACACCTAAGCAAGAGGCACCACTAACCAAACCAAACACTGCCATGAAGACCAAGGAACTCTCCAAACAAGTAAGGGACATTGTTGTATAGAAGTACAAGTCAGGGTTAGGTATAAAAAAAATCCAAATATTTGATAATCCCCAGAAGCACCATCAAATCTATCATAACCAAATGGAAAGAACATGGTACAACAGCAAACCTGCCAAGAGACGGCCGCCCACCAAAACTCACGGACCGGGCAAGGTAACCCTGGAGGAGCTGCAGAGTTCCACAGCAGAGACTGAAGTATCTGTACAATGGACAACAAAAAGCCGTACGCTCCATAGAGTTAGGCTTTATGGCAGGGTGGCCAGAAGAAAACAAAATAGCACGTTTTGAATTTGCGAAAAGGAATGTGGGAGACTCGCATAATGTATGGAGAAAAGTGCTCTGGTCTGATGAGACTAAAATTGAACTTTTCGGCCATCAAAGAAAACGTTATGTTTGGCGCAAACCCAACATATTACATCACCCAAAGAACACCATACCCACAGTGAAACATGGTGGTAGCAGCATCATGGTGTGAGGATGTTTTTCAGCAGCCGGGATTGGGAAACTGGTCAGAGTTGAGGGAAAGATGGATGGTGCTAAATACAGGGATATTCTTGAACAAAACCTGTACCACTCTGTGCGTGATTTGAGGCTAGGACGGAGGTTCACTTTCCAGCAGAACAATGACCCCAAACACACTGCTAAAGCAACACTTGAGTGGTTTCAGGGGAAACATGTAAATGTGTTGGAATGGCCTAGTCAAAGCCCAGACCTCAATCCAATAGAAAATCTGTGGTCAGACTTAAAGATTGCTGTTCACAAGCGCAAACCATCCACTTGAAGGAGCTGGAAGGAGGAATGGGCAAAAGCGCAAACCATCCACTTGAAGGAGCTGGAAGGAGGAATGGGCAAAAATCCCAGTGGTAAGATGTGACAAGCTCATAGAGACCTGTGATTGCCACAAAAGGTGTCTCTACAAAGTATTGGCTTTAGGGGGGTGAATAGTTATGCACATTTTTCTGTTATTTTGTCCTATTTGTTGTTTGCTTCACAATAAAAAAAACATCTTCAAAGTTGTGGGCATGTTCTGTAAATGAAATGATGCAAATCCTCAAACAATCCATGTTAATTCCATTTTGTTAGGGAACAAAACACGAAAAATGCCAAGGGGGTGAATACTTTTGCAAAGCACTGTATATAATACAATGTACTTTATGTGACACAGGCTGTTACATTGGAGAAACCAGTCCAAAAATGCACTTATGGATGAATTTATACAGACATTCAAAAATAAAGCATAATGAAGTCATAATTGTAGCCCAGTGGGACAACATTTTAGCCAAAATCATCACTCCATCCAAAACTTAAAAGTCAATTGTAACGGATCTCCTGGCACCCCGACCGGGTACCTCCGTTGATGGACGCATCCTAGCTTGCGTCGAGGCCTACAATCACCGCACCAGACACCACACTACCACAGACTCCACAACCGCCGTAGTTTAGCTGGAGCCGCGCCGTCTTCCTTCCACCCTGTATGAATCTCTAGCATCCAGGACCGTGTGGGGAAGACCTCTCCTCCAAGGAGAGTACATCAGGAACAAGCGTTCAGTAGTTACAGCTCAAGGGAGTATGCAAAAGCATAGCAATCCCCAGTATGATAGAGCCATCCCCTCCAATAACGAGACGAGGCTACGTTTTGAAGGGTCAAGAAGAAATATTCTTTAATGACAGGGGATCTCCTTTTATGCAATGGTGCCCTCTGAAGGGCTACACCCACATAATTATCACAGCCAATTATATACATGGTTCAACCCCCATGTCTCCTCCCTCAGATAACAGGTAACACAATTAAAACAGACACAATTTTAACCACATTCTGGATGTACCCCAAAAACAGGGGGTACACCTTTAAGTCCAGCACCGTTCAATAGCTCTCACCCAGGGGAACAACATATTAAAAAAATGGCATGAATCAGACCAGGGGTTCAAAAGTTAGTAAAACTATCTTACTGGCAGCATGGCAATCCACATCCCCCATAGTTGGCCACACAATACACATAGAGGGACAATAGGTGTGGTCACCCCTCCCTGAGGCTCCCTGGCAACTTTGATATAATCAGACATTGATTAAATCAGCCTTCTTTGTTCTTATCTGAGAATAAAAACACTTTATACAATCGACTCCCTTATCTCTGGAGTCTCTGTAATAGGATTACCTATTAGCCTAGGTCTGCAAAAGTCTGGGCTAATATTCTGCAGAGCATAAACCAACATACATACAGTATATTACTAGGATCATATTTTAACCAAGAATTAAATAACCATAAAACAGGGTAAAACAGTGATGGGTTCCGTTACAGCTGGGATCTGAGCGCACAAAACTACCGAATAGCGCTCAGATCCTCTTCACACAGTTCAGTTGCCATGTAGCTAAAGTCTTTCCCATAGTCTTTCATTATATGAATGGGCTCCATGGCATAGGTATCTGTGGTATCATGGTTCACACAGGGCAAGTACCGAATGACCCCCCTGTATGTAAAGGGCCAGAATGAGTGACATACACTCTGGTATGGCCGAATACTGTGTTTGAAGGGCAATATGTACCAGGGCCATAGTCGCAGGGCAGGAGGCTGCCAAACAGTCCTCTCCAAGACAAAGTGGCGAAGGGCACTTCATCACATCAATATACTCAGAGGGATATTTAAAAACATCCAAGAGAGAAAAGCATTTGAAATTAAGATGATCACATTCCTCAACACTAAAAATACAGGCCTAAATATGGACTTGGGTTTCTAACACATTATCACAATTTTATGTGAATTTTTCTTATTACACCATAACAGGCTTAGCACTCTTAGTGAGATGTTTGTCCAACAGGAAAGATAACACTGTGGACTACAGTGCTCTGTTTTTTCATGTATATATTGATGTATATTTGTTTCCTTTACTATGTTGTGTTTATTCCTCCTATATGTATTTACCTGATGATGTCAGATGCTGTCTCCACTCAGTGTATAATCAAAATGAGGGTTCCATCTTGTCAGTATTGCTTGAGACTTGATAAAGAGAGGTTGAACCTCGCGAAAGCTTGTTACTATAAATAAGACTTTGTCCAATACAAAAGGTATCATAATATACTGCAATACCCATCATTATTAATATATATATATATATATATATATATATATATATATATTAATAATTACTAAATTACTATATATATATGTATATATAAACATACAAAGTGGTACCTTGGTTTTCATCCTTAATCCATCCCAGACAGCAGGATGAGTTTCAACCTGGCAGTAATAATTTGTGCCGGAACTCAGATTTTTCCCATTTTAGTTTGATCTGATGGTCTTGTTTTTAGATACAAAACCTTAAGACTAAACAGACATAAAAAAAAAGAAAACAATAATTACATCAGATAACATATAATTTTTCTTCACCTTAACTATACTGAGAGGACTTGAGGGCCGATGGGATGGTGGCAATGTAGAGGAGGAGATGGAGGAGACAGGTTATTGCTTGGAACTCTGGCTCTTAAAGGCACAGGTTGCACTTTGGTTCTTACAGGCACCAGCTGCACATTGGCACTTGCAGGCACAGGCTGCACATTGGCTCTTAAAGACACAGGCTGCAGATTGGCACTTATAGGCAGAGGCTGCACATTGGCTCTTAAAGACACATGCTGCACATTCGCTCTTAAAGACTCAGGCTGCAGATTGGCATTTACCGGGAGAGGTTGCATATTGGTTCTTAAAGACACAGGCTGCATACTGGCTCTTACAGACAAAGCATACAGTTTGGGAGGCCGCAGGTGACTGAATGAAGTTGCGTGAAGCTGGGTGAAGGCTGCAGGGGGTTACAAGAGGCAGAGTGAAGGCTGGGGGAAGCAGAGTTGGAGTCGCGGTGGCCGAGTGGGGGGCCACATGAGGTTGAATGGGGGTGAGGGGCTGCGGTATCCTGAGTGGGGTCTGCTGGGGGCCGCAGGAGGGCAAATAGGAGAAGCAGGGGGCCAATTGGGGGCCACAGGAGGACTACTGGTAGCTGCTGTAGGGTGAGTGGGGCCAAGTGGAAGTCGCAGGGTGCCATATGAGAGCCGGGGGGGGGGGGGCACGGGAGGCAAGTGGGGACCTCACCAAAGTACTGCTTCATTCTCCTTGCTCCTCAGCCACAGGTGGTTTTCCCCTGTCCGTTCCTCCCCTGCCCGGTCCTCCCCTGCCAGCTCCGCCTCTCCTCTACAAATCAGAGGAGAGAGCAGCAGACGGGGATGCATAGGGGGCTTTGGGGCAGGAGAGCCTGGGTTCGCTTGACTCAACAAACATCTCTCTTGGGAAGAGGAATGATTAGTTAGTTACAGAATTATTGTTGTCAACTTTAAAATGCTAGATTTGAAACAAACAATTTTCTTTTTAGAGGATGCCAGAAAGGAATAATAAACCATGGAGGAACAACTTTACAATTTGCAATCTTCCAGAGACGGTTTCAACTGAATTGCTCCGAATTATAGTATTCCAATTATTTAAGGAGCTTCTCAAGATACTTCAGATCGTATGTTGCATATGGACTGCATACACTGTATTCCTTGTCCTAGCCATCTCAAGTCTCCAACAACGAGAAATGTCATGCTCTGTTTGCACCAGTATATGACTAAGGAACTAATCATTCAAAAAGGTGAGACTGGCTCCTTTCAAATACAAACAGCTTATCCTTCAGGTTTTCCAAGACAAAGAAAATGTAAAAAGTTTACAAGCTTCCTTCAAGCTAACAACATTTGGTATGTATGGGGTGACTTTTTTAAGTTTTAGCTGTCCACAAAGGGGAGGTGCATGTTCTTAGATCCATAGAACATAAGGTTTACTTTCTACACAAACTTGGACTTTCAAACAATATTACCAGAGAGAGGTCATCTTAAATCGCACAAATCAATGTGGACATACTAGAGTCTACAGAAAAACAATATTTAGCTCCATTAATCCTGACTCCCTCAGGCAGTGTTAGAACATCGGTATATTTTTAAAGATTAGTTTTGTTGATATCAGATATCCTTACGGGTTTACAATTATTTTAATCAGGAGATGAAAGAGGTTTGCAAATTTATCAGGGCCTTACAAAGGTATATGTGTAGATATAAAAAGGTTTAAATTCCCAAATCTAAAACTAATAATATTTTGGTTTATCCAATAATTAAGATTTGGAGTTTGATAAATGCTACGATTCTTCCATATAATAAAATTATACATGAAATGCCAATTAAGAATAACCCAGAAATATTTGAAGGAGGTCAAAATATTTTAGAAAACCTTGGTTTGGATAATGTGGAATATTTTATTGATCAAATAAATAAAAAGATGAAAACATTTTCTACTCAAGAGACTTTTAATATAGAAGAAGAGTTTAAGTTTACTTACATTCAAATCACAAGCTATGTAAATAGGTTGAGAAATGAAAGAATTTTGTTTTTGGAGATGAGTGATATAAATAAGCTGATTCAAGGTTATAAACAGGGAGGAATTAATATTTCAAATATTTACAATCTTATACTAGAATATTTGAATTAATATTGATATTTTTAGGGGATTAATTTGTCTGTTTCCTGATAGTATTGATAATAAAAAAAATAATATACAATTTTTCTGGAATAAAAACAAACTTTTCTCTATCTGTATTTTACTTTGAACAACAATTGAAAATGATTCATCAAGGGAATTACCTCCCTAAAACTGTGTAGATTTAAGAAAAATTGTTTAAATGAATGTCCTAAATGTAAGATGTGGAATACCTTTTATATTATTTTTTTCTGTGGTTTAAGCTGTACATTTTGGTTTAAAGAACGAATGGTAAAATGAAACTGATTTTAGTTGGAGGTATTGATAGAGTTAAGTACTCAGACTGGGGTTTTAGAAATCTTGATTATTATAGCCAAGAAAATTATCATGAGAAAATGGATTGATTGAAGAACCACCTAAGATATCTGAATTTATGTTGATAGTTGTGTTAATAGCTTTGACAGTGAAGGTTCTATTGAAAAGGGAGCTCAATCCTTTCATTCCAAATGGAGTCAATTCCTACAAAGAAATAATTTCTAGGAGTATTTTGGTGAAGTTGTGTCAAAGTTTTTGAAAAGATATTTAGCTTGTGCCAGCAGTTATATCCCCTTGGAAATAATGGCAAGGCTTTGTCTGAATAGATTGCTTTTTGAAGATTGCTTTGATTATGTAACCTTTTTATTGGTGAATTATCATATTTTCCTTTCTTATTTTTTTTTGATGAAATATATTGGATATTATTTTATTTTTATTATGTAAAAGAAAGAAATTGTATAAAAAAAGATTTAAAAGGGCATACCTCACTTGTGGCAATATACTTCATATTCATACAGTATCTCATAAAAGTGAGTACACCCCTCACATTTTTGTAAATATTTTATTATATCTTTTCATGTTACAACACTGAAGAAATGACACTCTGCTACAATGTAAAGTAGTAAGCGTTCAGCCTGTATAACAGTGTAAATTTGTTGTCCCCTCAAAATAACCCAACACACAGCCATTAATGTCTAAACTGTTGGCAACAAAAGTGACTACACCCCTAAGTGGAAATGTCTTAATTGGGCCCAAAGTGTCAATATTTTTTATGGCCACCATTATTTTCCAACACTGCCTTAACCCTCATGGGCTTGGAGTTCACCAGAGCTTCACAGGTTGCCACTGGAGTCCTCTTCCACTCCTCCATGATGACATCACAGAGCTGGTGAATGTTAGAGACCTTGCACGCCCCCACCTTACGTTTGCTCAATAGGATTTCGGTCTGGAGACCTACTTGGCTAGTCCATCACCTTCAGCTTCTTTAGCAAGGCAGTGGTCGTCTTGGAGGTGGGTTTGTGGTCGTTATCATGTTTGAATACTGCCCTGCGGCCCATGGAGGGGATCATGCTCTGCTTTAGTATGTTACAGTACATTTTGGCCTTCATGGTTTTCTCAATTAACTGTAGGTCCCCCACAGTGCCGGCAGCTCTCATGCAGGCCCAAACCAAACATACATACACACAAGTCTATATGTGTATATATGTTTTCTATAATATGTTGTGTTGATTCCCCCTATATGCATTTACCCGATGATGTCAGATGCTGCCTCCACTCTCTCTGTATCGCTATTTATGTTCAAACTGAGTGTTTCATCTCATATCAGTGTTTTTTGGTTCTTTGTGCCTTATCTGTTTACCTGTCATTTAGGGATTATTTCAACTACCTTCCCTCAGTATGGATGTATACTTTTAGTGATTGGAGTGTCATGGTCTGGGCCTGCAAAAGTGCTGTCGGCACTGGGAAGAAACAGTTCATTGAGGGAACCATGAATGCCAAAATGTACTGTGACATACTGAAGCAGAGTATGATCCCCTCCCTTTAGAGACTAGGCTGCAGAGCAGTATTCCAACATGATAACGACCCCAAACACACCTCCAAGATGACCACTGCCTTGCTAAAGAAGCTGAAGGTGAAGGTGATGGACTGGCCAAGCATGTCACCAGACTTAAACCATATTGAGCATCTGTGGGGCATCCTCAAACGGAAGGTGGGGGAGTGCAAGGTCTCTAACATACACCAGCTTTGTGATGTCCTCATGGAGGAGTGGAAGAATGGAAGAGGACTCCAGTGGGAACCTGTAAAGCTCTGGTGACCTCCATGCCCATGAGGGTTGTGGCAATGCTGAAAAATAATAGTGGCCACACGAAATATTGACACTTTGGGCACAATTTGGACATTTCAACTTATGGGTGTACACATTTTTGTTGCCAAAGGTTTAGACATTAATGGATGTGTGTTGAGTTATTTTGAGGGGACAGCAAATGTACATTGTTATACAGGCTATACACTTACTACTTTACATTGTAGCAGAGTGTCATTTCTTCAGTGTTGTCACATGAAAATATATAATAAAATATTTACAAAAATGTGAGGGTTGTACTCACTTTTGTGAGATACTGTATATGTGAGTAAGAACCTATATCACAGAGTTTTGATAGTCAACTGTTCATGTAAGCTGACCTAAATATGTTTCCTGGAAATGGAAGATTGATCATCTGTCTCAAGCATCATGGGTTTCACTTACCAAAATTACATATACTGTATCTGATAATTGAAAAGTTTTTTTTTATAAGTTTAATCAGAGGTTTAACTGTTGAGTCTTCATATTTGCAAACTAATACCATTAAGTTTTTTTTTTCTTAACAGGAAGTCTACTTTTTTTTATTTTATTTGGTACTTTAATTCAGGAATCCTATCTTGTTGATCAAAAGTATTAGGAGTATATTTGCTATTATGTTGAGAATTAAGTTATCTTTCTTAATATGAAAAAAACGTATTATCAATATTATTATTAATTATTATTATTTGATATTTATTGTAACATCTGATAAGATAAGTGCCTTATTATTCTTATTTTTACAATGCAAAGCTAGGTAACAGGTTAGTAATACATAATACAGTTGGATAAGCTCCTCACCCATTCCTACAAATTGACTCAAGATCATACCAATCTTATTTACTATCTAATATCTAAAAACAATGTATTAGTCTCTCTTGCAAAGATCTGACCCATGGAGAGCAGATTATTATCTACTCCGCCCTCTTCCCCTCTCTCATCACAGGCCGCACCGATTCAAGTACACTGGAAGTCCACTAGTTTTGAGAGGTTCTTGTACAACTATCATTCACTTTTTGCTAGGGTGTGGAGCTTATTTCTTTTTTATCCCGGTTCCTAGCTTTGGCAGTCCAGCCGAGTTAGTATATATCTCTTGGAACTTTAACCTAAAAATGTCTTAACATTGCAACGTTCCTTTTTTTTTTTTTTTATACGCTTTATTCTATTCTTGGTTATATTTGTACTACTCCTTCTACAGCTATTGAAATTAGTCAGTTTGTATATTACACAGGAGGCAATATAATGACAACCAAATAGATCTAAACAAAACATAAAAGGTTTCAATACGCCTCAAAAACTGATTGGCACTTAGAGATTTTTAGAAAATTGAATCAAGGTATTATATTTTTATAAGAAATTAGATTTAAAAAAACCAAAATTCCAGATTTAATTTAGGGCCCATTTTATCAAGCTTTTATTCAACTTTATTTATTTTATTCAATTTTATTTATTTTATTCAACTGCCTCTACAAAACATAATGCCTGTTACCAAATCATGTACATTTTATCATAAAAATCAAAACACAGGCAAAGAGGGAAGAAATATTTTCTGAATGGCAGCCTTCGTCTGACCCCAATTACTTTAGTCAATAATCCACTCTATTGGGGTATTCTTCCACATTTTTTTTTTAAACATGCTTTGGCCCCTGTAATTCTAGGTGGCAATATGTCACTATTTGTCCAGTGTGGCAAGCCTTTAAAAATATAGTTTAGAGACTCTACTTTTATAGACCCTTAGAGAATATATAGAAAGAAAGAAAGAAAGATTTTTCATTCACATGATTCCTAATCCAGTGTAAAGACCTTTTCCATAAAATTCACTCAATAGGTCTGTAACATAATCGGACCATTTCCATGTCAGTCTCAATTTTTATTTTTCGACACACTATTATAGACCTCATTGGAAACTGAATGATTCTCTCTTTTCAAACCCTGTTCATAAACAACACACCTGTTATTTCAGGTTCTACTTTATGGACAGCTCATAACGCAGTCTTGCGAGGTTACTTAGGATTTAGGATTTAATTAATCTCAATCAAAAATTGTTAAAATTATAAACACAAACAGCCTTATTAAATTGCGATTCGGCCAATTGAAAAGGGCTCTATAAAAGCACAGAGCATATTTTTTTACAGAAGTTTTTAGTTAGTGAACGTCTATTCAAAAGCAAGGCCGAATCACAATTTAATAAGGCTGATAATCCGCAGACCCTTCATCAGGTCATATCTTCTAGAAGAACTATTAAATAATTGCTTTTAATGCATACTGCATAGGTCATGAAACATTCCAAAAAAAGTTGTTTTGAAAAGCTCAATAAGGCTGACACAATGTTAGCTTCACGATTGAGACAAAATAAAACTAAAAACATTATTCTTGGAATACATGATTCGCTAAATAGATTTGTAGCGGACCCCAATTAGATTTCCAAATTTTTGGGAAACATACAATACAGCTTTATATGATCAATCACCTAATGTGCAGGAAAACACTAAGAAAAGAAGAGTGTGTGCTGTATTTGCGGCACTCTAATATCTCCAAAATAGCTTTGGAACAAGCTGATTCTCTTTTCAACCATTTCAGAAACTGAATTAACTGAGGTTCTTAAATCTCTTAAATCTTCAGGACATGATGGGTTTGGCAATGTAGACTCGAAAGCCTTTGCCATTATCTGCTCCGCATATTTAATTTGCACCAGACTAAAGATTATTTACCTCAAGAGATGTTGCGAGCAAATGCAGATCTCGTTCTTAAGGAGGACTGAAAGCCTAGAAAATGCTCTAGGTAAAGGCTAATCTCACACTTTAATAGCGATGCAAAAATATTTGCCAAACTTATAGCTAACAGTTTAGCTCAGCTCCTCCCTTCTTTGATTCACCCAAATCAGGTAGGCTTCTTAAATAAGAGACAAGCCCATAAAGTTATAAACCTAATTTAGCTTCAAACACACAGAAAGACGCCATCAATTTTTCTCTCAATAGATGATGAGAAGGTATACAAGGGTTTTCTGGAGCTATCTTTTTTCAAGTCTAAAAAACTTTCGGCATTCCATCTTTCATTAAAATGATTCAAAATCTGTAAAATCACCCCTCCGCTACACTTATAATACCAGGATCTATTGTATCCCCCTTTGAAATCTTCAATGGTACAAGGCAGGGATGCCGCCATTCCCACTATTTGCCTCTTTTTGGAGCCCCTTCTTAATTGTATTTGATTGAATGCTAATATTTTAGGTATTGATTACAGAGGGTCCACATATAAGATAGCTGCATATGTGGATAATATTTGATTTACTTTGACTCATCAAGTCTTTACCATTTCTTATGAGTGAGGGTACTAGCTTCTGGATACCAAATTAATCCGCCCCAAAACAAATGCTTGAAGCATTTATTATTAATATTCCTAAAAATGAGAAGTCTGAGATGGAATGCACCGATTTCCATCCTATCTCGCTGTTGAACTCTGATCTCAAAATATACGCTAAAGTGTTGGCGAATAGGATAAATCGGATTATGAAGTTACTGATTGGTAAAGACTAGTGATGTCACGAACATCAAATTTTCTGTTCGCGAACAGCGGACGCGAATTTCATCAAATGTTTGCGAACGGGCGAACATTGGCGAACCCCATAGACTTCAATGGGCAGATGAATTTCAAAACCCACAGGGACTCTTTCTGGCCACAATAGTTATGGGAAAGTTGTTTCAAGGGGACTAACACCTGGACTGTGGCATGCTGGAGGGGGATCCATGGTCAAAACTCCCACGGAAAATTACATAGTTGATGCAGAGTCTGGTTTTAAGCCATAAAGGGCATAAATCACCTAACATTCCTAAATTGTTTGGAATAACATGCTTTAAAACATCAGGTATGATGTTGTATCGATCAGGTAGTGTAAGGGTTACACTCGCTTCACAGTAACAGACCAATCTCCCCGTTTAATGCACCGCAAACAACCGCAAACAGTCCCTTTGCACAACCGCAAACTCCCCATTTGCACAAGGTTGGATACCAAGCTAGCCATGTCCCGTTCCTTGTCCTCACTGATGTCATTGAAGGTCTCTTCCTCCACCCAGCCACTAAGGGTCCACGAAAGGTGACAACAAGCCCCCTGGGACACCTGCTGTGTTTGGTCTTCCACCTCCTCAAAGCCACCTTCCTCCTCTGACTCCTCTTCTTCAGACTCCTCTCTCTGCGTTGCCTCTGTCTGCATTATTATAAGGTGTGTACTGTTAAGTAGTACTATTCCTATCGGTTTAATCCCTGTTACGTCCACTATTAGGGGACGTGTATATGGCATTGATTTTTGGAACAGTGAGATGGAAAAAGATGCTTGGTCGGACCTCCTACTTCAAATTTGAGGCACTGCGCGTGCAATCTAAGGTGCCACCAGATATGAGTGTAACTGTGCACTGGCAAAAGTTGGCAGAGTAGGCGCTGTAGGCCTCACACACACGCCTGTAGGCAGGCAACTGATATTCAATCAATTACAGTCAAAAAAGGGTTCTTAAATGTCACTGTACACTAGGCTGCACCAGATATGAGTGTCACTGTGCACTGGCAAAAGTTGGCAGAGTAGATGCAATAGGCCTCACACACACGCCTGTAGGCAGGAATCTGATATTCAATCAATTACAGTCAAAAAAGGGTTCTTAAATGTCACTGTACACTAGGTTGCACCAGATATGAGTGTCACTGTGCACTGGCAAAAGTTGGCAGAGTAGATGCAATAGGCCTCACACACACGCTAGCAGGCAGGCATATGCAATTAGATTACACAGAAAAAAATAATAAAATAAAATAAATGATGTTCTAGCCCTAAAAAGGGCTTTTGGGGTTGCTGTCCTTGCAGCAGATATCAGATGAGTCCTTCAGGTCTGTAGTGAAAGCTAAATACACAGCCTGGCTATCTATTTCCCTATTAAATCAGCAGCAGCTAGAATATATGTCCTCTCTCAACTAATGTAGCTTCAGAATTATTCTAAAATGGAGGCTGTCCTTCAGATGGAAGGCCCTGGAAGGGAGTGTATGCTGCTGATTGGCTGGAATGTGTCTGCTGACTGTAAGGTGCAGGGTCAAAGTTTCCTCAATGATAAAGAATAGGGGGCGGACCGAAAAGCGCATGTGTGCAGCGTTCTTTGCGAACGCGAACATGCGAAAATCGCCACGAATAGTTCTCCGGCGAACTGTTCGGGACATCACTAGTAAAGACCAGAGAGGCTTTATGGTTAACCATCAGGGAACAGATAATGTAAGAAAACTGTTAAATTTGATCTCTGTCGCCAAAACAATAAATTGTCATCGGGTTTTCTCTCTCTTGACGCAGAAAAGACCTTCGACAGGGTCTTATGGGGCTACATGGACCAGGTTCTATTTAGGTTTGGTTTTGGGGATTTTGGCTCTAAAGCCATTAAGGCGCTATATGTGGCTTCATCCGCCTATGTCGTTGGCCTAGGGTTTAGATCCTAAGGGTTTGATACATTTATGAAAATGTATTAGAAACAATCTTAAATTGGAAAAAGTTCCATATATCATGGTCAGGTCGCATTATAGCAACTAAGATGTTTTTGGTGTATCCCATGTCAGTTGCCCGGATTTATTATAAGTAAACTGCAAACTTTAACAGATACATTTATATACAATGCAAGAAAAATGAGAAACAAAGCTCAGCAGACGACGGGATCTTTTAAAAAAGGAGGCTTGGCATATCCCTATTGATACATTTTCAAGAAGCCATTATAATATCTCATTTTCTGAGATGTGCTGATCCAGTGGTTGATAAAACGGAGAGCTTAGCTTGCTTCTTTATCTGCAACCAAAATATTGGGGAGAAATAACAGTCTTAGATAATACCTTAAAGAAGTGTAGCAAGGCCTGGCTTAAGATTAATTATAAATATTCTCTTATGACTCTTCCAAGTTAAATCACTCCTGTGGCACTCTTGTATAGAATCTCTTCTCATTTATTAATGAGATTGATAGAGAAGGAGATTAAGTATGTATGGAATTATTTCAAAATTATTTCCTATATTCCTTTGAATAATTACTTATAAAGTTTGCTCTACCTGCAATATGCTGGTTGGAATGTATAAAGCTAAGGTGCTTCCTAAAAAAAATAGGTTTCAGTAAAATTAACCAACAAGGTTTACCTGAATGTGAAAAATTGATCCTCTCCAATGACAAATCACACTTAATGGCTAAAAGTCATAATTTACTTAAGAAAAAATATATTTCTAAGAAATCTATGAAAATCAAATCTTGGGAATTAGATTTCAAACAAGAATGGTCAATTGAAACATTGCATTCAGCGTTTGCACTTACTGAAAAATGTATCAAGAATGCCTCCTATCGAGTAAATTACTTCAAGATCACCAACAGGTGGTACCTGGTTCCAAATAGTATGTTTCAGATTAGTAAGATAAACTCTCAGAAACTCTGCTGGAGACAGTGTAACAAAATAGGGGACTCATCTCCAAATAGAATTTAAAAAAATCCTGTGAGGAGTGTTTGGTTTATATCAACAATAATTTTGGCATTTCACTCAGTCCCGAACCTGAAATTATACTATTATACATATTCCCAGACACAATGGCTTCGGAGACTAAGTCACTGCTTATTCAAATCTTTGTTGTGGCTAAAAGCAGTATCGCTAAAAAATGGGGAAAAAAATAAACTCCTTCCATTCCGAGAAATACTCTATAAAATAGCTAAAAAACAATTGAGAGAGATCTTGAAGATATTGGATTTTTTTCAATCTCTCAACATAAATGGAAATTATGGGATAGCAAGGTGATTAATTAACTCTGATGAATTACTGAGCCCTGGGCCAGTTTCCTGCCATATGATTCCCTTTTCCCTCTTCTCCCGCCAAGAATTCTCAGGACTAATCTTGATGGGTTTGTTTTTTGTTTTTTTCCATTTAGATATCATTTTTTTTCTCCCCTTCTTTCTTCCTGTTCCTTTTCCTTTTTTTGTGTATGCATTGTGCAATATCTGTGGCAACCCTTGTCTTTGCTTAGTAGCAGAATAAAAAGGATCATTTTCTTGTGGTTTTATAACTTATACAAACCCCTATTTGGGGTTTGAATAAGTATATGCGGTGTCAGATCCTCATTTGGGTGGAGTTTCTCTTCCTTTTGATGTGTTTTTATCCTTCTTCTTCTTGTAAATTAAATTACGGATGTAAATACTAGCAAATTGGAAACTCTCTGTAATCAAATTGGTATTGCTTTGAATGTGTTTTTATGTCTGATCGATAATGTTAAGTAATGTATTTTTCTAGCAAATAAAAAAACTAAAAAAACAAAAACAAACAACTTTTGGCATTCCTTCTTTCATTAATAATAATACCAGGATCTATTGCCTCCCCCTTTGAAATCTTCAATGGTACAAGGCAGGGATGCCACCATTCCCGTTATTTGCCTCTTTTTGGAGCCCCTTCTTAATTGTATTTGATTGAATGCTAATAATTTAGGTATAGATGACAGAGGGTCCACATATAAGATAGCTGCATATGTGGATAATATTTGATTTACTTTGACTCATCAAGTCTTTACCATTTCTTATGAGTAAGAGTAGTAGCTTCTGGATACCAAATTAATCCTGGAAAGTCACTATTCCTAGATATATATCTCCCAATACACCTTTAGAAATTTATAGAAATCAACTTTAATTTAAAGCCCCGTCATAACGCTCTCAAATATTTAGGTATCAATATAGCTAGGTTACATATAGATCTATATCAATGTAATGATGTCCCTCTTCTATCCCAGTTGAAGATGGATCTCATCAAATGGACATTCCTTACAATCTTTTGGCTTAGATTAAGTACTGCCATAAAAATCTACTTCCTTGTTTGCTCTATCTCTTCCAATGCCGGCCAATCCCCTTGAGACAAAGTGATGTTAAATTATTACAATCACACATTAATAATTTTATTTGGAATAACAGACTACAGGAAATTGCTAGGAAGTTAATGCAACTCCCTAATGTAATTAGCTCTTCCTAATATTTTAGGATACAACCAGGCAGCCCAACTAGCTCAAATGCAAGCTTGGCACTTTCTACATCTCAGAGATAATGGATACATCTACAAAATTTATTAATTTGGAAATCATTTTGGCTTATTATATTTTGTTCCAAAAAATTCAGACCTCACATAAACCAGAAATACACTTCAATAACAAATTCCATTTCATCACAGGACTCCTTAGTCGCAAAATATGATTTAATGTAATCCCCATCCACTCTAACTTGATTGCTTCTAAATAAAATGTTGCCTGTTAGACTAGACTGGATACACTTTAAGGGACTGGAAGCAGCTGATCTCAGCAGACTTAACTACAGTATATGTTTGATAAAGGTAGAATAATTGGAATCACTAAAATCAAGTACAAGTTTCAACTAGAAGGGTGGGGGATATACTAGATGTAAGTAATGTATAGATAAAGTAGTGAGGACAAGGAATATATTGACTATTTTTAGGGAAGGAGAAGTGCCAGTACAGTCAATCAGGAGGTCCGCTTAAAGGGATGGAAGGTTACTGGATTTTACTAGGTATGTAATCTACCCAGTGTTGGATCTAACTTTTTGGAGCCCCTGGGCAGTGAAGTGAAGGAGTCCCTGCGAGTGTGTGTGCAAGGTGTGCACGCACCCGCTTTTCCCTTTTTGGTGCATTTATATTGCTCTCTTTTCCCCATAACAGCCATTCTAACTACATAGCTACTCATTCACATGCCGAGCTATTACTTGTTTATGAAATGCATTTGTTGTTGGGCTGAATTTTTTAGATTTTTCAATGGCAGGACAACAATAGCATGTTATACAAACACATATCATGATCACTTGTATCACATATAAACACTGAATAATTCTGAGAGTTAAAAAGCCACTGCACAAGGATACAGAAATTGTTTGAAAGAAATTGAGTTTAGGAGCATAAGTAATCAGGAAAATAGTCATACAACTAGTTTTTAATTAGAAAAAATAAATGTTGATGCCTCTTCTGGGTCCCGGTGTGTGTGTGTGTTTAACATTTCTGGAGACATATGGTTGTATTTCCTGAAGCAAGGAGCCTGCTTCTGGGTTAGCAGAGATATACAGAGCTCACAGACAGATATATATTAATTCACATTATAGATATAAAAACACCAAATGCAACCAAAACTCACGGCTCTGACACTATAGATATAACCTCCACACTAAACATGTGTGTGTAGATATATATATATATATATATATATAGATATATATATATATATATATATATATATATATATATATACATATAGTTAGTTTCCTACACAGCCCCCAAATTTGCAGATTTACAGAAAGTTCCCTCATACACAATATACATGAATATAGAGGTAATCAGACCTACTAACCCTAATTTACATACTCAATAACACACAGACATAGAATTACATTACATATCTATCTATCTATCTAGCATATTTTCTCAAACTCACCAGTTTCAAGCTGCCAGTCATTTCCTCTTCCTTTTACAAGTCTAGTTCCCGGCAGTGGAATCTGTGAACTGAAGTTTTTAATTGATTTTAAGCCAGAAACTAATTTTTTACGTATTTTAAGCCCCAAAAGGGGCACCCCATACAGGGAGGCACCCTTTGTTAAATTATACAAATAGTTCCTACATGGGTGTGCCTATTGCAGCATATGGAGACACAGACTATGTAGATTTTTAAGTGCAGGGTGGCTTGACAGAAAAAAATACAGGCGATAGAAGTATTAGTGTTGCATCAGAAACATGATTCCTATAACCGGGCAGTTCATTTGGAAGGGTTATGCCATTGTTAGGAGAGATAGGGGAATGGAAGAAGAGGAATTTTCTGTAAAGCTTGATTTAAAGCCTACAGTCCGGAAAAATGTTGGTGATTGCCTTGTGATAAGGTAGAAGTCCCTTGAAATAAATATTGGAGTTAAACTGATTAAATGCAGTTACTACTGCAGATGAAAAAAAAAAGTTAAACTAGCGACTTACCCGTCAAAAATCACAGCAATAAAATTTGAAGGCTAGCAATGCTGTTTGCCACACAATGCAAGCCTCTCCCACCATCTACTTTACAGCCCCGCAATGAGCAGCAAAGTGGTGTGGGCCTCACGCTCATCGCAAGGGCTACAATGAGCACCTTCAGCACTAATTGCAGCAAAGTCGTGCAGGGCTCATCGCAAGGCCTTTTCAATCTGTTTCTATTTTCCATAGGTGGAGCGTCCTTGGGAAAATAACAACTGTGACGGGACAGGTGACCCTTAGAGGGACCCTGAAAGGCCACACTTGCGAGGCCTGTATGGAGCACCTTAGGTGCTCAGTGCAACCAAGTCGTACAGCCCTCGCGATGAGCACCTTTGGCGCTCATCGGGAGCCCCTCAAAATTTTGAAAAAGGCTCACAATGAACGTCGAAGGTCATAGGCCGTGGCGGTCATCGCGAGGCACGCAAGGCTTTGAAAAAGACTTGCAATGAGTGCCAAGGCGCTCATTGCGAGGCCCCTAATGAGTGCCGAAGGCGACAGGCCTTTTTTCAATCTGTTTCCATCCTCCATCGGGGAAGCGACCTCTGCAAAATAACAACTATGACAGGACAGATGACCCTTAGAGGGACATCCATTCATTGCAGCAAAGTCGTGTGGCCCTCGCGATGAGCGCCTGCAGCGTTCATCGGAAGGCCTCTTCAATCTGTTTCCATCCTCCATCAGTGGAGCGTCCTCAGGGGCGCTCACTGCGAGGCCCCTGATGAGCACTGAAGTCTTTAACGGCCTCCATTTTCATCAAGCCTGTAACTCAGAAGCTGTTCCGGGGTCGCAAAAGACCCCAATTGATTTCCAAATTTACTTACAACTTCACACACCACAGGGGGAGAGGCAGAGAGCCTGTAAGTGAGGCTGCAGGCTAATTTGGTATTTCATTGGAGTTTTTTTTAACAGTCATAAAACTGCTATGCAAGAAAAAAAAGTCGGCCGTAAAGACAATTTTTTTCAAGCCATAAATCCAAAGCAAACTTTAAAGTGAACACTTTTGCAAATTGTGATGGCTATCCGTTGTATTGAAGAAGAGAAGGTCAAAATGCATTGATTTGTGGGAAAAATGTAGGAAAGAGATGTGTTGTACTATATAATCCACATTTGCTGATGCACACTTAAATTAAGAAGCTTGCACTTCTATAAAATCAGTTAAATATGTGTACAAATATATTTACAAAGGCTATGATGCAGCAACTGTGGTGGTGAAAAGTAGACAAAACGAAGAAGAAAATGATTTATTACATGATGAACTTGCTTCTCATGTAGATGCTCGCTAAGTAAGAAGCAATGCGGCGGCTTCTGAAATTTGAGATGCATGATCGGTCACATGCAGTATATAGATTAGCTGTACATTTTCCACAAAGACACTTCGTTTATTTTAATGCTGGCAATGAAAGAAATGCTCTGGAACAAAATGAATATCAAGAAACAACATTTAGTGCTTGGTTTACATTAAATTGTAACAATTTAAAATTTAATCCGCCAGATCCCGGAATTATAGATGAAATAAACTTTGAAGAGTATGACGCAGATGTAGAAAAACAAAAAGCACAAGAAAAAATAGCCACTTTAAATACATTGCAATTGGAAGCATTTGCAGCCATACAACGAGCACTAGATGATGAAATGCTCAAGGGGTGTTATTTCTATCTAGATGGAGCTAGTGGGTCGGGAAAAATGTATCTATATAATTCATTGATGAGTTTGATTAGAGGTCAAGGTGCAATAGTACTTCCCTTTGCAACAACTTTAATTGCTGCACTTTTGCTAATGATTTGCCATTTGGAGGAAAGGTGATGTTGATAGATGGAGATTTTAGGCAAAGATTACCTGTTGTTGTCCATGGGAATTGGACTGACATTGTGGAAACATGTATAAAGGCAAGTCCACTATAGAAAAGATTTACACATCCTAAATTAGAAAAAAATATGAGATCAGAAGGCCAAAATTAATTCAATGATTGGTTAATTAAAATTGGTGAAGGCTAAACATAGCTAATAAGTAACTTATCAGAGGATACTGTGGAAATTCCATTTGAAATGATTTGCAAAGATTCGCTAATATCCGCTCTATTCCAAAATGGAATTAATAACATTGAGTACTCAGAGCTTGCAAAGTAATATTAATATTGAAAAATAAAGTTGCATTACTTCTAAATAATGAAATATTAGAATTAACAGATGGAACAAAAAAAATGATTACACTGCAGATTCTGTGCTTGCTGATGACAAACAGAGTGAGATAAACTTTGAAACTGAATTTATAAATTCATTAACTCCATCTGGAATGCCACCACATAATTTGCAGCTGAAAAAAGGGGCAATTGTCATGTTACTACGAAATATGAACCCCAAAAAAAGAACTTTGTAATGGGACAAGATCAATTGTTCAGGATTTAAGAGAGCATTTCATACATGCTGAGATTCTGAATGGTACCCATAAAGGTGAACGAGCTTTCATACCAAGAATAGATTTGGCTCCAAGTGAGAGTAGTTTGTCTTTTGTACTTCAGGAAACAATTTCCAAATCATAATGGCGTTTGCAATGACCATCAATAAATCACAAGGGCAACTTTTAAGTCTGTTGGCCTGTTTTAGAGGAACCAGTGTTTGCCTATGGACAACTCTATGTGGCATTTTCAAGATGCAAAAATCCATCAGAAATTAAAGTTTTCATAAAAATTAGAAAGTCAGGGTGAGTTATTAGATGATGGTAGAGTATTTACTAAAAATATTGTATATTATGAGGTTTTGTAAGTTTAAAAAAAGGGCTAAAATGGAATGTATATATGTAAATAATAGGTGGAATGGACAACATTAGTGAATATGTATTCATTTAACTTGTGAGTAAGAGTTTGTGATTTCATGATGATTCGAAATGTGTAAATTATAACTTATTGATTTAGCATATAAAAATGTTTGTCTAATTGTATAAAAAAATGGAAAATGACAAGTAAAAACATTTGTTGGACATTTTTATTATATTCATAGTAAAATGTATTTAAAAATAATTAAATGTTTGCATTTTTATATGAAGATATTGATCATGATTTGTTTACAGATAAAAGTATAGAAACAGGATGTAAAAAAAAATAAAAAAAATTTCAAGGAATTTTTAAAATTGTGTTACATTGTCAGGATATTCATGTATATTAAAATAATTAAATGTTTGCAGTTTAAAAAAAGATTGTTCATTATTTGTTTAGAGAAAGAAATATACAAATAACATGTAATAAAAAATATAAAAGTTATTAAATGGGTTTAATAATGTATTCAAATTGTAAGATGACATGTAAAAATATGGGTTGTACAATGCTATGATCTACATGTATAATAAAAAAAATGTTTAAAGTTTCAGATGAAGATATTGTTCATTATTGGTTGCAATATAAAGGAATTAAGAGGCTGACCAAATAACCTCTTGCATCTTTAAATAAGTTGCTTACTCATTATAGCTGTAAATATAACCAGTTTAATGCAATGGAGGAATTACAAAAAGAAGGTTTAAGATATTACATTGCCATTCAGTAACTTTTTCACAATTATATATATTATAATATTTTTTAAACCAGTGCCTGTAAATCTAGTAAAAGCTGTGAGGTATCAAAGACATGAGACTTTACGTGGTTTTACTACCATAATTTATTTGATTGATTTTTGAAATACGGACCTGAGGTTTGTGAAGAAACAACGTATTTTTCCTATTGGATATTATTTTTGACATTCTATGTATTTCTTGCTTGAAACCATCCATTGTTGGGTCTCAGCTTAAATGAGCATAATTTCCAAACTCATATGAGGAACACAATTATGTGGCCCTGAGGATGAGATATTAACTAAAGTTATTATGAAAAAACTGTTATTGGACTTCCAATGTTCATTAAAAAAGCAACTGATATAGGAAGTTTCACATAATAAATCAGCAAGTAACCACCTTTTAGAACAAACAGAAGAATTGGAAGACAATCAAGAAAGGTTAATTACAGATTGTCAAAATGTGGTAAAATATCAATCACTGGAAGTGGAACTAAAGCAACTTAAAGCTAAGATTGTTCATCAAGAAGACCACTCCAGATGCAATCATTTGTGTATAAGAGGAGTCCCAAAGACTAGATCTCCCAAAGATCTACCTGCCTTTTTATTCTCTTTCTTTTCATATTTAGTGAAACCAGAGAAACAATGGCAAAACATCCTTGATAGGGTTCACAGAATCCCTCTGCCTAGAGGTCTAAAAGATGACCTTAAGGGGGCATGACCTTAAGTTTATGTCCCCATTTGAAAACTTAAGTATTTTCACGGATTTGTCGGGTGGCACCTTAGCTAGGAGGAAAAAAGAAAATGTTTTGTATAAATGGGGTTTTCTTCCCAAACTAATTGTTACCAAAGGAAATCAGAAAGAGGTTATAAAATCGGTAATTGAAAATGAAGAGACTTTGAGGGAATGGCCAATTCCATTTGTTGAAACAGACACTCAAATTCTTACGCCAATGAACGTCCAGAAAAGAAGAGTTATTACAACCACTTATAAAACATGCAACCATTGTTATTTGCTGAAAGCTTACTGTGATACAATTTTGTTTATTAATATAATGAATCTTCATGTTTACAATCAGTAGTTTAAACTCTCTCAAACTGGTTAATGGTATAATTATTAATATAAGAATATCAAAATACTTTATAGATTTGAAACACACTGGATTTATATTTGTTCTTTTGACACAATGGGTGTATAAGATTAAAAAATGTTTATTTTTCTCTTCTCCTCTCCCTTTTGGAGATGTGGAGTTATAACACATTAGAACGATATTTGGAAATAATAGTTTTAGATTATATTAGTATGACATAAATACAAGCACTTATCTCAACTGGATTAGTATAATATTATCACACTAGTTTCTGGGTTTTTTGGAACTTATTTGACTTAAACACTTAATTTTTAAAGATTTATAGATCTACAGAAGCAAATCCTAAATTAGATCACAAGAAAAGATGGTACGAGGGGAGGCAAAGAGAGAAGAATACATATGTATTTTTCCTTTATTTTATTATTTATTTTTTGGGGGAAATTCATTTGAATGATATTTGGAAATAATAACATTAGACTATATTAGTATGATATCAACACAAACACTCATTTTGAGTAGATTATTATATTATCACATTAGTTTTTGTTTTTCTTAAAGCGGGAACATATTTGATTTAAACACTAAGGCCCTCATTCAATTGCGATTTGGCCAATTGAATAGGGCTCTAAATAAGCACATATCATATTTTTTTTAAATAAGTTTTTAGTTAGTGAAAACCTTGCTTTTGGATAGATGCTTACTAACTAAAAACTTCTTTAAAAAAATATGTTATGTGATTATTTAGAGCCCTATTCAATTGGCCAAGTTGCAATTGAATGAGGCCCTTAAGCTTTATAGATTTATAGATCTAAAGAACTACACCTTAAAGTCTATCACTAGAAAAAAATGGTATGAGGGGACATAAACAAACTTAAAAATCTTTTCTTTTTTTTTTTCTTTCTTTTCTCTCAGCAACATGTGGTAATGAATATTAGGTCTCTGACTGGGAAATATATTGAGGGCTGGTATACCCTATGTGAGAGATTGTGTATTTAATACTAAAGTTAATGAGACATACAGTATAGAAAAAACTCAGAGGGGTCTCAATAATGTTTAATAAAAGGATCAGTATAATTGAGGATTATAGGGAAATTGATACTGAAGGTAGATTCATCTTATGGATTGGAAAATTTAATCAAGTAAACTATACAATAGTAAATATATATGCCCCCAATAAAGGACAGAATATGTTTTTAAATTGTATTTTGAAGCATATTGACAAAATTAAAATTGGTATCAAGATTATCTATGGAGATCTAAATATTGTGCTTGATCCAGTGATGGAGCCTCATTCACATTAGATTTGGCCAATTCAATAGGGCTATATACAAGCACATAGTATTTTTTTTTTTCAAAAGTTTTTAGTTAGTGAAGACCTTGCTTAACTAAAATTTGCTATGTTTTTATATAGAGCCCTATTCAATTGGCCAAATCGCATTTGAATGAGGCCCATGAATAGGAAATATTGTAAATGCCCTGATCCAGATACGCAATTAACAACAAAAGCTAAATTATTCCATGAAAGCCTCTTGAAATTGGACGTATATGATGTTTGAAGGCTGATGCATCCAAAAGAAAAAGAATATACTTTCTTTTCCCAAAGACATGAAAGTTATTCAAGGCTGGATTATTGTTTAGTTAATATAAAAACCTTGAGAGAAGTTCTCTTGTTAATCCAGGAACAATTGATTGGTCAGACCATGCTAGAATTGAAATACAATTAAGAGATCAGATTCAAACTAAACTATACCATAGAGGAAAGATAGATCTTTCTCTATTTAATAATCCTGAGAATCAACTTAAACTTCAAGAAGAAATAGATATGTTTTTTGATATTAACAGCAATTCAGTTAAAGAGAGTACAATGGTGTGGAACAAGAGGATTGTTATTATCTCGGTCCGCATACCGGAAAAAACAAAGAGGTTTACCCCTTCGTGAACTTTATATTAAACTAGAAACGATAGAGAGAAAAAATGGAATACAATGTCGGAAAGAATTAATGAGATTAGGAAAATCCAAGCCCAGATAAAGAAAATTTTGCAAATGAAAGTAGATAACTTTTTGTTGAAGCTTCTATGTAGATGTTATCATTTATCAAATAAAGTAGGTAGAATATTAGCTTCTAAACTTGATCAAGACAATTTAGTTTAAGAAGTTTAATTTGGACTTTGCAAAGGCTTTTGGTACAGTGCCATATGCATTGCTATTGTATAAAATATCATAATGGGTTTGCTATAAATCTGCTAATAAACAAAGGGTTATTGTTAAAGGAACATTGTAATACCTAATGTTTTAGTTAGACCTTGATCATTAATAACATTTCCATTTAATGATTATAATAAAGCAATTTTCAACATTAAACATGTTTTTTTAAGCTCAAACTTCTGCTTGTCTCCACTCACTATAAGGTCAAAGTGGAGAGGTGGCTTTGTCTAACAGATAGTACTAAATTTCAGGGACATAAGGTTATATTAACATAATGAACCTTATTGCCTAAAAAGTGGTTTCCCTTCGCAACAAGCTTTTGCTTTGGGGGCAGTCTGAGTAATTATTTGGCTTCTAATCTAAGTCAAAATTTTCTTAAAACCCTTTGGATCGATCTCTTAGCCAACTCTCCTTCTCCCTACAGTTCATTGAGGGAACCATGAATGCAAACATGTACTGTGACATACTGAAGCAGAGCATGATCCCCTCCCTTTGGAGACTGGGCCGCAGGGCAGTATTCCAACATGATAACAAACCCCAAACACACCTCCAAGACTACCACTGCCTTGCTAAAGAAGCTGAAGGTAAAGGTGATGGACTGGCCAAGCATGTCACCAGACCTAAACCCTATTGAGCATCTGTGGGGCATTCTCAAACAGAAGGTGGGGGAGTGCAAGGTCTCTAACATCCACTTTTTGCTAGAGCAGTACTTCCTTAAACTGAGACTGCAAGGATCTATTTTATCTCCATGTGCAATCTAACCAAAGTAGCTTTTCTAAACAAGTGTATTATATGTAATATAACTGATATGAAAACAGTCAAGCTTTTCATCACAAATTATTTTCAAAATTAAAATGAGATGTGCTGTAGTAAGTTTGCACATTCGAACATCTGATATGCTGGGGAAAATAAAATAAAGAAATAAATCAAGTAGATGCTATTAAAGGGATATGGAATTCATTTTTTTTCTATCATGCATTTAAAATAGTTTTTTTTTTTTTAAACATTATAAAATGGTTTAGTAAAGCTTGTTTAAGCCTACTAAAAACTAATGCCACAGGAAATACTTCTGTGTGAGCAGAGAGTATATACTACTACTCTATTGGCAGATACTTATGACTCATACAGCTATATTACTGCACATTGGCTGACAGGGACAAACCTTTAAACAGTGCTATATAAAAAAGGCAGCATGTTCTGCTTCAGGTATATTCTGTCCAACATTATTGAATGCCCTCTTTCCGATACAAAGAAAATACCTTCAGTGGCCCTTTATATCTTGTGTTTTAAAAGGAGAAAAATATGTGAAGTTATTTTTTCCTATTACTAAATGAAAATAGAAATAAATCCTACTAAATTAGCGAAACAAGCAAAAACAAAGAATTTGCTAAAAGAAAACATCAAAAATTGCTTAGAGAATGATTTATTTGTTTTGTCCCAAAAGTATTACTTACTTACATACAACACAGATAAGTTCTATACAACAACATAGGCTGGTATTCAAGTTGTCCAGGAGTAAACAAATCTAATATAAGTGTAATCCATTCATCACTGGAGTTGAGTTCTTTCCAGGAGAAGCAAATACACTGAGGAACCTGTAAGTAAATCTGTATCTTGGTTCACATAATGTAAGTACATGTACAATTCATAACAAGTCAATTATTATATTGCATACATCAGTCCTGAATTAGGATTTGAAGGCATTAGTAATGTATTGTGTGTATATATATCACAAATTCCCATTTAGATATATTCACACATACTAAAGAGCTTTTACTGCAGAACTAAATGTTAAGAAAAAGAAAGCAAAAATCAATAATTAAAAAATTAAATTCAGTAATGTTCAAAATTATTTATAACTACGCTTTCTTCACAAGCAAATCTGAATTGTTACATTACATTTACATTTTCTTTTGTTCTTCAGTCTAGCAGAGGCCACAGTGAGTGCTTAGAGCTGTACTATAGCATAAAATTATAGAAACCATGGTATTTAGCATAGTAAGGTAATAAAAAAGGGGGGATATTGGAGGTTCCAAATATGGTATAATTAAATAACAAATTGGTATAATTTAAAACAATATGTAACAAAGTTATTTATCCATTAAAGGGACATGGAAAGAAGTGATTTCTGTGTTGAATAAGAAAGGTTATTTGATAGGTTTCAGATCACAAAATCTTATTAAGAAGTGTAACTGCTTTAGTTAGTTTGCCCTCTGTCAGCCAATGAGATATGCAGACTAAAGTGTGCTCTCAGCAATTCCTGTTTGTCTCATTGAAGCTTAAACAGGTTTTACTTAATATTTTTTCAAGCAAAAATAAATTTGTATGTTTTAAAATGTGCTTTCTTAAATGCTTGACAAAAAAAACAGTTGTGTTCCATGTGCCTGTAAATGTTATTTAGAAAATATTAAAAGAAAAAAAAAATCACTTTGAAGATTGTAATTTTTAAAATGTCATTGGTTAATATATGCCAGTTTCACCATCTGCTCATATTCTTCAGACTCAAGACTGAAAACAATGTAAGTAAACACCCAGAGAGTGATTCATAATAATGTTAATAGCACATGTTAAGTGGGTGGATCACAAAGGTTGGTAGACAGGTACAAATTACAAACTTCAAATTTAAAACAAAAACTTAATGCATTTTTTTTTTTTTTTAAATAACACTCCTTTTATAAAAGTACTTATTATCCATTTCATTAAAATGACACCATTTTTGGAATGTCTACTGTGTCCCTAATGATGGAGCACACCTGTGCATGTAGTATGGGAAAAAATAACACTTCAACAGTGCCCACTAGTGGCACAATGAGAGGAATTGTATAATCAGATTTATGGTAAGTGCATACAATGTGAATTGTCTATTTAACACACAGTATAAGCAAACTAAATATGCATCATACAATTATAAATGGAGCTTACTAATAATGTGGTCCTACCTCAGTACACTACTGATCTGTCCTCAGGATTTTGTCAGGTAGAGAGAGTTTGGCGAGACACTAAACTGTATTATCAGGCAAGCTATTGCTTATGGAAACACCTTAACAAGACAAGCAGTGAAATCATGACCCTTAAGAAATATTAATTTGTGCTTCCTAACTTATATTAAACTCATAAAATCATCAGTTTTAGTAAACAACACAAAGAATAGCACAAAATACTGTATAAGGTTTGAGAAAAGGTACTGTTCTAGCCTAGGTTTGTCAAGCGAACTGATTGTATGCAGAGCTTTCGAAACTTGCTCATTTAAAGTATAATTCAATTTATTTTTTTTATTTCAAGTTATTATTAAGCAGGTATTCCCAACTGAAAATAAGGGCTTTCACAAACTAGGAAATTATAATTAACTTGTTATAACACACATAATAGTGAGTTATAAGTTAATTATTATTATTTTTAGGTATAAAACTCACAATTTAGTTAGCATAAATGGTTCTGTGGCAAAGGAGGGTGTTTGTTGGACTAACTGAAAGCTTGAAAAATACCTCCTTCAGTATTCTTACGAGACTTTTTTCCCCTCAATAAACATGGAAGGCAGGCAGAGTATTTTCAATGAAGCATATTAAATAGGAAACAAAATGTGGTCAAATAACCAATCAAATTCACAATTATAGTTTTACGCTATACCGGAAAAATAATCTGATGACGATACACGAGTACTGTTGGTACCGTACAACACAATTGAACAAATCTGACCTTGAAAAATACTTTAATGCACAGCAGAGCATTGGAGCTAATCAAAAGAAAGTAGCTTAAATATATGTCCAGCAAAATAAATTTACTTAATACGGGCAAATTACAACTATATTTTATTTATTTTTATATTAAAGATCACTCTTAGGGAAGATTAACGGTCCATGTAAAAGTTACTCTTCCATGTTGGTGAAAAGCAAAAGCTGCCATTTTAAGGTAAAAAAGCCAAGTTGAGAGCCAATCAAAATACAACATATTTCTAAAGCTTCGACAGTTATAGGTTCTTATTTATGCCAGGTGATGAAAACTTTACACACATTTTAAACTTCAATTAATGAACTATTTTATAAAGCAACTTGTGTTTAGGGTAAAGCTCCAATGTATCTCAACTCCTAGAACCCACTGGGGAAATTATCTGGGTCTATAGTACAAGCCAAACATGATTAAATCATTACAATAGGTAACAAAAAAAAATATTTTAAAATAAGGGCAGTTAGTGTATTGTTGTATTGTAATTACATTATTTTCAGATGTTGTTTTATAGCAGATTACATTATTAAGTGTTTAAAAAAAAAAAAATACAAAAAACTATAATCTTCTATTCAGCTTTCCCATACTTAAGGATTTATAAAAAAATATTGAATGACACAAGCTCTAAACATTGGCTTTAAATGTTCTACAATTTGACAGCATTTCAACTCAAATTAAAGCAAAATACTCTCACTCTGTAGTAGTATTATACCATAGCCACTTAGTTTTATTAAGGATGAAAAAAAAATCTTAAAGTACTTGCGACAATGGATACCTTTAGATATACATAATGTTGCAGTCATTTTAATCTCCAGGGGAAACTATAACGAGAAATAAAATACCAGTTTGCAGTGTGATTATTTACACACACGCTTAATACCCCAAAATACCCAACATCTCTCACATATTTTGCCCACTACACATGCTACGCATATTGTCCGTGCACTAAATTATTCTAAGCAGGCAAAGGGACACAGAGTAAAAAAAAGGCTAATTTATGTGTAAATAAGGATATTTGCAATTGGTTAGATTTAAAAATAATATAAATAATGTATATTAGTGTTAGGCCTTCAATGCTGTTATTTTTAGGGAAAATCTATTTCTAGCACCTGTCATCGTAGGTGATGAGCTCTTGTAGTGGAGGTGATTCCTAGTCAGCTCAGAGTAATCACAAAGGCTTTTATAGAGATATAAAGAACCACTATGGTCAAAAAAATGTAAAAAAGCAGTTTTTGAAGAATTACACTTGAAAGAATAATGTAAAAATAAAAAAAATTACAGCCTTAATTCAGTACTTTATGCAATCATGCTGCTGTGATCCACTGAGGTGGGATCATGAGATGGGAG